>CM065721.1:76913261-76935761 GCA_033310375.1 Conus canariensis
ATATTTAGACACAGAGGAGTAGATGACCGAGGAGAGACAGATGAACGGGAAACTAGACGGAGAGAGAGAGAGAGAGAGAGAGAGAGAGAGAGAGAGGTTACTAACTACTAACCATCCATTAGTGATTTCCATCATCAATCATCAGAAAAAGATATTTATTGCCCTTCTATAGCGACAAAGATATTTAAGTTTCACCCCAACCAACTCTTAACGTCCCCATGGAGCCTGGAAACCCTGACACAACATCCTTCCGCCACCTAGCAGGCCAGCAGCGCTCAGCCCGTCCTCCCTATCCATGACAGTATCGATTCCTGAAAGCCGGGCCAGCTGCACAGAGTCAGAATTAATCATGCATGGAGACAATGTGCCGCATGAACACGTCGTCAGAGGACTGAGACAACGCTTCAGTGAACGGATAATGGCACTCAGGGACTGTGACTGTGTAACAATTGTGCCAGAGAGAGAGAGAGAGAGAGAGAGAGAGAGAGAGAGAGAGAGAGAGAGAGAGAGAGAGGAGAGAGAGGAGAGAGAGAGAAGAATTCTGACCGCTTTATCTACGAATGAGAAGACGTTGTCTCTTCTGATGTAAGGGGCTGGATGTAATTAGACAGGATTTTCTTTTCTTCCATCTGTCCATTTTTACATAGGAATGAGTGTTATACTGGTTTCAGTCTGGAGAGTATTGTTTTTTGTGTATTGTCTATGACGTCTGAATAAGATGTATTTGTCAAAAATGCATACGTCTGTTTCGTATTGTGTATGAAATACACGTTAATTTGCGTTCTAATTTGTTGTTTATTTGTGTTTCGACCTCTGTAGTCTTTTCAGACAAAATGTACCTTATTTACACTGAAGCTGAAGTGAGTTTTCAACAGAAAAAGGCAGAATAAGAGACTAGGCTGCTTTAATTTTGTCTGTATTATTCGTCTGTCTTTTTTCTTTCAAGTCTATCCATCTATCTACCTATCTATCTATCTGTCTGGCTGTCTGTCTGTCTGTCTCTATATCTGTCTGTCTGTCTATACTATCTATCTACCTATCAGTCTGTCTGTCTGTCTGTCTGTCTCTATCTATCTGTCTGTCTGTCTATACTATCTATCTACCTATCAGTCTGTTTGTCTGTCTGTCTGTCTCTATCTATTTATCTATCTACCTACCCATCTATCGATCTGTCTGTCTACTGTTTCTGTCTGTCTGTCTGTCTGTCTATCCAAAGTATAGATCTGGATACTGGATTCGCTGAACTCTGTTAACTTTCTTGCAGTGGATAGCTGAGAAGGCCATAGTTTACATGAGGAGAAGTGAGCTATTGTGTATCCCTGTTCATGCCAAGGTGGTGGAACAGCAGCTGATTGCAGCTATTGTGTATCCCTGATTGTAGCTATTGTGTATCCCTGTTCATGCCAAGGTGGTGGAACAGCAGCTGATTGTAGCTATTGTGTATCCCTGATTGTAGCTATTGTGTATCCCTGTTTATGCCAAGGTGGTGGAACAGCAGCTGATTGTAGCTATTGTGTATCCCTGATTGTAGCTATTGTGTATCCCTGTTCATGCCAAGGTGGTGGAACAGCAGCTGATTGTAGCTATTGTGTATCCCTGATTGTAGCTATTGTGTATCCCTGTTCATGCCAAGGTGGTGGAACAGCAGCTGATTGTAGCTATTGTGTATCCCTGATTGTAGCTATTGTGTATCCCTGTTCATGCCGGGTTGGTGGAACAGCAGCTGATTGTAGCAATTGGTGTGTACTTGAACCACTCACAGTGATTTCTGATTCAGGCTTTTATTTTATGAGGACAGTTTAAAACACGAGAGAGAGAGAGAGAGAGAGAGAGAGAGAAGAGACAGAGAGAGACAGAGAGAGAGAGAGAGAGAGATGTTACTTCACCACTAGTGATCAATAAGTAATATTGGCTGCCCCTGAACAACAAAACCGACATCCAGGCATCAATCTCAACCAAGTCTTAACTTCTCATTGGAACCTGAAATTCCTGACACAACATTCTTTCACCAAGTTGGCCAGCAGCGCTCAGCCCGTCCTCCCTATCCATGACAGTATTGATTCCCGAAAGCCGGGCCAGCTGCACAGAGTCAGAATTAATCATGCATGCAGACAATGGAGACAATGTGCCGCATGAACACGTCGTCAGAGGACTGAGACAACGCTTCAGTGAACGGATAATGGCACTCAGGGACTGTGACTGTGTAACAATTGTGCAGAGAGAGAGAGAGAGAGAGAGAGAGAGAGAGAGAGAGAATACCGACCACTTCATCTACCAATGAGAGAAGATGTTGCTGTTTCTGGTGTAAGGGGGAAAATGGCTGGATGTAATTAGACAGGATTTTCTTCTCTGTCATCTAGCCATTTAATACGCGCATGAGAGAGATGGAGAGAGAGAGAGAGAGAGAGAGAGAGAGAATAGCTTATTGCTGAGCCGACCGCCAAGGGCCATATCAGGGCTGTCACCGCGTTGAAGTCAACTCACAAGTCGCCCATTTAACTTAGAAATGATTTTTAAAACTGGTTTCAGTATGGATAGTATTGTTTTTTGTGTATGTTTTGGTCTTATGTTTGTGACGTCGACATAAGAAAATTGACACGTCTATTTTGTATTGTGCATTACGTACTCGTTAATTTGTGATCCATTTCGCTGTTTATTTGTGTCTCGACCGTTCTGTTCGTTACAGACAGTATCTACCTTCTTTAAACTGAAGCTGAAATCGGTTTTAAACTGAAAAAAAAGCAGAAGTTGAAAATAAAATGAGGCAGTGAACAATAAACAAGTAGGACAAGTCTTGCTCCCATAAGAAAACTTAACATAGAATAACTTTTATTCAAGACTGGCACAGCCTTTTAAACTTGAATAAAGTCAGACAAATACAAACAATCTAATAGTGGGGGAAAAACAAGCGCATGCCAACAACTCCTCCATCATCACAGTATTGACTTGGCAAAGATTTGAACTTATAGCAGTCTGGGGGGGGGGGGGGGGGGGTGTTGAAGATTAAGAAAATATGTTTTAAATACTAAACTCTTCACTAGCTGCACGAGGGAACCATCGTAATCCCTCTTGAAGGCAGATCTATTTGTATTACCTACTCCTAGGCCTTTCGTCCGCTGGATCGGACTCATCACGGAGACACGGCTGATTGTGTTTGTGCTCCTGGCGTCAAATAGAGACACACCACAGTCCATAATACTGTGGTGTTCTCACCACCAAGGGTTCAAAACAGAATCCAACAGCACCCCCAAAGCAGCCAGCGAAGGGTAGTAAATGAAACCAAAACAAAGTGTGGGGAGGAAAAAAGTTGCTGAAAAACTAAAGACGTTATGCACACAGTATAAAATATAGGGGACAATCTTTGAGCCTACGCCTGAGGATCCACCCAAGGATGCAAGGGAGATCAAAAGACAAACACAAAGACGGACAGAAACAAATAGCCTCGATTTAATTGAAATGAAGTTGAAAATAAAAGGAGGCAGGGAACAGTAAACAATAAGCAATAAACAAGTAGGGTAAGTCTTGCTCCCATAAGAAAACCTAACATAGAGTAACTTTTATTCAAGACTGGCACAGCCTTTTAAACTTGAATAAAGTCAGACGACTACAAAGACGCACAATCTAATAGTGGTGACGTAACTGTGCCAGTCTTGAATAAAAGTTACTCTATGTTAGGTTTCCTTATGGGAGCAAGACTTACCCTACTTGTTTATTGCTTATTGAAAAAAGCAGAGTAAAAGACTGGGCTGTTTCAATTTCGTCTTTGTTATTCGTCCATCTCTTTTCGTTCGTATCTACCGATGCATCCATTCATCCATCCATCCATCCATCCATCCATCCATCCATCCATCCTACCATCTATCTATCTATTTTATCTGCCTGCCTGCCTGCCTGCCTGCCTGTCTGTCTGTCTGTCTGTCTATCTGTCTGCATGTCTATCTATCTATCTATCTATCTATCTATCTATCTATCTATCTATCTATCTATCTATCTATCTATCTATCTATCTGCCGGATTCGCTGAATTCTGTTGTCTTTCTGGCGATTGATAGCTGAGGAGGCCATGATTTACTTGAGAAGTGAGCGACTGTGTATTCCTTGTTCCTGCCAGGCTGGTGGAACAGCAGCTGATTATAGCAACTGGTATGCATTTGAACGACTCCAAGTGGCTTCTGACTCAGGCTTTTATTTTATGAGATGAGAACAGTGAACCCCTCCCCCCCCCCCCCCCACACACACACACAAACACAGAGAGAGAGAGAGAGAGAGAGAGAGAGAGAGAGAGAGAGAGAGAGAGAGAGAGAGAGAGAGAGAGAGAGAGAGAGAGAGGAGAACTCGGAACTCGGAATCGAAATTTTAATTGCAAAGGCCACCGACCTATCTGCAATGAGGTCAAGAAACAAAAATGAAATCACACACACTGACGCTGTAACATTTCTACTGATCGCAATCATTTACAAAACTTGCTCACACCAACTGTATAATCGTAAATTGAGTATACCGAAAGATACATACAAAATCACACCCGTATGTAGCACTCTCCCAGACTCGCACAGCTCACACATACAATTTCGCTCGCACTTACAGTTGCGCGCGCGCAAACCACACACACACACACACACACACACACACACACACACACACACACACACACACACACACACACAGAGAGAGAGAGAGAGAGAGAGAGAGAGAGAGAGAGAGAGAGATGATGATGATGATGATGGAACTGAATAGGACTGAGGTGGAGGCAGTAGGGCGGGGAAGAGCTAGTAGACGGCATTCCTGATCGACTTTGCATCTTTTAATCTTTTTGAAACTTGTGATGACACAAACCAGTTCCATTCAGCTCCCGTCTTTGTTGTTGGCAAGCAAAACTGACTGAATGCAACATGACAACACTGAGACGGTCACCGAGAGGGGAGAGGAGGGAGAGAGAGAGAGAGAGAGAGAGAGAGAGAGAGAGAGAGAGAGAGAGAGAGAGAGAGAGAGAGAGAGGGAGAGAGAGAGAGAACTTTTATTCGATCAAGGATTGAGATTTTAGGCAGAGCCTGTTCTTCCAATCTGTCCTTATTAAGCTGAATAATGCAACGATGTTTAAAGACAGTAAAATGAAAAGAAATAGTAAAAAAAGAAGAAAAAAAGAAAAGAAAAGCTAAGAAAATAAAGAAGGAAAAAACAGAAAAAAAGCAGGCACACAGGATTATAAAGCACATAGTTCACACACACACACACACACACACACGCCGCGCGCGCGCGCGATTTGTATGCAAAGGCTTAACAAAAGCATGCATATATACACAGTTATAAGATGCAGACAACAACAACAACAAAATGGGAGTGGGGAAGGGGACGTGAGACAGGGGAGGATGGGGGGTGGGTGTGTAGTGTGGGACAGCAGTTGGGAATGGAAGATAAAAGAGTGGTTAGATAAACAGTACAACATGCCAATGTTTGCTGTGTGATTGTGATTGTTGGTGGAGTTCCCGACCAGACGAGGATGAAGATGGTGATGACATTGGCATGAAACAAAATACAGTATTCTAAGAGAAGCAATTTTCCTCACTTAGTGAGGACAGTTAGTGGTATCATTTGTTGACATAACTACTATGGTAACAATGTACACATCTGTACTCGCTAATGATATAAGTGACTGCTGCAAAACACTTCTATGAGACAGCGTAATCTACGTTAAAGAGTCTGTGAAATATTTTCGAAGTTCCTTTTAGAAGATTTGTACTCTTAGGTTTGGGGGAAGAGAGTTCCAAACGGCTGAACCTAAAAATGCAAAACTAGTTTTGAACATGTCGATCCGAGAACAGTGATAGAATATAATTGTTAGACCCATATCGACATGAGGCCTTCGAAAGTAAATCTGTGAGGTATTGTGGAGCCAGAAAATTGTGTACTTTATACGTAAGTACAGCTTTGTTGAAATCTAGTTGTGCTTCCAGCGGCAGTATGTTTAATTTAGCCTGCTTTTCGGAGGTTGATAAGGAAGAATCTGCCAGTATTACCTTCGCAGCTCTTCTGTACATCGACTCTAGTTTTCTATGGTGAATTTTTGCTGCACAGTCCCAGACCACAGATGCATAGTTGATGTGAGAGAGACAGTGAGCATGGAAAAACATTTTTCGTGCGTTTGTATCTATGTAAGGCTTCAGTTGTCTAAGCATGAAGAGACTGCGAGCCAGCTTGTTACCGACAGATTCAGTGTGGGACTGCCACTTCAGTTCCCCGTCCACTATCACTCCCATGACCGGTGCTTATGCACTTGTTCTATGGCGTTGCCATCTAAAGTCAGACTGAGACTTTAAGTTTCTGTTTGGTGTTTCTGACTAGAAGCGATTGCCATGCTTTTTGTCTTCTTAAGATGAACCATCATGGAATTATAATTATACCACTCCTAGACATCGTTTAAACCTTGCTGTAGAGCGTTTTGGACTGTCGATAAGTCCACTGCGCTGGAATGAAGGGAAGTGTCATCAGCAAGGTCACACAAGACACCCGGATGTGACATTGATAATGGGAGGTCATTTATGAACAAACAGAACAGAAGCGGCCCTTGAACAGAACCTTGGGACACTCCAAATTTTGTAGTCTTTGTAGATGAGAAATTGCCATTGCTAAAGACAAACTGTGTTCTGTTGGTCAGATAGGAATCAAAGAATGATATTGTGTTCTGGTCTCGGAGATGTAAAGTTAGTTTCTGAAGTAGTATTTTGTGTTCGACACGATCAAAAGCCTTCTTTAAATCAAGAAAGGCAACACCTGTTATTTTGCTTTGATTCATTGCGGATAACCATGTATCGCAGAGACGGACGAAAGCAGTTTGGCAAGAATGCTGATGGCGGAAACCTGATTGAAAGGAGTGGAGATGTTTATTGCTTTTAAGATATTGCATAAGATGGTTTGGACATGTTTTTTCAAGTGGCTTTGATACCACAGAGATGAGGGAAAATGGTCTAAAATTGTTCAAGTCTGAGAAGTCTCTTGACTTGGGCACTGGAATAATTTTTGTCCATTTTAAGTGGGACTTTGCTTTGTTCTATACACATGTTGTATACAAATGTTAGGGATTCAACTACATAGGGGAGTGCAAGTTTTAAGAGGGAAGTATTTATTTTGTCGGGTCCCACTGGCTTTTTATTTTTGAGGCCGGTATTGAGAGCGCCAACTTCATGGACAGCAAGGGGAGGTATTATTTTTTTTTTTTTTTAGTGAAGGATCAATTGAGAGAGAGAGAGAGAGAGAGAGAGAGAGAGAGAGAGAGAGAGAGAGAGAGAGAGAGAGAGAGAGAGAGAAGGTGGTAGTGGTGGTGGAGAGAGATGGATAGGAAGGAGGAAGGGAAGGATCAGGAAGAGGAGGAGGAGGAGGAGAAGGAGGAGGAAGGAGGGACACGGCAACCCCTAAGCGACCCCTCACTTCATTTATCGTTTCCATGCAAACCAGTTGCATTCAGCCCTTGCTAAGCCTTGTTGAGCAACCAGTCAGCTGAAACGACCGGTTAAACCACAAGGCTTAATGGATTTCACAGTTCACATGTCAAATCACTGTGTGTGTGTGTGTGTGTGTGTGTGTGTGTGTGTGTGTGTGTGTGTGTGTGTGTGTGGTGGTGTGAGAGAGAGAGAGAGAGAGAGAGAGGAGAGAGAGAGCGTGCCTATTTTGTGTGTGTGTGTGTGTGTGTGTGTGTGTGTGTGTGTGTGCTGTGTGTGTGCGTGTGTGTGTGTGTGCGTGTGTGTGTGTGTGTGTGAGTGAGAGAGAGAGAGAGAGAGACAGAGAGAGAGAGAGAGAGAGAGAGCGTGCCTGTGCTTGTGTGTGTGTGTGTGTGTGTGTGTGTGTGTGTGTGTGTGCGCGCGCGCGCGCGCGTGCGTTCGTGCGTGCGTGTGTGTGTGAAAAATTGGTTAGACAACTGCCAGGCTCAAATGAAGGTTATAATATTAAAACCAAAGCTGTGTAATGGTCTTTTGAAAAGGAGGGAGGAGGAGGAGGGGGAGGGGGGGGGGAGACGGCAGAGAAAGGCAGTGGCATGGCCAATCTACAGCTTCAGTGATGATTGCCACTAATGGAGCAATACAATACTTCCCCCCAAAATCAAAGTACCGGCAAGACTTGCATCTGTACGCTGTCTAAAACTGGCATACTTTCAGATTGCCATTAGCATAACTCCCGTGATCAGCACACAAGAAAAAGATACACCCGATGATGGGGGTGGGACCCAGAGAAGTACTGTCCTCAACTGCCGAAAAAACCAGCCGGGAGCAATCTTGCCACCACCCTTGGAAGCCTGCGTTGTGTTCACATTGGGTGCAGGCACTCCAAGAACATCAGGAGACAGAGGGCAGAAAGAGACACAGAAAGAGCAAGCAGAATATCATTTTCAATGTTCGTACAGGACATAAAAGGCTTGACAGCCACATGCGCTACATGCAAGCTGAGGAGACCCCCCCCCCCCCCCCCCACCTCCCCAAACCTTTTCTGCCAGTGCCTGAAGGTGGAGCAAATATCACTCAAGACCTTACAGAAATACCAGTTCCATGCCGACCTGAGCGGCAGAACTTGGTCAGATGGGACAAACGATGCGCCAGACACTGTGGCGGCTCCTGGAAGACCTCCAGAGGAAGCCACGTTGGTCTCAAAGAATGAAAAATGTACGTGTGGGATGGCGAACGGAAAGACAGCAAAACCAGAAGACAACCTGAATGCCGCCACTGCCACATCGTTGTGGAGAACTAAGAACTAAATCCAGGCCAAATATGAGGAATAATTACAGTTCAAACCAGCGTCTGGCAGAGTAGGAATGATGCCACCTACCAAGTACAGATCCATGATTATCACGAGACGTAGGTATCCTGTCAAAAGAATGGGTCTCACAGGTAAAACGCGCCCTAGAATAAGAAAACTTACTGAACAATGTTTGAGCATTCAAACAAAAATGCCCGTGTTCTTTGCTAGATTTTGCTTTCAGTCAGAGGGACTGGTTTGGAAGAATTTGTTCTTTTAAAATCAGTAAAAATAAAAAAGATGGTCCGAACATTCTTTTGAGTAGTATAGCGGTGAGAAAAGCCCAGGCCAGTTTCAGGGAATAATAGCAGTCGGGGGCAATGGTGTGCGGAACGGTTGCGCCAGCAGCGAAGACAGGTCTTTCATATCCATTCTTGCAGGTTAATGACAAAGAACTATGAACCATGAAGTTAAAAAAAACATAAATTGATGCAGAAGGAGCAAGATGAGGAAGAGAAAGAGGAGGAAAATGGGGAGAAGGAGAAAGAGGAGGAGGAGGAGAAAGAGGAGGAGGAAGAGGAGGAGGAGGAGAAAGAGGAGGAGGAAGAGGAGGAGGAGGAGAAAGAGGAGGAGGAAGAGGAGGTGATGACGAGATGAGGCTGGAGGAAAAACGGTGGAAGAAAACGAACAAAGCAGA
The DNA here is from genome assembly GCA_033310375.1 of Conus canariensis. Lineage (NCBI taxonomy): Eukaryota > Metazoa > Mollusca > Gastropoda > Neogastropoda > Conidae > Conus > Conus canariensis. The sequence goes on from CM065721.1 coordinate 76,922,682, forward strand.
CAATGAAGTAGTAGCAGCTGCAGTGTCCAGTCATGTTGTTTTCAGCAGTCAGCCGCGGAAGCATGTTAAAAGCATGACGCTCTTCAAATTAACGCTTTCAGCCCCACCGGAGCTTTGACGATAACAGGCAAAATGCCGTTACTATGTTTTGGCTCCACCTCAACAGAAGCTGTTGTAAAGACTGACCGCTTTTCATTGTAGGAACTAGAAAAAAACACTCATTAGTCCGAAACTAACATATTTCGTGGTTTATTTTCCCAAAGGAGAGAGAGAGAGGAGAGAGAGAGAGAGAGAGAGAGAGAGAGAGAGAGAGAGAGAGAGAGAGAGAGAGAGAGGAGAGAGAGAGACATGGGGGCTGCTTCAGAAATGACGAGGCAACAAGCTGATAAAGAGACTGACTGTCAAATCAACTGTGTGTTGGGGACTGCTGGGGACTGGAACAACGAGCGTCGGAAAGAGTTAAAAGACCGAGACCAAAACTTCAAAAGCAAGTCATCAAAACTTTGAACAAAGCACGTTCGTCATTAACGAGTTTAACTGAATCGGATAAATGGGAGCAGCAGCAGCAGCAGCAGCAGCAGCAGCAGCAGCAGCAGCAGCAGCAATAACTGCAACAGAAAGAGTCGTAATGGTAGAAAGAGGAGGAGGATCACCAGCAGTACAGCAATAGCAGCAGCAGCAGCAGCAGTAGTAGTAGTAGTAGTAAAGTAGTAGTAGTAGTAGTAGTAGTAGTAGTTGTTGTTGTTGTTGTTGTTGTTGTTGTTGTTGTTTGTTGCTGTTGTTGTTGTCGTTGTTGTTGTTGTTGTTGTTGTTGTTGCTGTCGTTGTTGTAAATGAGAAGAAAAGGAACCTGAATCTATGCCAAAAATGTCACAAGTAACAACAACAGCAGCAACAGCAGCAGCTGCAGGAGTGGCACGCACACAGACACACGTACACACACACACACACACACACACACACACACACACACACACACACACACACACACACACACACAGATAGAGACAGAGACAGGAATCGGACGCATCATCCCTATCGACCTCCATACGATTACCATTTCCACACCAAACAGTTGCATTCAGGCTGGTCACCTTTGCCTCCACTGAGCAGACAGACCCCTAAAACGACCCGTCAACAACGAGGCCATGGTGAGGCAGTCAGCTGACAGATGACTGTCTGATGGATTTCTCAACGAGGCCATGGTGAGGCAGTCAGCTGACAGATGACTGTCTGATGGATTCCTCAACGAGGCCATGGTGAGGCAGTCAGCTGACAGATGACTGTCTGATGGATTCCTTAAAGAAACTGGCAGGGAAAGTCAGTGGCATAGACAACGTGCCATCTTCTCTGTGTTAGCCGCTAATGGAGACCAATTCCAGACACGCTTCACTGCAGAACAGCAGTAAGACGTTTCAGGCAGTGGAGTGTGGAATAAACGTTCCAGGTGCGGAATGCAAGACGTTTCATCCAGGAAATGGATTTAGAAAACTAAGAGCTGCAAGAATGGAAGAAACGAAACAACAAGGGCTGATGGTATATTAGGGATAGAAGAAGAAGAAGAAGAAGAAGAAGAAGAAGAAGAAGAAGAAGAAGAAGAAGAAGAAGAAGAAGGAGGAGGAGGAGGAGGGAGGAGGAGGAGGAGGGAGGAGGAGGAGGAGGAGAAGAAGAAGAAGAAGAAGAAGAAGAAGAAAAAGAGGAAGAGGAGAAAAATTAGAGAAAGAAAGAACAGACAAAATATCTTGATTTAATTCATAAGCACAGGCACGCAGCTGATGTCATGTAGAAAGTTTTTTTTTCCTCTACCTTCTTTCACTTCTTACCTTTCAGTTCACTACACTTCTTTACGTTGTGTAAGTTCATGACCTGAAAATCAACACCACAACTTTTTTTCATAACAGTTGACAGGTTCCTGTCACGATGAAACAACGATTGTCTTTTGGCCCAGCCGCCATAGTGAAGTGGTTAGTGTCGCGGACTTCCGGCTGAGAGGTCGTGGGTTCGATTCCCTTCAGAGCCATGTGGGATTTTTCTGCCCCGACCGGCTCCTACCTAAAGTTGAGTTTGCTACGGGCTCAGTTTGGAAGACTGGGACCACACAGTCGAGTTTCATCCACTAAATGGATGCGTCTCTAGAGTGTTGCTGAAATTTCCTGAACAACACTGGAGATGTCTGTATCTCTCGGTCCAGCTTAACGCCGGGATATATTATGAAAGTAAGCCTAGAGTACAGCCCTGTCATGCAGTCTCAGGCCGGAATGGATATCCGTAGCATCATCTTTATCATCGATCAGCATTAGAAAAGTCTAAAAATTCTGTTGCCCTTCATGTCCTGCTCTCATGCTGACCTCACCATGTCCATGGCTTTGGATTGATTCCGTCGGGCTTACCTGTATTGGCGAATTTATGGGGGCTGTCGTTTGACGGACGTGGTGGCGCCCTCTGGAGGGAGAGCTACTCACGCCGGCTCCTCGACTAGGTAATTATTGTCGTCAGTAGGGGGCTTAGTAGATGGTGTCCTGCGTTTGTTGGATCGGAACGGTGCCACTGAACACCACCGAAGTGACTCGGCAGCAGTGCAGTGTCTCCTCTGGTGGGTTGCCTCTTGACCACTTGACATGACTGCTCCTTGTGGATTGCCGGTGCTGGGGCTGTGGCGGAACGTGCCGGGCTGTGGCTGTGGACGGGGGAGTCAGAATGAGCGGCGTGGGTGCAATACCACTAAAGTGGCACAGAAGATGGTACAGCCAAAAAAAATCGTCTTTTGGTATGTTGATAGGAAACGTATAATCTTGTCAGTCATACTACCCCAAAGCAGTTATTACTATCACTGAAAATACCACTTCATATATATAGATATCAATGTTTATAGTGATACACTTAGTGTGTGTATGACTCATTACAGCATTTCTGGGATGTTCCGCATGGTGCTGACTGGAAATATATGATTAATATGTAGAATCATGTAAAGTTCAGTATCTGTAAGGAAAGCGTTAACAGACGAACGCAAATTTTGAAACTTAGTACACACACACACACACACACACACACACACACACACACACACACACACACACACACACACACACACACTGAAAGATATAGAATAAAGTGAAAAGACTTGAAACTAAACACACGCACACACTTACATACGTACACATGCACACAGCAAGTCAGGCATGTAAATGCGCACATACCCTAGGTATGCACAGATGAGTACATGAGACGTGATAGAGAGATACAGAGAGAAAGAGACCGCGAGAGAAGGGGAAACAGAGTAACAGAAGCAAAGACTATGCCACAGAGAGAGAGAGAGAGAGAGAGAGAGAGGAGAGAGAGAGAGAGAGAGAGAGAGAGAGAGAGAGAGAGAGAGAAAGAGAGAGAGAGAGATCATTCAATATAACTTTACACAAACACATACGCGCGCGCGCGCGTGCAACCACACACACACCCCACACACACACACACACACACACACACACACACACACACACACACACACACACATTCAGGCATGCACAAACACACATACCATATGCATGTACAGACGAATGCATACAAGGTGAAAGATGGACACGCAAATATAGAGGAAGAGAGAAAGTGAACAGAGAGAATAACAGAAAGAGAACAAAACAGAGGGGAGAGAGAGAGAGAGAGAGAGAGAGGAGAGAGAGAGAGAGAGAGAGAGAGAGAGAGAGAGGCAGGCAGGTAGATAGACAGATAGACAGACAGACAGGCAATCAGACAGAGAGACAGACAGACAGATAGAAAATCAGACAGACAGTCAGATAGAGAGAAAAATAGGAATGCAGATGGATGGACAGACAGACAATAAAAAAAATCCCAAAGAGACTTAGACAGGAAAGGGAACAAATCCCTATCAATCTCCACGACACTCACCATTCCCACACAAAGCAGTTCCGTTCAATTCCTCCTTGGCTTTGTTCAGCAGCCAGCCACATGAAACGGCTCGTAACAACGAGGCAACACTGAGGCACGTCCTCTGACCAGCTGGCAGTCTGATGGATTCCTCAAAGACCCCGACAGAGAAAGTCAATAGTCTGGACAATGCATCACCATCTCAGAGTTAGCCACTCATGGAGAACATTCCAGACCCGCTTCACAGGGAACCGGCAGTCACAGCTCTGTAGCAGTGGAGTGTATGCAGCATTACGGTTCCAGATGGGAAATGCAGGATATAAAAAAAAAAAAAAAAGATTGCTGCATGCAGAAAATTAAGAACAGAAAGAAAGAAGAGAAACAACAGGAACTAGTGGTGTTAAGGATAGTGAGAAGGGAAAAAACAGACAAAGAAGACTGAAAAGGAAGGAAGAAGCCAAGGTGAAAAAGAACAGAAAGAAAAGAAATCTTAAAAAAACGAATTATCAGTAGGCCCGCCAAATAACAGGGACAAACAAATCACAAGGCAAAACACAACGCGTTTCGACCTCTTAGGTCTTCTTCCGGCAAGATAAACAACATTCAAGGGCAATGAACACGAAGAACGAGCAACCATTTATCTTCTTGCATTCGGCGCAAGATAAGCGTTGGAAAAGTCATCTCACCTTGAAACTAAGAGAGAAAAGAATTAACCACGAAGAACGAGCAACCATTTATCTTCTTGCATTCGGCGCAAGATAAGCGTTGGAAAAGTCATCTCACCTTGAAACTAAGAGAGAAAAGAATTAACCACGAAGAACGAGCAACCATTTATCTTCTTGCGTTCGGCGCAAGATAAGCGTTGAAACAGTCACCTCACTGTGAGACTAAGAGAGCAAAGAATTAACTACTGTTTAGATATAAATTTAGATGTAAAGCCATCAAGACCCACGTGGTGTAAAGGATCTCCTTTCTCCCCTCTTCTCGCTCTCTCCTTTCAGATCATAACACTTCTTTATGTCTGTCATTTCATGGTCGGAAAAGAGAGACATGATTTGTTATGAATTGACAGATTCCTGTCACGATGAAACCAAGATTGTCTTTTCTGAAAATGGTGCGTAGTAGAACATATTTAGTGCTTTTATTCATACTGCCCACATTAATTAACATTTTCATTCAAAATCACATATAGTTGTTTATAACATTATCTTCACTGTGCTTGCAATCACTAAGAACATATTACGAATTTCATAGTAATTTTCTTTAATAAAATCTCTTGATTTGACTGATCTTGAGGGTTATGATTGGAAATATAGTGAACAATAGATAGAATCAGGCAAAGCTCAGTATCCATAGGGAAAGTGTTCATGGAAAATGTCAATGTTAAAGTTTACCACACACACACACACACACACACACACACACACACACACACACACACACACACACACACACACACACACGCAAAGGTGAGGCAGTCACCTTCTTCTTCTTCTTCTTCCTCGTTCGCCATCCCGTTAGATGAACAGCCCGGTGTCCTCGATGAAGGCTGCCGTCCGTCGCAGCTCCTCCAGGGTGCCGTACAGCTTGGCTTCCACTGCTGTCGGTGTTGGCCAGTACTTTCTCCTGGATGCTGCATACGTCGTACAGACTTGAAGGATGTGGTCAGTTGTCATTGGTCCCTCACCACAAGGGCACTCTCCACTCTATCCAATGCCAAATTTTGTGTGCATGTGGTGGAGCAGGCGATTGTGTCCAGTCCTCAGGCGGAAGATCTTGACCTGTTCCCGTCGTCCCAGCAAATGGTATGTGTCTTCTGGGTTGTATTTGGGATGCAGGAGGCGCCATTTTATTCCTTGTTGTGCCTTGATGATTGTCTTAATTTCATCGTATGACACCAGGTTGTTGGCCTGCTCCTTCTGTGCGCCATCTTTTGCCAGAATGTCCGCTTTTTCGTTGCCTCTGATGCCACAGTGTGCTGGTACCCATTGTATCACCACTTTCTCCACTCTGGCACTCAGGGCAACAAGGGCTGAAGTGATATGGTTCTGTTCTTTGCAGCGGGAGTTCTTGAGGGCTTGGAGCACGGAGAGAGCGTCAGAGAAGACCACCACCTGCCCTGTTGTTCTTTTGGAGTTCTGCAAGACTGTTGTGGCTGCCTCACAGAGGGCTTCTCGCTCAGCTCGGAAGTTGGTGGAGTATTTTCCTGTTGGAATTGCAATTTCTTCATCTCCGTCTTTGTATCGGAGGAAGATTCCAGCTCCACCATCCCTCGTTGCCTCTGTGGCGGAGCCATCTGTGAAGACATGGGTCCACTCTTCCTGAGGATACTGGTTGCAGATGTACTCCATGGCCAGGGCCTTCCTTTGGGTGTCTGACTGTATTCCTCTCTTCTCCACTCCGGGAATGCTGGTGACGACTGTTGGGAACACCTGCCTCTTCCAAGATGGGTGGGTGACATTTGCCGGGATAGGCTTTGCTTCATGTTCCATCAAGACTGGGGTTTGTCTTTCAAGGCGTCTTGACTGGCGGATGAAGCTGCCTCTTTTCAACCGGCTCTTGGTGGGTCTGCTCATTCTGTTGTTCATTGGATGGTTTTCAAGGCGTTTGAATTTTGCTGCTTGGATGAGGATCTTTGTGTCCCTTCTGTCCTCCAATGACTGTAGCCCAGTGGTCTCTTCCATCTTCAGGATTGGGGTGGATCTCATGGCGCCAATTATGACACGCTGAGCTTGGTTCTGTATCTTATTGAGGTGGTTGAGGTTAGACTTTGCAGCTGATGCCCATGCTGACGTCCCGTACTCAACTACAGGTCGGACTCTCCCTGTATAGAGTCTCTTCAGGATACGTTCGTCAGCCCCCCAGTCCGTCCCCGCAAGTTTCCTCATGATCGCCAGTCTCAACTTGGCCTTGCTACAGCATCTGGTGATCTGCTGTTTCCAAGTGAGCCTGCGGTCAAAGGTCACTCCCAGGTAGGTAGGTGTGGGTTTCTCTGCAAGTCTTTGGTTGTTCAGTGTCAGCTTCGCCTCTTGCTTCTTGCTGGATAGGCTGAAGACTGTGTAGGTTGTTTTGCTTGAGTTGACAGAGACAAGCCATTCCTTGGTCCAGTCGCTGATCTTGTTGAGCGCAGTCTGGAGGCGTACCTGTGCTGTGGTGGTGTACTCTTCAGAGCACCAAAGCACCAGGTCATCTGCGTAGATCGCTCCTCTGACCCCTTTTGGCAGTTCTCTGACGATGTCATCTATGAAGATGAGGAACAGCGTTGGCGAAAGGACTCCTCCTTGTGGTACTCCCTGTCTCAGCACCTTCTTCTTGCTTTTCTGGCCCTGAATCTTGACTCGGGCTTGGCGATTGTGTAGGTACTGGCTGATCCAGGTGTACATCCTCCCAGAGACCACATCGCCGTAGTTTGAGCCTAAGTCCGTCCTTCCAGACTTTGTCGAACGCCTTCTCCATGTCAATCCAGACAGCAAGCGTGTTCTTCTTTTCTTGGAAAGCGTCCTCAATGCTTTGCGTGATGAATGTGATCTGGTCTTCTGTTGATCTGTGTTGGCGGAAGCCTGCCTGTTCAGGGCTCAGCAGCTGATGCTCCTCAAGGTGCCAGACAAGCCTTGTGTTGACAAGTCTCTCCATCAGCTTCCCTAAGCAGCTTGTAAGGCTGATGGGTCTGTAGCTGTCAGCCTTCGACTTGTCCTTTCCCTTTTTGTGAATGGGGATCATGTCTGCTTCCCTCCAACACTGTGGTACTGATCCTGTCTTCCAGCTGGAGTTAAAGATTTTTAGAAGGACTGCCTTGCTCTTCATCCCAAGATGCAGAATCATTTCATTTGTGATTCCGTCTGGTCCAGGTGACTTCTTCAGGTTGAGGCTCTGCAACGCTTCCTCCAGCTCTTTCTCTGTGAAAGCTGTGGTCATGACTTCCTCTTGGGGCTCTTCCTCATGAAGTTCACCTTGGGCCCTGTGCACTGCAGCTCTATGTTCAGGAGGGACTTCCAGATTGCTGATGTTTTCATAGACGTCTATGAAGTGGTCTGCTGCTTTCTTTCCAGAGAGGTAATTTCCATTCTCTTGTATTGTTATAGTGGTGTGACTTGTTGTTTCATTACAGAGGGTTCTAGCCAGTTTCCACAGCTTGCTGCCATCCCTGTCGAGATTTAGGCTTTCAGTTTTCTCTTGCCAGCTTTTTCTTGCAGCTTGTGCGCAGGACAGCTTGTATCTGGCAGTTACTTCCTTCAGCGCTATGTTATTCTCCAGTGATGGCTGCTATTCTGCTCTGTCCCTGGCTTCCGTAACAGCATCTTCCACATTCTGGAGTTCCTCCGTCCAGTAGGGCTTGTAGTCTTTACGTGTTCCTCTTGGGATGGATTCTGTAGCAGCTTTCAAGACGGCCTTTGTGAAGTCTCAAACCATCTTGTTTGAGTCCTTCTGCCTGATGTTGATTGGCTTTGTGTGTGTATCTGTGAGGGTCTCGAAGAGAGTCCAGTCCGCCTTTCTGTAATTCCAGCGGGGAAAACACTTTGCTTGTGGACACTGTAAGTTGAGGATGATAGAGAGTTTGACGGGCTTGTGGTCACTTCCTCCAAGCTGGTTGAGGACTGTTCTTGTGGTCCTGACGAACAGGTCGTTGGTGGCGAACGCTAGATCTGGTGTTGATGTGGTCATCCAGCGTCTAGAGTAAAAGGTGGGTTCATCATCTTCTTGGTTGATGAGATGAAGATGTGTGTCAATCTCCCAATCCTCAACTTCTTCGCCTCTCTTGTCCGTCTCCTCATAGCCCCATCTCTCTGAGTGACTGTTAAAATCTCCCACCACCACGCAGTTGTTGTCTGGGATGTTCATGTATGTGAGGGAAAGATCACGATCTTGAGGGCAATAGACATTGTAGATCCTGATGTTGCGTTCCTTAAGGACTATATCAATCCCTTGGATCTCTGCCTGTTGATTGGTGTTGATCTTGAGTTCTTGTGCGGCGATGGAATTCCGCACCAAGATAAGCACCCCTCCTTTGTTTCTTTCCTCACGGTCCAACCTGATGGTCTCGTAACCCCTCACTTGAAAGCGATGGTTTACGGTCAAATGTGTCTCTTGGACACATGCGATGTCGATATTTTCTTGATGCATCCTTTCTGCCAAGCCAAGTTTCTTTTTATGCACCCCTTCTGCATTCCACTGGAGAATGTTGAGCATTCTGGGTGGTACTGTTTGCTTGGCATTAGCAGGAGGATGAGGTCTCCTTCTTCGTTGCATTGACATGCAGAATTTCTTTGTCTGACCACCGACCGCTTGGGGTGGGCCCCTTTGAGGCATAGGGCCCGGCTCCCGACCTCCCCGGCGGGTCTCCGAAGGTCGAGCGCCACATCGAAATTCTGTGGACTGCATCATCATGGAAGCGTATATGCGTGGTATCGTGGTTTAAGCTGCGCCAGTGGCCCGATACCTCCGTCTTCAGTTGGAGTTTTCTTTCGGGGTGCCTCACCCTTAGCTCATGGCCCATGCGTCCTGCCCTGTGAGCACAGGGGGGATTGTTTCTCCGGGGATCCCACCCCGGGGCTAGAGGTTATACCGCGCCTCTTGACCGCATGATGAGCCCGTCATAGGACACATGGGGTATTTCAGTGAGGACAACAGTGCCACCTGTTGACCCACCCCATCCTGGTAGGAACATCGCCAGTTGGTCCGGGACTGCTTATTCTGCCAGGCAAGCCTGACTTATATCGCAGCTAACCCCCATATCTGAGGGCCATTCCCCTATCCGCCACCCGGGGACCCGCCGAGTTGGGGATGGTCGCCCCACTACTGAATTGGAAGCAGCCTGGTCCCGGAGGCAGTCACCTAACACACACCTTTGCCTCTGCAGAACATCAAGCCACATGAAACAGCCCCGTGAACAACGAGGCAATGGTGAGGCAGTCACCTAGCGGCCGTCAGTCTGATGGAATCCTTAAAGACACTGGCGCCGGAAAAGTCAGTGGCAAAGACGACGGTACCACTTTGTTGGTATTAGCGGCTAATGGAGAAAATTCCAGACACGCTTCACTGGAACACAAGCGGTCACAGTTCTGAAGCAGTGGAGCGCAGCATGACTATTCCATGTGACGAATGCTACAAATCTGTATCCACATTTGCTGGAGGAAAGAAAATATGAACAGAAAAAAAGAATGATGAAGAGAAACGACAAGATGCTGAAGACAGCTAAAGGAGAAAAAAGGAAAAACAAAAAGAAGATAAAGAAGAAGATAATAAGAAAACAAAAAGAAGATAAAGAAGAAGATAATAAGAAAACAAAAAGAAGATAAAGAAGAAGATAATAAGAAAACAAAAAGAAGATAAAGAAGAAGATAATAAGAAAACAAAAAGAAGATAAAGAAGAAGATAATAAGAAAACAAAAAGAAGATAAAGAAGAAGATAATAAGAAAAGAAAAAAAAAGCGAAGAGAAACAACAAAATGCTTCAGACAAGGAACGGAAAAATGAAAAAAAAAAAAGATAAAGAAGAAGAAAATAAGAAGAGAAGAAAAGAGCAAAGAGAAACGACAAGATGCTGAAGATGAGGAGAGGAGAAAAAGTTTAAAAAGATAATAAAGGAGAAGGAAACAAGAAGAGAAGAAAAGAGCAAAGAGAAACGACAAGATGATGAAGATGAGAAAAAAAGAAAAGGAAAAAAAAGAAGCTCAAGAAGAAAAAGAAAAAAAAAAAAGAAAAGGAGGAAGTGGAGGAGAAGAAAGAGTAGAGAAAGAAACAAGAGACAAATATTTAGATATAATTAAGAGACACAACCATCCGGACTCACGTGATGAAGGGAGAGGTGGGGGGGGGGGGGGCTTTTTTCCCTTCTCCCTACATTCTCCCTTCAAATCACGCACTGCTATGCATCATGTTAATGACCTGGAAAGAAAAAACAAATTTCTGTGCTAACTATTGACAGATTCATGTCATTTTGAAACCAAGAGTGCCAAGATTCTGGGAAGATGTGGTGTGTTGTGTGTTTTTTTTTATACCACCTAAAATTGATTAATGTCTTCATTATAGATTGCACTTCAAATATGGTTAGCAATGTTTATAGTGGTGAGGTGAGTATTTCTGTGATTAGTCAGAACATTTTTACATTTTTTTTTATAGCAATTTGCCAACAAAATCATTCTTCCATTCTTTTGGCCTTGGATGTCCCATGCTACTGAACATTTCTGATCAACACCAGAATCGCATTAAGTTCAGGATCTGTAGAGAAAAACGTTTACATAAAAATACTAAAATGGCGCTCACACACAAACAGACATAGGCGCAGACAGACAGACACATACACACAGACACAAACTACGATAGAGACAGACAGACAGACAGACAGACAGACAGACAGACAGACACAGACAAATAACACACACAGAGACACACACACACACGCGCGCGCGCACGCGCCGCGCACGCGCACACACACACACACACACACACACACACACAAAATGGGTATGTAAATTAGCTAGATAGAAGATAGATCGATCGACCGACGGTTAGATAGATAGATAGATCGATCAATAAATCGATAGATAGATAGAAGGAGATAGATCTAGATAGATAAATAGACAGATAGATAGATAAATAGACAGATGGATAGATAGGTAAAACAGACAGGCAGGCAGATAGATAGACGGATAAATAGATAGATAGATGGACGGATAAATAGATAGGAAAATAGATAGATAGATGGATAAATGGACAGATGACAAATAGATAGAGACAGACAGACAGTCAGATAGGCAGACGGACAGACAGGCAAACAGACAGATATAGATCAATAGATAGAAAGAAAGACAGACAGAGAAACAGACAGACAGAAAGATAGATACATAAATAGATAGACAGGTAGGTAGATAGGTAGGTAGGTAGGTTGGCAGGTAGGTTGGTAGACAGACAGATAAGGTAGGTAGATAGGTAGGTAGGTAGGTTGGCAGGTAGGTTGGTAGACAGACAGATAAGTAGGTAGGTAGTAGGTAGTAGGTAGGTAGGTAGGTAGGTAGGTAGGTAGGTAGGTAGGTAGACAGATAAGCAGGTAGGCAGGTAGGTAGGTAGGTTGGTAGACAGACAGATCAGTAGGTAGGTAGGTGTAGGTAGGTAGGTAGGTAGGTAGGTAGGTAGGTAGTAGGTAGGTAGGTAGTAGGTAGGTAGGTAGATAGGTACACATAAAACAAGAAAAGAAGAGAAAGGACTTACACAAGTGCAAACAAAAACAAAAACAAAAAAAAAGAAGAAAAAGAAAAAAAAAGGCTGTAACCAACAACGTGACATTCGGGTCTGCTGTTTGTGACAGAACAGTGTCACACTGCGAAGAAGAGGGCATGTACTCCTCATCAGATGTCAAGACGGAGCAGAGGGAGGGGGAAAACATGCCATTGAAAGAAGAGAAGAGGATGCGTGGCGAATGGCAGAAGAGTGTGTTTCTAAATCGTAGTCTGTTGGAAGGTCTGTCATGCCTGAGAAGTAAGCAGTCTGTCCTGATGCTTCTCAGCTCATCCGTTAGTTAGTTTGGTAGCAGTAAATGCAGAAGGCATATGTACCAAGAACATGTCTTGAAGCACAAGATTTGTTTAGGTTTCAGTTTGGTAGCAGTAAATGCAGAAGGCATATGTACCAAGAACATGTCTTGAAGCACAAGATTTGTTTAGGTTTCAGTTTGGTAGCAGTAAATGCAGAAGGCATATGTACCAAGAACATGTCTTGAAGCACAAGATTTGTTTAGGTTTCAGTTTGGTAGCAGTAAATGCAGAAGGCATATGTACCAAGAACATGTCTTGAAGCACAAGATTTGTTTAGGTTTCAGTTTGGTAGCAGTAAATGCAGAAGGCATATGTACCAAGAACATGTCTTGAAGCACAAGATTTGTTTAGGTTTCAGTTTGGTAGCAGTAAATGCAGAAGGCATATGTACCAAGAACATGTCTTGAAGCACAAGATTTGTTTAGGTTTCAGTTTGGTAGCAGTAAATGCAGAAGGCATATGTACCAAGAACATGTCTTGAAGCACAAGATTTGTTTAGGTTTCAGTTTGGTAGCAGTAAATGCAGAAGGCATATGTACCAAGAACATGTCTTGAAGCACAAGATTTGTTTAGGTTTCAGTTTGGTAGCAGTAAATGCAGAAGGCATATGTACCAAGAACATGTCTTGAAGCACAAGATTTGTTTAGGTTTCAGTTTGGTAGCAGTAAATG
>CM065721.1:76943261-76948261 GCA_033310375.1 Conus canariensis
CCATTGTTTAAAGACCATGCACAGTTTATATGGTTCTCCCATTGTTTAAAGACCATGCACAGTTTATATGGTTCTCACATTGTTTAAAGACCATGCACAGTTTATATGGTTCTCCCATTGTTTAAAGACCATGCACAGTTTATATGGTTCTCACATTGTTTAAAGACCATGCACAGTTTATATGGTTCTCACATTGTTTAAAGACCATGCACAGTTTATATGGTTCTCCCATTGTTTAAAGACCATGCACAGTTTATATGGTTCTCCCATTGTTTAAAGACCATGCACAGTTTATATGGTTCTCACATTGTTTAAAGACCATGCACAGTTTATATGGTTCTCACATTGTTTAAAGACCATGCACAGTTTATAGAGAAAAAAAGTAAAGAAACACCCGAAGGTGCTGGGGAGGACCAAGAAGCACTGTCTTCACCCCCTTTGAGCAGTCCTGTACCACCCTTGGAGGCCTGCGCTGTGTTGACCATGGGTACAGGCACGCGCAGGACATCATTAAGATATCAAGGGACATAACTGCTCCTGAACAGAGGTAAATCAGACTACAGGATGCAGCTCATAACAGCCTTAAAGTAGCATCCCCATGGGTGTACCAGCCCGTATTTCATGACTGCAGAGCCCACCGGCGAAAAACACCACCCTCCAGCTGCCGAGCACACCCCACAGACCCAACCACCCCTGCCCACGGACAGATGAAGACGGTGCCACTCCAGACACAGCCAAGCTGTACATATAAACTGTACTGCAGTACAGTTTATATGTTTCCTTGTCGATGGACATTCGCTTGCTGATTTTTACGTTTTGACTGTATAATACAGAGCGTCTGGGTTTACTACTGTACCAATGTGTCGTGTGCTGACACATTCATTCTGCTACATTTACTGCTGTAACAAAAAGAAATCTCATTCTATCTCCATTAGTTGTGATGCGCAGCTCGTGCAAGGTGGGAACTGAGAAACACTGTTACTCAGTCTCCTCCGCTCCCTGCCCCCCCGTTCCCCCACTCACTCTCCCCTCCTCTCACCATCTCCTGCCCCCCCTCCATCTCCCTGTACACTCCTCATAGATTCATGTCTTTCTGGGAAATGTGTTCGGGTTGTTTTTCTTTGGTTACCATTTACATAATTTTGGATTCAATCATTTGGATCATTATCAGCTGTTGCCATAAGGGAACTACTGAGAGTCCATTGAGCGAGATAACTCGTGTTAGCAGCTCATTGTTTTGTCATATCTGAGAGAGAGAGAGAGAGAGAGAGAGAGAGAGAGAGAGAGAGAGAGAGAGAGAGAGAGAGCGTGAGTGCGTGTGTAAGCGCATGCGCGCGCGCGCGAGTAAGGTAAGGTAAGGTAATGTTGCTTATAGCCCAGCCGACCGCAAAATGCCATATCAGGGCTGTCACCACGTTAAAATCAACTCGCAAAACATCATTAAAAAAAACAAAAACTTTCACACATCTCTTTAAAATACTTCTTCTAAACACGCACCAGAAACTTCATTAGAAATCTTTCTTCTGTAAAATCTTAAATCAGATGAAAAATGTTAATCTCTCTCAGAAACTCCAAGATCACGTCAGGTGGGACATCTCGAACAGGGTTTTCATGGACTCTGCTGCAAAGTGTTTATGTCTCATATCGTGCAAGTCCCAACAGTCTAAAAGAATATGTTTCACTCTGTGTGTGTGTGTGTGTGTGTGTGTGTGTGTGTGTGTGTGTGTGTGTGTGTGTGTGTGTGTGTGTGTGTGTTACGCGCGTGTATGTGGTGTGGATGGGTGGATGCGACTGCGTGTGATTGTGAGACATTTTCACATGATTATTTTGGAAACGTTTCTACTTTCAAAGCGTAGCGAAGTTCTCTTGCAACCAAAAATGAGAAAAACATTTCTGATGTAGTCCCTTTTCCGAAATAGACGTTGATTTGAATCTTTAAACACATTTTTTTTATCTCTCCCATCATCAACCGTAAGACCAAACCAAAATCAGTTCATGCATAGAAAAAAGAGGATTTTTATTCCCGGAAAAGGACTCCCCCCCCCCCCCCCCCCCCTCATTTGCGGTGTGACCGAAGTTGTGTCAAAGTACGGGATTCGACAAACCGCGTTAGGACAATGTCATACAATTCTGCCTGTGTGGTTCGTGTCATGAACATGTATGACGGGAACATGTGCGTTTTGTCAGATTTCGGGAAGACAGAAGAGAGAGAGAGAGAGAGAGAGAGAGAGGGGGGGGGGGAGAGGGGATAATAAGGACATGAGCGAATGGGAGAAGAGAGAGAGAGAGAGAGAGAGGAGAGAGAGAGAGGAGAGGAGGGAGACAGACAGAGACAGAGACAGAGATAGAGACAGAGAGAGAGAAATCAGA
The DNA here is from genome assembly GCA_033310375.1 of Conus canariensis. Lineage (NCBI taxonomy): Eukaryota > Metazoa > Mollusca > Gastropoda > Neogastropoda > Conidae > Conus > Conus canariensis. Next base: position 76,945,632 of record CM065721.1, read on the forward strand.
AGGGGTAAGCTGAGAGAGAGAGAGAGAGAGAGAGAGAGAGAGAGAGAGAGAGAGAGAGAGAGAACAGAGAGAGAGAGAAGAGAGAGAGAACAAGAGAGAGAGAGAGAGAGAGAGAGAGAGAGAGAAAGAGAGAGAGAGAGAGAGAGAGAGAGAGAGAGAGAGAGAGAGAGTGAGAGAGATAGAGAGAAACAGACAGACAGAAAGGAATAAGGAGATGAGCGGATTGGTGCAGAGAGAGAGAGAGAGAGAGAGAGAGAGAGAGAGAGAGAGAGAGAGAGAGAGAGAGAGAGAGGAGAGACAGAGGACAGAGACAGGCAGAGAGAGAGAGAGAGAGAGAGAGAGACAGAGACAGAGACAGAGACAGAGACAAAGAAGCATGCTTGCAATCTAAAGAAAGGAGGCTAGTGGGTGGGTGGGGGGAGGGCTTGGGAGAGGTAACGGTGGCGGGAAAAGGGAGGAACGGGGGATAGGGGTGGAAGTGGGAGTCTGGAGGGGGAAGGGGAGTAGAGATATGTTGTCAACGGTAATGCCTTGTGTCATGGCGGAGTAAACCATCCGTTCTGGTGGTCTTCACCTCAGAGGGTCGAACCAGCTGGCGAATGAAACACCGAGATGTTTGACGCAACAGATTTTCAAGATGTTATGTGTGAAAGACTTTGTTTGCAGTTACATAAAACAACAAGAAAGAAAAATGAAACTAGCACATGCTTCAGTGCGCTAAAGAGAGAGAGAGAGAGAGAGAGAGAGAGAGAGAGAGAGAGAGAGAGAGAGAGAGAGAGAGAGAGAGAGAAGGAAGGAAAAAGAAGAGACAGAAGGGAGAAAGAGAGAGAGAGAAAGAGAGAGACGGTAGGAAGGGAGAGAGAGACAGAAAGAGAGAGAGAGGAGGGGGGAAGATATATACACAGATGTGTGTATATCTATCTATCTGTCTATCTATCTATACATCTATCTATATATAAAGAGAGAGAAAGAGGGAGAGAGAGAGACGAGTGAGGGGGGATGAGCAGATTGGAGGAGAGAGAGAGAGAGAGAGAGAGAGAGAGAGAGAGAGGAGAGAGAGAGAGAGAAAGAGAGAGAAACAGACAGACAGACAGACAGACAGAGACATAGAGACAGAGAGGTTGGAAGGGAGGGGTGGGAAGGTAGCGGGGAGGCTGGGTGGGTGGTGGTGGTGGTGGTGGTGGTGGTGGTGGCGAAGGGGAGGAGAGTAAGAAGAGCTGGTATTATTGATCATTTGCCGATTCCTCGCTGTCTCTCTCAAGCTGCATTGCTCTCACATCGCCATTTTTTTCTTTTATATATATAGGAAGGTGAACTTCACATGCAAACGAAGGAAAACGCCATCGATGTGAATCTAACGATTAGAGCGTCTTCAGGTTCTCACATATGTCAGGCTGACATGTTTTCCCTGGACAAATAACACATTTTTGTCGCCGTTGTTTTTCCTATCTCTGATTCCACGCTCCCCCCCCCCCCCACCTCTCTCTCTCTCTCCCTCTCTCTCTCTCTGAGGTCGAGATTGGAAGAACAGGCTTTGCCTAAAATCTCAATCCTTGATCGAATAAAAGAGAAAAGATTTCTGAGTTGCGAGTTGTGAGTTCTCTCTCTCTCTCTCTCTCTCTCTCTCTCTCTCTCTCTCTCTCTCTCTCTCTCTCTCTCTCTCTCCTCTCATCATTTTCATGAACTGATATGTGGCTCGTGTTATCAAGTTAAGGAAGATGAAATGCATTTTCTATTTTCCTGTCTTTCTGTCAGTGACCTTAGAGGAATAATTACGGGGTCGAAGTATTATTTTGATCGTTGTAGTTTTAGAGTCAACTTACTATTAGCGACAAGAAATGTAAAAATGTCTCCTCTTCCGTATTGCTATGTGCATACATGAAGCACAAAAGCGACTGCGAACAATATATTATAAAGTTTCATGATAGTGAGTAATACTTTTCATTGCATGGTATAGGTGAGTAACTACATTTTTCATTTCATGGTATAGGTGAGTAACTACATTTTTCATTTCATGGTATAGGTGAGTAACTACATTTTTCATTTCTTTTAGTGTGAATCCTTCTTGATTCCTGTATTGCGAATCTCACCCCTTCAGTATGGGCCATGGTCTTAATATGAATAAATTATTCGTATTCGTATTCGTATTCTCTCTGTGTGTGTGTGTGTGTGTGTGTGTGTGTGTGTGTGTGTGTGTGTGTGTGTGTGTGTGTGTGTCTGTCTCTGTCTCTCTCTCTCTTTGCCATCCTCCATTTTCTTAATGCTGGTGAAATGTAGGAAAAATAAAAACTTGGAGTAGCTGCTCGACGCACGCACGCGTGCACACATTCATAAAATTGTTTCACACTATTACGCTTGCCTGTTTGTTAATAGATTTAAATTCCTGACAGACAGCAGGATTGGTTTCCATGAACTTCTGGCCGGTGCATGTTAATTTCCATAATTTGTTATAAAAAAAAAATCGATGAAACTCGACCTTGACCTTGATATGAGTCCAAGGTCAAACGCCAAGGGAGCGTTTCGAGGGTTTGTACTTGAAACAGAGAAACAAAAGACGTTAACAACGTGAGAAGAGAGGAACAGCATTGAATAGCAAAAGTTGACATACAGACACAGAAACAAAAGTTAAA
>CM065721.1:76953261-76958261 GCA_033310375.1 Conus canariensis
TTCCTTGTGTATATGGGGATATCATAAAAAGTCTGAGTCTGAGGACAGAGGATACGCATAATCAAAGTCTGTCCTTTTTTGGCAGCTGTAATCGTTGGCACTAGTCTTGGGTCTGCTTCCGGATGGAGGCTGTTGTCTTTTACTCTCTTGGCTCTGGGTCCGTGTGTACTCCGGGTTCCTTTGTAGAGCTGGTCGGCCAACTGTAAGCGTCAGTTTTCTTCGCCTCTTTCCCCCTCAAAAGGCCTGTCTTCAGAACCACCAGGTGGCCTTCTTCGTGCATCGGGTGGCGATGGCCCTGTGCCGCGTGAGGCCGCCACAAAGAGTCCCGTCTACTGTCCTACTGAGACACTACGGAATACCAGAGAAGATCATCTCTCTCATCCGGTGCACCTATCAGGATATGGACTGCAGGGTGGCTCATGCAGGCCAGTTGTCAGACGGTTTTGAGCTGAAGACAGGAGTGCGCCAGGGATGTCTGTTGTCACCTTTCCTCTTCCTCCTGGTCATAGACTGGATCATGAAGACCACAACAACAGGCAGGAACAATGGGATACAGTGGACACTCTGGACGCAGCTAGATGACCTTGACTTTGCTGACGACTTGGCACTCCTCTCCCAGTCACACACAGATGCAGGACAAGACCACCCGCCTTGAGACAGCATCAGCAGGAACAGGGCTCAAGATAAACAAGAAGAAGACCGAGCTGATGAAGATCAACATCACAGGCAGCAGCCCAGTCACAGTCGGAGGCGAGCCCATCAGGGAAGTAGATTCCTTTGTCTACTTGGGAAGCGTAGTTGACAAGCAGGGGGGCACCGACCGATACATCATGGCCAGGATAGGCAAGGCGCGAGCAGCATTCATCATGCTAAAGAACATCTGGACCTCAGGAGAGTTTCAGGACAACAAAATTGCGTGTCTTCAGTTCAAACGTGAAGTCGGTTCTGCTCTACGGCTGCGAGACTTGGAGAATGACCAAGGCAATACAGCAAAAATTCAGACCCTCATCAACACCTGTCTGAGGTGCATCTTCAAAATCAGATGGCCAGAAAAAAATCATCAATGACGATCTATGGAAGCAAGCAGGACATGAACCAGTGGCCAAGCAGATTCTGCGGAGGAAGTGGGGCTGGACTGGACACTCTCTCAAGAAGCCAGCATCCAGCACCACACGCCAAGCCCTGACACGGAACCCGCAGGGGAAAAGGAAGAGAGGCCGACCTCGCAGCAGCTGGAGGCAAGACACTGAGGCAGAGATAAAGAGGCAGGGGACCAACTGGACAGGCATTCAGCGAGCAGCCCAGAACCGAGTGCGATGGCGGAGTGTTGTCGATGGCCTATGCTCACCCTTGAGCTATGGGCCAAAGTACAGTAAGTAAATACGGTCCAACGCCAACTACGGCCGAGAGGGCAATTTTTCAGGCCCAAACCCCGCAAGGGATGCCCACCATGCCCTCCCCAAAAGCATGGTATCCCAGGCCAGGGCTGTCGTAGTCAGACAGCGCTCCATCGCCGATCGCTCCACATCTCCTGGAGCCGTTCCCCGGTGACACAGGCTAGACCCGCCGTCACCCATACGGCTGGAAGGTTGGATGCACTGACCTTTCATTTCTCTGTTGTCTGCAGACTATTCACTCTCAAAACCTCGCGATCTTCCAATGGCGTAGGAACACAAGGAATCCACAAGTCAGACATAATTCTGTTGTCTTTGCTGACATATAAACTAATTTACTGACCCCAAATTCCAGGATAAAATCGTCTTTTTCACGTTCAATTTTTTTCACAGAACTAGAGCGATTTGTGTCTAGTCAAACTGCATTATTATTACTTGACCTTTATGGTAACTCCGAACTCTGACCAGCATTATTATTATTATTATGAACATTTATGACGCCTAATCAATTGAATGCCCTAGGCGTTTACAATATCACAACAGACATCAAATCACACAATATATAACAATCATACATGAGAAAAAAGGCATCAAAATCCAAAGCAAGGACACAAACTCACAAGCATGCATACACGCAAACACACACTCACACAGACACGAACGCACACAAAGCAGACACTCGCATCACACATTGCAAACGTCGGGTCACTTACATTAATATACAGACATAGTTCTGATGTGAGCATAAGGGGGCTCAGAGGTGTTGCTTTCCTTTTCCACAATGCACTTTCCAAGACGCTTTTAAGGTTTCTTTTACATTTAGGGCATGGTTCCGTTACACCTTCACAGCTATCTCCCCCACCCCCCTCCCCCATCTTCTCTAGATCAGCGCCCGTGACGAAGATCTACACGGCACAGGGACACCTGTCCATCAAACAGGCCAGCACATGGACACCTGTCCATCAAACAGGCCAGCACAGGGACACCTGTCCGTCTATCAAACAGGCCATCACAGGGAGACCTGTCCATCAAACAGACCAACACAGGGAGACCTGTCCATCAAACAGGCCAGCACAGGGAGACCTGTCCATCAAACAGGCCATCACAGGGAGACCTGTCCATCAAACAGACCAACACAGGGAGACCTGTCCATCAAACAGGCCAACACAGGGACACCTGTCCGCTGGACGCTTCCGGTCAAGAAGTGTGAAGGAACTGACAGCCAAGAAGTGTGAGGAAACTGACGACCAAGAAGTGTGAGGAAACTGACGGCCAAGAAGTGTGAGGAAACTGACGACCTGTTGAATAATCCAGAGACAAGAGAGAGCCCTGAGGAAATCAAGCCGCGGTCTGTACAGGGAAAAGCGAGGGGAAACGTCATGGGACACTCTGATGAGCAGGGGCACTGTCTGTAATGGGGGCGTTTGGTTTGCGGCATTAGGCCATGTTTACATCTGTGGCATTAGGCCATGTTTACGTTTGCGGTATTAGGCCATGTTTACGTTTGCGGTATTAGGCCATGTTTACGTTTGCGGCATTAGGCCATGTTTACGTTTGCAGCATTAGGCCATGTTTACGTTTGCGGCATTAGGCCATGTTTACGTTTGCAGCATTAGGCCAGGTTTACGTTTGCGGCATTAGGCCATGTTTACGTTCGCAGCATTAGGCCAGGTTTACGTTTGTGGCATTAGGCCAGGTTTACGTTTGCGGCATTAGGCCATGTTTACGTTTGCGGCATTAGGCCAGGTTTACGTTTGCGGTACAATTTCCAATGCGGAATATAGTTCTTTCAATTCTTTTTGTTAGGGGAAGGGTGGGTAGGGGGGGGGGGGGGGGGATCCTACCCGCACTCAGCGACCGTCACTCAAACAATCATCAGCACACAGGATGCATACTGTGTGTTAAAGGGTCGCCAATCACCATCGGCCTACAGGGCTACTCTGACGAAGGATGGTGACAGGATTGTACGTGTGTGTGTGTGTGTGTGTGTGTGTGTGTGTGTGTGTGTGTGTGTGTGTGTGTGTGTGTGTGTGTGCAAGATGTTTTGTGTGCATTCACACACGCAACTCCGGTTTACAGTCTCATTTTAGGGACGTCCATGGAATGGAGTCAGAACAAGTGTTCATTTAAAAGGAAAATTCCTTTTGTACCAAAACGGGCTCGGCAGAGATGCAAACCCTCAACCCCAGGATGACTGGACTTATGAATCTGACGCTGAACCTACTGAGGTATTCCACCTCCCAAAATGACGTTTGCACCTTTCTGACACCCAGTGCTGTTTTTGGAATAGGTACACATATTGTTCCTAACCAGAGCGTGATTTCAGTTCTCTTCATCCTAGAACTAATGGAACATGAACAAAAATGCTATTTCGCGACTCACGTCTGACATTGCCCTTACTGAAAACGAGCAATGTGCCACTAATGTAACAGGTGTCGCAAACGTAGCAGGTACAGTGAACGTAGCAGATACAGCGAACGTAGCAGATACAGCGAACGTAGTAGGTGCAGCGAACGGAGCATGTACCATAAGCAAAGCAGGTACCACAAACGTAGCAGGTGCCACAAACATAGCAGGTGCTACAAACGTAACAGGTACCACAAACATAGCAGGTACCAGAAACAGCAGTTACCAGAAACATAGCAGGTACCACAAACATAGCAGGTGCCACAGACACAGCAGGCGCCCAAGACGTCTACCTCTGTCAGGTTGTTGAGGACTTCATCACACAGAGGTATCCTGCTTTTTAGTCGATTGTACTTTCGCCCCTAAGCATGGCAACTTTCACGGGACAGAATTTCTTTCACATGTGCAGGCTCTTTCTCTCTCTCTCTCTCTCTCTCTCTCTCTCTCTCTCTCTCTCTCTCTCTCTCTCTCTCCTCTCTCCCTGACTTCCAGATCGAGATTGACAGATAGTTAGTGACAGTGTCTGATGTCTACTTGAAAATATTTTTCTCTGAAGTTTGCCATCCAATCTCTCCCTCTGATTCCTAGAAGCATCTTCACTGGCAGCCCTCGAAGCTACACCTCCATCAGGATACATTTTGTTTTCTCTCTTCTGGACATCGGGACTGAAGAGGACAGCATTCACCATCTGGACAGAGCAGCTCAAGTCACCCTCTTCAGGCTGCGAACAGGACACTGCCAGCTCCTCTCCCATCTCTCACGTCTCAAACTCTCTCATGCTGACCAGTGCCCTTGTGGCACAGGCTCCCAGACTCCCACCCACATCTCACAGTCCTGCCCCTTCTTTGAAGCCTTGAGACGCCAGACGTGGCCCAGTCTGGTTGAGGTCCAGGAGAAGCTGTGGGGACCGGCGGGGTCGCTGCGGCGGAATGTGAACTTCGCCTTACTAACCGGATTGAGGATCTAGCATGGCCGGGAACGCAAAAGAAAGAAGGAAAGTTTTCTCTCATAAATACACGAAACGTGGTCATTTCAGACCAGGGTCTGTCCTCCTTTGCCTGAAAGCATAATGGGTTGACTGCCAGAACCCAGTATCTCATATACATATATATAAGTGAGATACTTGGTTCTGGCAGTCAACCCTCGATTACTGTCCCTTAATACACCGGAGAATCCATGGCTTAAGATGCATCTCTCAGC
>CM065721.1:76960761-76963261 GCA_033310375.1 Conus canariensis
AGGTTGAAATTAACTAAAATGAATGATTATAGATTACCACGGAAAGCCTGTATGATGTTATATGACCTAGATGTAAGAGATAAAAGAAACTGGGTGTCAAATATCCGTAGTCAGTTATATCAATCTGGATTCGGTTATGTTTGGATGAACCAAGGCGTGCAGAATGATAGATTATTTCTTTGTGAATTTAAAGAGAGATTGATTGCGTGCAGGTGGCAAGAATGTGACGCTCACGTCAAAACTAGCGATAGATTTACTATGTATCGGACATTTTGTACAGTTCACGATGTCAAACTTTATCTGCAAAAGGATTTAGGCAAACACTTGAAGTTTATTATGACCAAATTTAGACTTGGAATTTCAGACATTGCTCAACACCGGCATCACTGCTGTAAACATACTGGAATGGATCTGACTTGTCCACTTTGCAATAATGGAAAAGAAGACGAACTGCATTTTGTTTTATGCTGCTGCAAGTTATCTAGTCTAAGAGCGCAGTATATACCAGTTAAGTTTTCCAGGGATCCCTGTCAATTTCGGTTAAGTCTGCTTATGGCATCTCAGAATGAAAGTGTAGTAAGAAATTTCTCAGTTGACTTGTTCACGGCATTTCAATTTCGATCAGTTATGACTTCGTGAATGAGAATTTCATCCAGTCTTTGATGTGTTATGTAAAATTCATACATTGTTGTTACTTTCTCCATCTTCATAAGGGGCAATGGCCTTTATATGAAGTAAACCATCTGAGTTCTGAGCTCTCTCTCTCTCTCTCTCTCTCTCTCTTACTGTAGTAATGACTTTTTAATTCAAAACGAAGATAGAACCCTACTCCCTACCCCCCCCCCCCACTCTCCCACCTCTCTGCCTTTCTTATTGATAAGCAGTTGTTTAGAATGATGAAAGATTTACTTTATGCATGTGCCTATGTACCCCTAGTGCGATCTCCATTCTACGTTTATTTTGACGTTAATGCATGAAATAGAATAACGCTTAACTGATCTCTTAATAAAGTTTGTTGCAGATTTGATCTTATGTTGGGATCTAAACAGTAGAATGTCCGATACTTCTCAGGATCACTATGAAAATTATTTAATTGATACGCAGCATGCAAATCGATCACTTAGTATTTGTCGTCGTTCAGAAGATAAAGTGATAAACAGTGATGCTGTGTACCGCTTCAGGATTATGTATTTTAAACAGTGCGTATGGGCGACCTTGAAGGTCGCTACACGCACATGTCTGAGTCTAGAAGTAGTGTTGTTGACTATTACATTTCATCCAATGAACTGTTTTCGCTGGTATTTGGTACATGTGAAGAGACCATTTTGAACGAATATAATCTGACAATATGCCTGTGATAATCAGTTGTGTCTTTCCTAACGAAAATTAACACAATATCAACAAACTTATGAACTCCAAAAATGTCCAAAAAAAAAACTTGTCTGGAATACCGACGATGCGACTGTGTTTGACAAAAATATATGTAAACAAATCTTAAATAAATGTTAGCGAACCGCAAAAAAAAAAAAAAAAAAGAAAAAAAAAAAGTGGACGTTTTTGGGGCGGTTCGCTAACATTTATTTGAGATTTGAAAAAAAATTCTGCCTGCAGTCATCTCACTTTGCAACTAAAAATATATGTAGTGAAACTGCTCGTCACTAACATATCAACATTCTCCTAGAACCTGCGGCCTGGGTCACTTGTGACTGACATAACTCTCAGCGAGCCGGGGAAAAAAAAGACAGACTGGCTCACGTTTGTTCCAGCGCGCCAGATGAACCGACAGTTTGTTCTGTCTCTGTCTGTGTCTAGGGTGTCCATTCTTCCCTGCTCGCTCAGTGGCTTTACCACCCCCCCCCCCCCTCCCCAAGCCGCTAATTGTAGTCACCTATTTGACACCTACACCCTGGACCGTCTTGTCTTAGCTGCGGTCTGTGGCTGTGGTCACACGCCACAATTAGGATTTTGCACTAAAACGCTATACAATCCATGTAAGCGTTTTGAGGCCTACCGTAAATTTGAGCCAACATTTAATGTTAAACGGATAACAGATCAAAAGAACAACTCCCCACCAATTATTTCCCTTGTTTTGAGGGGGCGGGAGGGGGGGGGGGGGGGGGGGCATTCACCGATGAAAACACAAAGTCTTCAAATACATGACCTTCCCCTTATCTGACTCACATTTCAGGCCTTCGCACTCAACTCATGACTTATCTTTGCGCCAGCTTCCAGAATACAAAATAGTCCCATTCCTTTGCTTTTAATCTGTCTGCTCGGAACTCCCGGCTTGCACCTTATCGGGCAATATGAAAGAAAATGAGAAGAATCAACTTTCAGACACAATAAAAATGGTCAAAACAATCTAATTGCTCTAGTCTCTAAATACTCGACTTCTGAAGCAAGGCCTTGGCGTATTAATTTTTGGTGTGTAGCCTGTCCGTAAAGAGCAGTTAATATCCGGTCAACATCCGGGAAACCACCGGAAGAGACACCGCACTGC
>CM065721.1:76975761-76978261 GCA_033310375.1 Conus canariensis
TTTGGCTTTTAATCTTTTCATCCGCCACTCCTCCCACCCTCTCTTACCCAACCTATCCCTCCAACTTCCGCCATCCCTGATTCTCTTTCTTTCACTCTTAGTGCCCGAGTGGAGGGTGAGGTTGAGAGCGAGGGGGGATGGATGAATGTGAACTTGGGCTTGCTGTTTGTGTTTATGCATGCAATGTGTGAGAAGGGAATGGGAACTATGTGGTGGGATTGAGGGGGTGGGAATGGTAGCGTAGGAAAGGAGGGTCTGTATGGAAATCTTTCTGACTGGATTAGATGGTTCACTTGCGAGCAAGTTTATTTATAAATATTGGTTAGATGGTTCACTTGTGATCGAGTTTATGTAATAAATATCTGTAACTTCCTAACAATGTGAGCGATATTCAATCCATTACGTTCAGATGATCTGTTAATTTTCATCATTATTTATTTTCTTTATACTTCAGTGATACAATATGTCAAGTCGTATGTCCCCCCCCCCCCCCCCCCCCCCCCCTTGCCATTAGGCTTTGTAAAGGTAAAGGCAATAAATCGTCGAACCGTCAAAACGTCTCTCAGTGCCTGTGTTTCTGGTCTTCCTCCACGTCTCTCAGTGCCTGTGTTTCTGGTCTTCCTCCACGTCTCTCAGTGCCTGTGTTTCTGGTCTTCCTCCACGTCTCTCAGTGCCTGTGTTTCTGGTCTTCCTCCACCTACATTTTCACTCTTTGTGATGTCTGAGTCTCATGTGACGTCCTAATGTTGTTGTTTTTTTGCTGTGTATGTAGTGACATTAATTGATGTTACCTTTTAAGCAACGAAGACATCAACAACTTGACGAAGTTACTGTGACTATGCGTATGAGAGCAGATATTTCATTATATTTGTCTCACCGCAAAAAAAAAAAAAAAGAAAAAAAAGAAAAGGAAAAAAGAAAAAAAAAGAAAAGAAAAAAAGAGATAGATTTGAATCACCTTTTTTTTTTTAACTGGTTGTTTCACGGTGTACTGGTTTAGCTCTAAATACTGATTAACAAGTTAGTATTGTTTACACAGTGTACTGGTTTGGCTCTGAATATTGATGAACAAGTTAGTATTGTTTACACACAGTGTACTGGTTTAGCTCTGAATACTGATTAACAAGTTAGTATCGTTTACACACAGTGTACTGGTTTAGCTCTGAATATTGATGAACAAGTTAGTATTGTTTACACACAGTGTACTGGTTTAGCTCTGAATACTGATTAACAAGTTAGTATCGTTTACACACAGTGTACTGGTTTAGCTCTGAATATTGATGAACAAGTTAGTATTGTTTACACACAGTGTACTGGTTTAGCTCTGAATATTGATTAAAAAGTTAGTATCGTTTACACACAGTGTACTGGTTTAGCTCTGAATATTGATGAACAAGTTAGTATCATTTACACACAGTGTACTGGTTTAGCTCTGAATATTGATGAACAAGTTCGTGTCATTCACACCATTGACATTTCTTGCAGCTTTCTTTCATTCACGTGCAGTGATTTTAGACGGGATGTTACGCTAATACTGAGTAATGGATTTATTCACCTCATGTTGCCGAATTCTTTAACATATCTGGACATAAACTACGTCATTCTGAACGCTTTACCACGTGAACATGTCAAAACGGACATAAACTACGTCATTCTGAACGCTTTACCACGTGAACATGTCAAAACGGACATAAACTACGTCATTCTGAACGCTTTACCACGTGAACATGTCAAAACGGACATAAACTACGTCATTCTCAACGCTTTACCACGTGAACATGTCAAAACGGACATAAACTACGTCATTCTGAACGCTTTACCACGTGAACATGTGTTAAAACGGACAATCTGGAAGTAGTGGTGCCACGCCCATACGCTCCGATAGCCATGTCGATACGAGCAGTGTTGACCAGCAAATCGTAAATTTTAAAAGGAATTTTAAGTGACTCCACTGGTAAGCATGGATACACAAATTACAAGACAAAACACGACGCACTTCGACCTCTTATGTGTCTTCTTCAGGCAAGATAAACAACATTCAGGACAATGAAAACGAAGAACGAGCAATCACGTATCTTCTCGAATTCGGCGCAAGATGGGCATCTGTCGAGAAGATAAGTGAAATGCTCGCTCGTTCTTCGTTTTCGTTGTCCTCAATGTTGTTTATCTTGCCTGAAGAAGACCTCAGAGGTCGAAACGCGTCGTGTTTTGTCTTGTAATTTGTTTGTCCATGTTCACCGGCGAAGTCACTTAAAATTTCTTTGAAAATGTGTTTCAATTTCCGCCTGCAGTCAACTCATTTTGAAACCAGCAAATCATCAGTTCAAATACACCTTGGCGATTAGTACCAACAGATACTGAATTGTCAGTTCAAATACACCTTGGCGAAAGTTACTGAAAGTTGAAGACTAAGCCGACTTTCTACATTTCTGTAAATCCAAGAAACACGCAAAGAAGTGCCGGCATAACGAGATACAACAGCGTACAGATGTAACAGCTT
>CM065721.1:76983261-76988261 GCA_033310375.1 Conus canariensis
CTGACTCTGAGCAAGAGTGTTGTGATGTACCTGAAAAAAACTGGACATTTTTTCAGCCTTAAGCATAAGAAATCGTATGAAAGTGGGAAGTTTATTCTTTTGTATTTTACTAACACAGTTTATGAATAACACTTCCTGAAAATTTCGTTGAGTTATCTCTTGTTTTGTGTTTTTGGTGATTTGTTTTACTGACCATAACAAATAGCCCGTCCACAGGGAAAAACAAGGGACAGAACTGTCCGTCCTAAGTGAGTTTAAGAAGAGGGTCTCGTGGCTACGACTTAGCGGATGTCTGAGCTAAGCAACTGGCCAACGCGCTGGTCAGACCTTCAGGTGGTGTCTTTTCCTACCCAAGCTAAACACACAACCCCTCCTGTTTCCAAAGCAGAACAGTTCCAAAGCCTTTGTTTTGAGTTTCCTCACTAGTTTGGACAAATGGGTTGAATTCTTTTGCCTCACTAACGTCTCTAAAATCCATGTATAAATTCTTCAAGCACTTTTTGGGAAAGAAAGTTTTGTTTGGTTTTCGCGGACAGTTTGAAGAAGAAGAAGAAGAAGAAGAAAGCTCAAAAGATACAACTCCAAAATTTTATCCAGATAAATGCCTGGGCCTCTTACCGAAGGAGGACGTACACAGACTAAACAAGGGAAAAGAAACCAGGAGAGAGAGAGAGAGAGAGAGAGAGAGAGAGAGAGAGAGAGAGGAGAGAGTGAGTGGGGTGGGTGGTATGGGGGGGGGGGGGTGAGGTAGGGGCTGGGGGGGGGGATGATGTAGGGCCGGGGTGAGGGGAAGTGAAAAATTATGGTTCTCAAAGGCTGATGATGTAGCGCAAGGCACAAGCGAAACAATTGTTGTTGAACCACTACTGTTAAGCCTTTGTAATGAAGGCAGGGGACGGGGGGGGGGGGGGGGGGGGGGGGGGGGACATTTGGAATGGGAGGCGGTGACCATCACCGTCAAGACAATGAAATCGGATATTCTGTAGATTTGAACGGACAACAAATCATATGTTGAGGGAGTGGTCGAAAAGTGAGTGCCCTGAGGGAGTGGGGAGGAGGGGGGAGGGAGAGAAGAAGAGTGGAGGTTGGGGAGGGAGACCACTCGGGAGGTGAGGGGGGTGGGGTGAGGGGTGGGGTGAGGGGGGGTGAGGGGTGGGGTGAGGGGGGTGGGGTGAGGGGGGGGGGGGAGTCTGCGAACCAGACGAGAGACTCTGATATACAGTGATTTTCTGAACTGACAAATTATACGTCCGATTTTTACCAGAGAGAGAGAGAGAGAGAGAGAGATTCAAGTTTGACAGTTTTGTTGGCAGAAGACTGTTTGGATAACATACCAGGGGAGGTGATTAACAACAGTAGCAAACGGCTTCCCAAAATACAAATACATCACACTAACATCCTAAATGCAGTCAAAGTAATCCAATGTAATCGGTTACTGGTGTTACAGGCGAGACACATGAGTCGATGGTAATTAGAGAATAATGAAATAATAATGGACCAACCTCAGTTAATGAAAAATCTGTCAGGTGTAACATGTCATTGGAGGGAGAGAGAGAGAGAGAGAGAGAGAGAGAGAGAGAGAGAGAGAGAGATGACGATGCTGTCTATGTCGCTGCTGCTGCTGCTGTTGTTGACGTTATGCTGATAATGATGATGATGCTTTAGTCATTACGGTTGTTGCCCTTAATGAATAGGGTACAGTGTACAGATGTAGTGCCGAGTGTTGTGAGATGGCAGATCATGAAGAATACACACGTCATGATATCATTAGACAGATGTCATCAAAGAGTCTAACAGAACTGCTTTCTGTAACAAGTCATTTGATGGCCGTTTCTCACAGAGCCTTCTTGTCACCTTCACTGAGCAACATAAAAACAGCAAGGATTTTCTGCGGATGTACTCAGATACACATACACACAGGTACATGCACATACACACAGACACACACACAGACACACACACACACAGACACAAACACACACACGCACACACAGACACACACGCACACACGCACACACACACACACACACACACACACACACACACACACAAACAGACACACACGCACACACACACACACGCACGCAGGCATACATACACATACACGCACAACACACACACACACACACACACACACACACACACACACACAGATATAGCTGTTCAGTAGAGAGGAGAGAGAGAGAGAGAGAGAGAGAGAGAGAGAGAGAGAGAGAGAGATAGAGAGAGAGACAGACAGACAGACAGACAGAGAGACAGACAGACAGCAGAAGAGAGAGAGAGGAGAGGAGAGAGAGAGAGAGAGAGAGAGAGAATGTTGAAACGTGGATGACAACAAAGAACGATTTTGGACATGTGGGTTTATTTCCCCAATCAATGAACAGAGCGAAGCATTGTCCGGCGAAGAACGTGCACTCCACAGGCAACAGACAATACCAACAATGAAACGTTGAATCCGTTGAGTAGTTATTGCTCCCAGACAGCTGGTCATAAACGTGGCATGACGTATGCTCGGGCAGTCAGAGGTCTCCTCATGCACACACACACACACACACACACACACACACACACACACACACACTCCCATTCTTTCTCTCCTCTCCATCTCTTACCAGCGAGGGTCTGTATCGCCCTTTGTAATTTCGCCATCCTGAGGCGAATTGACATTGCTGGAGAAAAAAAAAAATTACACACAGTTTATCAATTTGCCCTGCCAATCATTTCTCTGCGCCCCCTCTATTTCTCTGTGTGTGCGCGCGCGCGCGCGCGTGTGTGTGTGTGCGTGCGTGCGTGCGTGCGGCGCGCGCGTGTGTGTGTGTGTGTGTGTGTGTGTGTGAGAGAGAGAGACTCAAAAAAAGACTCAAAATTTTATTCAGATAAAGGCCTAGGCCCCTTACTGAAGGGGGATGCACATAAACTGAACTAAACAATAAAAAGAATCCAATGACATCAACGAATACAATAATCAATAACCAAATAACATTTTTCTTGAAATATATTGAAAAATACCATTCTACGAGCTCACGATTTGCAGCCTGTTGAGAGCTTGGTAAATGTACATAGTTAAATCTTTTAATGTGGTCTCATTCCTAGTTGACATTAGCAAAGTTAATTTAAAAATACATGGAACCTTGTAGTATTTTGGCTGGATAAATTTTACCCTAAGATCACTCAGGGCAGGGCAGCAGAATAAAAAGTGTACTTCATCTTCTTTACCGATGTTACATAGACGGCAGGTAAGCATATGTTCATTTCTGACATTATATCTAAAACAATGACAAGCAATACCAGACACACCAAATCGAAACTTGGTCAATGCGCTCTTAATGTATCTATTCATTTTCAATTCAATATAAGGTTCTTTCAAATGAGTGGTTTTAAACAACCTGTACCAAGAAAATCTATCGCTAGTATATATGTGATCATGCCAGTCCTGCCATCTACAATCAATAATTCTTTGCTTAAAAGATGTTAGAAAACCTGATATATTTTGAACACCCTGATTATCCCAAACAAATGAAAATCCATAAGAATTTAAACAGTGGCGGACATTTGTAACCCATGTCTTCTTACCATTGGCATCTAACTTAAATAACATTTTGTACGCTTTAAAAGGCAATCTGTCTTCATTCATTCTTGTCAGTTTCAGCCAGTATTTGATACATTTCACATATGAATTGAGGTAAATAGGGTATCTACCTAGTTCGCCATAAACAAGGTCATTTGGCGTTCGAATGTCGACATTAAGGAAGCGTTTCAATGCAAACAAATGTACTTTTTCTATTTCCGTAGTTTTCTCAAAAGCCCATATTTCCGCACCGTACTGTAACACTGGCTGGATCTGAGATTCAAATAGTTTACTAAACACGCTGAAAGCATTGCAATCTAGTTTATACAGAATGTGAAATAAGAGAATAAGTGCTTTCTTTCCTTTGTTAGCTATATTTTGACATGCAAAACTGAAACTAAGTCTTGTTGAGAAATATATTCCAAGATACTTATATGCATTTACTACCTGAACTTTCTCATTTCCATAGTTCCATTTCTCACTCGCTGACAAATATCCACCCTTACGAAAAACAATATTATTACTTTTGTCCATGTTTACTTTTAGTTCTAATTTACTTGCAGCATTATATAAGCTATTCAACTGCCTTTGTAAACCGACTACTGTTATAGACAATAAAATAATGTCATCAGCAAAAAGTAGAATAAACAGTTCTATGAAATCGAACGTAACTCCATGAAGACCATTCTCAATTATTTCCAAAGCCAGTTCATTTATAAATAGTGAAAACAAAACGGGACTACAAACATCTCCTTGCTTAACCCCACGTGTACATTTTAACGCATCAGACAATGATGCCCCAGATCTTACTCTTGCCTTTACTTCTTCATACATACTTTTAACACAGCGATACAACTTACCCTTGATTCCATTCTTGATCAAAACTGGCCACAACAACTTTCTAGAAATAGAGTCAAATGCCTTTTCAAAATCCACAAAGGCAACATACAATTTTTTGTTATAGGCAAATTGTTTTTGGATAGCAGCAAATAAAGTAAAAATATGATCAATCGTTGAATATCCCTTCTTAAATCCGGCCTGGTGCTCACCTGTAATATCATTCTGGCTAATCCATTCTAGTAATCTGTTATTAATAATTGAACTATATAACTTACTACTTACGTCACATAAAGAGATACCTCTATAGTTGTTTACGTCATTAACATTACCTTTCTTAATAAAGGAATAATTATGGATTCGTCCAGTTTTTCGGATAAATTCCATTTTCAAATAAATGGTTAAATAATGTTACGAGGAAATTAACAACAAACTCACCGGAATTTTTGAAAAACTCACTTATAAGTCCATCCGGTCCAGCAGACTTACCATTCTTGAGTTTTCTAATGGCATGTAAAACTTCTTCTTTAGTTATTGGCCTATCAATTACATTCTCATCATTGTCTTCAATGGAGATACCTTCAGTTAACTCTGT
>CM065721.1:76993261-76995761 GCA_033310375.1 Conus canariensis
TAAGGATTTTGTTTCATTCATCATAGTCATAGCATAAGTGGTCGAGCACTTCTTGTCTTGATCGACACGACTTTTTTTTTTTTTTTTTAAATCTTTTCTTCTGTACAATAGGCGTGCATTAAACATTAAGGGTCTCCGGAAGCAAGACAAAATCTGAAACTTCTGTTTTGAGGCTTTGCGGTTGTGATTGCATCTCTCTCTCTCTCTCTCTCTCTCCCTCTCTCTCTCTCTCTCTCTCTCTCTCTCTCTCTCTCTCTCTCTCTCTGCGTAATGTGTAACTTTCTGGCTTTGTTTTTCTTATCATCGCCATTCGGCAGCCCACAACCCGTACAAATACATCCTAAAAAAACAAACCCAGAACGAAAACAAAAACAAAGAAACAAAACAAAACAAAAAGAAACCAAACAAAATTTAAAAAAAACAAACCCAGACAAACAAAAATCAAACAAAAAACTGAACTTGAAATAGTTTTCCAATCCAATTCGCCGCCATTTTTGGTGGTCTCGCCTCACGCGAGATCTGCGTGTGTCCTTCACCTTCTGTAACCCCAAACCGCACGGGTACAAATCAATCCTTGTACTGTACATCGTCTGGCCTGGCCTGGCCTCTCTGGTCTGCAGCTGATCGCATTATGTCAGAAACCATTTCACCGTGTCATTTTGACCTGTCGGTGCGTATCAGTTCGAACCGTCGAGGTTGGCGGGGTTTCCCATTGGGGGATTGTATTGGACGGTCAGGTCGACAGTCAGAGAATGCCAGACTGCAGAAGGAACGGTAGACTGGCAGGCCTGCATTGTGCAGTGGTTCTGCAAGCAGACGACAACAACTGCAGGTTATTTGTTTATTTATTTATGCATTTACTTCTTCTTCTTATCATTAGTAGTAGTAGTATAATTATTATTGTAGTTATCATTGCTGTTTTGGGTGTTATTATTTTCATTATTGTTTTTGTTGTTGTTATTGTTATTATGATTATCACTTTTATAATGATAATGATTAATATTATTATTATTATCGTTATCACTATTATCATTATTACTATCATCATCATTATCATCATCGTTATTATTATAATAATCATATTATTATTATTATTATCATCATTATTATTATGTGTAAATCCAAAGTCGATCGCCATTTTTTAGTTTTTCAAATGCGGACCTATGGGTCTACGTGACACAATAGCGGTACCGGATATTAAGGCAACTGTTCCTGGGCTTGCACATAGAAATTAGGTTTGAGGCTATGATGTGTCACAGGGGAAGTATTTTAAGCAACGTTTTGTGCCTGTGGCATGTGTCACAGGGAAGTATTTTAAGCAACGTTTTGTGTCTGTGGCTATGTGTCACAGGGGAAGTATTTTAAGCAACGTTTTGTGTCTGTGGCTATGTGTCACAGGAAGTATTTTAAGCAACGTTTTGTGCTGTGGCTATTGTCACAGGGGAAGTATTTTAAGCAACGTTTTGTGTCTGTGGCTATGTGTCACAGGAAGTATTTTAAGCAACGTTTTGTGCCTGTGGCTATATGTCACAGGGGAATAGAGTTGTTTTAAGCAACGTTTTTAGCTGTCTGTGGCTATGTCACAGGGGAAGTATTTTAAGCAACGTTTTGTGCCTGTGGCTATGTGTCACAGGGGAAGTATTTTAAGCAACGTTTTGTGTCTGTGGCTATGTGTCACAGGGAAGTATTTTAAGCAACGTTTTGTGCCTGTGGCTATATGTCACAGGGGAAGTATTTTAAGCAACATTTTGTGCCGAAATATACATGCAGTATGCTGTTTCCTGCGCTGACAAACTTCTTCTGTGAGAAATAAGTTGTGTAAGCAGCAGGTTTTGAAGCTGTGTCACGCTCGCTGTCATTACACAACGTGCTCTTACCTGGAACCCCCCCCCCCCACCTCTCCCCCCCCCCCCGCATCACACACACACACAACAACAACAACAACAACAACAACACAACAACAACAACACGCAACAACAACAAAACAAGACAAAAACAAACAAAACAAAAACAAAAACAGACAAACAAAGAAAGAAAGAAAGAAAGAAAAGACCACCGTCATGGGATTGCGCATCATGAACCAAAGAACATTAGTCGCCAGTAAACCCAAGACTATGCCACGCCTGAAATTCGGAGTGTGAGCATGGGGAAAGCTTTGTTCCGGATCGATCTAATCCGTGGCCACTTGACCTCCGGGACGAGATGTTGACGGGGCGAAAGAGACAGGAAGCGAAAAAAAAAAACACACACCAAAAAACAAAAACAAAAAGACGGATGGATCTCACTGCCAATTAATTTAGCGCACCACCTGGGCCGTCGGCAGTGTCGTGAAACTCCTCCAAGCTGCAAGAATCAAAAATAAAAGTCTCCTCCAGATGCAACCAAATCGCGCGCATTTCTGCGGTTGTCAAATTGAGCGCATGTTGAAAAGCGCGGGTCTGGCCTCGGCAGATTAAAAAAAAAAAAAAAAACGTGGATGAGAATGAGTTTATAACCTGAT
>CM065721.1:77003261-77005761 GCA_033310375.1 Conus canariensis
CAAAATTAACAAAGAAAGTAAACAAGAAAAAAAAAGACTCAAAAGAAGGAAAGAAAGATTTCTTTTTAACACAAGACATTGTTGGTAGTTATTTCACCAATTAATTAACTGTGCTGATTAATCTTCAACGTGGTGACAGCCCTGATATGGCCCTTGGCGGTTGGCTGCGCTATAAGCAACATGACCTCACCTTACCTGTTGATAAATCACTTACTCTTTCCTTGATTGGATTTTTTTTTGTGTTCGTGTTCGCGGTATCACAACCTGTTTCCTGCGTAACTTCATCGGTGATCTTAGGTTTGGAAAATAAACTTTGTGTCTCTGCCTGAATGGCCAGTTGGATCTGATGTCTTAGGGGTAATATCATCATGGCTGTGGTTGTACCAGACTGCTCCGCTTTGCTTCTATGGATCACTATTTTACTGAGGGGGGGGGGGGGGGGGGGGGGGAGGGGGGGGGGGGGGGGGGGCGTAAAACCAGGACCTTCCGAGTAGGTTTAGGCACTTCACTCCGTCAACTAGACCGTCGCGTCGGCAATCGGTTCTGCAAAACACATCATGGAAATCCACTCTTGAAATGACGTGAACTGCGCCTACATTGCCAGTTATTTCAGTTGACGTACGAGGCTGACTGAAATGACTGGTGAAAGTTGGTTTCAAAGTGAGGTAACCGTAGGCGGAAATGGAACCAAACTGAAAAAGGAACGCCTATCTTGCGCCGAATTTGAAAAGAGAAGTGATTGCTCGTTCTTCGTTTGCGTTGTCCTGAATGCTGTTTATCTTGTCTGAAGAAGACCTAAGAGGTCAAAATGCATCGTGTATTGTCTTGTAATTTGTTCGTCCATGTTAACCGGCGGAGTGACTTAAAATTCCTTTTAAAATTTAGTAAAAACTGGTTCTGATGTCTGGTAGAATCGACCCAGACTGAGACAAGTTGGAGTCTGGAGGGAAGTCCAGTCAGTTCCAGCTGACGGTCTCCAAGTCGGTCTTCAGATGGCCTTTCCAATGCTCTCACATCAAACACGTGTCATTTTCTTCTTCTTCTTCTCTCTCTCTCTCTCTCAAATCGCGTTCTAATTACATTTCGAATTGCCTAATCCTC
Organism: Conus canariensis; assembly: GCA_033310375.1. Lineage (NCBI taxonomy): Eukaryota > Metazoa > Mollusca > Gastropoda > Neogastropoda > Conidae > Conus > Conus canariensis. The sequence goes on from CM065721.1 coordinate 77,004,363, forward strand.
AATTATGCATGGTTTGTGAAATCCAAAGTTCCGAATTACGTGGCGGCGCACAGTCAATCAACAAACATGGAACATTCTAGTGTTGGAGAATCATGACGTAGGACAGCAGTGAAAATGCATGGAACTTCCTGAAACTATCGGCGACAAGGACGTACCACAGCCAGTCAGAACGCGTGGAACATTCAAGAAACAATTTCTGGTAGCTTCTGACACTTTCGGCAATATTCTGGGATTCTTAAGAAACTTCCGGACTTATAGCGTAGGCTGCGCATACGTCATTTTGGTAAACAAACTTCACGTGAAACTCAGTATATAGAAAACGAAACCTCAGTTGGTAAATTTGAATCAACAAAAGATAATGGATAAAGCGGTGTTTGTAGGTAATATGTAACTGTCTACCACCATTCATAAAATGGTCGCTAAAGTATTAACAGACAAATAAAACGAGGCTTTGTTGAAGGCACCAACAATCTCACAAATAATCACATTGTTTGAACAGTAAAAACCACCAACACTCCATAAGCATACTGCAGATTTTCGGTTTATTTGTAAAACCTTTATCAAGCATAAAAAAAAACCAAGGGCCCACTAAATGACAGCCCGCAGTACAGCATTTTTATCCTGAAATTGATTATTTCTGATTCCCACTTTACTTGAATTCTCACTCACTGCTTTAAAATCTTGCATGCTTAATCCCAAACGTAAGCCTACCAGAGTTAAAGAAAGAAATGGTAACAATGAGTATCACGTGAAATAAGAACCTAGCGTAGTCAGTCAAGACCTCAAAAAACAAAGGGAAATGAGCTCAAACTCACACTGGTGCCACTAAAGATGCCGACAATACCCCCTCCCCTTCCTCCATCATTTTCCAATGCATCTTTTGCTTTCAATAAGGTGATGGACAAACACATTTCATGATTTTCACATACAACTGATACTGCTGTATACATTCACATTACATTCAACTGGAACCTGAACTGTCTTGTCTCGCACTTCCTCCACCATCCTCCCTCACCATTAACTCTCAATCCCACCATACAATCCCTGCCCATCCCTTTCTGTATGTCTATACTTGCGTTTGTGTGTGAATACTTACATGTGTGCGTGCATGCATGTGTGCGGTGTGGTGTGTGTGTGTGTGTGTGTGTGTGTGTGTGTGTGTGTGTGTGTGTGTGTGAGCGAGCGTGTGTGTGTGTGTGTGTGTGTGTGTGTGTGTGTGTGTGTGTGTGTGTGTGTGTGTGTGAGCGTGTATGTGTGTGTGTGTGTGTGTGTTGTGTGTGTGTGTGTGTGTGTGTGTGTGTGTGTGACACTGTGTTTCTTATCGAAAAAATGTAGAAATTGTGATGAAGTGAGCCACATTTATGAAGAGAATTAATCAATATGTGCAGCACAGGGACAG
>CM065721.1:77010761-77018261 GCA_033310375.1 Conus canariensis
GCAGATGTGGGGAATCTATACTCTTCATTTTATACTGTATCGTTCTCCCACTTAGAAACTATCGGTCTATCTGTCTATCTATCTGTCTATTTATCTCTCTATCTATCTCTCCATCTATCTCTCCATCTATCTATCGCTTTATCTATCTATCTACCTATTTATGTATCCATCCATCTATCTGTCTATTTATCTCTCTATCTCTCCATCTATCTATCTCTTTATCTATCTATCTACCTATTTATGTATCCATCCATCTATCTATCTATTTATCTATCTATCTACCCAACCTTCTATCCATCTATCTATTTATCTATCTACCTATCTATCTGTCTGTCTGTTTGTCAGACTATCTATCTATCTATCTATCTATTCTATCTATCTACCCATCCTTCTATCTATCCATCCATCCATCCATCTGTCTGTCCATCTCTCTATCCATCATCATTCTGTATGTCTGTTTGTCTGTCTGTCTGTCTGTCTATCTAACTCTTTGATCCACTAAAGACGAAACTGTCTTCTTCTTCCGTTGACGAATGCAGTCAGATCCCCTAAACTGGCTTGATGCCGGTAGACGTCTCCTCTGAAGGAATGGAAAACTCAACTCCATGTTGGGGAGCAGCCGCGACTCATCCTCCTGGACAGGCAGATACCATATCGCATCACCATCATCCCCCCACCCCACCACAATCGATAGAACACCAGAGTACCGCCACCGATCTGGTCCCCCCTCATCCCCCCCCCCCCCCCCCAAGCCTGATATTCCAGCATGGCCGCTGATGTCTGAGCGTCAATCACAGCCTTTCAGAGAGGTCCTAGTGGGATTCCCCAAAGTCCACTCTATGCAAAAGTTCCCTTTCCTCTGCTGGCTGGCCGAAACGGTGTGGTGTCGGGCAAACAGTGTTCTCTCCCCTGATCAGGGAGATAAGGTGCAAAAGCCACCCTGCTCTTCTACCTTCTCTTTTCTGCTTTGGTGAGGAGAAGCTTCCAATCCTCCTCCCTCCTCCTCCTCCTCTCCTCCTCCTCCTCCTCCACCACTGTGGTCTGGTGTGGGTCGGCCCATCCTCATCCATGTCTGTTCACTGAAGTTACAACTGGCTCGGCTTGGCTCGTCTGCGTCGACCTGGCTTCAGAAGTTTGGACGTTGCGTGGGGAAGGAAGAGCTCAGATGACGTTTCACTGAATTCTGGTGCCTGTATTAGGAGGTGGGGGGGGGGGGGGGGGGGAAAGGGGGGGGGAGGGGCTCTTTCGAAATCCATGCTGCACTAAAGAGTATCTCTTGTTGGATAGATGGGAGAACCGCAAAAATTGCTTTGAGCATGTAAAATACATCCATGTCCTTTTGTCCCGCTATTCTTATCCCACCACCCGCAGTTACACACACACACACACACACACACACACACACACACACACACACACACACACACTGTTTTCTGACGTGGAAGAAGTCCAGATGAATTTGGAAGCTAAAGCATGGTGCGGTGAACAAAACAATACACTGTACTGCATCAGTTATCCCCCTTTTTTCTTTGGCAGGACTGGACCATTTACTGTCTTCCTACAATACAGTAGAAGAAGTTCTGTAACAACGTTACACGTTTCACCTCCTGCATATTTGTCATGAAAAAGTGAGTGTGGGGAAGTCAGAAATTTGTGCGTGTAATCTCTGTTCCATTCTCAGTTAGTCTCAAAGTGAGGTAATTGTAGGCGGATATTTTGGCACGGAGGAGTGAGTGCGGAAGGTCAGAATTTCTGTGTGTAATCTCTGTTCCTCTCTCAGTTAGTCTCAAAGTGAGGTGACTGTAGTAGACGGAAATTGAAACAAACTTAAAAGAAAAAGAAAAATTGAATGTGGATGGTGTTTGTCCTGCCTGAATAAGACTAAAAAGGTCGAAACGCGTCGTGTTTGTCGTGTAATTTGTTGTTGTTGTGTTGTTCGGCGGCATATTAATTTTTCTTTTAAAGATTGTTCCATTTTCAGCTAGCTCATTCCCCCAAAACAAAATAGATTGAAAAACAAACAAATAAACAAACAAAAAAAAAAAAAAACAACACACAACAACAACAAAAAGAAAAAGAAAGACACTGACGCGATGAAACTACCATATTTGACTGGAACAGCATGGAGAAGTGCATGATGATCGAACCACTTGTTCCCTGACACTACAGTACCGATGACCTTCCCGTCGCAGACTATCGGCAGGTCATCTGTGGTCTTTCACAATTCCAGTCTCAAGAAAGTTGACATTGGACGCGACAAGTAGATCTCTCTCTCTCTCTCTCTCTTCTCTCTCTCTCTCTCTCTCTCTCTCTCTCTCTCTCTCTCTCTCTCTCCAGACTGACTGAAACCATTTACTGCTAGAATAACATAGTGTTGTACTCTCTTCACACACACACACACACACACACACACACACAACACACACACACACACACACACACACAGAAAAGAACACCACGCATACATATGATATGATATATATATATATATACATATATACACACACACATATGCACAAAGAGAGAGAGAGAGGAGAGAGAGAGAGAAGAGCAGACAGACAGACAGACAGACAGACAGAGAGACAGACAGACAGACAGAGAGAGAGAAGAAAAACAAAGACGAATTAACAAAAATGTTCCTCATATTTCGTTAAAATCCTCTTTATTGATAAAGACATATTTTCCAGTTAAGAATTGCTGTCACCCCCCCGCCCCCCCCCCCCCCCCCCCCCCCCAATCCTTTGTCTCCCTCCTTGAGTCCCTCGTCTTTCTCCCCCTCTCCCTCCCTCCATACACACACACCATGCACCATAAATAGTAACGTCTTCTGATTGGTGGACAGAACGATCGGTATTCTCCTTCTGCTATTCCAAATGACCTGGACTTCAGTTTGGCCAGAGAAGCAAAGCGGGACAGGATCAGTGCCTTCGCATTCAGCCACATGGAGTACCATTGCGCACATTGAAGGCATTCACGGCTTCCTGTTGAACTGATTGGCTCTGGAGCTGCCTCCTGTTGATGGCTGGGCTGACGGTTCACCACAACACTTCATAGCTGACGACACTTGTTCCAACGTCTAGTTTGAAGCATGCGCACGATGGTTCGTGACTGGGCGGAGGATACTAAGTAAAGGCACTGAACCAAGAAGAAGCAAGCATACATCCGTGGAAATGCTCCTGTGGAGGTTCTGTCGTGTCTCGTCCATAGCATCTGCCAGGGAGCAATTATGTCCCTTGACGTCTTAATGGAATACCCTATGCGTGCCTGCACCCTGTGTGAACACAGCACAGAGTTCCGAGGATGGTGCAGAATTGCTCCCAGCTGGTTTGTTTGGCAGTTGAGGACAGTGCTTCACTTGGTCCCACCCGCACCTTCGGGTGTATCTTTCTCTAACCATAGAGAGCAGCTGGGCCAGTTTAAGAGGTCTTTCTCCCGGAAGGGGCTGGCTACCCACACGAGTGAAAGCGACTCAAGCGCATCATAGGATAGCGAATGGTGGGACAGCCAGGCGAGATACGAATCCTCAAGTCGCTACATCCTTGGTTTGGCGATTTGTGGGGGGAAAGAGCGGGGTAGACGGGTGGAAATGGGGGGAGGGGGTGGTAACAGGGCGGTGTAGAATGCTGGCAAAAGGGGTTGCTGGAAGGAAACACACCGAAGATGAATGCAACACGTTCTCCTGGCAGCCAGCTCTGACTGTGCTGTTGAAGATGACAAAGACATTCAACACGTAGTGCCGGAGGGGGAGAAAGTTGAACAAGACTAATCTGCAGAGCTGGTAGCGCGGAAAAGCCGTGGCCAGTGACAAACTACGGCTGGCTAGCCGCTCGGAAGGACGTCCTCAATGAAGTGCAAACAGATTGTTGACGCGCACGTGACCATGCTTGTCCCGCAGCGCCATCTGTCAGCTGGCTCGGAGTAATCAACGGGAAGTGCTCCAGTTCCCTCCCTTTTTCTCTCTCTGCTCACGTTGCATCCTCGGGAGGAAGAATCGAACATTATTATTGTTTATGGCCCGGCTGACTGCGAAAGTCATCTGAGGGCTGATCTTGGTAAGAATTATGGAGCATTCTTCTCGTTTCTTGTTCGTGCACTTTTCTCTGGTGTTGTCAAACTGCAGCGAAAGGAATAACCGGCAGAGCTTGAGTTTACACTCACCACACACGCATACAATGATAAGAATGGCACACCCAATTTAAGGTAGGTACTCAAGGTCTGACCGGCGCGTTGGGCTAAAGTGTAGGTCAGACACCTGGTAAGTCGTAACCTTGAAACCCTGTTTTTGAATTCTCTCATCTTAGTCATTATTTCATTTATCCATCAGCTTTAAATCATGCGCAGTGAGGTCTCAAAATTCAGCGGATGTGTTATAGCGTATGTGGACTAGTCCGCGCGTAGTGATACCTCATTGATGAAACTGAAACTGCTTGAGTTGAGACGTTCCCTATAGAAAACCCGGTAACTTCCGTCAGTCAAATGAGAAGATAACTGATTGTTCGTTCTTCTTTTTGATTGTGTTGAATGTTGTTTGTCTTGCCTGAAGACCAAAGAGATCCAAACCGCGTCGTGTTTTTTCTCGTTATTTGTTTGTCTCTTTTGTTTGGCGGAAGAGTAAATCTATTTCTAAGTTTATTCCGATAACTTCCGTTTGAAAGATCGAATCTTTCCTTAAAAAATTAAAAGATCACGGCGATTTTGTTAAAATATGTGAACTCGTGGTTTTTGTTTTCATTTATAGACCATTTATAGCTTTTCCTAATGACTTGCACGTTGACCTTGAGGAAGGAAAACATGACGGAGAGCTAGCTGTGACTTTTGGACGCGAGTGAGTGCTAAACACAGGGCCGCCAAAACTCAAAGTTTCCCACAATTTCATGTTGGTTTGGCTGGTTTTGAAGGCCCCCCCCCCCCCCTCCCCCTCTCCCCAACCCTCCCTGCTTCTCCTCATCCCTCTCCTTACACACCTCAAACTCACATCCGATATGCTCGCACACACACACACACACACACACACACACACACACACACCACACACATACACACCACACACACACACACACACACACACACACACACACACACACACACACACACACAGAGGAAATTGTTTAATCGCTATTTACAAGCCTGCTCAGTTTAAACCCTTGGAACACACGTCTGTAACTAATTAGAACTATGGAATTAGATTTCTCTCTGTTCCCTCTTCTCTACGCACCAGAACAAGAGCAAGAATACGATTGAGTCATGTTGGGTATCTGCTGGGCGACTTTTTCAACAGGCTGTTCTTCCACTAAAACATTTGAAGCAGTAGACAGCAAACAAAAAGCAATGAGATAAATAACACTAAAGTGGAAAACCAAAGATTCTTGATATCTTTTTAAAACACAAATTTGTCTTGTTTGACACTTTGAAAGAATTATGAAGCAACAGATTAGATATCTTTCATAGTATATTATAAGCCCATCTTCAACACACAACATACACATACACATGGACGCGCACGTACGCGTGCGCGCATGCGCGCCACACACACACACACACACACACACACACACACACACACACACACACACACACACACACACACACACACTTTCACACATACTTTCACTTTCACACATAAATATATGCTGTCACAGAGTGCAGTGAGGGGTGCTTGTAAATAGACCTGTTAAATCTGTCTCTTGGATGTCTGAAGGCGTGTAAGTTGTTTGTGTATATTTTGAAAATTGTTTTCTTTCACTCACTCACACCCCCTACAACATAACAGCACAAACAGGAATTTAGCAAGGAGTGTACGTTTAATAAACAATAAGATGGAAATGATTTTTTTTTTATAGCACATGAACAACATCAACATACAATTGTAAACTAATTTGATTATATCAACATATGTGTGTACACTCACACTCCCTGTTAGGCTGGACAAGAATTCACAGCATCACTCATGACACAATACAATAACAAAAAAACCAAAAAAAAAAAAAAAAAGGATTTCTAACTTTCTCAAAGAGAATTATCATCTGAGTCTTTTGAGATATGAATCAAATCCTGCTGGAATTCACATCGCTGGTCAAGTGTGTTGCTGTCCAAGCTGTGGTTGACTTGCACACACATACATGAGAAAAAAAAAATCAATCTGACCTCAGTTTTCGGACGCGTTGATGGCAGTCCACACAATACCACTTCTGAGACTGAGCGCAGAAGACGGCAGCTAGTCCCACACCTGCGACTGGGCACAGGGGAAGATAACTAGTCCCACACCTGCGACTGGGCACAGGGGAAGATAGCTGGTCCCACACCTGCGACTGGCACAGGGAGATAACTGGTCCCACACCTGCGACTGGGCACAGGGAAGAAGTAACTGGACCACAGGGGAAGATAACTGGTCCCACACCTGCGACTGGTGGCACAAGGGGGAAGATAACTGGTCCCACACCTGCGACTGGGCACAGGGGAAGATAACTGGTCCCACACCTGCGACTGGGCACAGGGGAAGATAACTGGTCCCACACCTGCGACTGGGCACAGGGGAAGATAACTGGTCCCACACCTGCGACTGGGCACAGGGGAAGATAACTGGTCCCACACCTGCGACTGGGCACTGGGGAAGATAGCCGATGGTCCCACACCTGCGACTAGGCACAGGGAAAGATAACTGGTCCCACACCTGCGACTGGGCACAGGGGAAGATAACTGGTCCCACACCTGCGACTGGGCACAGGGGAAGATAACTGGTCCCACACCTGCGACTGGGCACAGGGGAAGTATAACTGGCCCCACACCTGCGACTGGGCACAGGGGAAGATAACTGGTCCCACACCTGCGACTGGGCACAGGGGAAGATAACTGGTCCTACACCTGCGACTGGGCACAGGGGAAGATAACTGGTCCCACACCTGCGACTGGGCACAGGGCAACGAAGTAAGGACAGAGTAGAGCACGGTCAGTCGTCCGAAAAGGAGACACCAGGGAGACACGGCTGCTCAGGAGGGAGGCAGGCCTAACGGCTGTCGAAGAAGAAGGCTCTGGGGGAGGAAAGGCGAGTCCTGGCCTCGAAGAAGACTGCCACACCACAGGAGGGGAAAGAAGGACAGCTCAGACACTCCCTCCAGTGCACTCAGCCAGCCGGACTGGCACCTCAGACGAAAAATCCCTACAAAGTGAACAGCATCATAAATAACTCAATCTACCAACTATTCAACATCCAAAGTATTGATAGATTAGAAAGAGTAGAATCGAAACGACCAAACCCGTACAACTCAGCAAAAACACACGAACGAGCATACTGAACTGAGCACTTCCAACAACAGTCACAATATTACAAAGTCTGAACATTTTGAGCTAAAATGTTTAAAGAAAGCAATATCAGTTAACCCCGATTGCCCTACAATGAATCGACATGTTTAGAAAAAAAAATGTTACTCTGGGGGCGGGGGGGGGGGGGGGGGGATTAAACTAGTAATACCCGACCAACAAGCGGGGACAGAGAGTATACGG
>CM065721.1:77020761-77023261 GCA_033310375.1 Conus canariensis
TCAGAACACCCAGAATCGCTGATCGCGAGGTAGAAAAAAAAACACAATCAAACAAACAAACAAGAAAAAAAATCCAACCATGTTTGTTTGCTGCTGTCTTTCTCTCCCCCCTCCAACCCCCACCACCCCCCACCCCCACCCCCATCCTCACTCCACCCACGCACCCCACCCTCTCCCTCCTCCCCGTCTCCCCGTCTTGTGCGTGGAAATGTCAGTCAGAATTCTGGCACTTGGACAGATAGATGTCTGCCCACGACAGCCGTTCATTATTGACAGGTCCGCTGCCTTCAGATACTAACTCTCCCTGTCTGTCAGCCGTCTTGCTATTAATCCACGCTAATATTAGCTATTGGATGTCTGGGACTCGCCTTCCACCTTCCCTGTCTGTCTATCTGCCTGTCTGTCTGTCTCTTTTAAAAATTCATGGCATAAAGTAGCTTACCAAGGACTGATCAGAAGAACAGGCTCTGCCTAAAAACTCAATTCTTGGTTGACTAAAGGTTTTCTAAGTTCAAAAGTTATGAGTTCTCTGTCTGTCTGTCTGTCTGTCTGTCTGTCTGTCTGTCTTTCTCTCTGTCTATTCTTGACTTTTTCATGAGTGAATGGTGTAAAAAGGTATTATGTGTTTTACCATCGATAAAATATTGCTCTTCGTGTTCTTTTTTTCATTCTCTCTCTCTCTCTCTCTCTCTCTCTCTCTCTCTCTCTCTCTCTCTCTCTCTCTCTCTCTCTCTCTCTCTCCTTGAATCTTTTTTTAACCTATGAGTGCATGGTGGGAAAATTCTATTGTCTGTTTTACCATCGATAGAATATTGCTGTTCCTGTTCCTAATTGTATTATGTCTGTATCTGTTTGTCTGTCTGTCTGCTTGTCTCTCTCTCACTCTCTCACTCTCCCCCCCCTTCTCTCTCTCTGTGTCTCTGTCTGTCTGTCTGTCTGTCCGTCTGTCTCTTTCTCTGTGTATGTGTGTGTGTGTGTTGTGTGTGTGTGTGTGTGTGTGTGTGTGTGTATGTTTGAGAGAGAGAGAGAGAGAGAGAGCGAGAGAGAGAGAGAGAGCGTGCATGTGGTATGTTAGGAGTGTTTTTATCTTCTCTCTCTCTCTCTCTCTCTTCTCTCTCTCTCTCTCTCTCTCTCTCTCTCTCTCTCTCTCTCGCTCTTTTAGTTTCTCTTTAATCCTCTCCGTTGCTGCCCTCTGTGTGTTCATGCATGCGTCTTTCCCTGAATGCCTGCGTGTGTGTGCGTATGTTTGCGTTTGTGCATGTCCATGTGGGTTTTTTTTTTTGCTTGCGTTTGTGCGTGCGTGTGTGCGTGCGTTTGTGCGTGTGCGTGTGAGCGTGCGTGCGCGCGCGCGCGCGCGCGCGCGCGCGTGTGTGTGTGTGAGTGTGTGTGTGTGTGTGTGTGTGTGTGTGTGTGTGTGTGTGTGTGTGTGTGTGTGTGTACGCGCACAAACGCCCGTGCGCATGTGCATATCGCGTGTGAGCTCCTAGCGTATACGTGGATGGTGTCATGTTGCTGTGCCTGTTTGTTCCGCTGGGCACGAAAAAGAAACAACAACAACAACAACAACATCAACAACAACAGCAGCAGCAGCAACAACAAAAGAATAAATTCACCCAACAGAGTAAAATGAGATGAAAATGGAAATGAGATCCTGAAACACTACCACGGCCGCCCGCTCCGCTGCTGTTGATTGAGGGGTGCATGCCATTGGAGCATCCTTTCTGTCATCAAAAGACAGCATTCCAATTAACAGCCTGCTGCAGTTGGATCGCCATCAGTAGTATCAAACAGTAATGACCAAACAGAAAAAAAGCCCTGTAGAGCCTCCCTCCTCCTCCCCCCCCCACCCTCCCAATTCATACAGCTGCTACTAACACCGTCCTTCCCCTTCCTGTCGGCTCCCCTCCCAACAAAAATGGCTTTTTTTTTCTCTTTATCTTTGAAGTTGTGGTGATGTTGTTGAGGTGGGGTGAAGTGCTTTCCAAAACTGCACAAATGACAGCAGCGCTAGTCAGCCTAAGACCGATCTGGAATGACAGACACATAACAATCAGTTCCAAGATCAGTCTGATGCGCTCCCTGGTCATCGCGATATTTCTCTAGGCCTGTGAATCATGGATTCTGACAGCTGAACTTGAGAGAAGGATTCAGGTAATAGAGCTAGAGAAGAGATGCATCTGCAAAATCTTTGGCATCTCATACAAAGCCCACATTACTAACTTGGAGGTCCAGACCAGAGTACGGCAAGCCACTGAACCACACGAAGACCTGTTGTCCACAGTGAAAAGAAGGAAAATGAGATGGCATGGTCATGTATCAACAGGATTTGCCAAAACCATCGTGCAAGGAACTGTGCGAGGAGGCAGGAAAGGAAGACAGATAAAGAGATGGGAGGACAACATCAGTGCATGGACTGGCCTCACACTCAGCAACTGCCTAACAGCGTCTGAGAACTGGGAGGAGTGAAGGAAGCTGGTTGCAAAGTCTCCAGTGCCCCAAT
>CM065721.1:77028261-77035761 GCA_033310375.1 Conus canariensis
AGTGTGTGTGTGTGTGTGTGTGTGTGTGTGTGTGTGTGTGTGTGTGTGTGTGTTGTGTGTGTGTGTGTGTGGTGTGTGTGTGTGTGTGGTGTGTTGGTGTGTGTGTGGTGTGTGTGTGTGTGTGTGTGTGTGTGTGGTGTGTGTGTGTGTGTGTGTGTGTGTGTGTGTGTGTGTGTGTGTGTGTGTGTGGTCGCTTGGTGTGTGTTGGCGATATACGCCTGGTGCTGTGAAGTGTTAGTGTTGGTGATGTCATGTAGAAATGTCCATTCATTATGCTGGGCACGAAAAAGACAAAAAGAATGACACCAAATAGAGTAAAATGGGATGGAAATGGAAATGAGATCCTGAAACACCACCATGGCCGCCTGCTCTGCTGCTGTTGATTGAGGGGTGCATGCCATTGGAGCATCCTTTCTGTCTTCAAAAGACGACGATCCAGGCATTCCAATTATTAGCCTGCTGCAACTGGATCGCCATCTGTGGTATCAAACAGTAATGACCCGCCAAAAAGCCCTATGGACACCCCTCCCCCTTCCCCTGGCCCCCAATTCATACAACCACAAACACTGCCCTTTCTCTCCCCCCCTCCCGCCTCCCTACCAATAAAAATGGCAGTTTTGTTTGTTTGTTTGTTTTTGTGAAGTTGGGGTGGTGTAGTTGTGGATACTTTAACGGCATTGTAAGTCACTAGTTGACTGGCGATTTGCTGCTCTTCCTACTTACATAGTGATGGCTCGACAGGTAGCTGTTATAGCTGTGGAAAATCTTTGCTAATCATACTACAGATTTATATAGTGATCAACAAACTACCTACCTTTTACAATACATTTCTTGTTGATAGATTAAAAAAAGAAAAAAAAGAAAGAAATGGAGACAGGCAAGCAGACAGACACATACATAGAGACATACATACAGAGAGAGAGAGAGAGAGAGAGAGAGAGAGAGAGAGAGAGAGAGAGAGAGAGAGCGCTTACAGAACCCATTCTCTGATTCACTCCTATTTCTTTATATAATCAGCGTCATGCAAACAATATAAATGTCATCTATATGAGGGCCTGAGGGTAGAAATTAAATCCTTCTCCTATTAGATACTGAGAGAGAGAGAGAGAGAGAGAGAGAGAGAGAGAGAGAGAGAGAGAAAGGGGGGGAGGAGCGATAGAGAGAGGAAGAGAGAGAGAGAGAGAGAGAGAGAGAGAGAGAGAGAGAGGGGAGAGAGAGAGAGAGAGAGAGGGAGAAAGACAGACAGACAGACAGACAGATGGACAGAGAGACAAAGAGAAGAGAGATAGAGAGACAGACAGACAGATAGACAGACAGATAGAGACACAGAGAGAGATTAAAGAATCCAGACTCTGTATCCTATAATTTCGTCCTATAATCACCTTCACGCAAACAAGATAAACGTTAGTCTGTATTAACAATGATGGACTGAGGTAAGAAAGGAGCCCTTTCTTCACTAAGCACCGCTTTCCCTTTATCTCTGATTCCGTTTGAGTTTCAGTTTCATCAAGGAGGCGTCATTGCGTGCGGACTAGTCCATATACGCTACACCCGATCTGCTAAGTTTTGAGACCACACTGCGCATGATTTTAAGCTGATGGATAAGTTAGTTAGTGGACTGAAAACAGTCTGAAAAGCTCAAGAAAGTATCAGAGCAAGTTTTCCAACAACCATGGCATTGGGATTCAACACTCAACATTTTCTGTGTGCCACAACATTTTATTTACATTCCATTGAGAAAGAGAGATGAAGCGTATCTAAGATTATGACGTAGGATGCTTATGATGCTCATGATGTAGAAAACTTATGACGTAGATCGAGAGGAAGGTTAGGGGGTGGCTGAACGAACAGGACGACTTCAATATACTCTGAGCCCACCACACATGCCGTACATGCAGGTCCCAGTACAGAATTGTTCTTGTTGATCTTCTTTTTTCCTTTATATAAACCGTTCTGTGAGAGGTAAGAGTTAGAGAGGGTCACGCCCTTTATAGGCATATCACGAGTAAGTTTGGATTGTGCAAATGCCAAATAGCGGAGCAAATGCTGTGCTGACTTAAAAATTGGTTGTCTCTTTCTCTGAATGCAAAAAGGAAGAAACAAGCAAGCAAACAAACAGTACCTTTCGTGCCCCCAGGTACAAGTGAAGTCTTGAAGTTGTTCCCAAGAAACGTGAGCCGAATTCGGCAAATCAGTAAGTCGGACATGTATATTCATATTTGTGAATAGGAAAGACAGTTACCGGTACATGCATCGCGGCTGTCACCGTGGAACACAATGACGTGTCCGGTCCGGAACAATGACGTGTCCGGTCCGGAACAATGACGTGTCCGGTCCGGAACAATGACGTGTCCGGTCCGGAACGTGCGCTCACTCAGTGTGCTTCCGCCACTGAACATCGAAACAACACAGAAACGATGCCGAGTCTTCTTCGAAGGGTGGTCTTATGGCAAGGTGGCCACGATCGCTGCCTGTAAAGTGTTGGCGCTGAGACCGCGTCAGAACGATCTTGAACAAGGTTGTGTCTGCGAGAGAATCCATCCGAACAGTGCGGTAGTAACATTAGCTTGTCATGACTAGAGCAGATCTGAAGAAAAAAACAAAAACAAAAACAAAAAAAAAACCCAGCAACAACATGAACAAAAACAGCAAACAAATGAGACGTAAAAAGCAGATGAGCAGAAAGAACATAAACTTGTGTCCATCTTGCTTTGGTTGATGCTTTCGTTGATGATCGTTTGGTTTCAGAACAAACGGTATGTCCGTGTAACTCATGATTCAACAGAGGAGGCCTGCATTGAAAAACGATTGACAAAATCAAAAATAAGAAAAAAAAAACCCAAAACTCAAAGCAAAAGCAAACAAATAAACCAAACGCGAAGCGAGTGATCAAACAAATGAAAGCAAACACAGGAATAACATAATGCGTCTATCTTGTCCGTGTTGAACAGGGAACTCGGCATCTCCCTGCAAATGGTCGGCGTCCATTATTTGGAAGGAGAAGGAAAAGAAAACGAGGAGGAGAGGAGGAGGAAGAAGAAGAAGAAGAAGAAGAAGAAGAAGAAGAAAAGCAGAGTAGGCATGAAAGCATATTGCCGCGTGACTGGAGTCGATTTTTCCCCTCAAGTTTGTTCGATTGTTGCCAGAAAAAGTAGAAAAGAATGATGCAGGCATTACGAGACTGTCCGTGTAAATTTGCTGGGCTGTGTAAATTTGCCCGTGTCACTTCGTGTGAGTGATTGCGCTTTCACCGGGGTGGGTGGAATTAGAAGCTTCGGGACAAATTAACCAAGCCCCAGGGAGTAGTGGAATTGGGTTTGGGGGGTTTGTGGTTAGGATGTACACGATCACTGTTATTTCTTGGCGTCAAATTGTACTTTGTTTTCTGTATACGTTCTTGTTCTTGTTCTCATCTCGCGTGATGAAAAAAAAAAAGTTTGAACTTTCATGTCGATCAACTTTAGTTGTATTCTACTCAAACCAAACCACACTAGCGTCTTTCAATAAATATGATCATGTCACCTCATGTTGGTTTAGAAGATGTTCACAAATCACCAAGCAGACACGTAATCGATTTTTGGAAAAAAAGACACATACATACATACTCTACAATTTACGAATATTTAACTGTCAGAGTATAAAAAGAGAAGTAAGTTAGATATTTTGAAAAGAAAACAGCTTCCATTTGAACCAAAAGCTGCTGGTAGCATCTGTCTTTCTCGTTCCGGATTTTTGTTATAGAGTGATAAACATTGTTTTTAAAGATAGCAATGATAAACATTGTTTTTAAAGATAGCAATGATAAACATTGTTTTTAAAGATAGCAATGATAAACATTGTTTTTAAAGATAGCAATGATAAACATTGTTTTTAAAGATAGCAATGATAAACATTGTTTTTAAAGATAGCAATGATAAACATTGTTTTTAAAGATAGCAATGATAAACATTGTTTTTAAAGATAGCAATGATAAACATTGTTTTTAAAAGATACAATGATAAACAGACTGAACGTGTTTCTCTTCTGAATCTGTTGCTGTCGTTTCTTTACGGTCAAAGTTTTGGTAAGAGACCGTACACATCTATACTGTCTTCCCTCAATAAAGATTTTTTAATAACATATAGTGGAGAGAGAGAGAGAGAGAGAGAGAGAGAGAGAGAGAGAGAGAGAGAGAGAGAGAGAGAGAGCAGTAGATGCGCACAGCAGCAGTCAACTGATACCTGATTCAGTCCAGGAAAGCTTCAAGGGGGCAGAAGGAGAGGGATGACCTCAGTCTTCCATCATGCCGTGTCCTACATACAATGAATCTCTGACAAGTCACTGCCAGTATGGCTGATAGGCAATGGTAACATTAACCTGAACCTCAACACCACAATGACATGTGTAGGTAGGCATAATTATATCCACACTCCATTTTCACGTTAGAAACAATACGATGGTCGTGCTCATTCGATCAACTTTCTTGGAAACGAAACGAAACGAATTGAAACAAAATCGTATTTCACCAGGGTTTGAGATAGGCAATACGAATGCTTTTTTTTCTCACCCAGCCCTGGGGCAAAAGGAAAGAAAATTTAGACTCAAGGCAAATACATATAAGTGGAACAAACAATGACAAGATCTTGCGCGGTTCAATATAAACAAGCTATTGTCCATCTCCAACTGCTTTATGCTCCGACAGGTGTTCAAGCTCTCTTTGACACGGTCTTGGGCAGTTCCCCAGTGTGGGAGAGATGCTTCTTTGTTGCATGTGTGAGAAGACCTGTCTAAGGTTGGTAGCTGGGGTTGTTAGCAAACCTGAAGTACTCTCCCAGGATGAAGGAAACACACATGTGATCACTTCCCGTGAAATGGATTCAAGTCAGCCAGGCGAAGTCACGCTACAGGTAACAAGAATTAGCAGGAGTTCATTAATTTCGCAGTGAAATGAATTTCTCTGCACCCGTCCGCTAAAGTTTGATTAATATGCTTCAATGTTTTTTTGTTTCAGTCGAGTTAGAAGTGTGATGAACGGGTTATTTTGCGCATCCTTTCCTTCATATGAAGTGAGAGTCATGGCGACTTTAAAGGGTTTTTTTCCCCTCAGGGTTGCTTTCCTATTACTGAGGTACCAGAATCTGAGAACAGCTCATTTTCTGGAATCTGTTTTTGCCATTCAGCCAAACGTCTTTGATCCGTGCACCTCTTGTCTCTCTCCTGAAGATACCAAAACCCTGAAAAGCAAGCAAACAAACAAATTAACAAACAGAAACTTTCGTTCCCCCAACTACAAGTGAAGTTTTAAAGTCATTCCCGAGAAGCGTGAGAATTGACAGAATTAGGTAAAATCAATAAGTCAGACATGTATATTCATATTTGTTAATAGGAGAGACAGAGATGGTCGAATACACACGAAGTTGAGACAGTCTAGTGTCTACTTCAGCCCCTTTCCATTGGAAATCCTCTTCACTTTCGATATAAACAGGACACGTTTTGTATGTAGAGGTAAGAAACAAGAGATCTGTTCTAGACATGATCAACCATAAACTTTTGTTTTCATATTCTGAAAATAGCACGGCTCTTTGGTGTGTAGGACGACACGTCAGAGTTTTGTTTGTTTGTTTTTGCTTTGTTTTGTTTTGTTTTGTCTTTGTATTTTTACTGTCCTAACAACAAGCCTCATATCCACCCCCGGTAATGAAACAGTGCACCCCGGGTCATAGTATGAATAAATTGTAGAAACTTCCGCTCCCCGTAATCTGTTCTTGTTGTGTTGGTGCTGCGAGCCTCGGAGAAGAATTCATTCATGTATCACTTCCGGTTCTTCCGGTCCGACCTGTTTTCGAACAGGCTGAATCGGAAGTGATCTCTCCCCCCCCCTCTCTCTCTCTCTCTCTCTCTCTCTCTCTCTCTCTCTCTCTCTCTCTCTCTTCTCCGAAACGGCTGCTACGTTGTATCCAGACACACCGTTCCGACTCGAATTGGGGAAATACCCCAGTTTCCTGAACACCTCAGAACTTTCTTCATGTGAACAGTGTTCATCAGTTCGAAACAAACTAGCACGAACTCCTCTCCTACCCTCCCCCCTCCCGCCCCCTCTCTTTCCTTCTCCTCTTCCACCCACCATCCCCTTTCTCTCTCCCTCTCTCTCTCCCTCCCACCATTTCCTTCCCTGTTCCCTCCACACCCTCCCCCCCCCCCCCCCCCGCCCCAACTCTCCACCAACAGGCAAGAGTCCAGTGCAGGCGTACTTTTTACCTCGGCGACAAAGACGAAGACTTCCAAGAGAACTATAAATAAGCATGATGTCAGGCACACCGTATACTTATTCTGTGTGCCTATACTATTCTGTTAAGATTCAAGTCGCGTGTGCGCGTCTGTGTGGGAGTGTTCGTCTGTGTGACCGTGAGAACAAACTTCGTGGTAGCAGAAGGTGTATTTTCATTCAGCACTCGCAGTGAGAGATGTTTCTGTTGTGCGTGCAAAGCAAGAGTCATACATGTGTTTGTATTTCTATGTTCTTCGTGGATGTCCTTTCAGACGGTGTGTTGTTGTTGCCTGCAGTAGCCAGTGGCTTGAATGGTGGGAGAATCATTAAATTATTTTATTTAAATTTTATCTAAATAAACTGTGCGAAACAGGGAGACTAATTTAGATGCGCAGGTATACGGACTGTGCGCATAGTTCTTACGTTGTTTTGAAAAAAGTAGCCGTGTACGTCGTAGGCGTGACGTGTTTGTTTTTTTAATGATGCATTCTTTGAATTTGCGTGTGGAGGATAACGGGAGTGGCACTAGGCTAATAGTATGTCTGTAGTCTAGTTGTTAAATTACATTGCTACAGAAATGGCCAGTACTCTATGTGGACATGCGTAGTTGTTCTATGGTTGTAAGTAGTACAGAGGAGAGCTGTGTTTTGTTCTAGGTTGTTTATTTGCTCTTCGTGGATTATTTTTCCTGCTTGTGCATCTGGACTACATTGGTACGTCGTCGGGACTTACCTGGAGTGTTTTCTGGAGTTGTGTACAAGAGGAGTCATCGTAGTATTCTGCGGTTCTAAGGAGAATACACGTTTGTCTGTCTGCTCTTCGTGTACCGTTTTTCCTGCTTGTGTATCTGGACTACATTGGTACGTCGTCGGGACTTACCTGGAGTGTTTTCTGTGGTCGTGTACAAGAGGAGTCGTCGTTGTTTTCTGCTGTTCGAAGGATAATACACGTTTGTCTGCCTGCTCTTCGTGTATTGTTTTTCCTGCTTGTGCCTCTGGACTACATTGGTACGTCGTCGGAATTGAGTTCAACTTTTTGTGTCCAGCCTGGATAGCTGAACTAGAAATCTGACTGGTTAGATGTGTTTGCCCTTGAATTGTTTCTATTTGTATGTAACTGTGATTGCTAGATCGATTAAGCAGGGAAAGGAACAGAGGTTTGTTCCACGCTGTAATTGGCTGCCGCTGATTTTTAGTGGAAGATGGCTAATTTTAAGATGTGAGTAATTTACAGCAATTATTACTATGTTAATT
>CM065721.1:77045761-77048261 GCA_033310375.1 Conus canariensis
TTCTCATCTCATTTTGAAACCACCGTTACTGTCTGTGGCTCCCAACCGTTCATTATGTTGTTTTTGAAAGGAACGAGCGGGGGTCGAGCGAGCGAGCGAGCGAGCGAGCGAGAGAGAGAGAGAGAGAGAGAGAGAGAGAGAGAGAGAGAGAGAGAGAGAGAGAGAGATGGGCATTATGTCAACAAACAAGAGAGAGAGAGAGAGGGGGGGGTTATTTCAACAAAGAGAGAGAGACAGACAGACAGACAGAGAAAGAGAGAAAGAGAGAGAGAGAGAGAGGAGAGAGAGAGAGAGAGAGAGAGAGAGAGAGAGAGAGGATGGAGAGAGGGAAAATGAGACAGGGTGTGTGTATGTGAACAAACGAACAAGACAGAGAGGTAAAGAAAGAGAGGATGTACAACACACACACACACACACACACACACACACACACACACACACACACACACACACACACACACACACACTTAGAGAGAGAGAGAGAGACAGACAGACAGAAAGAGAGAGACAGAGACAGACAGAGACAGAGATAAAGACAGAAACACAGAGAGAGAGTGAGAGACAGAGACAAAGCCACAAAGAAAGAGAGAGGGGGTGTCTCATTGTTCATGACATGTATCAGTTTGAATTTTTTTTAATTTTCTTTCTCTTCCCCTCCTCCCCTTCCACCCCCCCCCCACACACCTCCCACATCTCCTTCCCTCCACTCCCTCCACCTCCTTTCACGCTTTCGTTCTTCTCACTTTCTTTTCCTTTTTATTTATTTCCTTTTTATGCCCTCCGCAACCAAACTTTCACTGTCAGGGCATTTTGTCATTTCTTCCCCCATTTCCTCCTCCGTTCTCTCTCTCTCTCTATTTGTCTCTCTCTGTGTCTCTCTCTCTCTCTGTCTCTCTGTCTTTCTCTATGTCTGTCTCATTTTCCCTCTCTCTCTGTCTCTGTTGCTCTCTTTTCTCTCTGTCTCTGTCTCTTTCTCTCTTTGTGTCTGCCTCTCGGTCTATGTCTCTCTTTCTCTCTGTCTGTCTTTTCTCTCTATGTGTCTCTCTGTTTCTCTCTTCTCTCTCTCTCTCTTTCTCTATTCTCTCTCTGTCTCTCTCTCTTTCTCTCTCTGTGTCTGCCTCTCTGTCTCTTTCTCTCTGTCTCTTTCTCTCTGTCTCTTTGTTCTCTCTCTCTCTCTGTCTGTCTCTGTATGGCTCTCTCTGTCTCTGTCTGTCTGTCTCTGCGTCTGTCTCTCTCTATCTGTCTGCCTCTTTCTGTCTCTGTCTCTCTCTCTCTCTCTCTCCCCCCCCCTCTCTCTCTCTCTGTCTCCCTCCCTCCCTCTCTCTTCATTTCAGGGAAATCGTCTGGTATTGATCAAATGAGAAGGACCTGTCGGGTGATGACGTAACCTCTTGACTTCGAGACACCCTGGGTCATGATGTTGTCTGCCTCCTGGCATGGCTCTATGGATGACCTACGCCAGGGGTCACAAAGACCCCAAGACAGGACTTCAGCCATGGAGCCAAGTCATGTATGCAAACTATGTGGTGTTCCTGTGGAATGTATGTTTCACCGGAGCATTCTAATCGAGGGACTGTCTTTTACTTTTCAGATATTGCTCGTTTGTTTGTTTTGTTTGTGTTTTTATTTGTTCGTTGTTTGTTTGTTTTTTGTTTCGTTGTTTTGTTTTTAAAGTTAGTTTTCTGTCTTGTATTCGGGGTTAGAATACATTTTAGTGTCTTGTGGTGGTTTGAAAAATAAATTTAGTACCACGTAGCTGTTGGGAAAGCAGATCTACTCTCTTTTAGTTGGGAAGAAGAATAAAGGAAGAACGAATTTGTTGTTTTGTTGTTTAAGGAATTATCTAGGTATACTAACCTGAAGCTGGAGGAAGAATAACTATACTGTCTTGTAGTTTTAGGAATAAATTTACTGCCTTTAGGCCCAGTTGGAGGTATAATGAATGTAGTGTTTTGTCGTTGAAAGAAGAATAAATCTGCGCTTGTAGGAAAAACGAATTTGCTATTTTGCACTTTGGGAAAGAATGCATTTTGTATGTTGTAGTTGTAGGCAGAATGAATTTGCTGTTTTGTCGTTGGAGGTAGAAAAAAAAGTTGCCTTACTATTGGAGGAAGAATGAATTTCTTTTTGTTTTTTTAGTTGTGGGAGGAAGAACAAATTTGCTTTCTTGTCGTTTAGAGAAGCTTGATTTTGTTGTCTTGTAGTCAGAGGAAGAATGAATTTGCTGTCTTGCAGTTAAAGGGAAAATTATTGGGGGAAGAATGAATCTGCTGTCTTGTAGATGAAGGAAAAATAATTGGGAAAAAATGAATTTGCTTTCTTGTAGTTGAAGGAAAAATAATTGGTGGAAAAATGAGTTTGCTTTCTTGTAGATGGAGGTAGACTTCTTGCATTGAAGTTCGGGGAAGAATGATTTTGCTTACCTGTAGTTAAAAAAGGAATACATTCATTGTCTTGCACTTGGAGGAAGAATAAATTTGGAGTCTTGGAGGCTTAAGTT
>CM065721.1:77053261-77068261 GCA_033310375.1 Conus canariensis
TCAGTTTCTTTCAAAACATCTGACCGTAAGTTGTATGTATAATCCCTGAAATGCATGAAGGAGCTGTTCAAGGAAATATTTGCTGAATTCATCTAAGTTCATAACACAAGATAATGCCCTACCTGTAGATGAAATGCTGTCCCTTGTTTGGTACACATGAGAATCGTCTAACTGTTCAACTACACAACCTGTGTGACCGCTCATATCAATTTCTTGAAAAGTTCATGGTGATGATCGTTTGTCTGCTATCATGGTCCCCACACGCCCAAAATGGGGTGAAAGGAAGTAGATTGTTTTGTCCCTTGCAATGAAGGTTATATTTCCATTCAATACACATGTTACATCAACAATACACACATTATTCAATATCTTTACATACTATGTTTAACTAGAGCTATCAAGATCATACAAAAGTGTCATAATTTGTATGTTACAATTTAAACTTATTACTCTATATCAATTATTATTGAATGAAATATTGAAAAGCTGCAAGGGTATATACCAATTACAACATATAAACAGAGGCTATGAAAAGAAAAGAAAAGAAAAACGAACAAGGGAGGGAACCAATAGCCCCCACACCACAGCCCTGAAAGGGTGGGTGCATGGTGCCTGGGGCAGGGTGGGATAAGGGGAATAAAAAGCACCAAAAACAAAACAAAACATATTCACTCTCACAAAGTATTGTTCCCTCAGATTTCATGGCTGGGAAGTAGATATTGTTCATTGTTCACTGACATGCGGGACTAGTGTCTGTATGATTTCTCCAGCTGTGGCAAAAATAACTGAACTGTCTTAGTTCTAGCTCTTTCACAAGCTCTCTTTATCACAACACATCACACACACACACAACACACACACACACACACACACACACACACACACACATCCAAACTTATTCAAATACGTTGTTGCACAGAATACTCTCAAAATGGGTCACCCATGCCACACGGCTTTCTCGTGAATAGAAATGACATATTGTTCGCTTTCTTAACGTATCCGTCTTCTGGTTGTTTCAGTGCTCTAAACCAGGCTGAAATACATCTAGTGATAGCTGTTAATCACTGAGGAAAACGTTCTAGTTATCCATAGACCATTTCCTCAGCTTTTTTTCTCACATGCAAAAATATTTACAATGCGTATGGGTTTGGTTCCAGACGACAGTGACTCTTTAAAACGCAAAATCCAGAGCCATAGTTCTTGTTATTACTATCCTTATAGTTGTTGTTGTTGTTATTATCCTTCTCCTCCTCCTCCTCATTATAGTTATAATTATTACTATTATTGTTATTGTCGTTATTATAATTATTATAATTATTATTATTATTGTCATTATTGTCGTTGTTGTTGTTGTTGTTTGTTGTTATTATGTAGGCCCAGGCGACAATACAGAGCATTTCCAGGAAATAAATCTCCTGTTCTGAGCAGGTCAGATCATTAAAAGATTATATCCTTAAAAAATGCTACACACAGCAAATCATCACACGATAGCTGATCTATCTATTAACCTCCTCACAGCAGATAGCAAATCATCACACGATAGCTGATCTATCTATTAACCTCCTCACAGCAGATAGCAAATCATCACACGATAGCTGATCTATCTATTAACCTCCTCACAGCAGATAGCAAATCATCACACGATAGCTGATCTATCTATTAACCTCCTCACAGCAGATAGCAAATCATCACACGATAGCTGATCTATCTATTAACCTCCTCACAGCAGATAGCACATCATCACACGATAGCTGATCTATCTATTAACCTCCTCACAGCAGATAGCAAATCATCACACGATAGCTGATCTATTTATTAACCTCCTCACAGCAGATAGCAAATCATCACACGATAGCTGATCTATTTATTAACCTTCTCACAGCAGATAGCACATCATCACACGATAGCTGATCTATCTATTAACCTCCTCACAGCAGATAGCACATCATCACACGATAGCTGATCTATTTATTAACCTCCTCACAGTACACATAATGGATTGTGCTGAGAGCTCAGGCTTTCCCCTTGATGTTTCGCTCAGAATATGCTTCATACCCTCCTCCCTCCAAAAAAAAAATCAGAAGAAATAAGAAGAAGAACATTTAAAAGCGATATCCCATATAACAAAACAAAACAAAACAAAACAAAACGACCATATTGACATTTACACACTGAAGAATGAACAGCTAGTGTCCGTTCTGGTGAAGATGCACACTTTTCAGTGTCTACTCGCCAGACTGCAACAAAACGTTGGTATATCATAGTTTGTAATTAGATTTTTTAAAAAAAGTTGCAAAAGAATTTCCAGAACAGAGGAAGGACAACTGGTCCACACAGACAGAAAAACAAACAAACCCAAAACAGGTTTGCATTCAGCGCCTGCCTTGCGCTGAAGAGATCAAAGCTAAGTAACAAACTCGTTCATTTTCGTTGTCCTATGTGTTTGTGTCTTGCCTGAAGAAGACCTAAGAGGTCGAAACGCGTCGTGTTTTGTCTTGTGACTCGTTTGTCCACGTTTCTCTTGGTGGTTCGCTAACATTTATTTAAGATTTGTTTAGATTTCCGCCTGCAGTCGTCTCACTTTGCAACCAAAACAGTAGACGACCGTAGGGAAAGACAAACACAAACAAACAAACAAAACTCAGACTCACAGAGAGTGGTAGAAAAGAGGAAATAACCAGCCCAGGACTTGCTAAGAAAGCTGGAGAGCTGTATGTACTGAAAGGGCCTCCGACATTCCCAAGGGAATCCTTGCAAGTAGCAAAGGTACTGCCTGTGTATTAAACACCTTGAAGAAAATACCAAAGTGAAGGGCGTGCTACTCTTCACTAGTGCACAGGATATCATGGGCACATTCTCTTTTTTCTTCTTCTCTAAATGTTTGTTCTTTCAGAGCGGGTATGAACCTGCATCTACTTGAAAAAATACATAAGTACCTGTATTAGTTTTTCACAACCATCTGCTCGCCATTAACACACTTTTTAACGAAGAAAAACGTTCATCCTAGAAGGAGAACATTATAATTATGAGAGAGAGAGAGAGAGAGAGAGAGAGAGAGAGAGAGAGAGAGAGAGACTTTTCATGCATAGGCTATTTCCCCTTATGCATATACACAAAACTAATCAGAGAGAGAGAGAAAGAGAGAGAGGGGTCCGACTCTCTCTTGAGGAGTAATTTTTTCACTAGGGGAGCAGAACATACGGGAAAAGAGAGAGAGAGAGAGAGAGAGAGAGAGAGAGAGAGAGAGAGAGAGAGGGGGGAAGCGGAGTGGGGAGGCGAGGGTGGGAGGGAGCCTGTCGCCTTCACGTCGATCAAAGAAGTCGTTATCACAGTAGGGGGGAAAGGGAAAGATGTATTGACAGAAGAAGTAAAGCGACCGTGAAAGGTGTGCCACCGCCGCGAATTCAACACGTGAATTGAGATGGTGTGACAAGCACCAACTGCAAGGAAATGCACGTTGGTGAACTAGTTAGCCTGGTACATATATTGATTGTCTATGCATAAAAGAAATATAGTTTAAAAAGACAAGAAGAAGAAGAAGAAGAAGAAGAGCAGCACAATAACAACAACAATGCAATTGAAAACAGGCTGGTTCTGGTTTAGCGTCTCAGTTAAACACACACACACACACACACACACACACACACACACACACACACAAAACACACATACACACACACACACCACGCGTGCACACACACACACCTACCCACACATACACACACATACTCTCTCTCTCTCTCTCTCTCCTCCACACACACACACACACACACACACACACACACACACACACACACACACACACACACACTGCGATAGCAATCATACTCTGTTACAAACTCCGAGGTATAGACTTTCCAGGAACTGGGAATTCGATGAATCCACCTGTTAGAATCAATGACCCTCCTTCCCCTCCCCATCTCCCCCCCTCCCCCCCTCCCCCTCCATCTTCCGTCAGCTTTCACGGACTGTCTCATTCTCCTCATACAAATCATCAGAGCGTGAAAGATTTATCCAGAAAGCAGAAAGCAATTGTCACTGAGGGTCTCCGGACAGCGTGAAAGATTTATCCAGAAAGCAGAAAGCAGTTGTCACTGAGGGTCTCCGGACAGCGTGAAAGATTTATCCAGAAAGCAGAAAGCAGTTGTCACTGAGGGTCTCCGGACTAAATCAGGAACATCAAAGCCGGTATCCATTCTGCTCTTTCACGACTCTCCAGGGCCAGTGACGTCACTGGTTGCCATGGAACGAGGTGACGTACGGGCGGCCTTGTCACCCTTCGAAGCAAGCCATCAGGGGGCGACGGAGGGAGGGGGGGAGGTGGGGGTGGGGTGGGGGCATCCTTAAGGACTGAGCTTAGAAGTGGATTTGGTTGTTAGATCGTGAATGTTACAGGTGGATCTTACGTCGCTGTGTGTGTGGTTTCACAGTCCAACATGGTACCATTGAATAGCCTTCTGTCTCTGTGTGTAATTGTTTTGTGTCAGCTAAGCGAAAACAGCAGCAACAGCAGCAGTAGCAGCAGCAGCAGCACACAGCAGCAGCAGTATCAGCAGCAGCAGAAGCAGAAGCAGCAGCAGTAGCAGCGGCAACAACAACAACAACAACAACAACAGTAACAAGGATGAGCTGAACTGCATTTGATTTCAGATTTTTTTCCCCTTTTTTAACCTTATGCAAAAAATTAACTGATTCAGCACCTTTCGCAGATTCCAGATGATAAAATATTCAGACAGTAGAAGGAGTTTCATTCCGTGTGGAAGCGCTTCTCCTATTGTGCCCCCCCCCCCCCCTCCTTGCTCCCCTCCCCCTTCCCCACAATTGCCTTTTCCTTCTTTCTTTTTTTTTTTTTAGTTTTACCCAACAAACCCCCTACTTCACAAGTCAGTGTGGGTGAACGATTAGACGTCGAGGAGGGTTGGCCAATTAGACAGGGGGGAAATTGAAGTAGCTTTCCATCCCGACTCTTCAGAGTCTCACGGATCAGTGACGTCACTGGCTGCCAGGGGAAAAGAAGAAGGCGCGCGCGGGCAGGTGCTCGAGGCTTGAGGAGTCTGACAGGTCTCCTTATGTGAGGAGCGTGCCGACGCCTTCCGCGTTTAATGTGCCAAGTGTCTGTGATTGTCCTCCTCTCCACCGCCATGCTGGGGGGCTCCTAAAGAAGGAGATTTGAGTCAGAGTATTTTGTTGATAATTACTTTCAATTTTGACGAAAACAAAAACCCGTTACAGCCAGACAAGTAGAAGCAACACAAGTGATAGCAATTACTCTTGTAGTCCGACGAGTTTTGGAGCTTGGAGTGGAGGAATAAGTATTCTGTCATCATCATCATGATCATCATGATCCCCTTCCTACTTCTTCTCTTCTTCTTAGCATCATGATCGTTGGCATAACTATCATCGTCATCAACATTATGATTATTTTACAACGTTGTTATCATCATCATTATGTAATGATAGTATCAGTAGAATAAGCAGTAGTGGTGATGGTGGTATAACTATCATTATCACATTATTGTGGCTGTTATAAGCGGAACAGCCTCCTCCTCCTTCTCCTCCTCCTCCTACTCCTCATTATTATCATTGTTGTTGTTGTTTCTTCTTCTTCTTCTTCCTATCATCATCATCATCATCATCATCATCATCATCATCAACATCTCCTCCTCCTCCTCCTCTTCCTCCTCCTCCTCCTCATCATCATCATCAACATCTCTATCATCATCATCATCATCATCATCATCATCAACATCACCTCCTCCTCCTCCTCCTCCTCCTCCTCCTCATTGTCGTGATCATCATCATCATCATCATCATCATCAGTCGTTGTTCCTGGGTATTCGTTCTCTGCACTCTGGTCTCATCCCTACAGACATTGGCATGATTTAGTGATTTAAGAATCACATTCGTTCGCGGATTAAACTCGTTTCTCCCATCTTTCGTTTCCTTCACTTTTCTTCACGGATTAAGCCATCTTCTTTATTTTCGTTAGTTTTATAACACTCTTTCGCAGATTAAAACGTCTTTTTCCACGTTTCCCTCTCATTTTGTTATTGAATCAAAGCATATTCTTCCTCATTTCATTTCTTAAATATTCAGCGGATGAATCCATTTCCCATCTGTCATCTCCTTTAATATTTTACGCAAATCAAATGATTTTTGTGGTGTTTTTTTTTAATTCTAAACTATCTTCCACAATTTAATTCCCTCACATTCTTCCACGAATTAAAAAATCCCCCCCCCCCCCCCCCCCCCCCCCAATTTCATTTTCTCCACATTCTTTTACGGAATAGATCTTATTTTTCCCACCACATTTGATTTTTCTCATACACTTTCCAGTAAATAAATCATCTTTTATCCACGTTTAATTTCCCTCACATTCTTTTGCAGATTGAACCATCATCTTCTGCAAGTCATTTTTTTTCACACTCCTTCACAGGATAAAATGTGTTTCTTCCACTTTCATCACGTCCTTCGCATATTTTCACAGATTAACCCCATGTTCTCCCCTTTTAGATTAACCCCATGTTCTCCCCTTTTAGATTAACCCCATGTTCTCCCCCTTTTCATTAACTTCCCCTCACGTTCTTTCGCGGATTTAATTTCCTTGTTTCCATTGTCTCCAGTTCCCTCTAAACGTCTCCTGCTCCGAGTTTGAAAAAGAGAGAGAGAAGAGAGAGAGAGAGAGAGAGAGAGAGAGAGAGAGAAGAGAGAGAGAGAGAGAGAGAGAGAGAAACAAAAAGAAAGAAAGAAATCAATGGCGATGCCAGACTTTGAGGATGGCTAAATGAAACAGGAACATTAAAGCCGATTTCCATTCTCTCCCTCTTCCCACTGGCGTGGAAGGTTAGTAGCGCTAGTTGGCCGCCAGGCAGTCAAGGTGACATGCGGATGGCCTTTTACTTTTAGGAACTTGCGGTCAGAACGCGTCCTGGAACCGTGAGCGTGCTGGGGTCTGTTATATGACCTCACGTGCAGTATTCGGGCCGCGTGTCACCGTATTTAGTATTTGAAGAACATGGCATGGTATACCGTTGATAAGGGAGTGGGAAGAGAGGGAGGTGGAGGCATCGGAGCTGGGGGTTCGGGGTAAGGGGAATGAAGGGTGGAGGGTGGGGGTTGAGACTGGACGAGCGGTGGAGGAGGAGAGGGGTGGGTGGGGAATGGGAGAGTTGTGATGAGTATGTGTTTCCTTCTGTTTGGGATTGTTTGGTTTTGTCATGTCATTGTTGAAAACCCAGCCGTTGAAGAACGTTGTGCTGTTTGTTGTTTCTGTTGCTGTTGTTATTGTTGTTGTTGTTGTTGTTGCTGTTGTCGTTGCTGCTGATGTTGCTGTGAGCTTCTTTTTTTGTTTGTTTTAATACTACCATCAGCTAATCAAAAACTTCTGTGTGATATCCAGAGTAAAATAACTATGCTATACAAACAAAACAACAACAACAGCAACAATATTGATAATATTAGTTGTAGTAATAACATTGATGATGATGACGATGATGATGATGATGATGATGATGGTGATGATGATAATGATGATGATGATGATGATGATGATGATGATGATGATCATTGTATTCTTCATCGTAATCAATATCATCAACATCTTCGACATCTGATCATCATCATTATTTGTATTGATTATTTAATTTTTTTACCTTCTTGTGAACTTGTTTTACGACCACGCTGTTGCTATGCAACTTCCTGCAACATTTATTGATTTAACTATGGCACTGATTTACTGGCTCCATGGCCAAGAAATTCCAGAAGCTTCTAACTGCCCCCACCTCTGTCGAATCAGCGTGTGAGAAATCAATTTCAATACTAAACGTTTATGGTCACCAGATTGAACGCGAATATTTAAACGCATTTCCAATCCACCCCTCCACCACCCGCATGCGTCAATGACGTCACTGGTTACTAAGGAAACAGTGCGACGACATACAGGTGCCCGTGTGGTCTTGGCGGGAACGAGGGAGCAGAAAGGTCTGCTTGAATATTGAGACTGTCGATGTCCTTGACATCTCAAGTGCTGGGCTCGGGATGTTTGATATCGACTACTTTCACAATTTGACAGTGCCTGTCGTGAACGGAACTGATTGTAGCCGTTGGCTAAGTAATTCTTCGGTCGTTGTCCATGTCATTGTCGAGAGCCGAAAAGGAAAGATTCTCTCTGCTGTGAAGTATGTCATTGTCGACAGCCGAAAAGGAAAGTTCTCTCTGCTGTAAGTATGTCATTGTCGATAGGTGAAAAGGCAAGATTCTCTCTGCTGTGAAGTATGTCATTGTCGACAGCCGAAAAGGAAAGTTCTCTCTGCTGTGAAGTATGTCATTGTCGACAGCGGAAAAGGAAAGATTCTCTCTGCTGTGAAGTATGTCATTGTCGACAGCTAAAAGGAAAGATTCTCTCTGCTGTGAAGTATTCACTGTCGACAGCTAAAAAGGAAAGGTTCTCTCTGCTGTGAAGTATGTCACTTGTCGACAGCGAAAAAGGAAAGGTTCTCTCTGCTGTGAAGTATGTCATTGTCGATAGCCGAACAAGAAAGATTCTCCTTGCTGTGAAGTATGTCATTGTCGAGAGCCGAAAAGGAAAGTGTGAAGTATGTCATTGTTGACAGACGAACAGGAAAGGTTCTCTCTGCTGTGAAGCATGTCATTGTTGAGAGCCGAAAAGGACAAATCTCTCTGCTGTGAAAAATGCATTGCTGAGAGCCGAAAAGGAAAAAATCTTTCTGCTGTGAAAAATGCCCTTGCGAGAGCCGAAAAGGAAAAAATCTCTTTTGCTGTGAAAAACGTCGTTGTCGAGAGCCGAAAAGGACAAATTCTCTCTGCTGTGAAAAAAATGTCATTGTTGAGAGCCGAAAAGGACAAATTCTCTCTGCTGTGAAAAAAATGTCATTGTTGAGAGCCGAAAAGGACAAATTCTCTCTGCTGTGAAAAAAATGTCATCGTTGAGAGCCGAAAAGGACAAATTCTCTCTATTGTGAAAAAAAGTCATTGTTGAGAGCCGAAAAGGACAATTCTCTGTGAAAAAAATCATTAGAGCAAGAATTCTCTTGTGAAAAATGTCATTGTTGAAGCCGAAAAGGACAAATTCTCTCTGCTGTGAAAAAATGTCATTGTTGAGAGCCGAAAAGGACAAATTCTCTCTGCTGTGAAAAAAATGTCATTGTTGAGAGCCGAAAAGGACAAATTCTCTCTATTGTGAAAAAATGTCATTGTTGAGAGCCGAAAAGGACAAATTCTCTCTGCTGTGAAAAAATGTCATTGTTGAAGCCGAAAAGGAAAATTCTCTCTGCTGTGAAAAATGTCATTGT
Organism: Conus canariensis; assembly: GCA_033310375.1. Lineage (NCBI taxonomy): Eukaryota > Metazoa > Mollusca > Gastropoda > Neogastropoda > Conidae > Conus > Conus canariensis. The sequence continues at coordinate 77,062,573 of CM065721.1, forward strand.
TGAAAGCCGAAAAGGAAAAATCTTTCTGCTGTGAAAAATGTCATTGTTGAGAGCCGAAAAGGAAAAAATTCTCTCTGCTGTGAAAAATGTCATTGTTGAAGGCCGAAACAGGAATGAATCTCTCTGTTGTTAACTAATGGTACGGTTGCTATGGCCATGCAACAAGACCCGATACATTGCTGAATAATCCACCGGATAACTATGAGTGAAGAGTGAAGGGGAGAACAGAGTCGTGTGTGGACTGACCACTCTGCGAAGGACAGACAGGAGAACCGTTGCAGAGATGCAGGCTACACCCCACACAGCTGCAGCACCTGGTGGAGCGGTGTGCAGACTGGCGCACTGATGACTGTTCTTGGAAGGAAGGGAGGAGAGAAGAAGAAGAAAAAGAAAAGGCAAAACGATGCAGAGAGAGAAGAAGAAGAAGAAGAAGAAGAAGAAAGAGAAGAAGAGAGAGAGAGAGAGAAGAGAGAGAGAGAGAGAGAGAGAGAGAGGAGAGATGGGGAGAGGTGGACAACGATTCTTCTTGTTCTTGTGCTTCTTTTCTTGTTCTTTATCTTGTTCGTTGTGTGTGTGTGTGTGTGTGTGTGTGTGTGTGTGTGTGTGTGGTGGAGAGAGAGAGAGAGAGAGAGAGAGAGAGAGAGACAGACAGACAAGACAGACAGAGAGAGACAGAGACAGAGCCAGAAAGAGGAGGGGCAGGGGAGAGGCAGACAGCTATTTGTTCTTGTTCTTGTTCTTGAGCTTCTTGTCTTGTTCTTGTTGAGAGAGAGAGAGAGAGAGAGAGAGAGAGAGAGAGAGAGAGAGAGAGAGAGAGGTGGACAACAAATTCTTCTTGTTCTTCTTGTTCTTGTGCTTCTCGTCTTGCTCTTAATCTTGTTCTTCTTTCACTTGCTCTTCTTCTTCTTCTTCTTCTTCTTCTTCTTGTACAGAAGCTTGATCGAGTCTGTAAGAGTGGGCTGGAAGGGAGAAAGAGATTGGCAAGATAGAGAACGAAGGAGGAAAAGGAGAGAACAATGACGCTCCCCACCTACGCCCCTCCCTTCACCCCCACCCCCTCCCATCCTCCACTTTTTCTTTAACCCACTCATGTCCCCGTACCCGCTCCCTTCTTCCTTCCTGATAGACGAGGGCGTCTCTTCCTTTCCGATCGGATTCATCACTGGAGAAGAAACTGGCTGCCTGTGCTATTGGAGTGGACAAGAGGAATGAGAGGGTTGGGGGTGGAGAGTCTGAGGGGAAGGGGGGAGGGAAGAGAGGGTGGTGGTGGTGGTGGTGGTGGTGGTAGCAACCATTCACTGGGGGGTTAATTAGTTTGTATCTTCATCCAGGAGGAGTGAAGGAAGGGGGGAGAGAATGGAGGGGAAAAGACGAAAGGGGTTGCTAGTCGGTGAAGAACGGTTTGTTGATGGAGAGGGCGACGGGGAGTGGAGGGGGGGGGAGGGGGGGAAGAAGTGGGAGTGGAGGGGAGGGGAAAAAGGGAGGTCGGGGGGGGGTGGGGGGTGGGGGGGGGGGGGAGGAGACGCGATACATGAAGAATTGCTGCGCGGAAGACCGTGGAGTATACGGAAGTCTGCACTTTTTTGATTTTTTTTTTTCTTTATCTGCCCTTGCTCTTGTCCGTCAGTCTGCATGTTGATGTCGTTCTTGGCTTGTCTCCCTTTTTATCCTTTCTCTTTGTCTGTTAGTTCGTCTGTCTGTCTATCTGGTGGATTCTCATTATTTTGTGTCCTCGCTCTCTGTATGTCTCTGTCCCTGCGTCTCTCCAACTCGTGTCTGTCTATCATGCTGTCTCTCTTTCGCGTCTATCATTCTTCTTTCGCCCCATCTCCTCGTTCTCACCTGTCCTCTTTCTTTTCGAGAGGGGTGAAAAAAAACAATCCTTGTGTGATAGATGTGTTGACCAGAATCAGTCTCAGATGAACCACTGGTTTTGTCATTCTTCACATTTAATGAACATACGCGCGCGCGCGTGTATGTTGTGTGTGTGTGTGTGTGTGTTGTGTGTGTGTGTGTGTGTGTGTGTGTGTGTGTGTTTACATGGTTTTGTTCACTCTCATGCATGCGTGTACGTACACGTGAGTGAGCGATCGTGTTTGTAATTCTCTGGGTACACACAGGGCACAATCTTAATAAAGGCCGGCCTGATCCCAGCAGGAAAAATGAAATTGAAAAAGGAAATCTTTCGTACCCCCTCCCCAATGCTTCTTTCCCGATGAGAAAGGTTTTCAGTTTTGTCATCGCGAAATCTTGTTAAGAACTTCATCATGAACTAGAGAGAGGGTGAGAACGAGCGAGCGAGCAGAGAGAGAGAGGAGAGAGAGAGAGAGAGAGAGAGAGAGAGAGAGAGAGAAGAGAGAAGGGCACCTCCATTCCCATCCCCACACCATTACTTGTTTATTCCTGCTTGCCCCTCTCTGCATTTCAGCGCAAAACCAGAAATCTTTCTGTTGGCTGCTTGTCATCCAAACGTTGCATAATTATTTGCTCGAACATTCGACGTTCCGAACGAACGAGCGAGCGAGCGACCAAGAGAGAGAGAGAGAGAGAGAGAGAGAGAGAGAGAGAGAGAGAGAGAGAGAGAAAGAGACAGAGAGAGAGGATTATGTCTCTCTTTCCATTTGCTTTTGCTGCTTCCCAATCCTGCTCTTGTTTGTTTTTTTACACACACACACACACATGCATACGAGTGTGCACACACGCCCGCTGCACCCTCCCCCCCCCCCCTCACGGACACTGCACTTCTCTCTCTCTCTCTCTCTCTCTCTCTCTCTCTCTCTCTCTCTCTCTCTCTCTGTCTTCTCTGTCTTCATCTTAGGCCTAGTCAAAATTCTCATCCGCCTTACTAATTTCTTCATCCAATCCTCTTCCCCTCTTAGCCGCCTGGCAGACAACCTTTGGGACCCTAATAATCTTCATCTCCTTCCAGCAATCTCATTGTGGAGAAGCCTCAGAAACTCTTTGTGACCCACCACTACCCTATTCAGCTGCTTTTTCCGCATGTCCACGCAGCGAAATGATTTATCACGTTTCCTCCCTCATTGTTTTGTCTCAAAGCTCGAGACAGGCTGAGCAACGCTTTCTGTCCAAAATAGTCAGACGGCTTCATAGTCTACAGAGTGTGATTCGGCGCGAGCTGTCGATTTCTTTGGGTTTTTTTTTTGTTTTTTGTTTTTTGTTTTTAACGTCAGACCTTAGTTGTAGTCAGGAGTGACGTTCACAAATCACAAAAGGCCGATATGTCAGACTGAGATATCACACACACACACACACACACACACACACACACACAGAGAGAGAGAGGAGAGAGAGAGAGAGAGAGAGAGAGAGAGAAGAGAGAAACGATCAAACAAAACAATACAAAAGAAACACTGGCTCTTTCTACCAATCAGAAGACCCTGCTGCATTTGGTGCATGCGGGCTTAAAAACACAAACAATCGCTGAACGTAATTCAGATGTATTTCTTCTTTGACTTGTAACTCTTTAACACAACATGTTTCTTGTTGTTTTTTTTTTTTTTTTTATCAGAGATCGAAGTGGATTCAAAAGATAAAGAAGCTGTATTAGATTCTTACTGTTTAAACTTCGTCTGTGTTTTTAGTCTTTCTATTTTGAAAGTGACTTTTACTGTAAATGTCGGACCAGGTAATTGGTCCGATTCTGTTAAGTTTCTTTGTTTAGGAGAACGATATCTTGGCGTTCACTTGTTGCAAAATTAAAAATTCGACGACTCTTTCTACCAATCAGTAGTAGTTACTATGTTTGGCGCATACGGCGGAGGAAGGGGGGGGGGGGGGGGGGGGGGGGGATTGCTTCGCCTAACTAAAAAAAGATGAAGTTTTTTTTTTTTCTAGCTTGTAAGGACAACATTCATGTTGTTCGTATTGAAAATGAAGGGATTTTTACATTGGAATAAGCTGAATTAGAATTAAGATTGTGTAAACTTCGTCTTTGTTTGTTTGTTTTTCTTTATTCTTTTATTTTTAAACTGTATAAACATTGATATATGTGTAGGGCTTTGTGATTTGCCGAAATTGGAAAAAAAATCCCAGCGGTGTGTGCGCAGGAAATACTGTCAGAGTTCAGCTGATAGACCATCACTTGGAATTGAAGGGGTGTTTGTGGGGAGGGGGGGGGGTAGTTTGGGGTTGGGGAGGGAGTTAGAAAGAGAGGGGACCTATCTTACACTTCATTGACACCACCGGTGTGGTGACTCGTAAGGCTAGGTGACGAAAATGGCGGCCTCTTTTTTCCTTCTTTTTTTTTTCCTACGTGTATTGCGCCAGTTCGATTGGGACTTTTGGCAATTTTTCATGAGGGCGCTCGCTTCTGCACCTTTGAGCCAATCAGGCAGACACCCTACGTCAGAGAGACCCGGATGAGACAGAGACAGAAATAACAAACTGGTCAATTCTCATGGCTGTTCTTAATCAATCGAAAGAAAGATGACATAATCAGGCGTATTAGTTAGCCCAATCTGAACACCTATAATTACAAATAAAAGTAGATCTGAAAAACAAACGAAGACAAAGTTTAAAAAATGGTTTAGCATGTAAATATATGCCAATAAAAGACAAAGAATGGAAGAAAAGCACCGAGTTTAAAGTTTTATTTTTTTCTGATTCAACTTCTTTTCATTCAAATCCCACCTCCTGCCCCATATCAACCAGGTAAAAATGGTTGCATTTAAGGGTTAGAGAGATCAGAAAGGAAACATTCCCCAACGATTTTCAGCCATCATTATTTACCTTTGTTTTTTGTTGTTACCAAGAATAGTAACATATTCTGATTGGTAGTGAGGGCCATCGGACTTTGACTCGCACACTCGTCAGACGCATCCGTCTCCCTCTGGGCTCTTTGCTGTGTAATCAAGGGAGTCGTTTTGCCTGACAGCGTCATCTCGTCCCGGACACTGGCTGGACTTAATCAGACGGTGTGAAGAAATTTGCAAATGAAATCAGACGGGACAGGGTGAGTTATTTCTTCATCCCCACCTCCCTGTCGAGTTGTAGTAGGATCCTGAGACGCATCATGATTCGCATTTTGAGAAGCCTGTCAGAGTGGCTGTTTTAGTAGAGTCTGTGCCTGACTGTGTGTGTCTCTGTCTGTGTGTCTGTATTTGTCTCTCTCTCTCTCTCTCTCTCTCTCTCTTCTCTCTCTGTCTCTCTGTCTCTGTCGTCTTTCTCTCTCTGTCTCTGTCTGTCTGTCTGTATGTTGGTCAGTTGCTCTCTCTCTCTCTCTCTCTCTCTCTCTCTCTCTCTCTCTCTTCTCCCTCCCCCTCCCTCCATCTGTCTATCTGTCAGTCTGCCTGCCTGTTTGCTTGTCTGAATGTCTGTCTTGTCTGTCTGTATGTCTGTATGTCTCCTTCCTTCTTCTCCCTCCCTCCTTCCCTCCACCTCTCTCTCTCTCTCTCAGCCTTTCCCTCCCCCCTCTCTCTCTCTCTCTTTTAATCTGTGTCACATACAAGTTGAATTTCTTGCACTATGGCTTTTTCTTTCTCTCTAAACTTCGCCTTGTTGATGGAATTGTTTCTCTGTAGTACAGAATTTTAAAAAAGCATAAATAGTTTTTATGTCCATGTACCAGTGGTCATTCTTCTTTGTAATTGATTTCTCTTTTTCCATTTTTGAAGACCGGATGTAAAAAACAAAAGCACCAGTGATTATTTTTTCCCCTCAGTAAAGGAAA
>CM065721.1:77073261-77080761 GCA_033310375.1 Conus canariensis
TTGAAGGAATAGTGAGCTGTGGCGTTTCCACAAGGCTCTGTCCTTGGACCCTTCTTTCTGTTTTTTATAAAAGACCTACCGAGGGACATATCTCACATGATGTCATCTGTGACTGTTTCGCTGACGTAGTTCTCTTCACTTATTTATAAAAAACTCATTTTGTGTACAAAATTTTCGTTACAAACAAAGGGATAACTGATGTCTTTAGAATGGTGAACAAAAACGAATGGTGCTTAATCCGCACAAAACAAAATTTGGTCCTGCATCGAGACAGAAACATCATCGACAAAATCTTTTGTTGAGGGGGCCTAAAAATAAGTGAAACCTTGATCGAGCAGGTTACCGAACACCGTGTCCCTTTGGCGTGTTTTATTGATGAGAACTTTAAATGGCAATCACTTTTAAAAACATGTTTGCAAAACAGTTGGCTCGCTTTGGGTTTTTATCCCAATAAACTGTTAAAATGTTGAACCAAAACATCCGGAAATTATTTTTGAAGCCCTTGCCTCTCTACATCAACTATGCGTCCACTTGGAGTGGTGCCGGTGGAAAAAACACATAAAAAAGATCAATTATGCATAGCGGGAATAAAATGATTCTTTTCCCGAACAAGTCTCTATCAACCACGGGCCCAAAATTTGCAAAACTAATGATGTTACCACTGCAGAGCCAACTGACCTATAAAAGGCAGGGACTAATGTTTAAACCCCATGAAAACATGGGCCAACATATCTTGCTGAGTTTATCCAAATGTCAACAACCGTTATGATTCAAAAAATTTACTTTTAAAACCAAAACGGTCCCGTTTTTGGATTTGTTCAAATCTTTTTTGCTTTTTTTGGTCCATCTGGGGGGAACTCTCTCCTCCTTTTTCCCCAAAAAATGAAAATTCACCCCCGTTTAAAACCCCAGCAATACTTAAACTTTTCCTTGAAAAAAACCCCTGACCTTTTCCCCCTAGTTCTAAACCCCCCTTCTTTTATGCTTGCCTCAATATTAGCTAATAAAAATGTGTGGTGTGTGTGTGGGGGGGGGGGTGGGGGGTGGGGGGGGGGGGGGGGATGTGGGTGTGCGCGGGAGGGGGGTTTTATGGGGGGGCGTGGCATGTTTTGTGGGGGGCGGTGCATACGTGTTGATTGTGGGTTTTATTTTTTTTTTTAAATTTTTTTAATTTTTTATTTTTTATTTTTTTATTGTTATTTTTATAATGTTGCTTTTTTTCTTCATTTTTTTTTTTCTTTTTTTGTTTTTTGGCCCGGGTCTTTTAAATTTTGGAATGTTGTAGAATGCAAGGCCGTTTGGGAAAAAAGGGGCACTGCCTAAAATCTTACCTTTTGGTAAAATTTTTGGGTTTTCTTGAGTCTTGATTTTTGGGGGCTCTCTCTTTTTTCTTCTTTAAGGCCTTTTTTTTAATTTCCCCCATCCAGCCCTTTTCCCCTTGTTCTCCCATAAACCCCATTCTCACCACAAAAAAAAGCGATTTTTACATTAAGCCGGCAAAAATTTTGCCGAAAAATTTTTGGGGCCCCCCCCCTTTTTTCAATCTTAATTGAATGAGCGTGCGTGTTTCCCCACACGTTTTGTTTATCGCATGTGTGTGGGTGTGTGTGGGTGTGTGTGCGGGCGTGCGTGCGGGGGTGCGTGCGCCCCGGCGCCCCGGGCGTGCGTGGGTGGTGTGTGTGTGTGTGTGTTTGTGTGTGTGTGTGTGTGTGTGTGTGTGGTGTGTGTGTGAGGACGGGCGTGCGTCTTGTGGTGTTTTTTTTAATTTTTTGGGGGGTTCCCCCGATGGGGATAAAATCAAAAGGTTAGCTTGTTCACAATAATAAAAATTAAATTTTAGATATTTCAGAAAAAACCCCAAAAGCAAAAACCCAAAAAAATTAATCAGAAAAAAACAAATAAAACCCATAGTCAAAATAAAAAGGAGAGAGAGAGGGGGAGGAGGGGGGTGGGGAGAAAAAAGGAGAGAGGGAGAAGGGAGGGGAGGGTGAGCGTTCTGTGCCCCGCTTTTCTTTTCTTTTTTTTTTTTCCCCTTTCCCCTTAAAAACCACACAAAACCCCCACACACAACCCCCCACACCCCCCAAAACACACCCCACACCCCCCAAAAAACACACCACCCCCCACCACGTTTACATGCACGGGGGGGGCCACACACCCGCACACACACACCCCCCACCCCCCACAAAACCCAACACCCACACACCACACCCAAACACCACCCCCCCAAAACCCACCACCACGCCCCCCCGAAAAGCACACACACACACACAAAATTCACCCACCAAACACACACAAAACACACACATGTGCCCACACACACATTCAACACCCCCCAACCACCTAAACACACAACCCCAAACACCCCACACACAACACACACAAAAAACACACCCCAAAAACACACACCACAACACACCCACACACACACAAAAATGTCGTTTTTCCATCTTTAAAAAGCTTACTCAAGGGGTTTTCCACAGGCCCAAAAATTCCCCCCATCCTATCCTTTTTTTCCTCTTAAAAAATATAATTCAAAAAAAACCCCGGGACCTTACGCATTTTCACCTGCAAACAGAAAAACCCCCTGGAAAAACCCCCCCCCCCCCCCCCCGCCGAAAACTTTTTAGTTTCTCCAGAGTTGGTTTTTTGGGGGAAACTGCCCATTGGGGTTTTGGATGGGGCCCCAAATTTAACTGCGCCCCCGCATAACGGGGCCCGCATCACCCCCAGCTTTTAAGGGCCAAAAGTTTTAAAAGATTTATCATTTTTCCTCCCTCCCCTTTGCAAAAAAGAAAGCCCCCAGGCGCATCGGGGGTCTTTTAAAACCCGGGGAAGGGGTTTTTAGTCTGAGTCTAAAAGGAGCGCGCACTCCTGCCTCTCTTGCACCCCCGTGTTTGTTCAGCCGGCTTTTTAAAGCCAAAATTTTAAAAATTTTGGCGGAAAGCCGTCCAAAGAGAGAAAAGGGGGGGACCTATTTGTTGTTGTTCGTCCTTTTATTTTAATGAAAAACCACTTCAGTCATATTGGGGGGGGAAGGGGGGGTGGGGTGGGGGGGGGGGGGGGGAGAAAAGATTTGTGGATACGCAGTGACTGATAAACCCCGGGGGGGGATGCAGGAATGTCCCCGGGGACAGCTTGGGGTTTTAAATTTTTGGGGGACGGGCTCTTGCTTGCTAAAAAGGGTTTTTTCAGTACATGATACCCCAGAACGCCCCGAGCTAAAATTAAAACTTTAAAAAAAGGGGATTTTGAATTTTTGGCACCACCTTACATAAAAAATTTTCGGGGATAAAAGGGTGGGGGAAATCAAAGCTCTTCTGCTGAGCCCCCAAGCTCCTTTTTTGGAAAAAGGGGGCAGGATAAAAAAGAAGAAAAACAACACCAGACATTTTTATCTCCCTCGCGCTTTAGTGGGGTGTGCAAAGGGGGAGGGCCTTTTTCCCCGGGCAGTGTCATTTCTTCTCGAACGCGGGGCTTTTTGGGGGAGGCAAAGGGGGGTTAAAAAGGATTTAGCGAATGAAAAAGGGGCGAGAAGGGCGAGTTATTTTTTAAATTTTTTGGGCAGTTTGTGGTTGCCCCCTAAACTTGCATTTCGGGGGCCTATTAAGGAGGCTGTTTTGGGGGAGTCTCTCTCCTCTTCTCTCTCCTCTCTCTCTCTCTTTCCCCCACACACACACACACCACCACACACACACACACACCCCACAAACACACTCTTTTCTCTCTCTTTTTCTCTTTTTCTCTCTCTCTTTTAAAGTTTACAAAAAATTTTCATTCCCTTTCCCCCAATTTCTTCTTTTTTACCCCATCTTGTAGGGGCCCCTCTGTGACCTTAATGTTCTCCCCCACTTCCAGGAAACCTACTATATTGAGGAACTCAGAGATCTCTGCGGGCCGCTCCCGGTTACAGCTATTTTTTTCCCCCCTGTCAGCGCCCAAAAAAAATTATCACGTTTCCTTCTTCTTCTTTTTCTTTTTCCCCCCAGACATGCTGGCAAAAACAACATTTTTATTTCGTAAAAATAAGTGAGACAGTTTCACAGTTATTTTTATTTTGTCGAAAAATGTTTCCCTTGGTTTTTAGAGAACAGGGTAGTTTTGATAAAAGCTAAATGACCCCTTATCAGACGTGTTCTTTCTTTCGCTCAGCTTTTTTTTGCGGGGGCCCCGGGGATATATATATATGTGTGTGTGTGTGTGTGTGTGTGTGGGTGTGTTCTGTGTTTTTTGGGGGTGTGTGGGGTGTGTGTGTGATCAAAGGGGGGGTCTTTTTCCCCTTTTGGGGCCAAATGCCACGGTTTTTTAATCGAAAGGGTTTTTAAACGTGAAGAGTTTTGCGTATGGGGGCCTCCCGCCCCCCCCCCCCATCCCCCCCCCCCCTCCTCCCCATCCCCATTTCTCCCCCGGCCCCCCAAAAATCTACTTTTTCTTTTTTTTTTCCCCGTTTTTTTTATTTTACGGCCCAAAACTCATTACGGCCGGGTGTATTGGGGGGGGAAAGCCCCCGAAAGGGTGTGTGCGAGTAGAGTTGAGATGTTGAGGGAGTGGAGGGGAGGGGGGAGGGGGGGGGGGGGGGGGGGGGGAGGAGGGTAAAAGGGGGAAAAACGAAGTATGTTATTATGTTTTTTTCCCCGCCCCAGTTTTAAAGTTTTTTTTTTTCTTAATGCAGGGGAAGATTGTGGATTTTTTTTAAAAAATAACTTTGTTCAGTTATCGGGGAATTTTGTTCAGTTTTCTGAAGGTCGTTTTTTGTGGATTTTTTGAAAAAACTAATTCTGTTCGGGTTTTTGGAAAGGCCCAATCCCCAGAAAAAATGGTTTTCAGAGATATGGTTTTTTTTTTTACATGTTTTTTTTAGTTTAAAAAAAATTTTTTTGGTTTTTTTTTTGTTAATCCTTTTCGTTTTTAATGGGTTTATATGTTTGTTGTTTTTTTTTATTTTTTTTCTACGATATGTATACATTTTTTTTTCCTTTTTAGAAAAATTTTTCATAACTTTCGAAATTTAAAAAGACTCGGTTTTAAAAAGCAAATAAGAATAAATAAGACGTCCCCCCAAAAAAAAAAAATTTTTAAAATGACTTTTCCCGGGGGTTGTTTTTGACAAACCTTCGTTTGAGCATTGTGGGATCCACGTGGGATTTACTGGGGATGTTTAATTTTTTGTCATTTTTAAAACATTTTGCTGATGGGGAAAAATTTTTTTTTAGCTGTGCTTTTTTTGTGCTCCTTGCAGCTCTGCCGAAGGGGCAGAATCTGACACGGGGGCCGGGGGGAATCAATTGACCGGGGGAGGGGACGGGGTTTCCTTGCAGGGGGATCTTACCCCCCTATGTACAGATCATCAGAAGATTTTTTTTGGGGTTTTTTCGTTTTTTTAAACCTCAAGTTGAACTTTAAAAAAAAGAAAATTTCAATAATTTTTAAAAAAAAAGTTAAAAAGATGGTGTGCTTGCGCCCCCCACACACACACACACAACACACACCCACAACACACCACACAAAACACAAACCCCCCCACACCCCACCACACACACACAAGGCGAGAGCACCCCTTTTTTAAAAAATTTCCCCCCCCCCCCAAACAAACAAAAAAACTCTGTCTGCACACACGTGTGGGGCCCAGGAAAATTCCCATTTTCATTTTGCTGGAACATACATTATTAGACTTTTCCCCCCCCCCCCCGCCGCTTCCCCAACCCCCCCAAACATACAACCCCAAACCTCTCTCCTCTCCTCTCTCTCTCTCTCTCTCTCTTCACCAAAAAAAGGGGAAAGGCACACACCCCCCACCCACACACACAAACACCAAAAACACCAAAAAACACACACACACACACACACTTTTCCCCCACCACCCCACCACCAACCCCCTACCATCACCCCCAAAACCCCCCCCACCCCACCATCCCCCCAACCACCAGCAAAACCAAAATCCCCCCCCACCCCCAATTTTCCATCACACCCACCCCCACCATCACCACCACTACCCCACCTCCCCCCCCCCCCCACCATCACACACCACTACCAGCCCAACATCACACACAAACCCCCCCCCCCACCCCCCCTAACCCCCCATTAAACCCCCCCCTCTCTTAAGCACATACACGGATGAGCCTCACGTTGGGGGGGAAAAAAGACACTGGACAAACCCAAACAAATGGTACATTTTTTTTGTTGTTTTCCACGGACCCGTTTTTTTAATCCTCTCTTTTTAAAACATTAAAATTATTTTTTTCCCCTGTGGTTTTAAGGGGAGGGGTCGTCAGTCCCCGGGCTGGGGTTTTTTTAACCCCCTACATTTTTCAGCCCTGTTTTTTTTTTTTCCTGTATTTTCCCTTCTCTTCATTCCAATTCCATCCCACTTTTTTTTTTTCTTTTTTTTTTTCTTCGCTCCCCCAAAAAATTTTCTTAATGGTTACCCCTTTAAGACGGAAAATTTTGCTTTAAAACTGTTTTTGTTTTTGCCCCCTGGAGTTATTTGTCAGATCTATGTAAGTTGCTGGGAGAGGAGGAAAAAAAAAGTGCAAAAAAAAAAGTATTTTCTCATAAAATTCAGGGTTTGCAATTTTGGGAAAAAAAAAAATGGGTGGGTTTTTGGGGGGGGGGTGGGTTTTGGGGTTGGGGGGTGTTGGGGGGGGGGGGGGGGGGGGAGGGGGGAAAAAAGGGAGGGGTTGAAAAAAAAAGGGGGGTTTAAGGGGAAAAAAACGTAAAAAACCCCCATAAAAAGGGAGGGGGGAAACCCCGGATTTGTGTCGTGAGCTGGACCATTTTTACGCCGTTTGGTGACGTTTTTTGGGGCCCGGGCAGGACTCGTCAAAAAGCCCTGCTCTTTTGTTGCGTTAGTCCGCCTGTTAGTCTCTAAAGGAGAAAACCCCTTCCTGTTTTTGGGACCCCCACAGAAAAATTTCCCCAAGTTGTAGCCACGGGGGCCCCCCTTTAAAAACCTCTCATTTTTGTCCCCTAATTCGTAAAACAGCGTTAAACATGCGGATTTGGGGTTTCTCAAAAACTTAGCGAATGTGGTGTAGCGTACGTAGACTGGTCCCCGGAACCCCCGAGAAAATAAAAAAAATAAAAACAAAAATTTACCACCCCCCGTGTGGGAAAATCCCCCCAAGTCTCCAGGGGAAAAATGTTTTGGGGGTAAGTAGAAGTGAGGGGGAACCTTAACAAAAAAAAAAATGGAAACGGGTTGGGGGGGTTAAATTTGGGTTCCCAAAGGGGGGGAAGTCAGGAGGGGCACCACAAAAACCTGGGGGAGTTAAAAGGGGCAAAAGGGCTGTTCAGGGCCCTTTGGGGGGGGGGGGGGTAAAAAAAAGGGGGGGGGGAAGGGTTGTTTGGGGGGGGGGGGCCCCTTTGGGGGGGGGGTTTGGGGGGTTTGGGGGGGGGGGGGGGGTTTTTTGGGGGGGGGGGGGGGTGGGGGGGGGAAAAATTTTTTTTTGGGGGGGGGGGTTTTGGGGGGGGGGGGGGGGGGGGGGTTTTTTTTTTGGGGGT
>CM065721.1:77085761-77088261 GCA_033310375.1 Conus canariensis
GGTCACCACATAACAAGATTTTAGCATCTGCTTTTATATCATTAGGCAGTAACGCTATTGTCTGAGTTCGAGCTAACTGGAAGAGTGGGCAGTGCAACAAAAAGTGATTGGCGTCTTCAACAGGATAACCACAGTTACAAGCTGCACTGTTTGACAGGTGTCGTTTAAATAAGTCACTGTTCAAGTCACTCATTTCCAGTCTCAGTTTGCAAATTATTATTTCAGATTGTCTGTCTTGCAAATAATAATAAGAAGGAACAACTGTATCTGTATTACTAAGGTAACGCTTAACAAAACTAAGAGAATCAGACTGCTTAATGTTATCAGGAAGACTGTTCCAAAGAATAGTAGTGGAAGGAAAGAATGATAATTTATACAGTTCCAGTCTGCACCTTGGTACTTGTCTTTCCTGGGGATTTCGTCTGTGATAAGGGTTGATTGAAGCAACTAGAGGAGGAAGACGTTCAACTAAATACAATGGCACAGTGCCATTAACAATTTTGAAATACAATATGAGTTTATGACGACGACGTCTTTCTTTAAGGGACGTTAGTCCTGATTCATTGTATAGTTTTTGATGATTAGTACCACGAACTGATCCAGTGATTGTCCTAATAGCATCCAAATTGAGGTTTTCAAGATCTTGGCTTTGTTTATTCGTACAGTTGTCCCAAATAACATCTGAGAAGTCAAAATGAGGTAGAATAAATGATTTATACAAAGTAAGAAGAGATTTACGACTCAATCTGTACTTGTATGTCCGAAGACATGCAATAAGGACACGGCACTTGGATAAAATAGATTTAATATGGAGGTCCCATTTACAGTTGTTTTGTATCATTACACCTAGATGCTTATGGGAGTCTGATTCCTGTAATATCACATCACTAAATTTCAAGGGCTGTGTTTGGGGTACTGTGTGACTGGAAATGGTTAATAATTTAGTTTTGGATTGGTTGAATTCTACTTTCCAAGCAGAAGCCCACTTTCTTATCTTGTCAAGATCTGAGTTTAAAATTTCTGTCCTGAGTTGGGTGTTATCTAACGCCAGATATATGCTAGTATCATCTGCAAATAATTTGATAATCGATTCAATATCATGTGCAATATCATTTATGTAGACAAGGAATAGAAGTGGTCCAAGAACAGAACCTTGCGGAACACCTGCTGATATTGGGAGGTAGGACGATTTACTCCCTTTTAGAACAACAGCCTGGGACCGATCTCTTAGATAGTCAGTAAGCCATTCGAGAAGTTGTCCACGGATACCCAAAGCAGACAGTTTATGTAATAATGCTTGGTGCCACACTTTATCGAAGGCTTTAGATATGTCAAAAAAAATTGCTTGTGCAGTTGTTTTAGCTTCTAAAAATTTGCAAAAGTCATCGTATATACTCAAAAGTTGAAAGACAGTCGAGTCATGTGGAATAAACCCAGACTGAGCGGTTGCTAAAAGATTGTTATCTGTGAGGTATTTGAAAACATGTTTTTGAACACATTTCTCCAGCACTTTGCCTACACAGCTCAAGAGCGAAATGGGGCGGTAATTTCCACACTTGTTTCTGTCTCCTTTTTTGAATATTGGAGTTACATGGGCTAGTTTCCATATGGATGGAAACCTACATTCTGTTAATGAACGGTTAAACAAAAAAGTCAATGGTTCACAGATAACGTCTGCAGCAGCTACTAACACTTTGTTATGGACTAAATCAGGCCCTACTGCTTTTTTGCAGTCAAGACTTTTCAATATTTCCAATACTATATTTGTAGAAAGAGTCAGCTGATCTATGGACCCGTTGAATTCATTTAATCCAGGAATCTCAGCTCCACCATCCACCGAACACTGCGCAGCAAAGTATGTATTGAATACAGTTGCTTTATCTTTCATGGAGTAGTAAACTACACCATTTTCTTCTATTGGGGGAATATTGTCTTGAGGCATACCTTTGGCTGAAATGAATGTTTTTACTAGTTTCCACCAGTCCTTTGATCCAAAACCGCAAGGAGAAGAAATACGACTATCAAGTTCAAGTGCGTACTCAGCCTTTCTTAATCTGATTTTTTCTGTAAGGTCGTTACGGATTCGACGAAATAATGCCCATGTCCAACCGAAATTTAAGGATTTGGCTAATCTGTGAATGGCATTTTTCTTTTTTATAGTCTTTTTTATTTCAATAGTTATCCATGGAGCATCACGTTCATTGACTGTAATTTCTTTAACTGGCATACAAAGTTTTGCCGTGTTCATGAGTACTTCTGACATTTTTTCAGCAGCATCATCAATTGATTCTAAAGACAGAATTGCATTCCAATTAGTATTTGATAATTCGGTAATCAATTTTGCAACATCTAACTTCGAGTAATTACAAATTGTGCGTCTGTAGCATGTGTTGGGCCTATGATGATTTTTCAAGACAGCATATGGTGATGAATGATCACTACAGATCGGTGGCATTACGTCCGTGGTTTGGATCATTTCAGGACATGGTGTAAGTATAAG
>CM065721.1:77098261-77103261 GCA_033310375.1 Conus canariensis
GTGAAACTTTTCCCCTAGGATCTCTGTCTGTCATCTCCACTTCACCACCCTTTGCTGTCCTCTCCCTCCCCTCCCCCCTGCTACATACCCTCCTTCTCTGTCTCTCTGTCTCTCCCTCCCTCCCACCCCCCCTCTCTCTCTCTCTGTGCTGATGATGACCACCAATCAAATACAACTGACGTTTGTCGTCTTAGCATAGCAACTGAATTATATGACGGTATTTGTGTGTCTGAACAGCCAGATAATGCTGTTACGCGATTGGTTAGAACGAGCGTGGGGAAGTCATGGTTTGATTGGTTGGTGTTTGATTGCAATGATGTCTGGACTTAGAAACGGATAAGGCTCCACACCTCCCCCGTCCCCGCTCCCCCTTTGCTGTCATAACAATGGTGGGTTGTGGCTTGCGTATTGAGCAGCTGCTGCAGTTGCTGTTTCTTTCTCCTTGTTTGTTCGAGCGTGTGTTGACCGTGGTTTAGATCTCTGATACACTTTTGATCGTTTCTTGCCTGTGAAAACTCTACCCAGGTTGTGTAACAGATTTTTTTTTTTTTTTACTTGAGTTACATCGCTCTCTGTCTCGGTCTGTCTGTCGGTCTGTCTGTCTGTCTCTATCTTTCTCTCTCTCTCTCTCTCTCTCTCTCTCTCTCTCTCTCTCTCTCGCTAAATATATATATATATATATATATATACATAAGTACACACACACACACACACACACACACACACACACCGCACACACGCACACGTGTGTGTGTAACAAGACGACAAACGCACGCACTCGTGTGTGTGTGTGTGTGTGTGTGTGTGTGTGTGTGTGTGTGTGTGTGTGTGTGTGTGTGTGTGTGAATGAACTGAAAGAGACAAACTGAGGTGAACCCTTGCGCAATTCACAAGCGAAGACAGGAACTTGGTAATGATATAGCCTGTTCTATGAAACTGGTTATGTCCACCCCAAATTAGGTGAGCCAAAGATTTTTTGTTGTTATTTATGACAGACACCCAGACCCATAAAGCATTCTGACCCTTCGCCTGGGAAGTAGAACACTGCCTCACAGAGAGAGATCAATCAGGGTCGAATAAGAAACTTCACATGAATGGTCAAGTGCGTCCCCATAGATGATCTTTTGATGAAAATTGACTCCATAGAAACCAATTATCTTCCCTTTTCCACGTCCTCAATGAACAGAGAGAGAGAGAAGATAGATGGACGAAGGCAGACGCAGAGAGGTGGCGATATTAGGAAGGGGAAGAGGATGAAGCAGATGGACAGAGAAGAAGGGGGGGGGGTGGAGGGATGAGAGCGACTGATGGAGAGAAATATTGATGGATGGCAGGACCAGTGGGCAGACACAGACAGACAGACAGATAGATAGATGTATAGATAGGTAGATATGTATATAGACAGATAGATAGAGAGACAGATAGCTAGCTAGTTAGATAGATAGATAGATAGATAGACAGATAGATAGATAGGCAGACAGATCTTTGGGAGGGAAGAATGCTGAGAGAGAGAGAGAGAGAGAGAGAGAGAGAGAGAGAGAGAGAGAGAGAGAGAGAGAGAGAGAGAGAGAGAGAGAGAATTTTCAGTATACATGTTCATGGGTGTTCGTGGGGGTCACTTAAAAATACTATCTATACACATATAACAGATTCAAATTAATGCAATCTCCCCAATGTTTTTTTCTCCAGACTACATTCACATACGATCTCAATCTCAGCGAAAATAGGATTCTTCGGATTATACGCCTTTGTCTTCATCATTTTCCGCCTCTTAGTTTCAAAGTCTCAAAGACAATATATGACCCCAAAGATAGCATGATAACCCAGACGAGAAAAAAAAATCTGATTTGTTTACCGTTGAGGAAGACGCCAGTCACTTATCGACAGTACACTGATGAGAGGTTTCTGGCAGTCAGTAACTAAGTCTTCATCCAAACAGCCAGATAGTTTTTCTTTCATGTTGTTTATAACCCAACAGCTGACTCCTCCATCGCCAAGATGATGTCTGCCTGTGCTTCCAAAGATCCCTGCAAACCTGCATTGTTGTGGTCTCCCTGGAATGCGTGCCAAGAAAAGAAAAAAAGTCAGAAGGAAACTGGAGAGATCTGCCCTTTGAGAAACCAGCGCCTGTCATTCTCTTTTAAGCCGTGCGCTGGCGCTGTCAGTGACGTGTGTGTGGTCCCTCACCCCCAATGAGGTCAGGTCAGGGCTGATTCCGTCATCAAAGCGGCAGGTCAACCTAGCCAGCAACAGACCAGACGGACAACCCAACGCTCCTTCAAAAGGACCGGCGGTGGCACAGATGCCGGGGAGGCTGGCAAAAGAGAATGCAGAGCTTGACTAGTGTGATCTCTTTGGGCAGCGAAGGAAAGTGGGGGTGGGGTGGGTTGGGGGGGGGAGGAGGAGAAGTGGGGGTGGGGTGGGGTGGGGGAGGATGAGAAGTGGGGGTTAGGGTGGGGTTGTGACAGTCTCAGTCTGTCAACAATGAATGTGTTTATAAACTCTGAATACGCTCTATTTGGAATACAAGGTGTACTGGTGGTGAGGTATAAAGGTAGACTAGATGACATGAAATGGAGTGGTTACAGTATTTAAAATGGTGTATATCTAATGAGGATTGTTTTCAACTGAGAAATACAATGTGTTAAACTTGGACTGTTCATACTCTTTTCATTTCCTTTTACATGCACACACACATACACATTCGCGCACGCACACGCGTACACAAACATACACAGAGTCACACACATGTACACACACGCACACACACAACACCTATGAACACACACACACACACACACAAACACACAAACCTACACACACACATGTGCAAAGTACTTTCCTTATGAACACACACACACACACACACACACACACACACACGCACACGCACGCACACACACACACACACACACACACACACACACACACACACACACACACACACACACACACACATACACACACACACACACATATATATATGACGCATTCGTCATCTCGGATAAGCTGCTCCCCTATTGCTCTTTTGACTCGTCTTTTGATTTTCAGCATCGGACCTTTGAACTTGTTCACCTGAAACTGTCCCTACCTAGCGCTCCTGTCACTAACATTTTTGGGATTTATAGACCGGTACCCAGCAGAAAGAACAAATTTACGCCCAGCATGTTTGTCAACGAACTTCCAGACTTTCTTGAATTTGTAAATGACCTTCCAGGAACATTGTTATTGATCGGCGACTTCAACTTCCATTTCAATAAGCCCACAGTTGGATACACGCCCGAGGTGTTAGAGATTTTAGATACTTTCGGACTCCAGCAGTCCGTGAATGAAATGACGAACAAACAGGGTAACATAGTAGACTGGGTAGTCTACAGAGACAGTGATCATCTTCTCAAATCCTCAACCGTTGACGATAACCTAGCATCGGATCATTATGCTGTGAAGTGTGAATTAGATATCGTTAGGCCCGCCGTTCCAAAGGCTTACAAGGAAGTTAGGAAAATTTCTGCTATCGATATAGAGGCTTTCAAATCTGATCTGAGCACGGCCATACCGAGCGAGCCATCGGCCTGTCAGCTGACCTCTGCCCTCCGTGCCATGCTTGATAAGCATGCTCCAGTGAGCAGGCGCTTGATCACTGATCGCTCACTGTGTCAATGGCACAACACAGTGGGTCCCGAGTTGTCCGAGGCCAAGCAGGAGAGGAGGGGGGCTGAGAGGCGATGGCGCGCCACGGGACTGACTGTGCACAGGGAAATATATCAAACTGCGACAAATCATGTTACTGACATTGTTCATCAAGCAAAAACTTTGTTCTATTCTTCAAATATATTGGCCTGTAATACGGCCAAGCAACTATTTAATGTCACAGTCTCCTAGGCAAAGTCAGCTACTCCCCCTTCCCACCATCTTCCAAACTCAAGAGCTCCCTCAGAAATTCTTAGAGTTTTTCAATGGAAAAATTGACACTATCCGTGAAAAGCTAGATTCTACTGCACCTGTACATCCTCTGAATGACAAAGTTTACTGTGGACCTCCTTTGGCTTGTTTTAGTCCTGTTAGTCAAGACTATGTCAAAAAACTTTGTTTGCGATGCAGCCCTAAATCATGTGAACTTGATGCCATTCCCACTAACTTGCTCTTTCAGTGCATTGATGATGTCCTACCCCATCTTACTCATGTTATCAATACCTCTTTGTCCTCTGGTCACGCTCCTGAAATCTTCCGGTGCGCAGTGGTACGTCCATTGATCAAGAAACCTTCATTAGATAAAAATGTTTTAAAGAATTATCAGCCTGTATCAAATTTGTCATTTCTATCAAAATTATTGGAGAAGATCGTTTTGGAACAAATTCTAGAACATCTCGAAAAGAATCACCTTTTGAATCCTCATCAATCTGCTTACAGACAAGGCCATAGTTGTGAGACAGCACTCCTCCGTATAGTCAATGACCTCCTCTGCGGGCTTGACGATGGGAACGTTTCCTTATTAGCGATGTTAGACCTCTCTGCAGCATTTGACACGATCGATCATAATATTTTGTTCTCACGGCTTCAAACTTCCTTTGGATTCAAAGACACAGCTCTCGACTGGATTATCTCTTACTTGACTGGACGGACTCAGACAGTGTGTGTACAGGGAAGATACTCAGACAGTTCTCCTATTAGGTACGGTGTGCCTCAGGGTTCTGTACTTGGGCCAGTCCTTTTTGTGCTGTATGCTAGTCCTGTGTCTGACGTCATCAGTGGTCACGCCATGTCGCATGAGAGCTTTGCTGACGATACTCAGCTTCATCAGTCGGCTCCCATTGCTGAAACTGACTCACTGATTTCTCGGATGCGGGGCTGCAATGCAGACCTGAAGGACTGGATGACAACCAACAAACTACAACTAAACGACGACAAGACGGAACTCATGTTCGTGACAAAACAGCCTAACCATCCTTCTCTGCCTTCAACTGTCACTATCAATGACTGTGCTGTCTCTGTCTCCACCT
>CM065721.1:77108261-77110761 GCA_033310375.1 Conus canariensis
GAACAAAATATTTAAAAAAAATAAAAACGATGGAAACATGCAGTCTTTTTTAGCAGGACCGGGAAAAACGAAAACAAATTGATAACTATGAAAAGAAAGATGATAAACACCGATAACAGAATTCTGATAGCATGAACAAGTGCGATGTGGTGTTATGTGTGTGATGTGTGTGTGGTGTGTGTGTAGTGCGTGCGGCGTCGCGGCGCGCGGGCACCACACCACACACATCAAGCCGCCACACACACACACACTACATACATACACACACACACACACACACACAACACACACACACACACACACACACCCCACACACACACACACACACACCAACACACACATACACACACACGCGCGCAAATGATGTAAAGGATGGGGTGGGGAAAATTGTCTATTGACAAAAGAAAAAAATAGATAAAGAAAGAAATAGAAATAAAGAAACAGATGAAGAAAAAAAGTAAGAAAAGAAGGAGAAGAAAAGAAAACAAAAGAAAAGAGAAAAAGGATAATACACGCACACAAAGGCGCACATACACGCACACAAATTCCCGTGCGAGCGCGTGCGTCATTTACGTACACACACACACACACACACACACACACACACACACACACACACACACACATACATATGTATATACCCACACATAAATAGATTCATACACTCATGCATAGGAAATAACGTTGTTTCAAAATGATCAAATATTCATTGAATTTGTCAAAGTGTTAGGTTAATCGGTTTGAAACAGTATTTTTTTGTACACTGCCTTAAAAGAAGCAATACTGCCTTTCTGTTTAATGTCTATTGGTAGAGAGCACTGCCTTTCTGTTTAATGTCTATTGGTAGAGAGTTCCCAAGAGTTCTACTTGAGAAGTGAAGACTAGTTTGAAAAGATCAGTTGTAGGTTTATGGATAGGTATGCTATTGTTGTATCTTGATTGTCAGTTGAAGGGAAATTTTGTGGCTAGAGTCGAAGGTGCATAACCATTCATTATTCTGTACATCGGTATTGCTTTATTGTACTGAAGTCTGTATTACAGGGGAAGAATATCTAGATTTACATAGTCCTGTAATGTTAATGATGACGATTTTATAAGAATAAATTAAGAGCTCGCTGTGAGTACGAACTAAAGGTTTCAACGAAATATCGCTAGAAGAATCAAAAAGAGTTGACGCATAATCACTACATGATTGAATACACGCATGGGAAAACGGCTTTCGGGCGTTCATATTCAGAAAAATTTTTATTTTTGAGAGCTGGAAATTTTTTTGTGATACACGTTTGCTTACACAACTAATATGGGTGGCCAAGTGAGATTATTGTCTAAGGTAACTCCCAAATTCTTATGAGTGCTCACTTCTTCAAGTTGCTTGTCACCAATGTATATGGTGGGCATAGCCGAAGTTAAATTTTGTCTTTTCTGTTGCAAAGTTATAATCATATATTTCGTTTTCTGTTCGTTTAAGGATATGTGATTTAGTTTGGTCAGGTCGCTAACTGATCAATATTCTCTTGTAATTTAATGAATATTAGATTTAGGTCAGAGTGCTTAGAGTGAATAGATGCATCATCGTCAAAGCGATCGCATGAGCCATTGATTTATAAAGGCAGATAATTCACATACAGTAAAAAAAAAAAAAAAAAAAAAGAGGACCAAGTACTGATCCTTGTGGCACACCAAAATTTAGTGGTAAGATTCTGGACTGCTTGTTACATAGGAAAACTGATTGTTGACGACTGGAGAGAAAAGATTTTATTAAAGAAAGGGAGTGAGCGGAAAATTCACAGATATCCAGTTTTCTCAGTAATGATTTGTGATCAATAACATCAAATGCTTTTGCAAAGTATATGAATAGCACCCCAGTAAAATTTAAATCATCTATGTTTTCTAACCGTTGATCAACAAGATGTGTCAGTGCAGTATGACAAGAGCGGTTAGGTCTGAATCCAGATTGGTTAGGAGGGAGTAAGTCATATTTTGTAATATGAGACATGAAGTATTTATTGATATGCTTTTCTAATGGCTTAGAAAGAAGAGACACGTGGGTCTATACTTTGAACGATATGTTTGTCTCCAGATTTAGAGAGCAGTACTATTTTGGCTTGCTTGAGAATAGCAGGAAAGTAACTTTTATCAATACAAAGATTATATGAATAAGTTAATGAGTCAGTGATGAGAGCAGCGCTAAGTTTGAGAATCTTTCCATCCAGATCGTCAGGACCATGAATACCTGTCTGTTTCATATGAACAAGATAAAAATAAACATCATAAATCGTTATTGGAGAAACTACTTATTCTGTTTTAATTGTTTTTGACTCAGAGAGAGAGAGAGAGAGAGAGAGAGAGAGAGAGAGAGAGAGAGAGAGAGAGAGAGAGAGAGAGAGAGAGATGTTATCTGCAGAGAATATGTCTGTGTAGTTTCTTTTTAATACAGTGTTTGATGAAAACCCGAGTCTCCATTGTCAATAAAGAAAAAATTGTCATAGAATCGGAGGGA
>CM065721.1:77113261-77118261 GCA_033310375.1 Conus canariensis
TTTCCATGATATGTTGTAGTCTATTTTTTTATCTTTGAGTCTCCAGATGTATTTGCTCAGCTCTGTTTGATTTTTGTATTTTTCATTTTTGAATGACTGTTTGTGGTTTGCGTATCTGGTTTTGAAAGTGTTTTCAGTAATCCCTACATATGTTTCTTCTTCATTTTCTGATGTTACCGTAGCTTGGTATACAATGTTGCTGTGAAGACATTTATTGCTCAGGGGGCACTGTTCTTTTTTAGTGCAGTTGCAAGATGTCCTTTCGGCACCCTTCTCTTTATGTTGCTTTTCATTTTGTTAGATGAATCAATCATGTTTTTGAGGTTGGGCATACATGAGTATGACAGTTTAATGGTGTTTTTGTTGAATATTTTGGACAGTTTGTGTTCTTTTGGGAATGATGTTGCCAAGATTTTAAAGAATTCTTTTCCTACATTTGTTTTTACTTGTCCATCGTATGGTGGGTTGTACCATATGATCTTTCTTTTCCTATTTTTCTTAATTCTGTTCGTGTTGTTGTCTGGACTGTATTGTAGTTTGTAATTGTAACCACTTTTTTGTAATGCTTCTTGATATTCTGTTGCTGCATCATTGAATGCGTTTTCGTTGCATGACAGGTTGGATAGTCTCTTGTTTATACCATTGGGTATTGTTTTTAGTATAGATGGTGGGTGGTTGCTTTTGATGTTTACGTAGACTGGTATGTCATTGGGTTTTTTGTATGGTTTGTACACATGGTCGTTGAGGTCTAATGTTATGTCTAGGTAATTCACTACTTTTTTGTTTGCTTCTATTGTGATTTTTAAGTTGTGGTTTTTAAAGATTTTACATAATTCTTTTTTCTTGTTTTCAATGGTTCTTGGATTGTTGTTTAATGCAGCGAGGCCGTCATCTCTGTATAAACCGGCCTGTTTTCCAAGTTGTTTTTGGATGTTGGATAGCATGAATAGTCCGACTAGTTCACATGTTTCGGCATTCAAAAATGAAAAATACAAAAATCAAACAGAGCTGAGCAAATACATCTGGAGACTCAAAGATAAAAAAATAGACTACAACATATCATGGAAAATCATAAAAAGAGCAACACCATACAACAATATTTCAAAAAGATGCAATCTATGCTCCACAGAAAAATGGTTAATATTATGCAAACCACACTTAGCAACTCTGAACACAAAAGTAGAAATTGTAAACAATTGCAGGCACAAGTGGAAATCTTTGCTAGCACATTCCACCTGAACAGGCCCCAATAAGAACCACAGGCCGCACGTGCAGCAAATGAGATCCGCCTGCACACACAGAGTTGAAATCAAGTCCCGCACGCCATAAAAGATCGTTGGCGTGCCCCAAAAGACATCCTGAAGATAGCAACGCTAGAAACAAGCTTGTAGATTTTACCACTTCATTTTAAAAATATTTTTTAACAGATGTTGCTCCCCAAGGGGTTGAGCACCTTCAGATTTTTAAAGAACTTTTTTATATTGTTCATATATATATATATATATATATATATATATATATATATATATATATATAAAATAAACTAATAAATTCCAAGGATGAGTACCGAGCACCATTCCAGCAACTTACAGAGCAGCTTGGTGTTGCAATAACTGCAAAAAAATATTCAGTTATAAACAAAGCTTGCTCTTATGTCTTAGATTGAAGAAATAGGGGGAGATAAGCATTCATATCTGCAGTGGTAGATAATTTTGCCTAACTAACAGTATGTGCTCAAAATGAGCCTTCAGCAAGCTTATAGTCTCCAAGGGGGAGACAATCTCCAATAGGGAGGAAACTCACTAACATATAACTCCTGGTCAGATGTGTGGAGACTATAAGCTTGCTGAAAGCTCATTTTGAGAAGCATTTATTATTCCCCATTCACCCACTCAAGCACATACTGTTAGTTAGGCAGAATTATCTACCACTGCAGATATGAATGCTTATCTCCCCCTATTTCTTCAGTCTAAGACATAAGAGCAAGCTTTGTTTATAATTGTGTGTGTATATATATATATAATATAGTATATGTGTGTGTGTGTGTGTGCGTGTGTGTGTCTGTGTGTTGAACACTGTAGTGGTGGGAGAAAACAAGTGCAGGCTGACAATTCCTTCATCATTTCATTAATGATTTGTCAATGAATCAATGGAAAAAAGAAGGGGGGGGGGGGGGGGGGGGGGGATGTGGGAAGCATGCCAAAATGGACCCAGCTGGTGATGATAAACGAGAGTGGAGACTCCATGTCGTTTGAAATGTCATCGGAAATGACCAATTCATACATCACACACAAAATCTGGATGAATGTATGAGACAGAGGAATGAGGAGAATTCTAGGCACTCGTGCCAGTAGTTTTCTTTATAAAACTGCAGTTTATAAACTCTTTCAGAAGTTTGTTCCTTGTACTCACAGTGATCAATGACAAACATCATTCCGAATCTCAAGATCACAACAGCACCGCATATAGCCAATAAAGAGCGGGCGGACAACCTCTCGTTCCTTCAAAGGGACCATCAAGGCACACGCGTTGACTGTGGGGTAGGAGAAATGGTCTGACAGCTTGATCACTGGTACCGCTCCATCTCTGACGGCAACAGTGGCGTCAAGTGCAAGTGAGCTGAGAATCTTGTGTAGGAGACATCACAGAATGACAGGAGAGAGAGAGAGAGAGAGAGAGAGAGAGAGAGAGAGAGAGAAGAGAGAGAGAGTAGCTCCTTTCATGTTCATACAAATCTATGTGATGCACAGAGGGCAGTCTCCAAATGACATTTCATGCAGAGATAAGGCTTCATTCTCAGTTATGACTGTTATATAAGCAGATAGACCATTACCAAAATCCGGTCTGAAAATATTCAGTGCCAGACACTGAGCGAGCTGGAGGAACTCACGCACACACGTTTCCAAAAGCTGTGAATTCAAGATCTCTCAGAAGAGCTTCTTCCTTTATTCAAAGTGATTACTATTTCAGACTTCATCTTGGATCAAAGCGGATTGATTAGCAGAGCAGAGTAAACACTGACCAGACAGACATGCTAACATTCCTTGAAAGGGGTTGGCCCAGCAAAGAGAATTGCTCTGACAGCAAGATCACCTGGTGCTGACAACAACGACGATGGCAGCTGAGCTGAGAACATCCAGTGGGTGTATTACTGTTGCTGATGTTTTGGGACACCCTACGCTCAAATCTGACCATAACCTAACAGCAATGCACACTTCCTCGCAAATGTAGCCTACTCATTTTTCCCACAGCCGCGCGCATGGCACGTGTTGTCCATCACACCAGTTCCAGCTAGCGTGCCCTTCAACAAAATTCCCATGCACTGGAAGATGCTTTGTTATCATCATGCAGGCTCTCTATCTTGAATTCTCTCTCATAGTGAGCAGGCTGACTCAGTTCTCACTGAACGCATGCAAAGCAGTACATACTTTGGTGTGTATTCGTTCATCAGAAGGGTGAAGGTGCATTACTATATTTCATCACAGAAATCACATTTCTTGCGAAATATATTTTCTTTGTGGTGGATTCCATACTCAGAGCCTCTATTACAATACACATGTTTGTGATTAATCTGCAAAAGGGTCGGAAATAAAACACAAAACACTCTGGGACTGCAGTAAGGACACTGTTCTGCTGCTACTGTAAGAGGCCTACAGACATTCAATACATTTGAAGCAAAGCAGAGTCTCCATGGTCACTTATGATTGTTCCCTAAGCATAGGAAAAAAAATTGCTGTCAAACATGGAGGGAACGTGATCAAGCTGAATGAGCTCATGCTCAGCGTTTCCTGTAAAACCGTGTGTTTTAACTCTTTCTCTTTCTGAAGTGCTGCTTCCTGTGCGTAGACTGACCGGTACCATCATTCAGAATAGCTTTAGCTTATCAAAACAGCATGATCCACAGCCATAACAGACCCGACGTCCTAACATTCCTTGGTGAGATGGTCGAGGCACAATGGCTGGTTGGTTGTACAAAGATAAGATTCTTTATGGCGAATGTCGGTTTTTGTTTTCTTTTAAAGAAAGCAGAGTTCAGATGCGAATGCAATTCCTGCAACACACACACACACACACACACACACACACACACACACACACACACACACACACACACACACACGTACAGGCGCGCTTGCACGTGTGCGCACGCGCGCGTGTGCACACACACACACACACACACACACACACACACACACACACACACACACACACACACACACACATACACACAGGCTCTAGGCACGTACACATGCGTACACAGACAGACAGACAGACAGACAGACAGGCAGACAGAGAGACAGGTGATTTATTTCACCATTGAGGATGGAGACTTTACTTCTTGACAGTCCTCTGGCAGGCAGTTCTGGCAGACACCCCCCATAGCTTGTCATCCAACACAACGCCTTCAGCACTTTTCCGTCCATGTTGTTTCTAGCCCAGCTGACCCTGTTGCCAGGATATTCCTGCTTCAAAAGACCCTGGGAACCTGCATGTCATGGTCTCACTGAGGTTTCATCCAGAAAAGCCGCCTGGAACTTGAGAGATTTGCTTTTTGAAAAAAAAAAAAAAAGGGGGGGGGGGGGGGCTGTCATTCTCTTTTAAGCCGTGCACTGAAACTGTCAGTGATGACGTATGTGGTCGGTCACCCTCTGAATGACGTCAGGTCAGGGCTGAATCCTTCATCAAAGCCAGCAGCAGGTCCACCGACGGCCGACACAGACCAGACAGACAACCCAACACTCTTTCAAAGGGACCGGCCTGGCACGAAGACTGGGGACCGTTGGTTAAGAGAATGCAGGGATCGAGAGCTTGACCTCTTTTTATTTTTAGGGGAATGGGAGGGTGGGAGAGGATGGAGCAGAGGGTGCAGGGGGAGGTAATAATCGGGGGAAGGGTGGGGAGACGTGTGTATGGGGGATAAGGGTGAACTGGTCCCATTCTGTCAACAACGATTGTGTGAATGGAACCATGAGCACCCTCCACATGGAATAGTAGAATAT
>CM065721.1:77123261-77128261 GCA_033310375.1 Conus canariensis
TATGTATGTATGTATGTATGTATGTATGTATGTATGTATGTATGTATGTATGCGTGTGTGTGTTTATGTATTATGTATTGTATGTATGTAATGTATGTATGTATGTATGTATGTATGCGTGTATGTATGTATGTATCTGTTTGTCTGTCTATCTATCTAATCTATCTGTGTATCTATTTATGTGTCTTCTGTCTATATATCTATCTCATATATCTATTGATATATCTATCTGTCTATCTATCTTATACATCTATCTATATATCTATCTGTTGTCTGTCTATCTATCTGTCTATCTATCTGTTTGTTTGTCTATCTTTTATCTTTCTATCTACCTACCTACATATCTATCAATATGTTTCTCTATCTCTCTATGTGTCTGTCTGTCTGTCTATCTATCTATCTATCTATCCATCTGTCTGTCTGTCTGTTTGTCTATCTATCTATCTATCTATCTATCTATCTATCCATCTGTCTGTCTATTTGTCTGTCTATCTATCTATCTGTCTATCTGCAAGATAAAACAGCTGTTTGTGTTCTACTGGTCGGAGGTTTTCTTCGGGCCACCCACGCTGGCGCAACTGTTAGAGTGTATCTGCTCTTTGTCTTCTTCTTCTTCTTCTTCTTCTTCTTCTTCTTCTTCTTCTTCTTCTTCTTCTTCTTCTTCTCCTCCTCCTCCTCCGCTTGTTCTTGTTCTTATTCCTGTTGTTGTTGTTGTTGTTGTCGTTGTTGTTGTTGTTGTTGTTGTTGTTGTTGTTGTTTCTTCTTTTTCTTCTTCTTCTTCTTTCTTCTTCTTCTTCTCTTCTCTCTCTCTCTTCATCATACCCCCCCCCCTCGCACACATCCTCTCTCTCTCTTATACTCTCTCTCTCTCTCTCTCTCTCACACAGATAGATACATAGACATATAGATACATAGATAGACAGACAGATATACCAGTAGAAAGACAGATAGACAAAAAGACAGATAGATAGATAAATAGATAGACAGACAGCTAGACAGACAGACAGATAGATAAAAAGACAGACAGATAGATAGACAGATCCATAGCTATATAGATAAATAAACAGACAGATAGATACACTGCCAGTGTCTAACCAAGACTATCCTCAGAGACAGGGGGCTTGACTCTCATACAACAAATGACACCTGCAGCTTGCTTGCTGGTCGTCCTTACTCCCGGGGATCGAGGGAGGGGGGGGGGGGGGGGGGGGGGGGGGGGGGGGGAGAATCCACGGTACTTTTGTAGTAGCAGACAAAGGCAGTCTCAGCCAGCCCTCGGTCTTCACAAACACTAGATCTACATCCTTGTCGGCCCCTGTGCACCATAGCTTTAGACAGCTTACACACGAACGACAGTGTAAAGAAGTGGTGGCTGGCAGCGGTGCGTTTGCTGAAGAGGATGATGACAAGATGGTAGTACCAGCCTGATAAGTTGTGTCCACGTTTGTAGAACTCGTAGTAAAGTACAAAAAATTTCAGATGACTGGATTAGCGAGGGATGAGAATGTTGAGAGAGAGGAGTGGGGAAATATTAGTACTCGTCGCAAGGAGGCAATTCTGCTCCCCTCCCCCACCAACCGTGTCATGCGCGGACGCACGAGCGCACGCGCGCGCGCCTCACACACACACACACACCACACACACACACACACACACACACAACACACACACACACACACACACACTCACACACATACACACTTTTTTTGAGTAGGGGAAACAAGATACCAATCTGACTGCCGAGAGAGAGAGAGAGAGAGAGAGAGAGAGAGAGAGAGAGAGAGAGAGAGAGACAGACAGACAGACAGACAGACAGACAGACAAACAGACAGACAAACAGACAGACAGAGACAGATTGAGGCAGACAGACAGACACACAGAGACAGACAGACAGACGACAGACAGACAGACAGACAGACAGAGACAGAGACAGAGACAGAGAACAGATGGTAGGAGAGAAGGAGAGGTTGGATGAATGTGGAGAGTAGGGAACACATGGGGAAGTGGAGGGGGAGTACGAGAAGGAAAGACGGGGGTCAAGAAGGGAGTTAGGAAGAGGGAAGCGGAAGAAGGGGAAAAAAAAAAAAAAAACAATAAAAAAAAAAACAAAAAACAAAAAAAACGCCATATTGTCAGATCGACATGGGGGGCGCATCGCATCCGACGGGGTAGGCCGACGACTGCAGCAGCTGTGGAGAAAGATGCAGCAACAGCATCAATGATTGATCTGAGGGCATTTTAGGTCACTGGCTTCCCTGATTGTTTGGGCTGTGTTTACTTCTTATTTTTGTCTCTGAAGTCCTATGTGCCCCCCCCCCCCTCTCTCTCTCTCTCTCTCTCTCTCTCTCTCTCTCTCTCTCTCTCTCTCTCTCTCGATCACTCTATCTCTCTTTCTCTCTGAAAACATGATGATTCTTAGAAATTTGGCAATGTATATATTTCATGCACTGAAAAGTAGATATGAATTTATGAACGGAAACTAGATATTTGAATATGCGTTGCGATTGGTTTCAAACGCAAATGAAAATCTTTTTGTTTATCTTAGTTTGTTTCCTTGAATCATTTCCCCTTGTAATCGCTTGCTTATATTTCTGGAAAGAAATTACTTCCTTTTGCTGATGACCCGTACCCATTTTAATTTTATTCTCAGCAAACGTGTACCCATTGTATACAGGTCGGTGGCCTTACAACTTAAAAGTTCAGAGTTCAGAGTTCAAAGTTCTCTCTCTCTCTCTCTCTCTCTCTCTCTCTCTCTCTCTCTCTCTAATTTTATTCGTCTGTTGTTTTTTTAATTTCTTGTTCTGTTGTTCGTCGTTTCATTTCTTTTCTTTAATTTCTTGTTCTTTTTAACGGTTATTTTCATTCACGTCCTTCTTTGTTTCTAATTCATTCGTTTCCCTGTTTGTTTGTTTGTTTGTTTGTTTGTTTGTTTGTTTGTTTGTTTGTTTTCTTTAATTTCTTTCTCGCTGATTTTTTTTTCTTTCTGATCATTCTGTTCTTGCAGTGTCTTTCTCTTTCACTTTTTTCTTTCGCTCGAAACAAATTTCTTTCTGGGTCTGAACAGCAGGTTTCTGATACTTTTTGACTCTCTCTCTCTCTCTCCTCTCCTCTCTCTTCTCTCTCTCTCTCTCACACACACACACACACACACATACACACAGACACACACACACACACAGACACACACACACACACACACACACACACACACCACGCACGCACGCGCGCGCGCGCGCGCACACACACACACACACACACACACACACATAATCCTCCCTCACACAGACCATAAAATGTACGCCCACACAATACATACACCTAAGCACACACGCAGTTCACCCCCCTCCTCCCCCTCCCCCACCTTAAAACACACACATACATACACACACATAAGACACCCCCTCCCCCCTTCATATACATACATTATCCCCCCCCCCCTCTGCAAATATCAGCCCCACATCCTCTTCCCCCGACACACATTTTTTTCCCTCTTGTCTGTCTCCATCTATCCCTCCTCTTAATCCAGTACCGATCAGCTTTACACACGTGCTTCTCAGATCAATAGACCTCAGATTGATTTCTTGTCTTTTGTCAGTGCCCATCCCCTCGCCCCCCACCCCCACCCGCCCCGCTGCCTACTCTGCCCTCCCCCCCCCCTCCCATCCCCACCTCTCCACAAAAAGAAAGATCCCAGAGATCCAACAGACAGGGCCACATGAGATGACAGATGAGGGCCGCATCTGCTGGGGTTTATTGCAAACAGCATCACCTTTCTGATCTGAATGCAATTCAGGACAGGGGCTGCTCTCTATTGAGAGTGTTTGGATCCGACTCTGTCTGTCCGTCTGTCTGGCTGTCTCTGTCTGTGTCTCTGTCTGTCTGTCTGTCTGTCTGTCTGTCTGTCTCTCTCTCTCTCTCTCTCTCTCTCTCTCTCTCTCTCTCTCTCTCTCTCTCTCCTAAATTTTCGGACATTTGGTCTTGTGCCTTTTCAAATTGATCACAGGATTATTTTGTTTATCCCCCTCCCCCTTCCTGTTCTCTTTCTATGTGTGTATCCGTCTACCTGTTGGTCTGTCTGGGTGTCTGTCTGCCTGTCTGTCTGTCTGTCTTTTCCTCTTCTTCTTCTTCTTCTTCTTCTTCTTCTTCTTCTTCTTCTCTCTTTTTAGCTATCTGTCTGTCTATCTGTGTGTCTTTGTCTTTATCTGTGTGCCAATCTGTCTATCTCTGTCTGTGTGGCTGGCTGTCTGTCTGTCTGTCTATCTGTCTATCTATCTCTCTTTCTGTGTGCCTGCCTGTCTGTCTGTCTGTCCAACTGTCTGTCTGCGCATCTGTCCGTCGAACTATCTGTTTAGTTGTCTCTCTGACATTTCAACTTTGTTGTTGATCAATAGCTCCATTTCTCGGAAAGTAATATTCTGATTGTCCATTTTTATATGGTCGCCAGCCGAACCCTCTATCTGAATCAGTCTCCCCTCTGTCTCTTGACTCCGCCCCCCCTCCCCCTCTCTCTTTCTCCCTCCCTCCTCTCCCCTCTGCTTGCAACTTGCCTGCCTGCCTGCATCCTGCCCTCTGCTGTCTCTGTCTCATTTCTGTCTCTCTTCTCTGTCTCTGTCTCTGTCTCTGTCTCTCTACTCTCCTCTCTCTCCTTCTCTCTCCTACTCTCTGTCAACAGAATATTCGGCAAATCACACAGCCTAACACCTAGAAAGAAACCTAAAACTGCTCTCTTATAACCTCATTTACCTGTCCCTTTGCTACAAGATTACGCTAAAACTACAGAAACTAATTTCCTTAAGAAAAATTTATAATGAATCCGTCAGACAAAGGGGGCAAACAAACTACAAGAGAAAACACGATGTGTTTCCAGCTCTTAGGTCGTCTTCAGCGAGACAAACAACATTCAGGACAATGAAACGAAGAACGTTGCACATAATCATGACGTCAATTTACATGTGTCGTCTCTCTCTCTCTCTCTCTCTCTCTCTCTCTCTCTCTCTCTC
>CM065721.1:77130761-77140761 GCA_033310375.1 Conus canariensis
TATAGGGTAACCTAGCCCAGAAAGGGCTTAATCCATTTCTCATGTTCTGGACAGGTAAAAAAAAAAAAAGGTCCAACTTATAGCCTCGCAACTACAATTTGGCTTTTCCCAACCAAGGCCCATCACTCTCGCCCCTAATGGGATTTTTTTCCCTCTCAGGATTACCTCCTCTTTGGGACGGGCAGGCGGCTGGGTCTTGAGAGACTGCCGGGTCGTGCCCCGTGGTTTGGCCCGTGCCTTCTGCCCCCCTTACTCTGCTATTAGAGGCGGAGTCCAGACGGGTTGCCCGTGTGTTGGGGAGGGTCCGAACCGGAGTCTGTCGTCTTCCAGAACTGACAGCCTGGCTGCCGGCCAATACCAGCAGAGATTCCGTTCCGTGGGGGAGAGGGGGAGGGAGGGGGCTTAGTAAGTACGGAGCTGTTAATTGATAGATGTTTTGAAAGTCTGTTTGTTGGTTTGTTGGTTTGAACTGGGTTCAAAACAACGTGAAAATGAATATGAAATGGAACACAGTGCAATAGAAGACAACGCAAGGCAACACAATGGAATACAATGCTATACAAATAGATTCAGATCGATGCAACAGTGTGGGAATCAGAGAACGGAGTGGCAAAGCGCGATGAAGTACAATAAAGCGCAATGCGGAGAATGCAGTACACTTGAGTTATTTACGCTATAACACAGAACAGTGAAGTGTGTTCAATACAGTACAGTACATTACAGTACAGTATGATACAGAACAGTGCAATACAATACAGTACAGTAGAGAGAAGTACAGTACAATACAGTACAGTGCAGTATGATACGTTACTGTACAGGCACTACGCTACACTACACTGCTTTGGACTTTACTGCACTACACTACACTACACTTTATCACACTACATTACACTACACTACACCACACCACACCACACTACACCACACCACACCACACCACACCACACCACACCACACCACACCACACCACATCACACTCCACTCCATTGACCGTCTCAGCTATAAACAGTATAAACGTGCTCTTGAGATAATAAAACAACAAAAACAAAGTTTATCCGTCAGGTTAAACTTTTCGATCCCGACCGGTTCAGAATTCCAGCATTTTCTAGCGCCATCTGATTTTATTGCTATGTTCTTAAAATTTTTTTTTTAATCATTTATCCTTTCTTGAAAGAAATTTCGCGCTGTGTGTGTGTGTGTGTGTGTGTGTGTGTGTGTGTGTGTGTGTGTGTGTGTGTGTGTGTGTGTGTTGTGTGTGTTTAAAATGGGAGTATCTTCCAATTCTGTGGCGCTTTGGTTTGTTTGTTATTCTTTTTACCCTTTACCATCCACGATACGGAGCCACACCCGTGAGAGTAGCTGCCCCTTCAGGCTGTATATTGATGTGGCATCAGTGCAAAATCTGATTTTGCCAGGAGTTTGTCGTTTTGGTGATGAAGAGGTTAATGATTGACCGTGTCTTCTGTGTCTGTTTTCCTAGAGCAAATGAAATGGTCTGGTTCGTGAGTGAGTTGTCTACGTTCGTAGTTAAGTCTGTCTCTCGCTCTGTCTTCTTCCTTACACTCACTGTCTCTCTTTACATCTTCGTCACCCCTCCCTGTGCTCTCTCTCTCTCTCTGCCTGTCTGTCTGCCTGTCTGTGTGTCCGTCCGTCCGTCTGTCTGTCTGTCTGTCTCTCGCCCCGCCCTATCTCCTCGTTTCTCGCTGTGTCTCTCCTCCTCCTCCTCTCTCTCTCTCTCCCCACCCCACCCTCTCTCTCTGTGTTTTGATCGTCGATCAAACTGCACCTTTCGTTTCAATTCAATCTCACGCAGTATAGCAACGTCCTTTTGAATGGGGAAGGGTGGTGGTAAGGGAGGAGGCCCTAAGGGGGTTAGAGGGGGAAGAGGGAGGAGGCTAGAGGTGTAGGAGGGAGGGTAGCAAGAAAGCCCGAGATTCGAAGGTGGAGGAAAGGTAACAACAACTGATCATGAAGGAGGGGGAGGGGGGAAGGAGGAGGAGGGGGTAAAAAACAACACAGCCCCTCGTGCTATTGTTCGGCGTCGCTTGCAGGAGCCATTCTCCCACCACTTCTACACAGAACATTCTGGAGCTCCCACCACTTCTACACACACATTCTGGAGCTCCCACCACTTCTACACACAACATTCTGGAGCCATTCTCCCACCACTTCTACACAAACATTCTGGAGCTCCCACCACTTCTACACACAACATTCTGGAGCTCCCACGACTTCTACACAGAACATTCTGGAGCCATTCTCCCACCACTTCTACACAAACATTCTGGAGCTCCCACCACTTCTACACAAACATTCTGGAGCCATTCTCCCACCACTTCTACACACAACATTCTGGAGCCATTCCCACCACTTCTACACAGAACATTGTGGACCCATTCTCCCACCACTTCTACACAAACATTGTGGAGCCATTCTCCCACCACTTCTACACACAAACATTGTGGAGCCATTCTCCCACCACTTCTACACAGAACATTGTGGAGCATTCTCCCACCACTTCTACACACAACATTGTGGAGCCATTCTCCCACCACTTCTACACAGAACATTCGTGGAGCCATTCTCCCACCACTTCTACACAAACATTGTGGAGCTTCCCACCACTTCTACACAGAACATTGTGGAGCCATTCTCCCACCACTTCTACACACAACATTCTGGAGCTCCCACCACTTCTACACAGAACATTTGGAGCCATTCTCCACCACTTCTACACAGAACATTTGGAGCCATTCTCCCACACTTCTACACAGAACATTGTGGAGCCATTCTCCACCACTTCTACACAGAACATTCTGGAGCCATTCTCCCACACTTCTACACAGAACATTTGGAGCCATTCTCCACCACTTCTACACACAACATTGTGGAGCCATTCTCCCACCACTTCTACACAGAACATTGTGGAGCCATTCTCCCACCACTTCTACACAACTGGAGCTACACTTTACACAAACATTCTGGAGCTCCCACACTTCTACACAAACATTTGGAGCTCCCACCACTTCTACACAGAACATTCTGGAGCCATTCTCCCACCACTTCTACACAGAACATTGTGGAGCCATTCTCCCACCACTTCTACACAGAACATTGTGGAGCCATTCTCCACCACTTCTACACAGAACATTGTGGAGCCATTCTCCCACCACTTCTACACAAACATTCTGGAGCTCCCACCACTTCTATCTACACAGACATTTGGAGCCATTCTCCCACCACTTCTACACAGAACATTGTGGAGCCATTCTCCACCACTTCTACACAGAACATTCTGGAGCATTCTCCACCACTTCTACACAGAACATTTGGAGCCCATTCTCCCAACAACTTCTCACACACAACATTGTGGAGCCATTCTCCCACCACTTCTACACAGAACATTGTGGAGCCATTCTCCACCACTTCTACACAGAACATTCTGGAGCCATCTCCCACCACTTCTACACAGAACATTGTGGAGCATTTTCTCCCCCACCACTTCTACACAGAACATTTGGAGCATTCTCCCACCACTTCTACACAGAACATTGTGGAGCCATTCCCACCACTTCTACACAAACATTCTGGAGCATTCTCCCACCACTTCTACACAGAACATTTGGAGCCATTCTCCACCACTTCTACACAGAACATTGTGGAGCCATTCTCCCACCACTTCTACACACAACATTCTGGAGCTCCCACCACTTCTACACAGAACATTTGGAGCCATTCTCCCACCACTTCTACACAGAACATTTGGAGCTCCCACCACTTCTACACAGAACATTGTGGAGCCATTCTCCACCACTTCTACACAGAACATTCTGGAGCCATTCTCCCACCACTTCTACACAGAACATTGTGGAGCCATTCTCCCACCACTTCTACACACAACATTGTGGAGCTTCCCCACCACTTCTACACACAACATTTGGAGCATTCCCCACCACTTCTACACAGAACATTGTGGAGCTTCCCCACCACTTCTACACAGAACATTGTGGAGCTCCCACCACTTCTACACAGAACATTCTGGAGCCATTCTCCCACCACTTCTACCAGAACATTCTGGACCTTCTCCCCCACTTCTACACAGAACATTTGGAGCCATTCTCCCACCACTTCTACACAGAACATTCTGGAGCTTCTCCACCACTTCTACACAACATTGTGGAGCCATTTCTCCCACACTTCTACACAGAACATTTGGAGCCATTCTCCCACCACTTCTACACAAACATTCTGGAGCCATTCTCCACCACTTCTACACAGAACATTCTGGAGCCATTCCCACCACTTCTACACAGAACATTGTGGAGCCATTCTCCCACCACTTCTACACAGAACATTGTGGAGCCATTCTCCCACCACTTCTACACACAACATTCTGGATTCTCCCACCACTTCTACACAGAACATTGTGGAGCCATTCTCCCACCACTTCTACACACAACATTCTGGAGCTCCCACCACTTCTACACAGAACATTGTGGAGCCATTCTCCCACCACTTCTACACAGAACATTCTGGAGCCATTCTCCACCACTTCTACACAGAACATTCTGGAGCTCCCACCACTTCTACACAGAACATTCTGGAGCCATTCTCCCACCACTTCTACACAGAACATTGTGGAGCCATTCTCCACCACTTCTACACAGAACATTGTGGAGCATTCTCCAGCCACTTCTACACAGAACATTGTGGAGCCATTCTCCCACCACTTCTACACAAACATTGTGGAGCCATTCTC
Organism: Conus canariensis; assembly: GCA_033310375.1. Taxonomy (NCBI): domain Eukaryota; kingdom Metazoa; phylum Mollusca; class Gastropoda; order Neogastropoda; family Conidae; genus Conus; species Conus canariensis. The sequence goes on from CM065721.1 coordinate 77,135,521, forward strand.
CACCACTTCTACACACAACATTCTGGAGCCATTCTCCCACCACTTCTACACAGAACATTCTGGAGCCATTCTCCCACCACTTCTACACAGAACATTGTGGAGCCATTCCCCACCACTTCTACACAGAACATTGTGGAGCCATTCTCCCACCACTTCTACACAGAACATTCTGGAGCCATTCTCCCACCACTTCTACACAGAACATTGTGGAGCCATCCCACCACTTCTACACAAACATTGTGGAGCCATTCTCCCACCACTTCTACACAAACATTCTGGAGCCATTCTCCCACCACTTCTACACAGAACATTGTGGAGCCATTCTCCCACCACTTCTACACACAACATTCTGGAGCCATTCTCCCACCACTTCTACACACAACATTGTGGAGCCATTCCCCACCACTTCTACACAAACATTGTGGAGCCATTCTCCCACCACTTCTACACACAACATTGTGGAGCCATTCTCCCACCACTTCTACACAGAACATTTGGAGCCATTCTCCCACCACTTCTACACAGAACATTGTGGAGCCATTCTCCCACCACTTCTACACACAACATTGTGGAGCCATTCTCCCACCACTTCTACACAGAACATTGTGGAGCCATTCTCCCACCACTTCTACACAGAACATTGTGGAGCCATTCTCCCACCACTTCTACACACAACATTGTGGAGCCATTCTCCCACCACTTCTACACACAACATTGTGGAGCCATTCTCCCACCACTTCTACACAAACATTGTGGAGCCATTCTCCCACCACTTCTACACAGAACATTTGGAGCCATTCTCCCACCACTTCTACACAAACATTGTGGAGCCATTCTCCCACCACTTCTACACAGAACATTGTGGAGCCATTCTCCCACCACTTCTACACAAACATTGTGGAGCCATTCTCCCACCACTTCTACACAAACATTGTGGAGCCATTCTCCCACCACTTCTACACACAACATTGTGGAGCCATTCTCCCACCACTTCTACACACAACATTGGAGCCATTCTCCCACCACTTCTACACACAACATTCTGGAGCATTCTCCACCACTTCTACACACAACATTGTGGAGCCATTCTCCCACCACTTCTACACACAACATTGTGGAGCCATTCTCCCACCACTTCTACACACAACATTGTGGAGCCATTCTCCCACCACTTCTACACACAACATTGTGGAGCCATTCTCCCACCACTTCTACACAGAACATTGTGGAGCCATTCTCCACCACTTCTACACACAACATTGTGGAGCCATTCTCCCACCACTTCTACACACAACATTTGGAGCCATCTCCCACCACTTCTACACAGAACATTCTGGAGCCATCTCCCACCACTTCTACACAGAACATTGTGGAGCCATTCTCCACCACTTCTACACAAACATTGTGGAGCCATTCTCCCACCACTTCTACACAAACATTGTGGAGCCATTCTCCCACCACTTCTACACACAACATTCTGGAGCCATTCTCCCACCACTTCTACACACAGACATTCTGGAGCCATTCTCCACCACTTCTACACAGAACATTGTGGAGCCATTCTCCCACCACTTCTACACACAACATTTGGAGCCATCTCCCACCACTTCTACACAGAACATTGTGGAGCCATTCTCCCACCACTTCTACACAGAACATTCTGGAGCTCCCACCACTTCTACACGAACATTTGGAGCCATCCCACCACTTCTACACACAACATTCTGGAGCCATTCTCCCACCACTTCTACACAGAACATTTGGAGCATTCTCCACCACTTCTACACAACATTCTGGAGCCATTCTCCACCACTTCTACACAAACATTCTGGAGCTCCCACCACTTCTACACAAACATTGTGGAGCCATTCTCCCACCACTTCTACACAGAACATTGTGGAGCCATTCTCCACCACTTCTACACAAACATTGTGGAGCCATTCTCCCACCACTTCTACACAGAACATTGTGGAGCCATTCTCCCACCACTTCTACACACAACATTTGGAGCCATTCTCCCACCACTTCTACACACAACATTGTGGAGCTCTCCCACCACTTCTACACAGAACATTGTGGAGCCATTCTCCCACCACTTCTACACAGAACATTGTGGAGCCATTCTCCCACCACTTCTACACACAACATTGTGGAGCCATTCTCCCACCACTTCTACACACAGACATTCTAGCCATTCTACCACCACTTCTACACACAACATTCTGGAGCCATTCTCCCACCACTTCTACACACAACATTCTGGAGCCATTCTCCCAACCACTTCTACCACACCTTAACATTCTGGAGCCATCTCCCACCACTTCTACACACAACATTCTGGAGCTCCCACCACTTCTACACAAACATTGTGGAGCCATTCTCCCACCACTTCTACACAAACATTGTGGAGCCATTCTCCCACCACTTCTACACACAACATTGTGGAGCCATTCTCCCACCACTTCTACACACCATTTGGCCATTCCCACCACTTCACCACAACATTCTGGAGCCATTCTCCCACCACTTCTACACACAACATTGTGGAGCCATTCTCCCACCACTTCTACACAGAACATTGTGGAGCCATTCTCCCACCACTTCTACACAGAACATTGTGGAGCCATTCTCCCACCCAACTTCTACACAGAACATTGTGGAGCCATTCTCCCACCACTTCTACACAGAACATTGTGGAGCCATTCTCCCACCACTTCTACACAGAACATTGTGGAGCCATTCTCCCACCACTTCTACACACAACATTCTGGAGCCATTCTCCCACCACTTCTACACAGAACATTCTGGAGCCATTCTCCCACCACTTCTTCACACAACATTCTGGAGCTCCCCACCACTTCTACACAGAACATTCTGGAGCCATTCTCCACCACTTCTACACAGAACATTCTGGAGAGGGAGACAGAGGAAAGTGAGGGGGAGGGGGAGGGGGGTAGAGAGCAGGGGGTAGGGGAGGGGGGGGAGAGGTGGCGTGATAGCTAGAGGAGAAGGAAGTAGGGTGGTGAAAACACAAGTGGAATTTCCACACCACTGACAAAGCCTTTGTTGCTCCATTCACCTCCCCAACCACTCACACTCCAAAGAGAAATGCCTGAATGACTAAATAAGCAAACAGACAAACAAACAAAAACAAACAGAAAGCGAAGAGGAAGGAAGGAAGCGAAAAAAAAAAAAAAAACGAAAAGTGGGGACAATGTAAGGAAAGAAAAAAAAACCTACTTGATCTCTCTGTAAAACCTGTAGCAAGCAACTGCAAGAAAGAAACCACACGAGTAAACAACCAACGACAACAACAACAGCAGCAGCAACAACAACAACTATAACGAAATCATTTCAAACAACAACAACAACAACGACGACGACAACAACGACGACAACGACAACAACAACAACAACACCAACAACAAGAAAACCATTTCAATAAAAAAAAAAAAAAATCGGCAGCATAACCTACTAATCAGCAATAAAATCGACCAAATAACCACAGAAAACAGCAATGAATTCTACAGGAACCAATCCATCGACAAAGAAACAAATCAAATGAGAAAACACTCCTCAACATATCCATTCAAGCAGCCAGCATACCATTCAACTCAGCAGACAGGTAAGTAAGCGACAAACCATGCACAAAACAAGCGACCAAGTAACCAAGCCAAGAATCAAGGCAACCAAGCATCCACAAAATTGAAAATTGGGAAAAGAAAAAAAGGAAAAAAGTTAATCCAAATGGAACTACCATACTTCAACTCATTACTTATGGAAATGATGGTTTCTACCCTAAACTGCTTTACGTTATTGTATAAGTTTCTCTCATGTTTGTAAATTGTTCACACATAATTTATTCTTATTGATGACGTGATTGCTGCTTCCACTCCCTTCCTCCCAATTTTTCATGTTATTCATTTTATTTTTCTCCTACTGTTTTGTTTGTTTGTTTGTTGTTGTTTTTTTTTTTGTTATTTTTGTCTTCGTTTTTCTTTTTCAATAATTCCTTAAAAAATTCCCAAGCACGAGGTGAAATGCTTAGTATATTGTGAATGTATTTAACCGCCAATATATTGTAAATGTATATTTGAGCACAGTATAAGCCTAGGGCTTGTTGTTGCTCATTTGTCCTGACAATTATGAAGGTATTTGGTTTACTTGTTTCTGAAATAAAAGTTATTTAAACCAAAATTGACCAACCCATCCTCACATCAACCATCTGACCAGCAGCACAACACACCAATCAGTCAGGCAACTTAGTAACCTACCTACCAACAACCAATAAATAAGTAAAGAACCAACCAACCAACCGAGCAACTAAATAAGTAACCGACCAACCACCTAACCAACAAAGCAGCGCGGGTAGCAACATATATCATGGCAATCAACCAACGAAGCAACCAATGAAGTAACCAAGCAACAAACTAAGCTTGCGAGCAAGTAACCAAGTGGCGAGCTGAGCTATGCTGAGAGACCTGGCAAGTTAGCAAAGCAGTCAAGAAAAGCAAGAAACGAATAAATCAAACAACTGAAAATAGTAACAAGGCAAGCACTCAATTAAACAACTGAAAATAGTAACAAGGCAAGCACTCAATCAAACAACTCAAAATAGTAACGTGGCAAGCAGTCATTCAAACAACTCAAAATAGTAACAAGGCAAATAGATATTCAAACAACTAAAAAATAAAATGGGAAATGAAATGAGGCAAGGAACAGTAAACGATAAACAGTAAACAAGTGGGGTATTTTTTGCTCCCATAAGAAAACCTAACACAGAGTAACTTTTATTCAAGACTGGCACAGCCTTTTAAACTTGAATAAAGTCAGACAAATACATAGACGAACAATCTGCGCTTGTTTTTCCCCCCACTATTAGATTGTTCGTCTATGTATTTGTCTGACTTTATTCAAGTTTAAAAGGCTGTGCCAGTCTTGAATAAAAGTTACTCTGTGTTAGGTTTTCTTATGGGAGCAAAAAATACTCCACTTGTTTACTGTTTAACTAAAAAATAGTAACGTGGCAAGCATGCATTCAAACAACTCAAAATAGTGACGTGGCAAGCAGGCATTCAAACAGCTAAAAATAGTAACGTGGCAAGCAGGCATTCAAACAGCTAAAAAATAGTAACGTGGCAAGTAGTCATTCAAACCACTCAAAATAGTGACGTGGCAAGCAGTCAATCAAACAATTCAAAATAGTGACGTGGCAAGCAGTCATTCAAACAACTGAAAAAT
>CM065721.1:77145761-77150761 GCA_033310375.1 Conus canariensis
TGATGAGAGAAAGGCGTGGAGTGGAGGGGCGACTGCTAAAAAGTAATCGTGCTTCATTTGCGGCAAAACGACTCGCCCGAAGCGACCAGAAAATGTCAAACAACGTTTTTAGATGGCCTGGTAGTCTTTTTTTGGAAATGTTTGACGGTACACACAAGAAAATAGTGTGTATCTTTTAAACTTCCGCCTTTACATTTCTTCCGATTCTCCCAGCTAGGGCAGCAGGGGAGGGGTGGGGGGGGGGGGGGGGGACTCCTTAAGGCGATTCAGCAAGTGTTTTCAGACTAATGTCACCTCATCAGTTTGGGTTAAGGCCTGTCTCACACGAGCTCTTGCTTGCTGTTTCCTGGTGGAATACCTGTCCCAAAGAGGCCAGCAGAGTTTAGAGCCAGCTGGTGTGTTCGGCGTTTGAGGACAGTACTTCTTTTGCGTCCCACCTGCACCTTCGCGTATTATCTTTTTCTTGCCATCCCAAAGTGCCCCCTTCACCACCCTCCCCCCCACACACACACACACAAATTAGAGCCTTGAGTATTTCAAAACTGTTTTGTTTAAGGTATGTCACCCGATAAAGTATTCATGGCAAAATGCCACGTATTCGAGTTGTTGTATACACACACACATACTCACATACTCACACACACACACACACACACACACACACACACACACACACACACACACACACACACACATACACACACACACGCACGCACGCACGCACACACGCTCGCACGCACGCACGCACGCACACACACACACACACACAAACACACGCACACACACACACACACACACACACACACACACACACACACACACACACACACACACACACACACACACACTAATTATCAGTGAAATCCGTCCGTTGGATTTTGATGCCTGCTTCGTTCAATCGTCAATACTGCGCCTCACAGGCTGACAGGCAATGAAGTATATAAATACTGCATCCCACAGGCTAAGAGGCAATGAAGTATATGAAGTATGCTAAGAGGCAATGAAGTATGTGTGCCTGCTCCTCACAGGCTGAGAGGCGATGAAGTATATGAATACTGTACCTCACAGTCTAAGAGGTAATGAAGTATATGAATACTGTACCTCACAGTCCAAGAGGTAATGAAGTATATGAATACTGTACCTCACAGTCCAAGAGGTAATGAAGTATATGTATACTGTACCTCACAGTCTAAGAGGTAATGAAGTATATGAATACGAAATAAATTTGTTTGCCATGCTAACAATGTGAAACCGACCATTCCAGTTCTTGCCTGCTATTTCAAGTGCCATGAGAGACATAATTACGTGTACATCAGCAGAGAGAGAGAGAGAGAGAGAGAGAGAGAGAGAAGAGAGGAGAGAGAGAGAGAGAGAGAGAGAGAGAGGGTGTGATTGATGGATCTTAAATACGCAAAGGATGAAGATTTTAGGCCAAGGCCTAGTCTTGGAGAAGAGAGAGAGAAGAGAGAAGAAAGAGAGAGAGAGAGAGAGACGAGAGAGAGACAGACAGACAGACAGACAGACAGACAGACCGACAGACAGACAGACAGACAGACAGACAAGAGACAGAGAACAGACAGACAGACAGTCAGACAGACAGACAGACAGACAGAGACAGAGAAACAAAGAGACAGACAGAGCATTTGAGGCCATCAAGAACATGAGAATACCAGTCAAAACAAGCGAGCTATCAGTTAGCGCTCGTCTAGGCTTTCATACGATGCGCCGCTTTATTTCAAAGCATTTTGCATTTCATACGCTTAGGGGGGAAAAACCCGCAGTAAAATGTATCGCGGGCTTTCGCCTAATGGAAGCTCGCTGTGGTTAGCTAGCGCAACGACACGCGCAGCAACAAACAAACAAACAAACAACTGCACAAACAAACAAACAAACACACAGCAAAACAAGCACAAAACCCACAGCAATAAAAGGGCTGAGTTGCCTGCCTGCACAAACCTGTAAAACCCTTTGAAAGAGAAATGCTTCTCTCGTAGCCTGATGCGACCAGGCAGGGAAGAAGGTTAACAATGGCCTGCAAAGGCAGAATTCCGCTGGGACCCCTCCTCCCCCCCCCCCCCCCCCAAACACACACACATACACAGGCACACTACTGCTGCTGGTCCTGCTCCTGCTCTCTCTCTCTCTCTCTCTCTCTCTCTCTCTCTCCTTCTCCTCTGCTTGTCTCTGTTTTGTGTCTCTGTCTGTCCGTCTGTCTGTCTCTCTGTCTGTCTGTCTATCTGTCTGTCTGTCTGTCTGTCAGTCTGTCTCTCTTTGTCTACCTACCTACTTACCGACCTATCTATGTATCTGTCTTCCGCTTCTCTCTCTCTCTCTTCTCTCTCTCTCTCTCTCTCTCTCTCTCTTCTCTTCTCTGTGTTTCTGTTCTCTGTCTGTCTTTCTCTCTCTCTTTCTTTTGTGTTCTATCTGTTTCTCTCTTTCTGTCTGTCTCTCTTTATCTGTTTGCTTGTCTCTCTCTCTCTCTCTCTCTCTCTCTCTCTCTCTCTCTTCTGTCTATTTTCTCTCTCTCTCTCTCTCTCTCTCTCTCTTTCCTCTTTCTCTCTCTCTCCTTCGCCCCCCCTCTCCTTTTCTCTCTCTCTCTCTCTCTCTCTGTCTCTCCTCTTCTTTCCCTCTCTCTCTCTCTCTCTTCTCTCTCTCTCTCTCTCTCTCTCTCTCTTCTCTCTCTCTCTCTCTGTAGTGTCTGGTGTGCACCGACAGATGAAGTAGGGTGCGGGTGAGCGTGACAAAGGACTACCATCTGCTCGCAAATGGACAGCCATCGACTGAAGGTTAGTGGCTGGTTTGAACTTTGCCGTTTTTATCAGGTGCTCGGATTTCCCCACCAAGCTTTTATTTCCTCCTCCTCCTCCTCCGACCCACTCTTCTACCAATCCTGCTCCCCCCCCCCCCCCAGCTCTCCTTCACCCATAATCCCCCCCCCCCCCTCATCCAACTCCGTATCATTCTGGTAAGGAATGGAGAGGATGTAGACGATAGGAAAGAAAGGGATGGGGATGGGGGTGGGGGTGGGGGGTTAATGGAGACGTGAAACGGATTGACAACGAAGAAAGGCCTTGAAATTGTATTCATGATGGATAGAGGCGAGAGAGGATGGGGGTGGGCAGATTTTTTTAATGTTTTTTTTTTTTTCAATCTCAACTCAGTTCTGAATATAGGACACGGACTGGTCTAGAGCCTCCAGCCCGTCCCACCCACCCCCACTCCCACACCCCGCCCTCCACGCCCTTCATCCACACACCACCACATCCCCATATTGCCGTGAAGAGGGGGGCAGTGTAACAAAGATAAATGAATGTTCCACCATTTCAGCCTCTCACAGTTGAGGACCAGTTACCTGGGTTGCGGCCTAACAAGAACAAGATACACCCGAAGGTGTGGGTAGGACCCAGAGAAGTGCTGTCCTCAACTGCCGAACAAACCAGCTGGGAGCAATCCTGCACCACCCTTGGAAGCCTGCGCTGTGTTCACATAGGGTGCAGGCACGCACAGGGCATGCCATTAACACGTGAATGGACATAACTGCTCCCTGGCAGATGCCATTGTGTAATGGCCACCGGATGTGACACGACAGAAACTCCACGGGAGCGTTCCCTTAAGTGTACCAGCCCATATTTCATGACTGCAGACATTATGCCCATCGCTCCCTGTGGAGCACAGGCCATAGACGACCCTTCGCCATCGCACTCTGTTCTGGGCTGTTCTGGCCATTCCAGTCCAGTTGGTCCCTTGTTGCTTCAGCTCTGCCTCAGTGTCTCGCCTCCAGCTGTTGCGAGGCCCGGCCTCTCTTCCTCTTTCCCTGCGGGTTCTAGGTCAGGGCTTGGCGGGTGTGGTGCTGGACATTGGCTTCCTGAGGGTGTGTCCGATCCAGCCCCACTTCCTTCGCAGTATCTGCTTGGCCACTGGTTCCTGTCCCGCACGCTCCCACAGATCTTCGTTTCGGATCTTGTCCTGCCATCGGATTTTGTAGATGCGCCTCAGACAGGTGTTGAAGAATGTCTGAATCTTTTGTTGCATCGTCTGTGTTGTCCGCCATGTCTTGCATCCGTAGAGCAGAATTGATTTCACATTGGAGTTGAAGATGCGGAGTTTGGTTCTTATGCTGATTCCTCCAGATACCCAGATGTTCTTGAGCATGACGAAAGCTGCTCTTGCCTTGCCGATTCTGGCTGTGACGTCTCGGTCCGTACCTCCCTGTTGGTCAACCACGCTTCCCAGGTAGACGAAAGACTCCACCTCCCTGATGGGCTCTCCACCAACTGTGACTGATGTGTTGGCAGTGGTGTTGATTTTCATCAGCTCGGTCTTCTTCCTGTTGATCTTGAGCCCTCTCCCGGCTGATGTGATCTCCATGCGAGTGGTCTTGTCCTGCATCTGGCTGTGGCTGTGTGACAGAAGCGCCAGGTCGTCAGCGAAGTCGAGGTCGTCTAGCTGCGTCCAGAGTGTCCACTGTGTACCGTTGTTCCTGCCTGTTGTAGTGGTCTTCATGATCCAGTCGATGACCAGGAGGAAGAGGAACGGCGACAGCAGGCACCCCGCCGAACTCCGGTCTTTAACTAGAAACTTTCGGACAGCTAGCCGGAGTGGGCAATCCTGCAGTTCATGTCCTGATAGGTGCACCGGATGAGGGAGATGATCTCGAGGACTCCGTAATGCCTCAGCAGTTTCCACAGCGTCCCACTGTCCACACTGTCGAAGGCCTTCTCATGATCTAGGAAGTTGATGTAGAGGGGGGAGTTCCACTCCAGTGACTGCCCCATGATGATGCACAGGCTGGTGATCTGGTCGGCGCAGGATTTGTTCCGCCGGAAGCCTGCCTGCTGGTCTCGGAGCTTAAGGTCGACAGCCTCCTTCATCCTCTCCAGTAGAACCCTGTTCAGAACCTTGCCTGGCGTTGACAGGAGCATGATCCCTCGGTAGTTGCTGCAGCCCCTGAGGTCTCCTTTGTTCGGCAGCTTGATGATGATTCCTTCTTTCCACTGGGC
>CM065721.1:77158261-77160761 GCA_033310375.1 Conus canariensis
CCAATACGTCGTTTAAATCAAGAGCACGCTGACTGAAAATAGAACTCATTACACGGAGCTTGTCTATGTGTCTTGCCAGTGTGTGTGTGTGTGTGTGTGTGTGTGTGTGTGTGTGTGTGTGTGTGTGTGTGTGTGTGTGTGTGTGTGTGTATTATGTGTGTGTATGTTGTGTGTGTGTGTGTGTGTGTGTGTGTGTGTGTGTGTGTGTGTGTGTGTGTGAGAGAGAGAGAGAGAGAGAGAGAGAGAGAGAGAGAGAGGGGTTAGGGTGCGGCAGGAGGTAGGGGAGCAGGGGAGGGGGAAAGGGAACTGCTTGAGGAACGCAAGCAAAGTAGTATACACCAATGTGTTAGAAATTCGAAACAAACCGTTGCTAACTGTAATAAACAAAAACAAAGCAAAATAAACACAAAGCAAAACAAAATAATTACTAGCTGTAATAAACAAAAACAAAGCAAAATAAAAACAAAGAAAAGCAAAATAATTACAAGCTATAATAAACAAAAACAAAGCAAAATAAAAACAAAGCAAAACAAAATAATTACAAGCTATAATAAACAAAAACAAAGCAAAATAAAAACAAAAAAGCAAAATGATTACAAGCTGTAATAAACAAAAACAAAGCAAAATAAAAACAAAGCAAAACAAAACAAAGAAAAAAAAAACATACACTCCAATGTTGTGAATCTGATGTGATCTCTCGAAAGGTAGTCATTCAGACAAAAACTACAGTCACTCATTAATTGAGATCATCCATAACGTTAATGGCTAGGGTTTGTAGCAGGACTTTAATTGAGTATTATGCCTCTTGCCATCTCCAAAGCCAACCAAGAAATTAACTAATATACAGAGCATTGGTTACTCTACACAATAACATGGAGACCAGAGCAAGACAGTATTGAGAAAACGTAACGTTTTCTGTAATGTTAATAATAAAAAAAAAAACAGCTAAAGACAACGCGACTTGAACTGATTTAGGAGTTTCGATTAAAACCATTACGTTCATCATCTTAAGAAAGAGTATCGATTAAAATGCCAAAACGTTCTATATGTTAAAGAACACACTGACTGAAAATAGAACTCATGAGGACCTTCTTTATTTTTCTTTCCATCTTATTTTTAGTGTTGCTAGCTGGATCCATTTTTTCCACATAAAGAAAAAACATTTCAAGCGACAGCGAACTTCTCTTTTTCCTTTGATTTAGTGTCAGAGCGCTAGAGTTATTTTGAATGAAAGGCCTGCCTGTGTGCCCCCTTAGGACATTATATTTTACAGAAAAAGGGGGAAAAGAAAAAAGGGAGACAATAGCCTAGCTCTCTTCAAAGCCATCGATATCATCAGGTCCCCAAACGATTTCTTCACGAGGAAATCAATACGGGCTGTATGGCTCACTGCTTTCATTCCTCACGGTCCACTGAGCTATGGACTTAACCCCACACCCACTCACCCGCACCCACATGTCTGCGCACATAGACACTCGTGCACACGTTCTTGCACGTGCTTACACACGCACGCATACACGCACGCACACACGCACGCAAACACACACACACACGCGCGCGCACACTCACACACACTCATAGCAGTTATAGAAAGAGAGCGTTTGTGTGTGTGTGTGTGTGTGTGTGTGTGTGTGTGTGTGTGTGTGTGTGTGTGTGTGTGTGTTGTGTGTGGAGAGAGAGAGAGAGAGAGAGAGAGAGAAAGAGAGGCAGGCAGACAGACAGACAAAGAGAAAGAGAAAGACAGCCAGAGAGAGAGAGAGAGAGAGAGAGAGAGAGAGAGAGAGAGAGAGAGAGGCAGAGAGAGAGAGAGAGTATAAATGACAAGAGTTTGGGACTGCACTTTTATTGCGTTTTTTTTTTTTTTTTTTTTTTTTTGGGGGGGGGGGGGGGGTTGTTTTTTGTGTGTGTGTGTGTGGGTTTTTTTTTTGCATACTCGCAACTCCAAAAGCCAACCAACAAGTTAACTACTGTACAGAGCATTGGTCACTCTACGCGATGACGTGTTGGGAGGCCAAAGCAACACAGTATTGAGAAAACGTAACGTTTTCTTAACTGCTGATTAGAAATCAGCTATAAACAACACGACTTGAAATGAACTGACTCAAGAGCATCGATTAAAACGTCAATACGTGTTTTATATTAAGAGCACACTAACTGAAAATGGAACTCTTTCAAAGAAATGTCTTTTTTTTCTTTCCTTTTCTTCTTTTTTTTTTTTTTTTTTTTTTTTGTCAGCTGATCATTTTTTTTTTTTTCCGATAAAAATCATTTTGGGCCACAATTGTTTTTTTTAAGCGTTGGAGCGTTAGAGTTATTTTCAATGAAAGACTTGGCTGAACGCCCCCGGAAAACAGACATTATATTTTTTATAGAAAAAAAGGGGGAAAGAAAAAGGGAGACAATAGCCTAGCTGTCTTCAAAGCCATCAATATAAACAGGTCCCCAAACGATTTCTTCCTGAGAAAATCACTATGGGCTGTATGGCTCACTGCTCTATGGG
>CM065721.1:77170761-77178261 GCA_033310375.1 Conus canariensis
CCCCGTCTATGCATAGAGTTGATCTTTTTCATGTGATTTTCACCGGCACCACTCCAGACGGTGGACGCATAGTTGATGTGAGAAAGGCAATGGGCTTCAAAAAATAATTTCCGGATGTGTGGTTCAACATAATAACAGTTTATTTAGTAAAAACAAATTGCGAGCCAACTGTTTGCAAACATGATTTATATGTGATTGCCATTTAAAGTTCTCATCAATGATCACGCCTAAGACACGGTGTTCGGTAACCTGCTCGATCAAGGTTTCACTCATTTTTAGGCTCAACATAAGATGCTGTCGTTGATGTTTCTGTCTCGATGCTAGGACCATACATTTTGTTTTGTGCGGATTAAGGACCATTCGGTTTTGGTTGCACCATTCTAAGACATCAGTTATACTTTGTTGTAACGATATTTGTACACACATGATGTTTGTATCACTACAGTGAAGAGAACTATCGTCAGCGAACAGATCACAGATGACATCATTGTGAGATATGTGCATCGGTAGGTCATTTATAAAAATACAGAAGAGAAGAGGTCCAAGGACAGAGCCTTGTGGAACGCCACAGCTCACTATTCCTTCAGAGGAATAAGTACCGTTTAAGTAAACACGCTGGGTCCTGTTTTCAAGATATGACTGAAAGAAGGTGACTACTGCCGGATTTTGAACATATGCAGTCATTTTTTTTAATAATATGTTGTGGTCTACAAGATCAAACGCTTTCTTAAAATCGAGGAAAACAGTTCCAGTGAGTTTTCTTTCGTTGATGGCTGATAGCCATGTATCACAGAGGCGTGTTAAGGCCGTGTGGCATGAGTGATTTCGACGAAAGCCTGACTGAAATGGGTGGAACAGTTTGTGATGTTCCATATGTTTAGTTAGGTGTTTGTGAACATGCATCTCAAGAGGTTTCGATACAACGGATAAAAGAGATATTGGTCTAAAATTGTTTAAATCAGTGAGATCTCTTGATTTGGGTATGGGAATGACTTTTGCTGCCTTTAGACCACATGGGAAGACATTCTGATCAATACACAAATTATAAACATACGTAAGGGTATCAACAATGTAAGGTAGAGCAAGCTTGAGTATAGAAGCATTTAAGTTATCTGGACCCATTGCTTTTTTATTTTTAAGTTTTGAAATTAAGGAACCAACTTCATTGATAGCAAGCAAGGGGATGCTAAATGAATCTCTAGTATTTAATCGTTCTTGACAAAACGATTGGAGAACAGCTGGAGTGTCATATCGATTAAAGAATGTGACACTGGCAGCCGTTTGTACTGATTCAGTTACCTGAAGGAAATGATTGTTGAAAGTGTTAGCAGACCACATAGTCGCAGAGAGAGAGAGAGTTTCATGATTATTGTCCTCAGTTTACAAAGAATAAGAAAAAAGAAATGCATAAATATGTTATCTGGGAACACAAAAAACGATTTATGTATAGAAGAAGAAGAAGAAGAAGAAGAAGAAGAAGAAGAAGAAAAAGAAGAAGAACTAGAGGAGGAGGAGGAAGAGAAGGAGGAGATGGAGGAGGAGGAGGAGGTGGAGGAGGAGAAAAAAGGACGAAAAAAAGAATGAAGAGGAAGGAATGGGAAAAGTGTAGAGAGGAGAGAGAAGGGGGAGGTAGGGGAAGGGGGGTGAGGGAGAGTGGGGCGAGGGATGGGGGTGGGGGACATTCAATGATTTTCCGTCAATTTATGGCTAAAAAAAAAACTAATTTCCTCCTCACTTCAGATCAGACAACACAAGCTGCGTGGCCTTTTACTGTTCGCTTCATCTCTCTTTATTCCACAGAGAGAGAGAGAGAGAGAGAGAGAGAGAGAGAGAGGGAGAGAGAGAGGAGAGAGAGAGGAGAGAGAGAGAGAGAGAGAGAGGAGGAGAGAGAGAGAAGAGCGAGAGAGAAGTACGGGGGGGGGGGGTGTAAGTGTGTGTGGGTAGAGGAGCGGGAAGCCGGAGGGGTGGCGGGGGGGGGGGGGGGGGGGGGGATCAGCAGAAAAGAGGTGAGGAAGATAATGCGTAGGATGATAATACAGAAGAAGAAGAAGAAGAAGAAGAAGAAGAAGAAGAAGAAGAAGAAGAAGAAGAAGAAGAAGAAGAAGGAAGCAGCAACAAAGAAAGAGGAGGAGGAAAAAAGACGATGACGACTACGACAACAAACAACAACAACAACAACAACAACAACAACAACAACAACGACAAAGACAACAACGACAAAGGAGGAGAAGAAGACGGACGAAGAAGATGATGAGAAGCAGCCAAAGCGCATCAACAGTTCCAGGAGTTATCTTTCTTTTCGTTCAAATCAGAATGGCGGTGAACTTTTCCAGCGTCGCGGATCTCATGTCGTTTGATTATCCTTAATGCGTTCAGGTGCTCCATTCGGTGAGATAGTGTTCCATTCACGATTGCCAAAGGTGGGCGTTTGGAAGAGGCAGCACAACACAGAACGAGCGATTACACTCGGATATGAAAACGAACGACTGCATCATAATATACAACGAGAAAAAAAAGGATGACTCAGCTCTTTCTCTCTGTCTGTCTGTCTGTCTGATCATCTGCGTCTTTCTCTGTCTCTGCCTTTTCTGTCGCCCACGTGGCATATCCATAGTTGTTCATGCTTTGCTTCCAACCTCCCCCCCCCCCCAACCCCCCCCCCCCCCCCCCCCGCCAAGTCCATCTCTCCACCCCTCCACCCACACACGTCAGCTTGTGCATTCACACTCGTACTTACGAACAAACACACACACATTCGTATGCATATCCACGACACACACACACAGTCGCGCGCTTGCCCGTTCTCGCGCGCTCAGAGAGAGAGAGAGAGAGAGAGAGAGAGAGAGGAGAGAGAGAGAGAGAGAGAGAGAGAGAGAGAGAGATTGACAGACAGACAACGGGGCAGAGACAAAGTATGAGAGAAAGACATGAAAAGACAGACAGAGAGACAATGACCGACAGACAGACACACGCGCTGAGAGAGAGAGAGAGAGAGAGAGAGAGAGAGAGAGAGAGAGAGAGGAGAGAGAGAGAGAGAGAGAGATACAGACAAATAGACAGACAACGTGACAGAGAAATGAGAGAAAGACATGAAAAGACAGACAGAGAGGCAATGACCGACAGACAGAAACACACGCGCTGAGAGAGAGAGAGAGAGAGAGAGAGAGAGAGAGAGAGAGAGGGGGAGAGACAGACAGACAGACAGACAGAGACAGAGACACAGAGAGAAAGACAGAGAGAGAAAGAGAGAGAGAGGCGGGAAAAGAATGGGAGGTGGGGGGGGGGGGGGGGGAGGGGAAGAATGGTGGGTGAAGGTGCAACGTTCCTACTTTCTCTTCTTTGACGATATACATCACGCGTTATTTCACAGTAAAACAAAAACAAAACAAAAAAAAAAGCCACTTCATGAGTTGAGAGCGAGTCGTGAAATGCCAAAGAAGAGATTCCCCGCCTACGCATATCCTGGCCTTGTTTAGCCAGTTATTTTTCTGTGACTACTTTTACTACATGTCTTGTTCTTGCCCAACACGTCCAACTTCAGAGACGATCTAGACTCGTTCAGGCAGACAGTACGTTGCACTACTTGTTATTACTTTTACTACGTGTTTTGCTCGGTAAAATCGTAGCCGATTCAGGAGATCCGCACGAAAGAAAGACCTACGTTCAGTCGATAACTTTTTGTACTACTTCTTTCTCTACGTTTGCTACAGGCGTTGTTGTATAGCCTACAGAGCCAACGTTTAACAGGAGATTCACAACTTTCACAAGAGCCAGGTGTATAGTCAGAAGTATGTTGCACTTTTTAATTTTTTTTTAAAAACTACTTTTAGTCTACATGTTCTGTTCAAAGGCAGCCTACCTGAAAGACGATCTCCATACACATTACAGATCTGTTCTAACAGAAATATGTCCCCCCCCCCTTTTTTTTTTTTTTTTACTTTTAAAAGATATAAGTTTAGCTACGTTTATTATTTGGCCCTAATACAGAAAACACAAAATACAAAAAACAGAGACACAGACAGGCAAAATAAGCTAGTTATGACGGAAGTGTGCGTCTTTCTTTCTTCTTTTATTTTCCTTTTTTTTAAAAACATCTTTTAACTACTTTGTACTACTTTCACCTTCTCCCTCCTTGTCGCAGTCTACTTCCGTGCCTCCTCCCTCCTAACCCCCCAACAGGAATTTCTTCCACGTAGCTCGTTCTGGCTCAACAATTCAAAACAACCTCTAGGTTTGTCCTGGCCCAACTCCAACATTACAGTCCATATATAGGCTGTCGTAAGGCTACTCACAGAAGGAGACACTGCAAAGTGATTTTTATTGTGTGTATGACAGGTGTTCTTCAGAATCCCTCAGCAAACTTTCAACATGAAAACAAAATCACCAATATTTTTGTTTGGCTCTACCTTTTCTGTGGCATTTTCAAATAGAAATGGTAGAAAAAAAAAATTAGCAAAGCCGTAATCACATATAGCATTTTCACTGCCTTAAAGCAGAATTATTCAATACCCATCTTGCGCCGAATTTGAGAAGATAAGTAATTGCTCGTTCTTCATTTTCATTGTCCTGTTCATTGTTGTTCATCTTGCCTGAAGAAGGCCTAAGAGGTCGAAACGCGTCGTGTGTTTTGTCTTGCAATCTGTTTTGTCCATGTTGTGTTGCAGAATCACTAACAATTCTTTTCATAATGTGTTTCAATGTTACACCTTCAGTCACCTCATTATGAAACTGCTTAAAGCAGCACAGTCCTAGTCTTTTACTGTACATGGCACAAAGACTTCGGTTATCCTGTCTCGACCAGAGTGCTGCCACGCTGTCCCCTCTGTCTGCTCTGATTCAAGCACTGCAGACTATTCAAAGCTTAGCGCCACGTCTCGCCTTTCAAGCTCACCACGCTAACATTGCCCTTCACTCGGAATGAAACTTCCACTGACTCCCTTCCTCCTGTCTGACTTTGACGTCAGTATGTGACCTACAACGTCATTTCCATGCTGACTTTTTTTTTTTACATCCGTGTGTCACTTACAACGTCATTTCCATGCTGACTTTTTTTTTTACATCCGTGTGTCACTTACAACGTCATTTCCATGCTGACTTTTTTTTTTACATCCGTGTGTCACCTACAAAGTCATTTCCATGCTGACTTTTTTTTTTACATCCGTGTGTCACCTACAAAGTCATTTCCATGCTGACTTTTTTTTTTTTTTTACATCAGTGTGTCCATTTCCATGCTGACTTTGACATCAGTGTGTCCCTTACAACGTCATTTCCATGCTGACTTTGACATCAGTGTGTCCCTTACAATGTCATTTCCATGCTGACTTTGACATCGTGTGTCCCTTACAACGTCATTTCCATGCTGACTTTGACATCAGTGTGTCATTTACAACGTCATTTCCATGCTGACTTTGACGTCAGTGTGTCCCTTACAACGTCATTTCCATGCTGACTTTGACATCAGTGTGTCCCTTACAACGTCATTTCCATGCTGACTTTGACGTCAGTGTGTCCCTTACAACGTCATTTCCATGCTGACTTTGACATCAGTGTGTCCCTTACAACGTCATTTCCATGCTGACTTTGACATCAGTGTGTCCTTACAACGTCATTTCCATGCTGACTTTGACGTCAGTGTGTCCCTTACAACGTCATTTCCATGCTGACTTTGACGTCAGTGTGTCCCTTACAACGTCATTTCCATGCTGACTTTGACGTCAGTGTGTCCCTTACAACGTCATTTCCATGCTGACTTTGACATCAGTGTGTCCCTTTCAACGTCATTTCCATGCTGACTTTGACATCAGTGTGTCCCTTACAACGTCATTTCCATGCTGACTTTGACGTCAGTGTGTCACTTACAACGTCATTTCCATGCTGACTTTGACGTCAGTGTGTCCCTTACAACGTCATTTCCATGCTGACTTTGACATCAGTGTGTCCCTTACAACGTCATTTCCATGCTGACTTTGACATCAGTGTGTCCCTTACAACGTCATTTCCATGCTGACTTTGCATCAGTGTGTCCCTTACAACGTCATTTCCATGCTGACTTTGACGTCAGTGTGTCTCTTACAACGTCATTTCCATGCTGACTTTGACGTCAGTGTGTCCCTTACAACGTCATTTCCATGCTGACTTTGACATCAGTGTGTCCCTTACAACGTCATTTCCATGCTGACTTTGACATCAGTGTGTCACTTACAACGTCATTTCCATGCTGACTTTGACGTCAGTGTGTCCCTTACAACGTCATTTCCATGCTGACTTTGACATCAGTGTGTCATTTACAACGTCATTTCCATGCTGACTTTGACGTCAGTGTGTCCCTTACAACGTCATTTCCATGCTGACTTTGACGTCAGTGTGTCACTTACAACGTCATTTCCATGCTGACTTTGACGTCAGTGTGTCCCTTACAACGTCATTTCCATGCTGACTTTGACGTCAGTGTGTCCCTTACAACGTCATTTCCATGCTGACTTTGACATCAGTGTGTCATTTACAACGTCATTTCCATGCTGACTTTGACGTCAGTGTGTCCCTTACAACGTCATTTCCATGCTGACTTTGACGTCAGTGTGTCCCTTACAACGTCATTTCCATGCTGACTTTGACGTCAGTGTGTCCCTTACAACTCATTTCCATGCTGACTTTGACGTCAGTGTGTCCCTTACAACGTCATTTCCATGCTGACTTTAACATCAGTGTGTCCCTTTACAACGTCATTTCCATGCTGACTTTGACATCAGTGTGTCCCTTACAACGTCATTTCCGTGCTGACTTTGACGTCAGTGTGTCCCTTACAACGTCATTTCCATGCTGACTTTGACATCAGTGTGTCATTTACAACGTCATTTCCATGCTGACTTTGACGTCAGTGTGTCCCTTACAACGTCATTTCCATGCTGACTTTGACATCAGTGTGTCCCTTACAACGTCATTTCCATGCTGACTTTGACATCAGTGTGTCCCTTACAACGTCATTTCCATGCTGACTTTGACATCAGTGTGTCTCTTACAACGTCATTTCCATGCTGACTTTGACATCAGTGTGTCACTTACAACGTCATTTCCATGCTGACTTTGACATCAGTGTGTCTCTTACAACGTCATTTCCATGCTGACTTTGACGTCAGTGTGTCACTTACAACGTCATTTCCATGCTGACTTTGACATCAGTGTGTCTCTTACAACGTCATTTCCATGCTGACTTTGACATCAGTGTGTCTCTTACAACGTCATTTCCATGCTGACTTTGACGTCAGTGTGTCTCTTACAACGTCATTTCCATGCTGACTTTGACATCAGTGTGTCACTTACAACGTCATTTCCAGGTTGCACACACTCTCTCTCTCTCTATTGGTGGTGCACGGTTTTTGCGATTCTCTCCCTTTTCAAGTTTGGCACTTCGTTTTCGCTGTACAATTCTAGTCCATGCTGTTACCCCCCCCCTCCCCCCCTTCCCCCGTTCCCACTCCTTCCCTCTTTCCCCTCTCCTTC
>CM065721.1:77188261-77203261 GCA_033310375.1 Conus canariensis
GCATTGAGGACACTGGAAAAGAAGAACAAGCAGTCATTTCTCTTCTCGAATTCGATGCAAGATGGGCGTCGAATGAAAACGAGGCCGTTGGGAAGAAGACAATGGGAGTTGAGATAATAACAATAGTAATAATAATAGTGATAGTAATAATAATAAGAAGAAGAATGATAATAATAACAAGATAGTTATAATAGTAGTAGTACTAGTAATAATAATAATAAGAAGAAGAATAGTAACAATAATAACAATAGTAATAATCATAGTGATGATAAACATAATGAACAGTGTTGTGTTAGGGGATTTGGACAGAGGTAGCCGTGCCTCTGGTGTCTGGCGTGTTGCAGTGTATTGGTAGGGTTGACCGGAGTCAGTGCTCCTCACTCACGTCTGACTCACTTTACTCACTTCACTGACCGGTTTAATAAACCAACAACCACAGTCAATCCACTGCAATTACGCGAACAATACACGGTCCTTCGACAACATCGAGATTGATAAGCCACTGTCGCCGTCACCGAGCCGATGTTCATTGAACCATAATCAGTGCACTCATTACACACACATACAATGATAAAAAAAAAAAACCCGGCACAGCCAATGTAAGGTAGGCACTCAAGGTCTGACCAGCGCGTTGGACTAAAGCGTAGGTCAGACATCTGCTAAGTCGTAGCCACGAAACCCTCTTCTTCAATTCTCTCATCTTAGTCATTAATTCATTTATCCACCAGCTTTAAATTATGCGTAGTGTGTTCTCAAAATTTAGCGGATGTGGTGTGGTCTAGCGTATATGGACCAGCCCGCACGCAGTGACGCCTCTTTGATGAAACCGAAACTGAAACTGAAACGGAGACAGTGGAAAGCCAGTCCTACCCCCTACCCTCCACCGTGTGGTCGTACATCAGCGGTACGTCGGCCCACACCTTAACAAATAGACAGTGGAAAGCCAGTCCTACCCCCTACCCTCCACCGTGTGGTCGTACATCAGCGGTACGTCGGCCCACACCTCAACAAATAGACAGTGGAAAGCCAGTCCTACCCCCTACCCTCCACCGTGTGGTCGTACATCAGCGGTACGTCGGCCCACACCTCAACAAATAGACAGTGGAAAGCCAGTCCTACCCCCTACCCTCCACCGTGTGGTCGTACATCAGCGGTACGTCGGCCCACACCTTAACAAATAGACAGTGGAAAGCCAGTCCTACCCCCTACCCTCCACCGTGTGGTCGTACATCAGCGGTACGTCGGCCCACACCTTAACAAATAGACAGTGGAAAGCCAGTCCTACCCCCTACCCTCCACCGTGTGGTCGTACATCAGCGGTACGTCGGCCCACACCTTAACAAATAGACAGTGGAAAGCCAGTCCTACCCCCTACCCTCCACCGTGTGGTCGTACATCAGCGGTACGTCGGCCCACACCTTAACAAATAGACAGTGGAAAGCCAGT
Organism: Conus canariensis; assembly: GCA_033310375.1. Taxonomy (NCBI): domain Eukaryota; kingdom Metazoa; phylum Mollusca; class Gastropoda; order Neogastropoda; family Conidae; genus Conus; species Conus canariensis. The sequence goes on from CM065721.1 coordinate 77,189,708, forward strand.
CCTACCCCCTACCCTCCACCGTGTGGTCGTACATCAGCGGTACGTCGGCCCACACCTTAACAGATAGTGAGAGGCGAGGGAACGGTTTCACCCCAGGCAGATTCACAGATGTTTTACACACGACAAGCACACCAACCTATAATTTTATTATCGTTATTGTTATCATTGTTATTGTGAATACAGCGCCTATTCTCGGCTAGAGGCCAAGCTCTAAGCGCTTTACAATCCACACACGTTTACACAACGGGCTGCCTACCTGGGTAATGCCGACTGAAGAGCTGCCAGCTGGCGCTTCATTCAGTCGTTTCCCGTGTCATACAGTCAATATCGTCCAATATCGTTCACTCAGTTTCCTTACTTCCTTCATTCTTTCCATATCTCACATAGGGTGCATGCTATGTGTAACGTGTTATCCATACCAACGGCCAAATTGGCCTCTTCCGAAAGTTGGTGATGGGATTTTACGTGTGTGCAAGATGTTATGCGTCCGTTCACACACGGAACCTCGGTTTATAGTCTCATTCGAAGGACTGTATGGGAAATGGAGTCAGAACCAATGTCAGCTCCGAGGTAAAAATTCCCCTGTACTGAAACGTCCCGGCGGAGATTCGAACCCGTGACTCCAGGATCATCAAGATTACGAGTTCAGCACTCTATCACTGAGCTATTCCGGTCCCCTGTCTATACAATGATTTACAACAACCATAATACATTTTATAGAACTGTAAACATCGTTTTGATCGTAATAACTTGAATTAGACTAGCACAAATCGACAAAAAAGAAGATAATCCCAAACTATGTCAGTGTGTCAAGCTGGTGTTGAAAAGACAACTAACAAAGTCCAGGTGGAACTCCAAGAATTCTTGAAGCAGAGAATTCCCAGACCCACTCCACAATATCTGCCAATACACTGTCTTCATGTAAACGTCTGGCTTTGTCCAATGCGTGGAGACGAAAAAGAAAATAATCGAAAATAAACACAAAATCGTCAATTAATCAGATGTGTAAGACACAACGGAATCTCTCGATTTAAGGCATACAAAAAAAACATGTCTCAATTCCTACGGAATAGATTTGGAGACCCGAATAAAAAAAAATAAAAAAAAAGAAAGAAGAGACATACATACAGCGCCCTCATTCCCTCCCAGAGATATGACTTCCTTCGGAAGCAGCGGAATGGAAGGGCAGCAATCCTCACCCAAATTGGGCGCAAGGGCCCTCAACCCTTTCTAGTCCCGGCGATTCACCAATAAAAGAAGCGGCCTGATTGGATCATCTGGCCCATCTCTCGTGCCGGCCTCGGCAGCAGGTGGAGGAGGACGAGGAGGAGGAGGATGACGCCATTATGCAACGCACTCTCTGAGAGGGATGATCCCTTCGCTCCTGGACCCTGACAATGTCTGCCCGAGATAAACGAATCAGGCGATCTCCATCAAACAGGCACCTTCTCCGGTGCTCGTTCTCCTCCAATTCCAGAGCGAACGAAGGAAGCAGAAAAGAAGCAGGAAGACGGTGGCAAATCAGCCAGGGAGGGGGTTGGGGGGGGGGGGGAGGGGGTAGAACAGAGCCGAGTCGCTTAACTGGGCGCTTCATGGATTGGTCTTGAGTGCCAATGGCCCAATTAGAGATGGCCCTTTCACCCGTCATTGGCAGTCATCAGGGGGAAGATGAGCAGAGCGGCGGCGCCCTGGACGGGAAGGCTGTAGTCACTGTGTGTGAGAAGGAAAGGTATAGGGCAAAGGACAGTGCAGGGAGGGGAGAAGGGGAGAGAAGAAGAAGGAAAAGACGACGACGACGACGACGACGACGACGACGAGAAGAAGAAGAAGAAGAAGAAGAAGAAGAAGAAGAAGAAGAAGAAGAAAAGAGGCAAACGTCCGTTCATGTGTTTTACATAATGTACCATCCATTGTAGCATACCCACACAGCTACACGAAAATTTCTCTCTCTCTCTCTCTCTCTCTCTCTCTCTCTCTCTCTCTCTCTCTTCTCTCTCTCTCTCTCTCTGTACGTCTGTCTTTATCTCTTGTCTGTCCGTCTGTCTGTCTGTCTGTCTCTCCCTCTCCGCCCCACCCCCCCTCTCTCTCTCTTACCATTAAAGAGACTGCATACTCAAAAATGCAAAATGATTGCCATTGTAGAATGTGATAGATTTCCTATTTACCTAGACATTTATGTAAATATTTTCAGGACTTTGTGCAGACAAGTTTATTTCTCCAACAAGAGACATCTCAAACAATGTTACGCCACATTGTTTATGCATGATTAACACGGAGGACCCAACAGGGATGCACAGGTCTGAATTATGCTGTGTAGATTTCGCTTTGGCCATGTGACGATTATGAAGGATGCTGGCTATATGAACTACCTTGCTTTCTTGAAATTTTGAAGCACAAATTACAAGATGATTTTTTTTTTAATAATCTTGGCATGCCTCTGTTTTGAAAGAAAGTAACCTTTGCCCATGGCGCGCAGAATTCAGATAAGCTATTTATAGAAGCCGGTTGGCATCTTTCTGTTCGTTGTTTGCTGAATTCCGACAAGAATTTAGAAGTGGATGGAACTGAATTTTCTGATGTAGAAAAGGTTTAGCCAAAGAAGAAGAGGAGGAAGGAACGGTAACTCACCATGTTTACCCACTATTCCATTTTTGCCAGACTCCACCCTCGTTCGTGCAGATAACCAGCCTCCGCGCAAGAGAATTATTCAGCGGACTGGACCGCCCTCTCAGATAACCGTATCTGCCAGCTTTTTTTTTGTGCTGTCTCATCTTCTGTGCCACTTCAGTGACATTGCACCCACGCCGCTCATTCTGACCCCCGTCCACAGCCACAGCCCAGCCTGGCCTGCCGCAGCCCCCGGCACCGGCAATCCACAGGGAGCAGTCAATGTCGTAAGGCAACCCACTGGAGGAGACACTGCACTGCTGCCGAGTCTCTTCGGTGATGTTCAGTGGCGCCTGTTCTGATCCAACATACGTAGGACACCACCTGCTAAGCCCCATACTCACGACAATAATTGCTTAGTCCCGGAGTCGGCGTGAGTGAGCTCTCCCTCCGAAGGCCGCCACCATGTCCATCCGATGACAGCTCCCATAAATTTGCCGATACCGGTGACGCCGATGGAATCAAACCCAAGGCCACAGACGCGGAGAGGACATCAAAACTGACGTCACCGTGACAGCAGATGCCAGCTTTTGTTGCACGCACGCACGCACGCATGCACGCGCGCGCGCGCGCGCGCAAACACACACACACACACACACACACACACACACACACGCACACGCACACGCACGCACATATATGCATTTTTTTAAAAACCACAAGTGGATCCCTTAGACTTTCAAATCCGTTTTAACAAGACTCTCATTCACACAGGGAAACCAAACTTCATACATAATTCGTAGACTGAAGACCTTTATTTAAGCAAAAGTAAAATGCTCTACGGTGTTGTTATTTCAATGATTTTTGTCAGTTTTCAGCAATAAGAGATTTAGTCTAATTAGAAAACATTAATGTTTTAAATGTTTGATAAATCACCCGTTTAGAAGGTCTAGATTACTTTCTGAAGATCTATTACACTAAAACCATGACACAATACATATAAGAGAGAGAGAGAGAGAGAGAGAGAGAGAGAGAGAGAGAGAGAGAGAGAGAGAACAGCTGGGTCTCTGAAACAAGTGTCTTTACTATAAAGACCCTACTTTTTTCGGGTTCGGTGATTCATTGTTAACTGACTTTGCCCATGATGCAAATGTACACACACACACACACACACACACACACACACACACACACACACACACACACACACACACACACACACACACACACCACGAGAGAGAGAGAGAGAGAGAGAGAGAGAGAGAGAGAGAGAGAGAGAGAGAGAGAGAGACCCTCTCCTCCCAACTCTGCACGTTTAAAAAATTCACAAAGACACAAAGATCGACAATTCAGAGGTAGAGAGAAGTGTTAGAGCCACACACACACACACACACACACACACACACACACACACACACACACACACACACACACACACACACACATTCACCCAAAAACCGACAGAGAGAAACAGAAAGCCTCTCCTCCCAACACTGCGCTTTTCAATAAGGCAGTTGTCCTTTGGCAGGGAGCAGCCCCACTTCAAGGGAGATAAGAGAGGGCAGAACGGGCAGGAGAGACAACGTGACGACCACACACGCCAAAAGGGCCGGCCCGTTGCGCCCCCCCCCCCCCCCCTTCCTCTTTTAACTGTCATCCTCCCTTCCCCACCCTCCACCTTTCCCCATCACAGACCCACCCTACCCCCTCCTCAATTCTCCTTTCTCCTCAATTCCTCCCATCGCACCTCCCAGCCCGCCACTCCCACCCCCTGCGCCTCCTCCTCCCTCTCTCCTATCAACAACTTGCATGCAGATGCCAGAGGTTGACATATCTGCAGCGCAATCTGGGGTTGCCTCAGTGCCTCGGTGCTACATCACCATCATCACCCCCCCCCCACCCCCGCCACCCCCACCCCCCATCCCGCCACGTAGGACAAGAATGTTCTCCCTGGAGTTTTGTTTCTATAGAAGAGGTGTAGATGATAGATGTTCATGTTTCCGGGCTTTCATCATAATAACATTTACACCAAGGAATAGTTCTGGGCAGCAACTCGAAATTTATAAGTGGTGGAAAAAAACATCGTCAGAAACTTAAAAAAAACACACAAAATTTCTATGTGCTATTGTTGTTGTTTAACAGAGATAAGGGAACAAACAAGCAAACAGAAAAAGCAACAACAACAGCAGCCAACCAGAAGTTATGTATTAAGCAAGTCGTAAGATAAAACGAAAGAAATAGATAAACAAATACAAAAGAAAAGAAATGACTTCCCTCACGTATAGCATTATATATATATATATATATATATATATATATATATATAAAGCATGGTTACTTATTGATAAACACAGCGCAGTGCTTTAGGAAACATTCATAAACTGGTATACGTAGTAGTATTCTAATACTGCTACTCATAAGAAATGTACATGGTCAGAAACTTGGTCAAAGTCACACCACATTTTCTTTTCTATTCTAGAATTGTAAACGCGATGTCTTCTGTTTAATAAAACGAAATAAAGTACGTGATGTCCTCCATACAGAGATTAAAAACAAACTACATTCTATACAAAAAGTTCACCCTCTAAATGACTGATTGATTGATTGATTGACTCAACTCTATCCAAAGTGGGACTACTGTCCCCTTTTAAAACTACATTTGAAATAATATTTGACTTTTATGAGATTTTCTCCCCAAGAAGAAGCTCTTCAAACTGTGTAGTGCTCCTCCTGATTTTCAGGCGTTATTTCTCCGAATTTTTCTGGGTAGTGTCCCCTACATTTGGAGAGGTGCTTCTTGTCTGTGGTGGAAGAGTTTCTGTTTGGCAATTGATGACTAGAGTTCTCACCCTTGAAAGGTTCTCCAAAGACGAAAATGCCGATGTTGCCACCTTCCAATCGGAAGACGTCACTATTTTTGGTGTGCGGGAAAAAAAAAAAAAAAAAAAGAAGAAGAAGAAGAAGAAGAAAAAGAAAAAAAAAAAAACTCCCTGGGCTCTGTGTTGTCATTTCTGCTGGGCGATTTGGTGTCGTATGCTGCAGCATTTGCTTGGAATTATGGGCCTGTAATCATTTTATTGTGGGAGCAAGAGTTACCCTACTTGTTTGTTATTTTTTTTTTAACCTCTAGCTCTCAAACAATATTATTAATCTTGTTCATATCGAAGACACAATTGGATTTCACACGAAAAGGTACTGAATTAGTCTCTATATTCTTTAAACTTCCTCTTTGTGTTACACTTTTGTCTCTTGTATCTATTTATGAGCATTCTCCTCTGTCTCGGGCTGCGTGATTCGTTCGATTTTGTTATCGTCATTGGGATTGGGAGGCGGAGCTCTGCGGTGGCCGGTTGATGAGTGTCGCCTGGTTTTGGTGCAGCCAGGAAGTGTGCTCCCCCTGGTGGAGAATCTCATGGGAAATAGGGTGCCATCCTCCGCAATCACGCATTACGAATCATGTTTAATTTCATTTCTTCACCCAACAGTCTCGCCATTCTCGTGTGTGTGTGTGTGTGTGTGTGTGTGTGCGCGCACACACACACACACACACACACACACACACACACACACACACACACACACACACACACACACACACACACACCCCGCATCACGCGATGCTTCTGCAGATAGTTTGAAAGTGAGGTGACTGCAGGCGGGCGGAAATAGCAACATTTTTTTTAAAAGAATCACTAATAAAACCTCCAAACAACAGGGACAAACCAAGTACAAGACAAAACACGACGCGTTTCGACCTTTTAGGTCTTCTTCTTTTGGCATTATGAACAAACATCAAAGACAACGAAAACGAAGAACGAACAATCACTTATCTTCTCAAATTCGCGATGCAAGATGGGTGTTTCTCCTGCAGATGTTTACATGGGGTTTCTTTGATGTATGTTGGGTCGTGTTGTTCTTTGGTCACGAAGAGCTGCTTCTTCTTGCATGGGGAGGGTCATGGACTTCCTTCTCATTGCAGTGATTCACCAAGGCTATCAACAAGCCTGTAGGATTCTTCCAAGGCAAAACTGCCTTCGCTTGCTTTGAGTACAACCTCCCTTTGCAGTAGTTAACCAAGGCTACCAACAGACCTGCAGTATTCTTCCAAGGCAAATGGTTCTGGCTTTCGTTTAGTGCTGCCAAAGCCTGTAACTTCCTCATGAAGGAGCTAACAGGAAATGGGGCGCCACCCCTTTCATATTTACATATCGAATAACGTTTCTGTTTTGTTTTGTTTTGTTTTTCCTTAAGCGTCCCTACTTCATCCTTCGCTCACCCTCTCCCACCCACACACCCATCCATCCTCTTTCCTCCGCGCCCGAACATTACACCCATCACATTACACCCACCACATTACACTCATCACATCACACCCATCACATCACACCCATCACATTACACCCATCACATTACACCACCCATCACGATACACCCATCACATTACACCCGTCACATTGCACCCATCACATTACATCCATCACATTACACCACCCATCACATTACAACCATCACATTACACCCATCACATTACACCCATCACATCATACCCGTCACATTACACCCATCACATTACACCCATCACTTTACACCCATCACATCACACCCATCACATTACACCACCCATCACATTACACCCATCACATTACACGCATCACATTACACCCATTACATTACACCCATCACGTCACACCCAACACATTACACCCACCACATCACACCCATTACATTACACCCGTCACATTACACCCATCACATTACACCCGTCACATTACACCCATCACACTACACCCACCACATTACACCCACCACATTATACCCATCGCATTACACCCATCACATTGCATCTACCATATTACACCCATTACATTACACCCGTCACATTACACCCATCAAATTACACCCGTCACATTACACCCATCACATTACACCCATCACATTACACCCATCACATCACACCACCCATCACATTACACCCATCATATTACACCCATCACATTACACCACCCATCACATTATACCACCCATCACATTACACCCATCACATTACACCACCCATCATATTACACCCATCACATTACACCACCCATCACATTACACCACCCATCACATTACAAATATCACATTACACCCATCACATCACACCCACCACATTACACCCATTACATTACACCCGTCACCTTACACCCACCACATTACACCCGTCACATTACACCGATCACATTACACCTACCACATTACACCCATCACATTACACCCATCACATTAAACCCATCACATCACACCACCCATCACATTACACCCATCACATTACACCCATCACATTACACCACCCATCACATTACACCACCCATCACATTACACCCATCACATTACACCACCCATCATATTACACCCATCACATTACACCACCCATCACATTACACCACCCATCACATTACAAATATCACATTACACCCATCACATCACACCCACCACATTACACCCATTACATTACACCCGTCACCTTACACCCACCACATTACACCCGTCACATTACACCGATCACATTACACCCACCACATTACACCGATTACATTACACCCACCACATTACACCCATTACATTACACCAGTCACATTACACCCACCACATTACACCCATGGCATTACATCCGTCACATTACACCCATCATATTACACCACCCATCACATTACAGCCATTACATTACACCCATCACATTACACACATTACATTACACCCATTACATTACACCCATTACATTATACCCATCACATTACACCCATCATATTGCACCCACCAGATTACGCCCACCACATTACACTCATCACATTACACCCATCACATTACACTCATCACATTACACCCATCACATTACACCCATCATATTGCACCCACCACATTACACCCATCACATCATACCCATCACATTACACCCTCACATTACACCCACCACATTACACCCACCACATTACACCCATCACATTACACCCATCACATTACACCCACCACATTACACCCATCACATTACTCGATGCTCGTGCCGATTTGTAGGTTGGGATTTCTTTGATACGTGGTTCTCTAGTCACGAACAACTCTTTATCGCTCGTGCTGGGTTTTCTGGTATCATTCAGTTGATGGGGAGGGATAGAAAGGTCTGTAGCGTTGAAGGACCAAATGGCCATCTCTTTCTTTAGTGCCAGTAGACACTGCCACTCGCTGGTGAAAAAAAAAAAAGTACTGATGCTGAGGCACCAGTCTCTCCAAAGTTGTATTTCATAATGTTTGACATCTTTGGTCTATTTTCTAATACATGCATCCTCCTATTTCTCTCTCTCTCTCTCTCTCTCTCTCTCTCTCTCTCTCTCTCTCTCTCTCTCTCTCTCTCTCTCTCTCTCTCTCTCTCTCTCTCTCCTGATTGCTAATGCAAATCTTTAAGCGACTTTTGTAACACACATGTTGGGTATGAAGATTAATGTTAAACACAGAGAACTCCTCAGCCAAGAGAATTGTTGATTCTAGACGGGTGTTAACAAATGATTTTGTTCACCATGCGAAACTCAGCGGTTCTTATTGCTTTTTATGTGGGATTCAATATTTACATTCGTACGTTCTCTTTTCTCATTGCGTCTTTCCTCACTTCCTCCACCTCCCACCCCCGCCTTCCAATTAATAATAATAATAATGTTAATTTATATAGCGCCTATTCTCTATAATTTAGGGCTCTAAGCGCTTTACATTACCAACAGCAACAACAACAACAACACACACACACACACACACACACACACACACACACACACACACACACACACACACACACACGCACGCGCGCGCGCGCGCACACGAGCTCACGCATGACCACACACCCACGCTCTCAGACACCAGCACGCACGCACGCAAGCACTCACATCAACACGGCCTGCACGCACAAGCAACACAACCACCAGGCACTCACGCGCGCACGCACAAACCCACTCAAGGTGGATTGGGAAGTTGGGGGGGGGGGGGGTGTCTTTGGTTAAAGTCTTTGGGTCAATTTCATAGTGAATGATGACTTGTTTACTTCTCTTTTTAACCGAATATTTAATTATTTTCATTTTTTCTTGTTCTGTTTTGTTTTTGTCTTGCATGAAAATGACAAATAGAGCAAGGTTTGTTACGTTAGAATTTTTAAAGTTATTTGGCGCCTCAGCATTTCAACATTTAATTTCTTATTTCCAACAATTCTTGCAGTCATAATATTTTGAAATAGTTTGGGTCGTTCTCCAGTCTTGGTGACCTGCTTCTTACGCGTGTTGTGTGTATATTTTGAAATAGTTTGGGTCGTTCTCCAGTCTTGGTGACCTGCTTCTTACGCGTGTTGTGTGTATATTTTGAAATAGTTTGGGTCGTTCTCCAGTCTTGGTGACCTGCTTCTTACGCGTGTTGTGTGTATATTTTGAAATAGTTTGGGTCGTTCTCCAGTCTTGGTGACCTGCTTCTTACGCGTGTTGTGTGTATATTTTGAAATAGTTTGGGTCGTTCTCCAGTCTTGGTGACCTGCTTCTTACGCGTGTTGTGTGTATATTTTGAAATAGTTTGGGTCGTTCTCCAGTCTTGGTGACCTGCTTCTTACGCGTGTTGTGTGTATATTTTGAAATAGTTTGGGTCGTTCTCCAGTCTTGGTGACCTGCTTCCTACGTGTGTTGTGTGTATATTTTGAAATAGTTTGGGTCGTTCTCCAGTCTTGGTGACCTGCTTCTTACGCGTGTTGTAGGTTTCTCCGCAGTTTATAGCCAAGAAATCAGAACAGCATGGAGAGTTCTTGCAGCACGAAATAGCCTGCCCTTGCTTTGGTACAAAGACACACTATTACCTCCCTTGTGAAAAAAAAACAAAAACAAACCCAGATGCAGAGAGCGCCTTGAAAGTTATTCTCATACATTCGATAGCGTCCCTACCACCTTCCTCCCTCCCTGTCCATTTCTTTCCAGCAGAACATGGGCATCTGATTCCGTCCAGGGAAGGTTAAAGCGGCAGAAGGAGAGGGGGACGGGGGTTTCGACTTCCAGCATACCGTGCCTTAGAATGGTGGTATTCTAGTAGAATAATGCCCCTTCGACTTTTAGTGTGTAGTTTGCACTCTCAGCACCAGTTGGTCTCGCCAGCCTTGGGTATGTCTATGGTTCAATGACCATATCACTGTTTTCTTTTATTCCTTTTTTTAAGATGTCACCTTTATCAGGATGTACGTGGTAGATTGAAACGTGGTGACAGTCCTGAGATAACCTTTGCTGTTGACGGGACTATAATTTTAATCTTAATCTTAATCTTATCAGGATGTGACTTTTTTCACAATGTGACCTTTTTTTTTTTTTTTTTGCCTGTATGATTCCTGGAAAAGGCCGTCTGTGTGTGGTTGGTTGGGCTATAATGATTAAAATCTATATAACTAATTAACGTAGGTTCGTTGACTTTCAGCCTCTCAACATTATCTCTTTGACAGGTTAAAGATCCTCTGTTATTTCAATTTTCTATTTGGTAATGGTAAAGATCTATATAATGTAAATTCGTGAACGTTGACCTTTTGAAAGGTTAAAGATCCACGTTTATTTTCGTTTTCTATTTGATAATGGTAGAAATCTATGTAATGTAAATTAATCGACTTTAAGACTTTTTAACATTTGCCCTTTTGACGGGTTAAAGATCCACTGTAATTTTAATTTTCTATTTGATAATGATGAAAATATATGTAATGTAGGCTCATGGACTTGAAGACTTTTTTAACATTGACCTTTTGAAAGGTTAAAGATCCACTGCTATTTTAATTTTCTATTTGATAATGATAAAAATCTATATAACGTAGGCTCGTGAACTTCAAACCTTTTTAACATTGACCTTATGAAAATCAAAGATCCACTCTTATTTTAAAATTTTCTGTTTGATAACGGGGAAAATCTATATAGTGCACAATCGTGGACTATGAACCTATTACCATTGCCTTTTTGAAAGGTTGAAAATCCAATCTGGGTTTCATAAATATTCTGGATGTGAGTGATAGCTAGCTAGCTGACCAGAGGGAGATGTAAGACTGCTGAGGATTGTTCACTGTATGACCTGCTGGTCATCTCCGTTCCTTGACACGCCTGACACGAAGGCTTTCTTTACCTTTGGGTTTTGTCCTTGGAATGATAGGCCTTCGGCAATATAGATGACGTGGAGAGCAGTCCAGTTGTATTTTAGACTTTCGGATGGAGGTAGAGGTCTGTGTGCGTGCGTGCGTGCGTGCGTGCGTGCGTATGTGTGTGTGTGTGTGTGTGTGTGTGTGTGTGTGTGTGTGTGTGTGTGTGTGTGTGTGTGTGTGAGTATATATTGTGTGTGTGTGTGTGTGTGTGTGTGTGTGTGTGTGTGTGTGTGTGTGTGTGTGTGTGTGTGGTGTGTGTGTGTGTGTGTGTGTGTGTGTGTGTGTGTGTGTGTGTGTTGAGTATGTGTGTGTGTGTGTGTGTGTGTGTGTGTCGTGTGCGTGTGTGTGTGTGTGTGTGTGTGTGTGTGTGTGTGTGTGTGTGTGTGTGTGTGCGGAAGGTAGTCAGCCTTGGGATTTCTTCTTGAACATGACCGCACTGCGCTGTCTCTCCTCTTTGATGTATTATTTGCAAGCAAGCAAGCAAGCGCATGCATGCACACACACATATTCGTGCGCGCTTCCACACACACACACACACACACACGCGCGCGCGCGCGCGCACTCACACACACACACACACACACACACACACACACACACACACACACACACACACACACACACACACACACCACAACACAACACACACGCAAGCACCCATGCACGCACACAACGCGAAAAGTGTTTACACTGATGTCATGTAGCTCCTGGACTCTACCTATGCCCCTCCCCCACCCCGTCCATCCCCATTTCCTTTCGCCCCCCCCCCCTCTCCTCCTCCTCCTCCTCCTCCAATCGTCTTCTCCTCCTCTCCTCCGTTTTTCTCCTTCTTTTATTTCTTCGTTTTTTTTTTTTGTTTTTTTTTTTGTTTTTTGTCTGTTTTGGTTTGGTTTGGTTTGGTTTGTTTGTTTGTTTGTTAGAGTCTTTCCGTTCACAAGTGTCATCTTCGTCTGCTTCTTTTTTTTGTTTTCTTAATGATAGGTGTCAGACACTTGGGGTAAAAGACAACAACAACAATAGCAACAGCAGCAACAACAACAACAACAACCAAGAAACAAACAGTGGAGGAATTTCATTTTGTAAACCCGGAAGCTTTTCAAGCATCAACATTCATTATCAACGTTCAATCCAACAACAACAACAACAACAACAACAACAACAACAACAACAACAACAACAGCAACAGCAGCAGCAACAACAACAACAACCAAGAAACAAACAGTGGAAGAATTTCATTTTGTAAACCCGGAAGCTTTTCAAGCATCAACATTCCTTATCAACGTTCAATCCAACAACAACAACAACAAGAACAACAACAACAGCAACAGCAGCAGCAACAACAACAACGACCAAGAAACAAACAGTGGAGGAAATTCAGTTTGTAAACCCGGAAGCTTTTCAAGCATCAACATTCATTATCAACGTTCAATCCAACAAAAGCAACAGCAACAACAAAACAAGAAGAAGAAGAAGAAGAAGAAGAAGAAGAGAAGAAGAAAAGAAAAGAAACAACAACAACAACAACACAACAACAACAACAACCAAGAAACGAACAAAGGATGGATTTCAGTTTGTGACTCCGGGTGGTTTTCAAGTATCAACATTTCATTGTCAACGTTCAGACTAACCTGAGTTCAGTCATGACGGGAGGAGGAGGAGGAGGAGGAGGAGAGTGAGAGGTCATGAGGAAGAGGAGGGAGGGGGTGGGGGGGATGGGGTCACGAGGGAGACGGGGGATGGTACTGGTATAGTGTTCGGTGATTGATTTGCTCGTCTGCTTTATA
>CM065721.1:77228261-77230761 GCA_033310375.1 Conus canariensis
GATCAAGCCGATGTGTGCACGAAATGTATGGTTACAGATTGGACAGACAATGTATTATAACGCCGAAGAAAGAATGACCATTCACTTCAAATACGTTGAGGCATGGGAGGGGGGGGGAGGACGGGGGGGGGGAGGACAGGGGGGGAGGACGGGGGAGGAGGGTAGGCTGGAGGAGGAGGAGGAAGTGGCGGTGGGGGTTTTGAGAGAGTCAGAGAAGAAGATAGTGTGTGAGGTGATCCTCAAAACATGCCCCCCTAACCCCCCCTCCCCACCCCCACCCCCCGCCATCCCCCTTGCCCTTCTTCCCTAAACCCTTCCAACCCTGACTCCCCACATAGAAATGTCGCCTGTGATGATGTCCAGAGAGTTGTGGGATTTCCCGCTACCCTTCGTTAAGTTCTCATTAAGAGACAGCGCTGGAAAGGAACCCTCCGTCTTCAGCTAATTCCAGTCCCTTTGGAGGTCTCGTCTGTTACTGCTGCTGCTGCTGCTGCTGCCTCTCTCTCTCTCTCTCTCTCTCTCTCTCTCTCTCTCTCTCTCTCTCTCTCTCTCTCTCTCTCTCTCTAGCAAGGACAGATTGGAAGAATACGCTCTGCCTAAAGTCTCAATCCTTGATCGAGAAAAAGTTTTCCGAGTTCTGAGCTCCTCTCTCTCTCTCTCTCTCTCTCTCTCTCTCTCTCTCTCTGGGGATTGTGGTGGGGAGGTACTAGAGAGCGTGTCTAGGGAGTAAAGGGCCTTGGAAAGGGGTGGGGGTGGGGGTAGGGTCCTGCTGTGAACACGGGCGGACGGACTGTACAAGGTCTAGTCATTAAGCCTAACATGTAGAAGACCCCGACCATCCCACCGGTCCATGTTTGGCGGAGAGGTTGACAGCCATGGCCGAGGGGACTTAGTCAGTTTCGTGAATTGAAGGGTGTAGCTGTCTCCTGCCGATTTTCAACGGCTTCCTGTTTGACAAGACAATACACAATTCTTCATTTACTAGGATAATAGAAAATCACTGGTGTGCATTTTTTACATCCAGTCCTCGCCCTGAGTAGGCAAAAGTTAAGAGAGAGCTGGCTTCACTTATATCCCTATGTTGTAACTTGCTCATCACAAGTGAAAACCGAAGGCTCTCCTTACCAAGCAAAAGACAGTTCACAAAATTCGGCCAATCATGAAGCCCAACACATATCATACTAACATCCATACGTTAATGAGATGCTCATGAACAAGTGAAACCGAAGGCTGTCCTTACGAATCAAAAGACAGTTCACAAAATTGGGCCGAATCATGAAGCGTGACATATATTATACTAGTACCCATAAATAAATGAGACAGTGAGGAAAAAGAAGGACGATTGTTAAACAGCCTAGTCTGTAATTCAACTTTTTTTCCGTTTCAAACCCGCTCTCCCTTCCACACAAGCAAAGTGAACGTTGTCTGTACTGGATGGAGATCAACAAGAAATGACACGAGTGAGGTGTAGAAGGAGTGACGTGAGTGTCCACAAGAAATAGGTAGGTGAGGATAAACTGCTTGTTCTCTTCTGAAAGCATGCACTGGAACGCTCAGAGACTCAATAACACGGGTGGGGATTCATTTCAAGATTTGTTATTTGGTTTTATTCCTGGTCAACAGAGACAAAGGAACAACAAGATAGTAACAGCAACAGCAACAACCAGAAATTAGGTATAAAGTGAGCCAAAAGGTAAAATAGAAAGAGAGAAACACATAGGAAAAAAAGGAAATAACCTCAGTAAAGCATCATTTATATATAAAGCATAGTTACCTACTGACAAAAATAGCGCAGTGCTTTAGGAACTATTCACGAACCGGTATACATCGTACTATTCTAATACTGCTACTCGTAAGAAATGTAGCCTACACATGCTTTTCATGAAAAACACGCAGGATCAATAGAGTCAGACCGAGAGATCGGTATTGATACATAAATAGCATGGGAAAGGCAGATAGTTGGACAGATAGACAGACAGACGGACGAACAGACAAGCAAACAAACAGGAAAGCAGAAAGAGTTGGGCCACAGCAAGTGAAGACATGTTATTACCATGTTGTACATTATTTCTCGAGTGCACAGATACAAAAATATTTCAGCAGCATATAAAAGCTTCTCTTTCTTTCTTTCTTTCTTTCTTTCTTTCTTTTCTTACAATTCTTTTATGCCTGTAAGAAAATGGTCCAACTGACGCTCTTGCGCTCTGTCTTTGTCAACGTTGTATTTCTTAGATTCAATAGCAACACCGCCATGTTTACAAGCAAAAAAGCACATGCCCACATGCTGTCATGGCTTTGACACAAAGGGGGAGGAGGGGGATGGATAAGGGGGGGGGAGAGGAGGGGGGACAGAAGAAAAGAACCATCACTTCTGCCTCCTTCACTAGGTGTGGGGGATCACCAGACATCAGAACAGACTTTTTGCCTGAAGGCAGGAGAAGGAGGGGTGGTGGGTGGTGGGGGTTAGGTGGTGGGTGACAGGTAGACGGGGTGGGAGTAG
>CM065721.1:77235761-77245761 GCA_033310375.1 Conus canariensis
CAACACATGATACCCTGTTTTTCATTGATCACTGCTATCTTCTCTCAACAAACAGCAGCATATTGATGCCAACACATTATTTCACCTGTTACAATAACATCATCCCACAGCATTGTTTACTTTTTTAAACAACACTATTAATATGAACCTCCCAACCCCCCACCCCCACCCCCCACCCCATTGTGGATGAAGAGATATGAGCTCTCCTTCTCTTGCCCCCCTTCCCCCCCCCCCCCACACACACACACACATTACCCTCCTTTCTTTTTTTTTCTCAACCCCCCTCCCCCCCTCCCAATCATACCTTATCACCCATTTATCTTCCATCCCCTTCCCTCCCTTATTAACATTACCCACACACCTTTCACAACTACCCACGCATAACTACCACCACCTCTTTCATCACCCAGCGAAATCATTTATTTTATCACCTAAACTTTCTTCTTCTTCTTCTTCTTTTTTTTTTTAAACAGTTTCTTCTGTTCATGTACTTATTTACCCCTTCTATATATAATTTTTTTTTCTCCAGTTTGCCTCCCCCCCCCCCCTTACCATTATTATCAATCCACCATTACCACAACCGTCACAAAGATATCACACCACCCCACTAAACTAGACACACAACCCTATCGTATCACACAACCCCCCCCCCTCCCCCCACGAACCCCCCCTCCTTTTCCTCTCCCATAATCCCCCTTGTCATTTCCGCCTAGCGGCTATTCTCCCCACCACATGGACAACAACAGATGAGTCATTTTCGTTCTTTGTTTGTACTGTCCTAAATGTTAAATGTGAGTTATTTTTCGCCTGAAGAAGACCCAAGAGGTTGAAATGCATCGTGTCTTGTCATGTGCTTTGTTTGTCAATGTCATTGGCGGTAACTAACACCCTCTCTTTCTAAATTTTGCTTCGTTCGCCGCCGTCAGTCACTCCATTTTGAAACTTGAGAATTTTAGTTTGTTGTTTGCTTTTGCGAACTGTTTACTACGCAGTCCTATGAGGCATTTGTTATTGTTTGTGTTATGATTCAAAATAGTTATTCAAAGTTGGTTTTCCCATACCTTTCTTTGTTTTTCTTTTTTAAAAACTTTTTTTTATTGTATTGTAAAGATTGTAAAGATGCTTTTTTTTGTATATGATTGCAAGATAACCCACCGACCCACCTCCTCCTCATGCTCCCCCTCTCCACACCCTTTCACTTCGTCTAATATCACTTAATGTGGAAAGACGTTAAATTGAAGACAACAACAACAACAACAACAACAACAACAACAACAACACACACACACACACACACACACACACACACACACACACACACACACACACACACACACACACACTTTTATCTAGACTCATGAAGATATTGAATGTGTACAAAAAAATGGCTATTCAATGACATCAAAACATGACGTTCAAACCAACTGTGGTATAAAAATAAGTAAAATAAGACATGCATCTACAACAACAACTAATATGGTTTTTCGATAAGGATCCGGTATAATAAAACATAACGTGAATACTAACAATGTTTATTGACCCCAAAGTCTGACCAGTGCATTGAATCAAAGCGTAGGTCAGACACCTGCTAAGGCGTAGCCATGAGACCCTCTTGTTCAATTCTCTCATCTTAGTCATTAATTCATTTATCCATCAATTTTGAATCAGGTGCAGTGTGGTCTTGATACTTAGCCAATGTGGTGTGGCGTATATGGATTAGTCCGCACGCAGCAGCATTTCCTTTATGGAACTGAACCTGAAACTAACAATGAGACCATACAGGGCAATTTTAGTGCATTTCATGAAAAAGTGTTAATACCCTTCTTAAAATAGACATAAAGTATAAGCATTTGATATGATATTTACATGTTCTGCATTGAAAGCATTAAAGTGTGTAAAAGTCATCTTTCATTTTATTCATTTTAGGCTCCTCTGCATTTAATGCACCACTGACATGAAAGTAAACGTCTTCCAACAGAGAATCAGAACAGAAATAAAGATTATCAATATGGCTTTACCACGATGGGGGTTTCTTTTTTTTTTTTTCAAATTTCAAATAAACCCATTAAAAATCATTTGCCGAGAACAGGGACGAAAATTGTCGGCGGGTCTCGTTTATTTTCTAAACATGGTGAATGTTGTCAGAATGAACTGCTAAATCCGCTAACAGAGAAAACGGATTCCCTCTCCCTTCCGCACCCCCTGGAGGTCTGAGAGGCCAGAAGAAAGGCGATGGCGATTGATGGGGGACGAACAGTGTTCCTGAAAGAAAACAGGCCTCTATGGAGGTGCCAGAGAGGGTGTGCGATGTTAACAGACCGGTGCGGACATGTGGGAAGCAGGAATGACGGTGTGACTATTCAACAGATTTTGATAAACTTAAAAGAAAAAAATAAAGTTCCGCAGGACGAAAGGGACAAACAAATGACAAGACAAAACACGACGCGTTTTGAGCTCTTTGGACTTCCTCAGACAAGATAACATTCAGTACAATGAAAACAAAGAACGAGCGATCACTTATCTCCTCGAATTTGAGGAGCTACGCGGTGCTGGTTCTTCATTTTCATTGTCCAGAATGTTGTTTATCTCACCCAAAGAAGACCAAATTTGAGAAGATAAGTGATTGCTCGTTCTTCGTTTTCATCGTCCTGGATGTTGTTTATCTTGCCTGAAGAATACCAAAGAGGTCGAAACGCCCGTGTTTTGTCTTGTCATTTGTTTGTCCCTTTGGTCCAGCGGGATAGTAGTTGTACTCCCAGTTCTTATAGAACTGTCCGTGGTCAAAATTTGTTCCACTCGCTCCAGACAAAACTACTGGGCCGATCTTTCTGAAAATTTGTAGGTACGGATCATGCCCGATGTTTACCAGAATAGCCGTTACTAACAGCTATAACGGGCCAAAACAGTTTTTCCTCTTTATGGAATGTCTCACGCGTATTCAAGATAAACTGGGAGTACGTTTATATGCTTTGCATCTTGTTTTCTTTTAAATTTGTTTCAATGTCCGCATGCAGTCACCTACCTCACTTTGAAGTTAGCTGTTAAAGAGATGTCAACAGTTCATTTCACTCCGTTCCTCTGCCGCCTTGGACGCTCATTTCGTCCAGTGTTGACCTTCCTTGTGGGTGTAATGGATCGCTCTGCCTCATGTGTGTCAGATTCTGGGTGAAATTAGGTGCTGAGTGTTGTAGACCTATGTAAGGTTAAGTACTTTCCAAGTGAAGTCACTACATTCGGAAATTGAAACAAATTTTAAAAATAATTCTTTAGTGAGTCCGCTAAACAACAGGGACACACAACAGGATGTTTTGTCTTGTGATTTGTTTGTCTTTGTTGTTTGGTGGGCTCACTAAGAATTTTCTTTTTTTAAAGGTTAGGTAGTTAATGTGTCATGTGTTTTCTTTGTAACAAAGCGTTGCCATAAATATTAAATTGTCTTTTTGGTGAGTTTGTTTTGTTTTCTTTTTTAAAAAAAGAGATAATCTTAGCAATCCATCAACTTGTGTTTCTTTTCCTTTTCTTTCAAGACTGTTTTTTTTCCTCCATTTCAAGTGTATTCTTCATTTTGTTCTTTTGCCTGTCTTCTTTCTGCACAGTCATTACATCTTTGTTCTTTTGCCTGTCTTCTTTCTGCACAGTCATTACATCTTTGTTCTTTTGCCTGTCTTCTTTCTGCACAGTCATTACATCTTTGTTCTTTTGCCACTCTTTCTGCACAGTTTACATCTTTCTTTTGCTGCTCTTCGCACAGTCATTACATCTTTGGCTATTGACAAATGGTCTTAAATACATATTCCCCTGTTATTCGCTTCTCTCTCTCTCTCTCTCTCTCTCTCTCTCTCTCTCTCTCTCTCTCTCTCTCTCTCTCTCTTGCTTTGCTATTTTTGGTTTCCTTATCTTTTCTTGTTCACAAACGTTTTGAATGGCATCGTTTTGTTTTATTTCAATTACTCCTTCTGTTACGACCGTGCTCTGTTTGTTCGAAGAGTTTCATCTATTTTGGGGGAATAGAGGAAACGGGAAGATATACAAAAAAATATTTGAGATCAGAAAAACATTTACCAATTCAGGTGGGGGGGGGGGGGGGGGGGGCGGCTGGAGAGGGAGAGTTGGCATATCTTTGAAATCTATACTGCTGTTTGTGAAATGGAAGGGAAAGAGGAAGGGGGAATGGCATGTGTGTTTGTACAATTTGTACAAGAGGGTGGCCGTTTGGGACCGATTGGGTGGATGTGTCAAGTGACTTGTCATATTATCTCACAGGTTTTTTTCCTCAAGTCAGTTATCATTCAATCAGACCAGACTCAAATGAACATAGAAATAAGGAAAGAGACGTTAAATAGTTTTAACCAAAATTACCGGAGTAAAGAAATATATTCAAAACCCTTATTCCATTATAAATAATTTGAGTGAATAATTCGAACTGAAATTGACGGTATCCCGGCGGAATGAAGATGGATAGAATGTTTTGGTCAGAGTCAGTGGAGCGCAGTCTGCTGAACACATGGGGATCTTTCAAAAGTCATTTGACTGATCACAGTACTACCGTTAATAAGAAAGAAACCAGGATGCCAAAATGATGAATTTCCAAGACCAACAAGAGTCTTCACAATTCTGCTGATAATGAATACAATCAGGATCAATGCATTATTACAAGCTTGCAAGCCTCAGCAACAGTCCTAGAGAGTGAAAATAAAAACGAAGAAAATCTCTGACGAGAGATACGGATACAGACATAGATATCTATTTCATTAATAGGCCATTGTCTCTCTGACGAGAGAGAGAGAGAGAGAGAGAGAGAGAGAGAGAGAGAGAGAGAGAGAGAGAGAGAGAGAGAGAGAGCACATTCTGATAAGAAAAAAGATGAGATGTTTTAGATTGAGATAATTTGAAGGAAATTATCAGGAAACAATTGACAAAAAAGACGACAGCCTTTACCAACACAGTCAAACAGTTTATACACCACCACTTAATTGTCAATAAAACAGAAGACAAGATGAACAGGTTCATCTGACATAGGACTCCATGCACCCATGTTTCGCACAAACACTCCATGTATGACACAGCAAACACCCTCCCTCACAAGGACGGTCCTCACCAAAGCCACCTGAAACACTGTTAGGCAAAACAGAGGAACAGAGTGTGAAACTGGTAGAGGAGTGGACGGGGACAACTCAGCTAATGGCCACGTCGTCATTCCTGTTTCCTGAATGGCCACACCAACTGGTCTTTTTTTAAACATCGCACATTCCTTTAGCACCTCCATAGAAATATCTTTTCCTTGGGGAAGATATTTTTGTTGCTTTTTTTTCTTGAGTCCTTTTCATTCCGCCCTCTGAAAACCCTAATGGCGGCAAAAGCGGAAGAGTGAATGCGTTTTGTCAGCTGAGGATTTACGCGATCAATTTTGAAAACATCCAATATGTTTAGAAAATAAATTGGACTGTGAACAATTTCCGTTCCTTTCCCACAAACAATTTGGGAGGATTTTTTTTAAACCTGGACTGTAGCAAAGCGTAACCTTATATGGACAAGCCATAAAATTCGTTATTTTTTTTGCAATTCAATTGATATCAAATCAGACCAGATTAAATATAAAGATAAAGAAATAGACGTGAAATAATTCAGCAAAAATTATCCGAGGAAAGAAGTATATTTAAAACCTTATCAGAATCTACATAAGCGGTGTAAATAATTCGAACTAAAACTGACAGTATCCTGGCGGAATAAAGCTAGATGGACACAATATTTTGGTCAGATTGAGTTGCACACAGTCTGCTGGACACACGAGGATCTTCCAAAAGTCATCAGAATGATCACAGCCCTACTGTTAATAAGAAATAAACCAGGATGCCGAAATGACGAATGTCCAGGACTGACTAGTGTCTTCGTAATTTTGCTGATAATGAATGACTAAATTCAGGATCGATGCATTATTAGAAACTTGCAAGCCTCAGTAACAGTCCTAAAGATCAAAAATGAAAAGGAAAAAAACCTCTAACAAGAGAGAGAGAGAGAGAGAGAGAGAGAGAGAGAGAGAGAGAGGCATATGCTTAAAAATGATTTTTTTTTGTATAAATGAGCTAACTTAAAGGAAAATAGGCTAAACAACGGAAAGGAAAGATGACAACCATTGCCAGGACAGTCATACAGTTTTTACACCATCACTTCATTGCCAATAAAACAGAAGACAAAATGAACAGGTTCATCTGACACACGACTGCATGCACCCACATTTCGCACAAACACTCCATGTATGACACAGCAAACACCCTCCCTCGCAAGGACGGTCCTCACCAAAGCTATCTGAAACACTGTTAGGCGAAACAGAAGAGGAACAGAGTGTGAAACTGGTAGAGGAGTGGACGGGACAACTCTGCTAATGGCCACGTCGTCATTTCTGTTTCCTGAACGCCCACACCAACTGGTCTTTTTTTCTTTTGAAACGTCGCACATTCCCTAAGCACCTCTGTTGAAATCCGTTTTCTTCAAGAGGACTTTTTTTGTTTGTTTGTTTCTTTTCTACAGTCTTTTTCATTCCGCTCTCTGAAAACCCTAATGGTGGCAAAAGGGAAAGAGTGAATTCATTTTGTCGCCTGAGGATTTATGCGATTAATTTTGAAAACTTGTTCAGAAAATAAATTGGGCTGCAAAGAATTTCCGTCCCTTTCCCACAAACAGTCTGGGAGGAACTTTTCTAACCTGGACTCTAGCAAAGCGTAACCCAATATGGACAAACCATGCAATCATTTTTATTACCTGACAGAAGTGGTGTTTTTTTTTTATTTTGTGTTTTATTTATTCATTTATTTTGCAATTCAACATGAATTTAAATCAGCCCAGAGCCAACTGAATATAAGAATAAGGAAAGACACTTTAACTAGTGTAGCGAAAATTACCAGAGGAGTGAAACATATCAAAACCCCTCAGCAAATTGTAAATAATTGAAGAAAATGATTTGAAATGAAACCGATAATGTCCCAGCAGAATAAAGATGGACAGAATGTTTTGGTCAGAGTCAGTGGAGCGCAGTCTGCTGGACACACAGGGATCTTCCAGAGTCATGGAGTGATCACAGTCCTACCGTTAATAAGAAAGAAACCAGGATGCCGAAATGACGAATTTCCAAGACCGACCCACAGAGCAAAAATGAAAAAGGAGGAATATGTCTGACGAGAGAGAGAGAGAGAGAGAGAGAGAGAGAGAGAGAGAGAGAGAGAGAGAGAGAGAGAGAGAGAGAGAAGCATATTCTGGTTTGAAAAAAAAAAAGAGATTTATAATAGAAGAGCCCATTCAAAATGTGACATCACGAACAAATATAAACGAAGATGACAGCCTTTACCAGGACAGTCACACAGTTTTTACACCATCACTTCATTGCCAATAAAACAGAAGACAAGATGAACAGGTTCATCTGACACACGATTGCATGCGACCACATTTCGCACAAACACTCCATGTATGACACAGCAAGCACCCTCCCTCACAAGGACGGTCCTCACCAAACCTATCTGAAACACTGTTAGGCAAAACAGAAGAGGAACAGAGTGTGAAACTGGTAGAGGAGTGGACGGGGACAATTCTGCTAATGGCCACGTCGTCATTTCTGTTTCCTGAATGCCCACACCAACTGGTCTTTTTTTCTTTTCAACATCACACATTCCCTTAGCACCTCCATACAAATCTGTTTTCCTCCAGGAAGACCTTTTTGGCTTCTTTTCGCGGGTCCTTTTCATTCCGCCCTCTGAAAACCCTAATGGCGGCAACAGGGGAAGAGTGAATGCGTTTTGTTAGCTGAGGATTTACGCGATCAATTTTGAAAACATCCAATATGTTTAGAAAATAAATTGGGCTGTGAACAATTTCCGTTCCTTTCCCACAAGCAATCTGGGAGGAACGTTTTTTAAAACCTGGACTGTAGCAAAGCCTAACCCAATATGGACAAACCATATAACCGTCTTTTTATTATCTGATAGAAGAGTTTCTTTCGCCAGCTAATTTAATGTTAGATCAGACCAAACTCAACTGAATATAAAAGAAAGAGAAGTTAAATAATTCAGCGAAAATTACCACAGAGAGAGAAACATGTATAACACCCTTAGCAGAAAGCAAAAAATTCGAGTGCTTTTGCATTTAGATAAAGAAAAGCAGAAGGAAACTAAAAGCGAAGAAGAGAGACAGGGACAGACAAGAGAGACAGGGACAGAAGAGAGACAGGGACAGAAGAGAGAGACAGGGACAGAAGAGAGAGAGGGACAGAAGAGAGAGACAGGGACAGAAGAGAGAGAGGGACAGACAAGAGAGACAGGGACAGAAGAGAGAGAGGGACAGAAGAGAGACAGGGACAGAAGAGAGACAGGGACAGACAGGAGAGACAGGGACAGAAGAGAGACAGGGACAGACAAGAGAGACAGGGACAGAAGAGAGAGAGGGACAGACAAGAGAGACAGGGACAGAAGAGAGACAGGGACAGACAAGAGAGACAGGGACAGAAGAGAGACAGGGACAGACAAGAGAGACAGGGACAGAAGAGAGACAGGGACAGACAAGAGAGACAGGGACAGAAGAGAGACAGGGACAGAAGAGAGACAGGGACAGAAGAGAGAGACAGGGACAGAAGAGAGAGAGACAGGGACAGACAAGAGAGACAGGGACAGACAAGAGAGACAGGGACAGAAGAGAGACAGGGACAGAAGAGAGACAGGGACAGACAAGAGAGACAGGGACAGACAAGAGAGACAGGGACAGAAGAGAGAGACAGGGACAGACAAGAGAGACAGGGACAGAAGAGAGAGACAGGGACAGAAGAGAGACAGGGACAGAAGAGAGAGACAGGGACAGAAGAGAGACAGGGACAGAAGAGAGAGACAGGGACAGAAGAGAGACAGGGACAGACAAGAGAGACAGGGACAGAAGAGAGAGAGGGACAGAAGAGAGAGAGACAGGGACAGAAGAGAGAGACAGGGACAGACAAGAGAGACAGGGACAGAAGAGAGAGACAGGGACAGAAGAGAGACAGGGACAGAAGAGAGACAGGGACAGACAAGAGAGACAGGGACAGAAGAGAGAGAGGGACAGACAAGAGAGACAGGGACAGACAAGAGAGACAGGGACAGACAAGAGAGACAGGGACAGACAAGAGAGACAGGGACAGAGAGAGACAGGGGACATGAGGAGAAAGTGAGGAAACACAGGAAGACCAAGAATTACCGAGTGGTAGACCGCAGACAGGTTTACTTCATTCTTCCTGTCGCATCGCTGCTGCTGTGTGCTGCAGACAGAACAGGCAGCAATGCTCTCTCTCTGTCTGTCTGTCTGTCTGTCTCTCTCTCTCTCTCTCTCTCTCTCTCTCTCTCTCTCTCTCCTCTCTTTGTGTGTGTGTGTGTGTGTGTGTGTGTGTGTGTGTGGTGTGTGTGTGTGTGTGTGTGTGTGTGTTGTGAACAGTACTCTTCTCTCTCTGTATGTGTGTATGTGAACATCTCTCTCTCTCTCTCTCTCCTCTCTCTCTCTCTCTCTCTCTCTCTCTCTACATATGACCATATATATATATATATATATATATATATATATATATATATATATATCGCAGTGTGTGTCTGACCATTTCTCTCTCTCTCTCTCTCTCTCTCTCTCTCTCTCTCTCTCTCTCTCTCTCTGTCTCTCGGTTTGTCTGTCTGTCTTTCTCTCTCTCTCTCTCTCTCTCTCTCTCTCTCTCTCTCTCTCTCTCTCTCTCTGTGCCCTTTTCTCTGTCTGTCTGTCTGTCTCTCACTCTATGTGTGAGTGTGTGTGTGAGTGTGTGTGTATGTGTGTGTGTGTGTGTGTGTGTGTGTGTGTGTGTGTGTGTGTGTGTGTGTGTGTGTGTGTGTGTGATATTTCGTGACACAATCCTTCGTGGCTTCGGTCAGTGATGATTCAGTCATTGACCACCGCAGCTCATCAGGTCAAACATGAAGAGCCAAGACAGAGCTGTAAGTTGATTTCAAAAGACTTGTCTTGCCTG
>CM065721.1:77250761-77253261 GCA_033310375.1 Conus canariensis
TGTGTGTGTGTGTGTGTGTGTGTGTGTGTGTGTGTGTGTGAGAGAGAGAGAGAGAGAGAGAGGGGAGAGAGAGAGAGAGATGTGAGGCGCCAGGAACAGACGTGTGAAGTCTGGGCGGTGCAGAGAAATACGAATCACATGACAGTATGGCGGGGACTCTCTCTCTCTCTCTCTCTCTCTCTCTCTCTCTCTCTCTCTCTCTCTCTCTCTCTCTCTCTCTCTCTCAAAATACGTCGTCTCCTCCTTCTCCTTTTTCTCCTCCTCCTGCTCCTGCTCCTCCTCCTCCTCCTTCTCTTCTTCTTCTTCTTCTTCTTCTTCTTCTTCTTCTTCTTCTTCTTCTTCTTCTTCTTCTTCGTCGTCGTCGTCGTCTTCTTCTTCGTCGTCGTCGTCTTCTTCTTCTTCTTCTCTTCTTCTCTCCTCCTCCTTCTCCTTCTCCTCTGATTTTTTTTCTGTTCCTCGTCTACATCCGTCACGTTCTTTAGATCTTTCTTTTTGTCATCCTTCTTCTTCTCTTGTCATCGCTGCTATTGCATTTTTTCACGACTTTCTGCGGCTTCGAAGATAATAACAAAGGCCTGTTCAAAGAGGAGAGAGAGAGAGAGAGAGAGAGAGAGAGAGAAAAGAGAGAGAGAGATGAGAGAGAGAGAGAGAGAGAGAGAGAGATGAAACAAGAAGAAGAAGAAGAAGAAGAAGAAGAAGAAGAAGAAGAAGAAGAAGAGAAGAAGAAGAAGGAGGAGGAGGAGGAGAAGGAGGAGAGCAAGAAAAAGAAGAAGCAGAAGATAGCGATGATGATGATAACGATGACGACGGCGAAGAAGAAGGAAATTGGAATGGAGAAGTAGAAGGAGAAGGAGAAGTTGAAGATGACGACAACGCTTTCGACGATGACAACACTGACGGCGACGACGACAACAAAGAAAGAAGAAGAAGAAGAAGAAGAAGAAGAAGAAGAAGAAGAAGAAGAAGAAGGAGAAGGAGAAGAAGAAAACAGCAGCAGCAACAGCAACACCAACAACGACGAAATCAGCAACAAAAACAAAGAGAACATCAACAAAACAACAAGAACAGGAAATCCAGTTTTGGAAAGTTCTTTTTTTTTAATCTGAAAGAGAAGCAATTCAAGCATGAAACATTTATTGGTCAGATCCACACACGCACGCTCGAACACACGCACGCACGCACGCATGGACGCACGCACGTACGCACGCACGCACATACGCGCGTGCGCGCGCCACACACACACACACACACACACACACACACACACACACGCACGCACACCACACACACACACACACACACACACACACACACACACACACACACACACACACATACACACACACACACGCGTTGTTGTTTTTCCAAGATATGGCAGTTATTTCTATTAATTGCTTGCTTTGTTTCTCTACTTATTCTACCTTCATATACTTCTTGTAAAAAAAAAAACAAAAAAAACAAAAAAAAAACACAACGAACGACGAAAAATTCCATTGAACCTAAAAAAAAGTTGATACACATTCACTTGAGGAGGAAAGTACTTGGGGAGGGAGATGGAAGGCGGGGTGGGATGGAAGGGAGATGACGGGAGAGGAAGGGGGAGTTGGGGGAGGGGGGATAAACCTTTCAGACATGCACTACATCAAACAGCGAGGCGACACACGAACAGAGGGGCCCATAAACCTGTCCCTTCTTTCAGGAAAAGGCAACGACGCCCTGCCAATAATCCCCCAACAAGAAGATCTCCGACGTTGACAAGCCGGGCCAAACTTGCAGACCTGGAGGTGGTGGTGGTGGAGGTGGTGGTGGAGGTGGTGGTGGTGGCAGACATATTGATCTCGGGGGTATAGATCACGTGGGCGAGAAACTCCGAGAAACAAAGGGAGAGGAATCCGGGCACTCCAATTACCATCAGCATGGCGGCCAGGCGTGAAGAGTTGAAGGGGGAAGCGAAAGTCCATGTGTCGTGAGAAGAAGAGAGAAGATATTGAAAGTGATGTGTTGGCGTATGCAATATCTCTCTCTCTCTCTCTCTCTCTCTCTCTCTCTCTCTCTCTCTCTCTCTCTCTCTCTGTGTGTGTGTGTGTGTGTGTGTGTGTGTGTGTGTGTAATTATACATACATAATACACACACACACACACACACACACACACACACACACACACACACACACACACACACACACACACACATATATATATATATATATATATATATATGTATATATATTATATACATACATATACATATGTATATATGTATGTATGTATGTACACACACACACACACACACACACACACACACACACACACACACACACACACACACACACACACACGGATAGATAGATTGATAGACTGATGGATAGATAGATAGAGAGTTAACAGATAGAGAAATGGGTAGATCGATAGAGAAAGATGTATATATCTGTGTGTGAGTGTGTGTGTGTGTGTGTGTGTGTGTGTGTGTGTGTGTGTGTGTGTGTGTGTGTGTGTGTGT
>CM065721.1:77265761-77273261 GCA_033310375.1 Conus canariensis
GCGTGCGAGCGTGCGTGCGTGTGTACGTGCGTGTATGTGTATGTATGTGTGTGCGTATGTGTGTGCGTGTGTGTGTGTGTGTTTTGTGTGTGTGTGTGTGTGTGTGTGTGTGTGTGTGTGTGTGTGTGTGGATGTGTGTGTGTGTGTGTGTGTGTGTGTGTGTGTGTGTGTGTGTGTGTGTGTGTGTGTGTGTGATTAGTAGCAGGTTCTTTGACATGTGTTTATTATTTATATTTTCAATAACAAGCACAGTTCGGCGCGTGTGTATTCTTTTCCGTGAAGCTGCCAAAGATCCCCGGAATTGAAAGCAAAAAGACCAGATACCGTGGCGTGTGGGTGATTCGGTCAGAGAGAGAGAGAGAGAGAGAGAGAGAGAGAGAGAGAGAGACAGAGGCAGAGACAGAGAGAGAGAGAGAAGAGACGAGAGAGAGAGAGAGAGAGAGAGATCTATGCTGACGCCATTGCAGTCGTATTATAGTTAGTCAAAGCGTTCTTTATCAATGGGGCAAATGTTACGTAGAGAAGCTCGAAGAGATGGATTGGATGGACGTAGACAGGAAAGGAAGGTGGCAGGGGGGGGGGGGGGAGCAGTACGTGAGGTAAGGCAGGTTCGGGAGCGGGGAGGAGGGTGGGGATGGGGGTGTGGATGATGAACTAGGTGTAAACGCCGCAAGCTTCCAAGCGTCCCATGCTTTGCTGAGAAGGCGCATCACGCGAATGCTTGTTGCATCGGACGCGAGGACCGCCCAGAGTGTCCCCAATGCTCTCAGTGATGGTGCTGTGGTGTCCCCGCTTATACTGCCGCACGAGCAGTGAATCGCATGAGCAGAGAGAACATTAGGTACAGTTAGACCTGCTTTTGTGTGTGTGTGTGTTTTGTTGTGTGTGTGTGTGTGTGGTGTGTGTGTGTGTGTGTGTGTGTGTGTGTGTGTTGGTCTGTGCGTACGTGCGTGCGTGCGTGCGTGTGTGCGTGCGTGCGTGTGTGCATGCGTGTGTGTGTGTTGTTTGTAATCAGATATGGAAGCTCATGACACCTCTACAGGCCTTTTGCTTGGTTTTCTTTTTTCTTTTTCTTTGCTTTTTCTTCTTTTCTTTTTTTCTTTCTTCCTCCCCCCCCTCCCCCATCCTCCCCTTCTTTGTTGTTTTTTTTCCCAATCCCATCCATTTTGCTTGTGTGATTGTTTTTTTGTGTGTTTTTTTTCTCATTGGTTTCCATTAGCATCAGGGTTGTAAGTTGTTTACTGGTATATTTTTTTCAAAGTAGGATATCTCAACGATTTTTGTTGTTGTTGTTTTAGAGAAAGTACATAATCGTTCTTCACACAAGTTGGTTAGCCTGTTTGCAGAACTCATAAATATAGATGTTCAGGCTAGGTGGACAAGGCTTTTCTTCTGCATGGGGCATGGGGGCGGTGCCAGCTCCCTCCCAGCCATGGCTGTGGTTCCTTTCTCTGTGGAGGGACCGCCTGGCATTGCAAGGAACTTCCGGCTCTGCAGGAAACTTGATGTTCCCCATGGGCCAGCCACACACACAACATAACAGTTGAAGTCTGCTCTTTTTTCTTTCTTTCTTTCTTTCTTTCTTTCTTGCTTTCTTTCTTGCTTTCTTTCGTTCTTCCTTCTTTTCTTTCTTTTTTCCCCTCTTTCTTTCTCTCTCTCCATCTTTCTTTCTTTTTCTCTTTCTTCCTTTCCTTCTTTCCGTCTTTCTTTCCTCCTTTTCTTTCTTTCTTTCTTTCTTCCTTCCTTCTTCCCTTTCTTTCCTTCCTTCTTTCTCTCCATCTTTCATTCTTTCCCTTCATTTTTCGTTCTTTCTTTTTTTTTTCCTTCCTTCCTTCCTTTCTTTCTTTACATCTTTCTTTCTATACTTCATAGCGTACTTGCCTCAGCTTTGTCAAGGCTTCCAAGACGGTGAGCTTGCTCAGTGAGTTGATTAGGTCTTGGGGGCCGTTGGCTCGTGGTGTCATCGGATGGGGACTATAAGCGAGTCAGACCCGTGTGCCTTCCTGGCCCCCTGCACACGTTAAAGAACCCACGGCAGTTGAAAATCGAAAAGAGCAGGGGGGTTCCCCGCTGCCCTGGCAAAATTGATGTAGATTGAAGATAGCCGCCTGGTATTTCTTACCAAGCCACAAAAATTGTCACTTACTGTTATCGCGTGCCATCGTGTACCGGTGGAAATGGAGGACACGTATAAACATCGCATGCATCCTATGTGAGAAACTGGAGGAATACATGAGATAAAATGAAAATAAGTGACTGATATTTGAATGGTACGGGAAACGACTGAATGAGCGCCAGTAGGCTGCTCTTCGGCCGGCTCTACCTGGGTAGGCAGCCCTTGAGTGAGTGAGGTAGTGTGTTTATTGTAAAGCGCTTAGAGCTTGGTCTGTGACCGAGGATAAGCGCTATATAAATACCCAATATAATAAAAAAAAGTCATTCCCCACGGGAAAGAGTCTAGCATGGAATTACAGGTACTATGCTTCTGTTGGAAACCACAGACGGACGAACGTCATCATGCCATGTGTACTGACGAGTGTCAACCAGCTGACGAAAATCGACTCCAGACAGACAGGCGTAGCAAATGGTTCGGTCAGATTTCAGAGCTACCGCAGAGAGATATGATATGATATGAATACTTTATTATACCAGAAGATGAGAAAGTAAAATAGGTGTATAATAAACAGTATCACAAGACAACATACATAGTACAAGAATCATCACAATCAAGTGGCTACTTATATAATTTAGATGTACAGTCCAACACCCCCACCCTCCAACACACACACACACACACACACACACACACACACACACACACACACACACACACACACACACACACACACACACACACACACACACACACACACACACACACACACACACACAACACAGCACACACACACACCACACACACATATATCTATATTTAAATCGTTAGATTTTATTCTAACTTTTCCAATAAAAAGTTCACAAATCTCAATAGGTGTTGATTCTAAAGCAGCAATCTACTCAATTAAGTCTGCATGTCCTTCAATCCGACTTGATATGATATTTGAAATTCATTACATTATTCACCTTTTATCCATGCAAGGCATTACTGTCATTTTTTGTTGTATCCCCTCTCATTGTGGTATAGTACCCAACGAGCGTGTAGATCAACTTGCACGAAAAGCAGCTCAAAATGTCAGTTACGCAATACCACTCAAAGTTCCCTTAGATTTGAATGAATGTTTTTCAATTATAAATTCAACGTTAAGAGAAAAAGTTAAAACCTCATTGATGAACTCAGACATTCAATATGATCACAATTGTATAAAATTTAGTGATGGGTACAACGGGAAAACGTTCAAACAAGTCTCCTCCTCGTCTAGGGAGATTGAAAGCTTAATCCATAGATTCCGTTTGAACGCATTGAAAACAAAACATTGTCATAATGTTAAATGTATGTGTGGGAAATCCTTAAATGTCAGTCATTTGCTGATTCAAAGCCCAAGAGCAAGAGAGCTCCTAAGACATTCGGGTATTGATGGTTACACTGATGGATCGACTTCATTGCCTTTACCAAATATTTTAAACAATTACTCTGTTCTTGACTCAGTTTGTAAGTGTTTGTTAAATAGTTCGATTGGCCCTTATCTGTAGATTTTATCACTTCTCACTTAAAATTGTCAAGGTGGAAGAGGGATGGGAGATGAGGGGGGGGGGGGGGGGGGGAGGAGGGGATGTCATATTCTATCGTTAATGGAATAATACACTTCATACACTTGCATACTTCATTCACCCACACATAAACTGTCTGAGTCACTATAGTGGAAGGACATTAAACCGACGACGACCCACCATAATCATTTGAAAAACCCCATACACATGCACACACACGCAAGCACACTCATAGGTTTACACTCACAAGCACACACACAACACACACACACACACACACACACACACACAACACACACACACACACACACACACACACACACACACACACACACACACACACACACACAACAAGCACATATATTCAAATACACATATATTCACACAAGCACACACACACCCTACCCACCCCACCACCCCACCTCTCTCTCTCTCTCCTCCTCTCTCTCTCTCTCTCTCTCTCACCACTAAGATCAGGTAGTAACATGCTGTTTGAACAGGTGGAAATCGCCTCATTTCTGTAGAAAAAAAATTATGAAAAAAGTTTATGAAAAAGACGATTTTGTCCCAGAATTCGGGGTCAGTAAATTATCGCAATGTCCTATGTCATCAAGGACAGCGGAAATATGTGGAGTCCTTGTGTTCCTATGCCACCAGTTGGGCACAAGGATTTGGGAATGAATTGTCTGGCAGACGATAGAAAAATGGAAGGGGCATGGGGATTGTGTTTCTAGGCCATTGGTAGCGTACAAGGATCGGGAAGTGAACTGTCTGGCAGACAATAGAAATATGGAAGGGACATGTGGATTATGTCCTCACATAAAAGAGTGAAATATCTGATTTGCCTCAGAGTCGGGCACATTATGGTTCAAGAGCTGGGCAGTGGCTGCACACCAAAAATTAATGCGTCAAGGCCTTGCCTAAGGGGTCGAGTTTTTATAGAATGGCGCAATTAGATTATCTTGAGAATTTTTATTGTCTGAAAGTCCATTCTCCTCATTTTCTTTCTTATGGCCATCAAGATACAAGCCAGGTGGTTCCTAGCAGACAGACTGAAATCAGGCGAATGGGACTATTTGGGCCCGGCCTTGCAGTTGGCGCAAAGATAGGTCACGGGTGAGTGCAAAGACCTGAAATGTGACGTCAACTAAGGGGAAGGTCATGCATTTGAAGATCGTTTGTGATTTCATCGGTGAAAATTCCCCCGAACAAGAGAAGTAATTGGTGGGGAGTTGCTCTTTCGATTAATTATCAGTTTAACACTAAATGCTGGGTCAAATTAATAGTAGGCCTCAAAATGCTTATGTGGATTAGATGGTGTTTAGAGTAAAATCCTAACTGTGGTGTGTGGCCAGTGCGGTGAATGTGTGTTGGTGATGGCTGATCTGACAGAAGCGACAGGTGGCTTTGAGTGTATTTGAGTTTGGGGACCAATTTATATCTCTGGACACGAACTTTCTGTTCAGCTCGGAACACAGACTTGGGGTGGCTCTCATCTGCTGCCATTAAGGGGTTTGATGTTCACACTGTCATGCCCTCTTCTTTATTTCTTGTGCCACCCCACCTCATCCCCTTCCATCCTCTTTGTCTCCTCAATCTCGCTCCCGTTTCATACCTTTTTTAATAAAATAATAATGAATACTTATATAGCGCCTATTCTCGGCTAGAGACCAAACTCCAAGCATTTTACAATTAACACTAGTTTGCACAACGGGCTGCCTACCTGGGTAGTGCCGACTGAAGAGCTGCCAGCTGGCCTTCATTCAGTCGTTTCCCGTGTCCCAGTCAATATCATCCAATATCGTTCACTCATTTTCTTACTTCCTTCATTCTTTCCATTTCTCACGCAGGGTGCATGCTATGTGTAACATGTCATCCATACCAACGGCCAAACTGCCCTTCTCTTCCGAAAGTTGGTGATGGTATTTTACGTGTGTGCAAGATGTTGTGCGTGCGTTCACACACGGAACCTCGTTTATAGTCTCATTCGAAGGACTGTATGGGAAATGGAGTCAGAACCAATGTTAATTCCGAGGGAAAAATCCCCCTGTACCGAAACGGCCCGGCGGAGATTCGAACCCGCGACCCCAGGATCACGAGTCCGGCGCTCTACCAACTGAACTATTCTGGCCTTCTCTTTTTTTTTTTTAATTTTTCTTTTTTTTTAAATTAAAAAAAAATTTGCTTAAACTCGTTGTGAAAATGACAGAAGAATGGTTTACCTTCACCTGTTTGGCCACTTCGGGTTTGGTCCATTTGGTTATTTGTTCATTTGTATCAGGGTTTTTTTCATTTTGTGAAACATTTCTTAGTTTTAGTTGTTTGGTTTCTAACCATTCCATCCAGCACCCCCCACTGCCCATCCTTCACCCTCCTTCCCCCGTTCCCACCCCCCCCCCCCCCACCTTTCACCCTCTTTCCCCTAAAAATCCGCCCCCGCCTCCCCCACACCATTTTTTTAAAAAAACTTTTCCCAACAGAAATATTGTAATACTGCTGCTGGCGTGTTTTGAGGTTTGGTGGATTTATTTTATGCGTGTCATATCTCACCCTCAGTCAGAAGAGTGCTACGACCAGTTGTATGGCTTCTCTTTTAAAAGCCAGACATCCCCAACCTCCCTCCCTAACTCTATCCCTCTTTTACCCCCCCACCCCCCCATCCCTCCACATCCCATCTCATCATCCCTTCTGCTTTCTGCAACAAAATGCTGCTCCGTCTGAGTTCATTTTATGCCAACAATTTGATCCTCTCTCTCACTTCTCAGTGCACACTCTTTTTTTTTTTTTTAAGAGTGCAATTTTATCAGACCACACTTTGGAATAGTTTATGAGTTCATTTAGGAAATGGAGCTCTCTCTCCACTGTGGCGGCGATAAACTGTTTTTATTTGAAAAGTCTTCTCGTTGGGATGGGCAATTTATGGGTGTCGCTTTCTTCTTTGGGTTCCGGGGGAGAAATGTTCTTTGAGTTATGCTGAACTTTGGAAGAGGGGGGAAAGGGACGTTGTGAGTAGCGAGAAGAACTCAACAATCTCTCTCTCTCTCTTTCTCTCTCTCTCTCTCTCTGTGTGTGTGTGTGTGTGTGTGTGTGTGTGTGTGTGTGTGTGTGTGTGTGTGTGTGTGTGTGTGTGTGTGTGTGTGTGTGTGTACACGCGCGCATTCCAAGAGTCCCATGCGGTCTGGACGTATGTTTGCGTGCTTGCATTTTCTCTGTATATTCCTCTCTTTCCTGTTCAAGAGTCCTCCTGCGAACATTTCAGGAGTGCTCATACGGACTTACCGTTTTGTTGGCCTGCTTGCGTTTTCCCTACCTATCTACTTGTCTGTCTGTCTGCTGCCTGTCTGTCTGTTTGTCTCTCCTCTCTCTCTCTCTCTCTCTCTCTCTCTCTCTCTCTCTCTCTCTCTCTCTCTCTCTCTCTCTCTCTCTCTGATTTGGCCTCGTACCGGGAAGATTCTACTAGTTCCTTGGCACACAAGTCTCTTTTTGCTGAACTGTGTTCAAAGTTTCCATCCTTCAAAAGAATTTCCACCGACGGTTCCCAGTCTGAGTAAGGAGTTGCCTCTGCTGTGTTTTGTGCAGTAGAGCCCCCTCAGAGATGTACACCGATAGCTCCATCTACACTGCTGAGCTGACAGCCTTGGTCCTGGCTCTTAAAATGGTCTGTAAATCCAAACATACAGATTTCCTCATTTTATCGGACTCCCTTTCTGTTTTGGAGGCCATTGCCACCCGTAATCTCAAGCACCCTCAGCTGCTGAAAGTTTTCGAATTGTACACCTCTCTGAAATCGGATGGTTACAACGTAGTGTTTTTTTGGGTTCCCAGCCATGTGGG
>CM065721.1:77285761-77323261 GCA_033310375.1 Conus canariensis
ACCACGCGTGTGCGCGCGCACGCACACACGCACGCACACCGCACGCACGCGCACGCACGCACACACACACAAGTATACAGGCACACACACACACACACACACACACACACACACACACACACACACCACACACCTGTCTTCATCTCTCTCTCTGTCCTCTCTCTCCTTTCTCTTTTGTCTGTCTACTCCTCGCTCCTACTCTCTTACCTCTCTCTACTCTAATTCCCCCCTCTCATCTCTCTCTCTCTCTCTCTCTCTCCTCTCTCTCTCTCTTTCTCTCTTTGCCTGTCTGTTCCCCCGTCCTTCTCTGTTTCTGTGTCTGTCGTCTGTCTGCCTGTGTCTATCCTCTGTGTCTCCTTGTCTCTGTCTGTCTGTCCCTGACCGTCAGTCTCTCTCGTCTCTGTCTGTCTGTCTGTCTATCTGTCTGTCTGTTGTCTCTCTCTCTCTCCTCTGTCTCTCTCTCTCTCTCTCTTCTCTCTCTCTCTCTCTCTCTCTCTCTCTCTTCGGTGCATCAGAGTGCGTGTTTGTGTGAGTTTTGAAGGCCTCTGCGTAGTGTGTGTGTATGCTGCTACGCATTTAGTGCGTGGTCACACTGTGATTCACACTTTTTTTCTTTTTGTATTTACTTGCGTAACGCAATAGGTGCGTGGGTACACACTGTGATTCCAAACTTTTTTTCTTTTTGTATTTACTGGTCAGGCTCAGTGTGAATCCTTGAACTTTGGGGCGAGAGTCAAACTGAAAACACAAGCAGACAAACACGCACACAAACAAACCATGGGTTATCCATTATTTCTGTTAATATATAAAAGAAAACCACCTCACCTCCTCTCTCTCTCTCTCTCTCTCTCTCTCTCTCTCTCTCTCTCTCTCTGTGTGTGTGTGTGTGTGTGTGTGTGTGTGTGTGTGTGTGTGTGTGAGAGAGAGAGAGTGAGAGAGAGAGAGAGAGAGAGTGTGTGTGTATGTCCCTCTGTCCCTAGCTGTCTCCCTGTGTCTGCCTGTCCGTCTGTCTGTGTGTTTGTGTGTCTTTCTGTCTGTCTGTCTGTCTGTCTGTCTGTCGATCTCTCTCTCTCTCTCTCTCTCTCTGCCCGTTCCCCTAGCCTCTCTCCCCACCCTCATCCCCACCCCACCCTCTTATTTCTCGTTCCAGCACTCTATAAACAAGTCGAATGATCACACAAAAAATGACAATGTGTTTCTGCTTTCTGTTGCAGGTAAGACCCGGTCACACGGCATTACGTTCGTCCATTGGGTAACGTAGAAATGGCGTCACTGTTGTCTTTGTTTTGTTTTGGTTTGGTTTGTTTTGCTTTGTTTTATTTCTGTCGCTGGCTCCATTGTCTGTTACTTCCTCTGTCGGTTTGTCTGTCTGTCTGTGTGTCTGTCTGACATCCTCTCTGTCTGTCTGTCTGTCTGTCTGTCTGTCTCTCTCTCTGTCTGTCTGTCTCTCTGTCTCTCTGTCTCTCTCTCTCTCTCTCTCTCTCTCTCTCTCTCTCTCTCTCTCTCCAGTTCTTTCTTTCTCTGTCTCTACCTGTTTGTCTGTCTCTCTGTCTGTCTGTCTATCCGTTTCTGTCTCCGTCTGTCTCACCCTCTATCTGTCTGTCTGTCTGTCTGTGTCTCTCTGTCTGTGTCTCTGTTTCTGTCTCTGTCTGTCTGTCTGTCTGTCTGTCTGTCTCTCTCTCTCTCTCTCTCTCTCTCTCTCTCTCTCTCTCTTAATCATAATATTATCCACATACTTGAGGATGAAGGAGGAAAAAATGAAGTGTGTGTGTGTGTGTGTGTGTGTGGTGTGTGTGTGTGTGTGTGTGTGTGTGTGCACGCGTGCGTGCGCGCGCGCGCGCGCGTGTGTGTGTATGTATGTGTACGTGCGTGGAGTACGTGTGTATATATTTGTATATAAATGTGTGTGTGTGTGTGTGTGTGTGTGTGTGTGTGTGTGTGTGTGTGTGTGTTGTGTGTGTGTGTGTTGTGAATGACTTGCGAGCTGACCTCGATGCGTGTAACAGCCGTGGTATAGCCCTTTGTGTCCTGTTGGGCTGTAAGCAACATGACCCTACCTTACCACGATAAACAATCATAAGCAACATGACCCTACCTTACCACGATAAACAA
This sequence comes from Conus canariensis, assembly GCA_033310375.1. Taxonomy (NCBI): domain Eukaryota; kingdom Metazoa; phylum Mollusca; class Gastropoda; order Neogastropoda; family Conidae; genus Conus; species Conus canariensis. The sequence goes on from CM065721.1 coordinate 77,287,874, forward strand.
TCATTAGCAACATGACCCTACCTTACCACGATAAACAATCATAAGCAACATGACCCTACCTTACCACGATAAACAATCATAAGCAACATTACCCTACCTTACCACGATAAACAATCATTAGCAACATGACCCTACCTTACCACGATAAACAATCATAAGCAACATGACCCTACCTTACCACGATAAACAATCATAAGCAACATGACCCTACCTTACCACGATAAACAATCATAAGCAACATTACCCTACCTTACCACGATAAACAATCATAAGCAACATTACCCTACCTTACCACGATAAACTATCATTATTCGGATTGAGGAGGGAAGTTTAGGAGAATCAAGGTCAAATGAACATGGCTCAAGTCTTCAGTGTGTTCTGCTGGCGCCATCTAATGGGAAACGCTCACTCACGCTGATCTCGGGTCATCGCCGTCTGTAGAGTGCTTAGCTGGTCACGTTCCTGAATAAATAACAAACAAGTAAGGTAACTCTAGCTCCCATGATGAAATGATTGCTGGCCCACAACTCCAAACGAAATCTGCTTACGACACCAACTCACCTAGCGACAACGACAACACAGACCACACAGAACAAACAAGGAAACATCCCCCCTAAAAGGAAGGTTCAAGCTTGCCTAAATGCCCCGTGCCTGACACATCTGCTCAGCAACAATTGGAAAAATGAACAGATACAAATCAACATTTATTCCAGACTGGTACAGCCTTTTCCATCATGAATCTAGTCAAACGAACAGAGAGGCAAACAGTTAGAAACACACTTAACCTCAATTTGATTGGTATGATAGGAAATCTTTAGTGAGGCAGGAAACAATAAACAGTAAATAACAAATAAGTAAGTCACTCTGGCTCCCATAATGAAACAATTGCAGACCCATAGCTTGTTTGTTTATTTACTGTTTACTGTTCCCTATGTCTGCCCCTACTTTACTAAAGATTTCTTGTCATGTTCCACTCACAGTGAAACACATTCTTTTAGATTGTTGGGACTTTTTGCACGATGTGAGACATAAACACTGTACAGCAGACACCATGAAAACCCTGTTCAGGGATTGTCACACCTGACGTCATCTTTGAGTTTCTGAAAGAGATTACCATTTTTCATCTGATCTAAGATTTTTACGGAAGAAAGATTTTTAACGAAGTTTCTGGTACGCTGTTACAAGATGTATTTTAAAGAGATGTGTGAAATGTTGTTTTTTTATGACTTGTGAGTTGATTTTAACGCGGTGACAGCCCTGATATGGCCCTTTGCGGTCGGCTGGGCTATAAGCAACATCACCATACCGTTCCTGAGTAAGTGTGAAAGTGAGGAGACCGCAGGCGAAATAGAAACAGACGTGAAAGAAAAATTGCCATTCCGCCGACCGAAAGTGACAAACAAATCACAAAACAAAACACGACGCGTTTCGACCTTCCATTTTACGCGCCCAGTTTGAAGAAATTATTGATTGTTAGTACTTCGTTTTTATTGTCTTGAATGTTGTTTGTCTTGTCTGAAGAAGTCGAAAGAGGTCGAAACGCGTCGTGCTTTTTCTTGTAATGTGTTTGTCGCTTTCGTTCGGCGGAATAGTAAATCTTTCTTTTAATTTTTTTTTTTTTTTTTTTTTTTTTTTTTGGCTGAGAAAGGTTGATCCGAATAGGCACCACTACCACCAAAGTGATTCGGCCGCGGTGCTGTGTCTGCTTCGGTGGGGTGTCTCGTGCCGACGTGATGTGGGTTTCTTTCCTTTCCACTGTTGGTGCTCGGACTGCGACGGGACAGTTCCGGGTGTGGCTCTGTATGGACTGACCTGCTCTAGAATCATGCTGTTTAAACGAGGAATGAGAAAGAGTGGTGTCGGTTACATATGAACTGAGCTGCGCTAGAATCATGCTGTTTAAACGAGGAATGAGAAAGAGTGGTGTCGGTTACATATGAACTGAGCTGCGCTAGAATCATGCTGTTTAAACGAGGAATGAGAAGGAGTGGTGTCGGTTACAGAGAACGAAACAGTAGTAAAATAGTAACCAGTGTGTTCAATATTCAGTGTTTAGAAAAGGGTTTGGTGGTTGGAGATGAAATCTGCATTGAGACTACAGCGATCACACAAACCAACACCAATTTCCCTGGGTTTCTTTTGGCGAGGCCTCTCAGACTCGAAGATAAACATGGAGAGGAGGAACGGAAAGTGGCAGGAGGGTGTGGGGGTGGGGTGGGGGATGCGGGGTATTCTGTCCCAGTCACAGCTTGGGTACTGGATAAACAGAAAGTGCTCCTCAATCCTTTCCTCCTAATTCCACCATTGATTGGAACGTTCAAAATAACCCCACCCCATAAAAGTGCCTCTTTCATCTGGAAATATTTCCCAAGAACTGAAATCGACGTGGTCTCATACTTGAAGACCAAAGGGAAGAAACTGTCCCCTTTGCGATCGAATCTCGAAAGCTTCTGCTTTTCTTCCCCCCCCCTTCCATCCTGACGAGACTGATAGATCCATTGACGAGACTGATAGTCATGCCATTGCACGATATAGTCAGCCACTGGGCAAGAACTTCAGAGCTGAGGAAAGAGATAAGTGGGAACCAGAAGATGGTCACAGAAATATGGCTATGGGGGGCGGGGGTGAGTGGGTGGGGTGAAAGGACTGACATGCCAAAGAAATGTAGAGTTGGTGTTGGCCGTATCTCCCAACGACACGTGCACCAACGGTGAGCATTTCTGAAGCTTTATAATTGGCGTCCTGTACTTTTTCCGCCTGCACTTTCCACCGCCGTTTTTGTGGACTTTTGCCACACGTGGAGTTGCTGCGCTAGATTCGTTTCTTTGATGAAGAACTTCTCGTTTTTGCATCGCGTACCTTGTCGCGTTTGGACGAGGAACCTTGTGAAGACATTTCTGTGCGGATTTGGCTGACATTTTGAAAGACGAAAGAGCTAAAAGAGAAAGAGAACTTGGTAAGCTTTCGTCCGGATTAGCTTTTCAACGAAGAATTCACAAAGTGGACCGATGTTTCAATCAAAGACTGGTCATCCTGAAAAAGAGGATGCAGGAGAATACTGTTACCGCCAGCAAATATCTTGACTCTGTGGCAACCATGGGCAGTTTTACAGAAGCGTGAGACATGCAGAAAATCAGTAAGACAACTTACAAGAAATATCTTAATCGACAAGGACGAGCATGATGGAGATGTTGTCTTCCATTTATAATGGGTTTTGTCGATGTCTAGTCAATGTTGATTGCATTAGTTGCTTACTTTGTGCACGTGGACAAACCTTAACGCAAGTCTCTCTACTAGTGAGCAACATCTCTGTCTGTCTGTCTGTCTGTCTGTCTGTCTGTCTGTCTCTCTCTCTCTCTCTCTCTCTCTCTCTCTCTCTCTCTCTCTCTCTGTACGAGTGTGGGCGTGAGAGTGGGGTGAGAGTGAGAGAGAGCATTGGATACTAAATTGTATTTCAATACAGGCCCCCCCCACCCCACTTCCTACCCTTTATGAAAGGAAGGAAACAATTTTCACCATCAAAGAGAGAAAAGTCAGCGACGTTTTCTTCACTACATTTCGAATACAAGCCGCACAATATCCTCTTACGAAATAATCTAATGGGCTAATCTGGCATGTCATCCCATCTCAGTATATTTAAATAGAAAAGCTGCAATGCTATTCATGGCATATATATATATATATATATATATATATATATATATATATATATATTTATGAGAGAGAGAGAGAGAGAGAGAGAGAGAGAGAGATCTGAAAGTACCTACTCAGGTGAAGACTTCCTCTCTCTCTCAGTCTCTCTCTCTCTCTCTGTGTGTGTGTGTGTGTGTGTGTGTGTGTGTGTGTGTGTGTGTGTGTGTGTGTGTGTGTGTGTGTGTGTGTGTGAGTGAGTGAGTGGTGTGTGTGTGTGTGTGTGTGTGTGTGTATGTGAGAGAGAGAGAGAGAGAGAGAGTGTGTGTGTGTGTGTGGGTGTGGTTGTGCGTGTGTGTGTGTGTGTGTACTCACGTTGGCAGCGAAAGTGTGTGCGGCAAAGGCACAGGTTGCCTTAGGGTCTTGATACACAACAGAGGAAAACGAAAGAGTCGATTCTGCACGTACAGCAGTGTGACGACGCCTTAAGCTGGATAGCAAGTTTCTTTATTTTTCTTTTTTCAATAACCTGAAAACTGTAAGGATGCAAAGAGAGAACCGTGGCCTTTGTGACCGTGTCGTCTCTGTAAGCCAGTAGCGATGTAAATTTCTCTTAAAAATTTGGGTGTTATAAATCGCCTGTTCTCCCGGTTGGTTCGTTAGTTATTTGTTTCTTTGTTGTTGCTGTTGCTGTTGTTGTTGTTGCTGCTGCTGTTGTTGTTGTTGTTATTGATGATGATGATGGTGGTGGCGATAATGATGATGATGATGATGATGATGATGATGATGATGATGATGATCACGACGACGATGACGATGACGATGATGATGATTATTATGCTTTTTTCCAGTTCCTATTTTAGAATCGAGAGAGTTATACCATTTCATGTTATGCACTCATTTTTTTTATAATGCAGAACCACAAACAGTGCACGTTGTTCAATAGAAAATGTAATACGAAACAACACACACACACACACACACACACACACACACACACACACACACACACACACACACACACACACAAGCACGCACGCACGCACCGTACGCACGCACGCACGCCCGCACACGCACACACAACACAACACAATACACAAGAAACTGCAATACAATGCATTCTACAAAGTCACGAAAACTCAAACTGGAACAGCATGTCCATTCTAGAATCATGCTGTTTACAAAAAGAACAACGGACATAACTAAATAGCAGTCTTGATCAAGACGACCCTGAACGGGAAGCAACTCTCGCTGACAAGAAAGGGGCACAACTCTGCCGATGGAGAAGCTCTTCACACCGGAAGGCAGTCGTCATAAGCCCACCAAACGGGAATCAATGGCAGACGACCAAAACCCGTCAGAGAAAGAAACCAGAAAAGACTCTGGACCAGCCCCTGAATGGAGCGAGGTCCACTCCAGTCACTTGGTTGAAAGAAGCAGGACATAGCGTTTTCTTTTCCCAGCGCTGAAGCCACGGGGCAGCAGAGGCTGAGGGTTGAGGAGAGAAGGAAGGAGGTACGGGGTAGGGGTGGAGAGAAAGAACAGAGGAGTAAGTAGGTTGGGGGTGGGGGGCGGGAGGGAGGGCGCGAAGGGGGAAGGGAGGGGGGGGGAATATAGTGAAGCTTGAAATCAACTCCGCAGTTCCTTCCGCAGTCTTTGGACCACTTTCTTAACTGGGATGAGCTGGGTTCTTTTTCCTTTTTTTTCTTCTTCGTCATTGACTGCTTTACAGCTTCTCCCAGCCTTCGGGGAGGGGGGGGGGGGGGAGGGGGGAGTGAGCTAAGTCTTGGGTCTTATGGGCAGATTCTCACGGAAATAATGGGATGGAAACCTTGTGGTGAAATGGTCTCCTTGTTTCGCTTTCTGACTACCCGTTTCAATGACTAGGAACGCCGCCGCTTTCCGCTGATTTTGTTTTTTTCTTTTCTTTTCTTTGTGTGTGTGTGTGTGTGTGTGTGTGTGTGTGTGTGTGTGTGTGTGTGTGTGTGCGTTCGGTTCTGTGCTATGCTGTTGAATTCAGTCCCGTTTTAGGGATGGTGTCCGTCCACCAAATACATTTTTAAACGGGGGGGGGGGGGGGGGGGGGGGGGGGCAAATTATCTTTATCCAGTTTTATTTCTTGGTTGGTGTCATCATCTGTGCCACAGCAGTGGCAATATTCCTGTACCGCTCATCCCGGTCCACGCTCCCTCCACTACCTCCACCCCACCCCACGCCCGAGCCCTCCACCCCTCCCCCGATATACAGCCACACTCACAGTCGTCCTGTCGCAGACTCAACGCCTGCACTCCAAAGGGAGAAAACAAAATCAGTTTCAGGTCGCCAAGAGACAGCCACGCAGAGGAGACACTGCATTGCTGATAAAGTGACTTCGGCCATGTTCTGTCTTACCGATTCTGATCATACAGATGGAGGACACAAAATTTTACAGGGCTCCTTTAGGGTCAGTTTCTACAAGTGATCTGTATTGTGTTTTTGTGTTCCAAACTGACGAGAAAAAGCAACAACTCCCACACACACACACACACACCACACACACACACACACACACACACACACACAGAGAGAGAGAGAGAGAGAGAGAGAGAGAGAGAGAGAGAGAATTTGCATTTGAGTAAACCATTCTGTTGTGAAGCAACCCAAAGGTCCACAACGTGCATCGATGCAGCAACGACTGAAGACGACACCTCTGACACTTTAAGATGTATCTGAGAGGGGGCGCTGCCTTTTTTTATGTCTGTGCAGACAATGGTTAAAGCGTGCAGGATTTGCGTCCTTATCCAGCACTGTTTATCTTAACTGCTTGATTCTTTACAAGAGGTTTGGCGACTCTGTTATGATTGTTTTTCATTGCATTTCCTACGTCCTCCTGTAGACATGACGTCGTATGCTGGCTGACTGTTTTGATAGCAGATTCTGGTGAAGTTAGCGGTGTGGCAGACATCTCCTTTCCTTTCGCTTGCTGCTGCATTCGTCAATGAGTAGGTCCTGTAGTTGTCTCCCTTCAAGGTATGTAGGTTGTCTGTTTACCAGCCAACAGTTTTGGCTGCAGTTTCAAACTTGAGACGGGCTATGACCGAAACGTTGACGATTTCTGTTCTGTTGTTTTTCTATCGTAATTCTTCTGAATATCCTTAAAGAAGGTTTGTATTTGAGAAGTTCAGCATTACCGTATTATGCCGCATTACCACGTCACATCGCATGATGGTGTAACGATAGATGGCTTTGTTATGGCTATTGTACGAGAGGACACTTAAACCGAAAGTTAGCTTTCAAAGCAATATCTAAGTGAAAAAAATTATGGAATATATATACGGTCACATATCAAGCCCGCAAAATAATTGGAGAACATCTGTCACATGTCCACACACTATTTCAGCTGTTTTCTATCAAGCGGTCAGATGTGTTGTAGGAAAAACAAAACTAGAGAGAGAGAGACAGAGAGAGAGAGGGGGGGAGAGAGAGAGAGAGAGAGGGCGAGAGAGAGAGAGAGAGACAGAGACAGAGACAGAGAAACAGAGGGACAGACAGAGTGAGAGAAACACAGAGAGAGAGAGAGAGAGAGAGAGAGAGAGAGAAACAGAGAGAGACAGAGAGACAGACAAAGAGATAGAAACAGAGAGACAGAGACAGAACAGACAGACAGACAGAAGACAGAGAGACATGCAGACGGACAGACAGACAGACAGACAGAGAGTCGCGAGGCAGAAAACGTGATTCCTGCAGAAGAAAGCAGACAGCCATGATGGCCGCCATGAATAAGAAATGAACCAAAGCGTGGAGGGAACGGAAGGAAGGAAGGAAGGAGGAAGGAAGGAGAAGAGAAAAAAGGAAAGACAACAGGATTCCCCTTCAGACGCTCTCTGTGATGCCAGACATTGGATTCACGTTCCCAGAAGGCATCAGGCCGACGGCGAAGGTCGGCATCTTGCGTCAGGAGTCGGCGCTGTATCAGGCAGCCAGTCTAACTAGAGACGTGGGCTGGCAATGAGATCGTGAAAGGTGTGTGGCTCCATTTTTTTAAGTTAAGAAATCCGACTTCGATTCTGGAAGAGTCTGTAATTGAGTCGAGGTGGGATGATGGATACAGCCTATATCCGTTAAAATACGTTGAAATATCGATTTGCTGACCCAATACACCTACCAGCTTTGTGTGTGTGTGATGAAAACAGGGTTCAGGTAATGGTTTTTGGATGGAAAAGGGTTTAGGTGATGGTCTGATGGAAACAGGGTGTAGGTGATGGTCTGATGGAAACAGGGTGTAGGTGATGGTCTGATGGAAACAGGGTGTAGATAATGGTCTGATGGAAACAGGGTGTAGATAATGGTCTGATGGAAACAGGGTGTAGGTGATGGTCTGATGGAAAAGGGTGTAGGTGATGGTCTGATGGAAACAGGGTGTAGGTGATGGTCTGATGGAAAAGGGTGTAGGTCATGGTCTGATGGAAAAGGGTGTAGGTGATGGTCTGATGGAAAAGGGTGTAGGTGATGGTCTGATGGAAACAGGGTGTAGGTGATGGTCTGATGGAAAAGGGTGTAGGTCATGGTCTGATGGAAACAGGGTGTAGGTGATGGTCTGATGGAAAAGGGTGTAGGTCATGGTCTGATGGAAACAGGGTGTAGGTGATGGTCTGATGGAAAAGGGTGTAGGTCATGGTCTGATGGAAACAGGGTGTAGGTGATGGTCTGATGGAAAAGGGTGTAGGTCATGGTCTGATGGAAACAGGGTGTAGGTGATGGTCTGATGGAAAAGGGTGTAGGTGATGGTCTGATGGAAACAGGGTGTAGGTGATGGTCTGATGGAAACAGGGTGTAGGTGATGGTCTGATGGAAACAGGGTGTAGGTGATGGTTTGTTTGATGAAAACAAGGGTTAGGTGATGGTTTGTTTGATGGAAACAAGGGTTAGGTGATGGTTTGTTTGATCAAAACAGAGTTTAAGTAATGGCTTGTTTAATGGAAACAGGGTGTAGGTAATGGTTTGTTGGATGGAAACAGAGTTTAGGTGATGGTTTGTTTAATGGTAGCAGGTTTTAGATAATGGTTTGTTGGATGGAAACATAGTTTAGATAACGGTTTGTTTGATAGAAACAGAGTTTAGCTGATGGTTTGTTAGATGGACACAGAGTTTAGGTGATGGTTTGTTGGATGGAAACAGAGTTTAGGTGATGGTTTGTTAGATGGGAACAGAGTTTAGGTGATGTTTTGTTTGATGGAAACAGAGTTTAGGTGATGGTTTGTTTGATGGAAACAGAGTTTAGGTGATGGTTTCTTTGATGGAAACGGAGTTTAGGGGATGGTTTGGTGGATGGAAACAGAGTTTAGGTGATGGTTTGTTTGATGGAAACAGAGTTAAGGTGATGGTTTGTTGGATGGAAACAGAGTTTAGGTGATGGTTTGTTGGATGGAAACACAGTGAAGGTGAGGGTTTGTTGGATGGAAACAGAGTTTAGGTGCTGGTTTGTTGGATGGAAACACAGTTAAGGTGAGGGTTTGTTGGATGGAAACAGAGTTTAGGTGCTGGTTTGTTGGATGGAAACACAGTTAAGGTGAGGGTTTGTTGGATGGAAACACAGTTAAGGTGAGGGTTTGTTGGATGGAAACAGAGTTAAGGTGATGGTTTGTTGGATGGAAACAGAGTTAAGGTGAGGGTTTGTTGGATGGAAACAGAGTTTAGGTGCTGGCTGACAGTGTTGAAGGAGCGGTAAGGGGTTTGCCACAATCGTGACCCTTATCGCAGTTGTCAGAGACAGGACCACGTGGTGCAGTGCTGATTCTTGCTGTTATCCTCAGGCCATGGTAGACTCCTGGGCCATTGACCACGTGATTAACGATTTCCTTTCCATTTGGGGAATTCCGGAAAAGTAACTGTTTTAGGCCGAAATATAAAGTCGGTAGCTGTCCATATGTTGACAGGTAATAAGTTGTGCGTGACTGTCATTTTCTGTGTCACTTTTCATACCCCCGTGTGTGTGTTGTGTGTATGTGTGTGTGTGTGTATGTGTGTGTGTGTGTGTGTGTGTGTGTGTTTGTGTGTGTGTGTGTGTGTGTGTGTGGTGTGTGCGTGCGTGCGTGTGTGTTGTGTGCGTGCGTGCGTGCGTGCGTGCGTGCGTGTGTGTGTGTGTGTGGAGTGTGTGTGTGTGTGTGTGTGTTTTGTGTGTGCGTGTGTGTGTGTGTGTGTGTGTGTGTGTCTAGAGGGAATTAAACCTCAGGAGCTTTACGGGAGGGGAGGGAAGTAGGGGAGGGCTGTTTCCTCCTCCATGATTAGTTAGTGGCATTACCCCCACACCACTCCTTCTACCCCCCCCCCCCCCACACACACACACACCACTCCTAGCTCCCCTCCACTTCACAGCTCCATCCAGACTTCTTCTGTTGCATTCCCGGTGCCGTTGGACGACACAGAATTGTCAGTATCCAAGTTTTCACACACACACACACACACACACACACACACATACGCGCGCACGTCCTGTATGTATGCTTACCCCAAATAGGAAAAACTACCAAGAAAAGTCGAAACACGTGGATTTTTCTTCTTATATAAACCAATAACACATTTCACCGAAAGGATTCATTGAAAATTTCTGCTTTTAGGCCAACATTACGACCACAGACAGATGACATATTGCAAAGAGAAAACGATAGATCGTTGTAGATAAGAGAGACTTAACATCATGTTTTTATCTGTTATAGTTTTGAGATAAAATTTAAACATGCACGTCTTGCAAAAAAAAAGAGAAGGCCCAAAATTGACGTAATCGTTATTTTAAAATGGGGGGCTTACGTGCAAAACAAAAACGGGTGATTTAGAGTCCGCATATTAACTTTCTCTCTCCATAGCATAAAAATCATTATTAATAAGTGCAAAACTCTTCGCATCTGGCCACATTACCGATCACCTCTGGGTCTAGATGTGAAGGGTTTTGGGAATATGCCTCTAATAGTGGTATTTTCTTATACTTGGTTGTCTACTTTCAATTTGCCTAATTTGGGGCAATTCTCTCACCCCCTTTGTAGTGACTCTTCCTAGGATACACATTGTGGTCGTTTATAGCCTCGCCAGTGACCACATTTGGGTTTACGGGCGTTTATAGCCTCGCCAGTGACCCAGACAGACAAACACAAATTGAAAATTGGAAGAGTCACTAGAGGGCAGAGAATAGGGCCAAATTTAGACTTTCAAAATGTCATGACAAACAAGTACAAAACCACCGCAGGCATATTCCCAACTTTACACTTTTAGGATTAATATATATACTGTACACACTGAAAGCTCTCATAGTTTTATGGTGTTTATGCATAAGTGTGACTGTTGTTAAAATTATTTTTTATTCAAGCAGAATATTTTTTAAAGGTTAACAACAACTGTACGTTAAAGTACTTTTTAGTTACTACTTTGTACAATAATCATATTAAAAGCTTTAGCAAATTAAACACAAAAACACAACTTTTAATAATCAAATCTCTCTCATTAATCTATAAATAGATAATTAATTCAGGGGAGACAATTACTTTTATGCATAATTAAAGGGAGACAAATCACTTTCATTATTATTATTTTTCTTATTATGTTTTATTGCTTTAAAAATGGATTGCACCAGCTATTAAAGTGTGAGGAGGCAGCAGACCTCTGTCATAAAGAAAGATTATACTCTCTGGCTGCATGTGGGAAAACCAGGCAGTATCTAGGCACTGAACTAAGTATCGAACAGATTCAACAATTGTCTACTTCAGACGTTGAGAAGTATTACGCCAGGTACGAGGCACAGCTAGGGTCAAAAATGGTTAGATCGGTGGGACAGACAATAATTAGTTTATATGCTAAGTTAATAGGCAAGATAGCGCCGATTGATTCAGAAGAAGATTTAAAATATGACTTAACACAAGATCCGGTTTTAACCAAGTCCCTAGAATCTCTTGCATGTGACATGTATTATAGATTTGGGACGTTGCTATGCCCATTCATCATGGGATTAATTACTTTCAATCATATTAATTTCAATCATATTAATTTTAATCATATTATTTATCAGACTAAAAAAATGAGCGAGCAGGAGAAGACTCCACAGGCGAGTGCCCCACAAGTGAATTTACAGGCGAGTGCCCCACAAGTGAATTCACAACTGAGTGCCCCACAAGTGAATCCAAACTGAGTGTCCCCAGGTGAGTAGTGTTACTAAGTCTAAAAGTGCTGGCCGTGTTGAGGCCGGTCGTAAACTAGCTGAATGGAACAGACTGCAAAAAGCAAACCAAGCAGCAAAACAAAAATTATTAGATAGTAATACAACAACAGCACCAGCACCAGCCACCCCGCCAACAACAACACAATCAAACTATAAGATGTATTATTATGTGCTGGGGAGTATTGTTGTTGGTGGAGGGTTTTTGGCATACAAGCGCCTAAAGCCATACTTAGCAACAAAGTCACAAATCCCCACAAAAACAGTAAAAGAACCAGCTTCTGCAAAAAAGTACAACCTCCTGCTGTAGACCCATTTTTAATAAATTAGTTTTTTAATGTGTTGTTAAGTACTGGTTAAGTACAAGCTAAGTACTGGCTAGGTCAGTTATAACAAGTTAAGTGTAAGTAAAGCGCAAGTACTAGTTAAGATCTTAAGTTAAGTACTAGTTAAGATCTTAATCAGTACTTAACTTAAGATCTTAATTTAAGTCAGCCAAGTCGGCTCTCCAGTGGCCTACAGCGTATGAAAACTCAGGATTAATGCAAGTTCGCTTGTTATTGTTAGAGGCTAGTGACTTCTTATTAACAGCAGTTGTGTTTACTTGATGAAGAGTAGAGCGCAGATTAACATTTGTGTGATGAAATACTTTATTTTTAAAGAGAGCCTGCTTGTAGTTGTCGTGACTTATATTTGTTTTTACAACTTTACTTATGCCCTTAGCTTTCTTTATCACAGAAGTCTGGGTAGCAATACTATACATCTTTGCCTGAAGCCAACATATTCTTGTATAATCGTCCCATTAAGTTCATCCTTCATCTTTCCAATCACTTCTTGTTAACAGTTGAATATAAAGGCGAATCTTTTGGTAGTCGCATGTGTCGTACCACCCATCAGCTCCTTTTGCCACTTCTATTTCCATGTCCTTTATAAAGTCTTCAGTTGGGATGTCTAGAATAAAACTATCGGTGTCTGTGTAAACACATTTGATTCTGGGTACAGCGGCTTAAAGTAGTCGTATAGAAATTCAAGCATTAATAACTTTGACAGCTCTAGCACGGCAAAGCCGATAAACACCGGCTTATCCAACTTCACATTCTGTTTCTTCATTGTAATACCAACCAGGTTGTCGCTATATATTCTAAAGTCTTGGTAGTTAGGTTTAGAGACCAGCTTAATTGCTTGTTTTTCGTTTGTAACTAATCTTACATCTTTACGTTTGTGTGGGTTCTCCATGGTTTTGCCAAAACAACTGTTGTTCATCAACTTAAAAAAGTCTTTTTCTGATGCATCCGTGGCTTTAGTTCTAAGATCGGTATTCTTCATGATGTATGGTCTCATGAAAGGCCCTTGTTCAAATTCTATAATTCTGTGAACGGCGGTAAGTTTCAACCCGTGTCTTACGTAAAATTGTAACAGCCTATAATGACAGACATATTTAGTCTTGTGTCGAAGATTAGGCACGAGCTTGGGCGGTTCTGTGGGACTCATCTTTAATCTTTCTGCGGCTAGAGGATAATCATTATGGAGGTCGTGCAACTCTGCAGGATAATCTAAGTCTACCTCTAGGATTAGTCCTATTGGATTATCGGGCGTAAGACGCCGTAGATAACTCAACACTTTATCAACCTCATGAGGCCCGTTTATCATTTTAAAGTTTCTTAATGGCAGTGCCTGGCTCATGGCCCACCCATACAGATTGTTGGCATCTAAGTACATTAGATAGTTGGATGGTTTAGTTGGATCATAATCGTCTAAATACTTGTTGTTGGCTCTGCGGTAAGGATGACAGGCCATGCTAATGCCTCCTCTCAGCCCACCCTCAATCATCTGGAGTGTATCCAGATCAGATATTAAGTCAATCTCAATGTTTGTAGACTTCAAGAATGCATCCCAAGAAAGGCCCGGGGCAGAGATGTAATGTGACGAATCCAGGCCGTAATGTTTCATGCAAGTGGATCTGTAATTCTGAAAGACGTCAGCTAATAAACACACGTCGGCCAATAAATATTGATCGTGATAATCGCCCATCGTTTGACAGTGTAATTCTGTCCAGGCTTTCTGTGCGTATTCATAGTCAGCGTCAGATATGCCTCCACCTCTAAGATGGCTGTAAAAGTCTTCCTTTGCTGGCAGCGCTGGCTCATCAAACCTCTCCCACGAGTCCATGTATTCATAAGGATAGACGCCTTTACGGACTAAAGATGGGTCGAAATAGTTTTTAGTGATTGGATAGTCTTGCAGAGATTCTGCTAACTTACTTAAACTCCCCATCAGATGCTGGGCAGAATCATAGAAGGATAAACAGTCAATAGTAAAGGTCATGTACTTTTCTGATGATTGTGCAATACAGCTAACCCTCTTACATTCAGAAGTTATTGCTTGCATGATAAAGTGAGAATCGTAGCCCCGTAAGTTATGAAAGAAGATTGGCATTTTCCATTTTTCGGGGTCAACCTTAAGTTGAAGATTGCAGCTATTATGCGCTGCCCCTCTGAATTTGCCAGTAATGTGATCATGGTCCCTTACAGCATCGCCTGATAATTCTCTGTTGCATATCCAACAGTGGGTGGCTGATCTATAACGTTCTTCATCTTCAGGAGTCATCTTAATGTCTGAAAGGTTCAGCTGATTGGAGAATTGATTGCGAAGGTGTTTCATCTGTTGTAAAAATCGGCCAGCTGCGTTGGGGCCTCTGTAAATCTCCGGCTGTGAGTGCCCGCCATCTGACCTAACAGCAACAAACGCATAAGAACAAATCTGATGGTGGGTTAATAAGGTTGTTTTTTGTTGTGTCCGTTCTTGAGGGCCGTAGTACTGCGGCAAGATTGCTTCAAAGTCAGCATAAACTACGTATGGGCTCATCTGCATCTTGCGCACATTCTTAAAACTAACTTTAGACCCTGGTTTGGGTGTAAGAAGTTCGATTTTACAGTCTACAAAACTTTTACAATGATTCTTATGTTTTGCAGCTGCCTCTGTAGACGGGATCCTGACCAAACACCTTCTACAAAGCTCTTGTTTAGATTTATGCTTTGATGTATATTCTAACAGTCTGCTAATCGATCTGATTAATACATAATGGCTCTGGGAACCGTCTGTAAACAGAATCAAGTCGACATGATTCTCAAGTGGATTGCCAAAAGTGGGAGCGTGGGGAGAGACCCTTAGAGGGACTAGATTGTCTACTGAATTCCATGTGTATACGTTTACGGTGATTGGTTTGTTTTGCTCTTCAAACTGAGATATACTTTCTACGCTCACTGGAAAGTTTATGTTATCAAAGTTCAGACTATCTTTATACTGCCAATAATTGGAAACTCTGTCTGGATGCTTTTTAACAGGGTGTAAATGCGCCAAAACGCACCACATGAAACACAAGTTATCTGAATTATGTATGTTTAACCCGTTCGCTGCTTGAAGCTGCTTGAAAATGTTACAAACAAAGGCTTTCCCAGTGCCAGGGAAATCTAATGATTTGGGGGTAATAATTAACAAAAAATTCTAGCTCAGAAACTACAAAAGATATAACAATGAAATACATATGATTTTTGAAGGAAATTGAATGAAGATTTTGAATCTGGGCTTCTTTTGTTTTAATTTTGATAATAAAAAAGTATTTAGACAATTAGATTTGGATAGATTTTTTTGCACGATCAAAAGCATATGTATTTACCACTACATCTTCACATCCAAACAAGAACACAAAGCAAAAAAGTTGAAAATAAAGTTTGTACTGTCACACTACACCTGTAAATGAAAGTAAAACAGTTTAGAAGTCTATCAAGACGCTCACACTCTATGCAGACAGGTCAGTCCACGACCACGCCCCCCTCTCTCCACCACGCCCCCTTGCTGGACTTCAACCCTCTCTTTCACTGCTCCTCTTCCCCTACCTTTCCCTCTGCCCTGTGCCGCGCCGCGAGCAGGCCGCGCTCCCCTCTCACGCTGACTACCACGTCACTGACCACTGGCACGCAGTGCAGAGTACACACTAGGCGAGCTCGTTCGACGCTGGCAAACCAGTCAGCTGAACACACATTGAGGTCACACAGCCCAACACAATAACTGACGAATACGGTTGGCAATTCCATCACTATCATCATCTCACCTTCATGCTCGAGTGAGTCGTTGAATAAAAGATTATTGTCTTTGTCAAAAATCATTAGCAGAGCCTGCTCAGCTGTGTAAATACGTTGATTTGGTCGCTGCGCTTGTCGACGGTTGCGCCGCCATCTTTGCAAGCGAGACGAAGTGCTGGCTGGTCATCCAGTCAGTGATGAGAATAAATGGGCTTTCCCCTCACGTGTGGTCATTTACATATCATTTTAATACTACAGACATATAAGGCTTACTACGCACACTCTATTTAAGTCCGTTGATAGAAATAGTAACGAATGAAAATTCAAGAAAAATGCATGACGTCAGTGGACGGCCCATAGGCACTGGGAAAGCATTTTTAATGCGGCGTCAGCTGACGGCTTAAAGGCACTCTACGGGTTAAGGCTGCTCGTTTAAGAACTAGCTCTCTTGGGAGAGGGATGTAAGAATTGCCGACTATAGGAGAGTATTTGGTTTGTCTTAATCTGATTTCAATGACTGTTCCTTCAGACCAGCCAGAGCCGCGTAACTTTGCTTCTTCACTTGCATGGTTAAACTGTGTAAGCATGTAATCAGCCCAGCCAGGCGTAAAGTCGTAATAGCTGATTACTTCTTTCTGTCTAGTTGACACCCAGACTTGCATACTACTACCATCGGGGGTTATATAATTAATTAGAATGACCAACAACACTTTTGCTGGTGGGTTAATTTGAAGAGACCCCCCGGGATTTTAGAAATAGCATGCGTTACACTTTCCTGAACGTTTGTAGGGTTAATAATGCCCATGCCTAATTCAATGAGCTTATTGCTTAATGATTTGTTACTACCTTCCAACTGTACGTTGTTGGGCAGTATTTCAAACTCGGACTCGCTTGTGGGGTTCATTTTTATCCCACAATATTTACGTAAATTAAAAAAAAAAAAAAGTAAGTAAAAGTAAGTAAACGCGTTTTTATTCTTCACCCAGGCGTTGCAATACTTCAAGACACCCTAATCTTACAAGAACGCCTGCCAATACTTTAGCTTTTTCTGAATCACTACAGTCAATGTTTAACTCTTTGATTGCTTTGTTAAATAGTTCACTATGAATTTTGATTAAATTGTTTACATCATTCTCAAACCCAGATTTACTAAAATCAATGTTTAACACTTTCATCGTTTCGTCAAATAGTTCATTACAATTTTCTACTAAAATCATTAGATCAGATTCGCTGTGTTTGGCCGTCATTTTTAAATCTAAAATTAAATAAATTAAAAAAAAAAAACCATGAGTATAACGCTGGTTAATTATGCAGTGCCTATTGTTGGTGTTATAGTTTATTCAACCCTAGCAAAATGTTTGTTAAGAATAAAACCGCCCAACATAGGAAAGATAGAAGATTCGCCGAAACTAGTTACAACCTTATTTTTAGCTCTGGCAACAAAAGATTATCTGATTAAAAAGCACATAGACAGTCTTTCATATTATGATTATTTTAATTATTTTTTTAGTTAATAAAAATATGAGCACTGCAAACATCATCAATACGATTTACCACTCTGCTGTAATCAGCGGTCTTAGTATAGGATATAGCATGTTAGCAAAAAACATGTTTAAGATGAGGCCGGCTGATCTAGGAAGGTTAGACATTGAGGATGTTGTTAAGGTTATAGCTGTAATAGCGGCGGGGATTGCCTCAAAAGACTTTCTTGTTGCACAGGGGATTATCCCAGAAAACATCAATGCATAGAAAGATTGATTTATAAAAAAAGATTCATTCATTTATAAAAAAGATGTCTGGAATAGTTCTGATGGTGGGCGGGGCTATTGTTAATGCATTGGCTTTCTCCGGCAGCAATTATATGTTTAGTAAATTGCGGTCTGATGAAGAGAGAGAACGCCATAACAAGGCAATGGAAGATTTAGCTAAGGCAAGAGACGCTTACGAGAAAAGGAGAATTGCTCACTTAGACTTTATTAATAAAAAGTTAAGAGAACAGGGACATGCAGAGCACACATTTACAGACGTTGATGACGCAATGAATGAATATTACTTAATAACGGGAAAGAAGTTTCTAACATCGTCACCGCCAGAACTGTCTGACTTTTATGAACCATCTGAGGATCAGAAAATGGTAGAAATAGGCTTTATTATAGGTGCTATGGGAGCAATCTTTCTTCTTGCATATTCAATCTAAAAACATAGTTAAAAATGTAATAAAAACAGTCTCTTATGGACGATACAAAGTACAAAATATATTATTCTCCTGGAGGGTATTGGAAAGGAAAGGCCGCTATTGATAAACTGAGTAAAGCTGCTAGGGTGTCTGAATCAGAAGCGAAAGACTGGCTTTCAAAACAAGCGATCTGGCAAATATATCTGCCTGCCCCAAAAAGAATAATAAGGCCTCGATTTGTTAACTCAGTTCCTAATGACACCCACCAGATGGACTTGTTGTATCTTCCGCATGACAAAGTTAGAAGAAAAAAGTTTAAGTATGCTCTTACAGTTGTTGACATGGCTTCAAGGTATAAAGACGCTGAGCCTTTAACGGATAAAGCTCAACTGCTGTGGCTGTGGCTTTACAACAAATATACATGCGAGGTCCATTAAAGTATCCTAGGTTGATCCAGGTTGATGATGGGAAAGAGTTTAAAGGAGCCGTAAACCAGTTGTTTTTAAGACACCGGGTTACAGTTAAGAGAGGAATTCCAGGCAACCATCGCTCCCAGGCCCTAGTAGAAAACTTTAATAAGAATCTAGCTGAGCGTCTGTTTATCTATCAATACCACAGAGATCTTATGGACAGGACGCGCAACACAGAATGGGTTAGGAGATTGCCAGCAGTCTTACGCGCCATGAACAATGAAGAATTTAAAGCAACGGGCCTTAAACCGGTGAACGCGATCAAATTAAAAAAAATTAGCATTACTGAAGACATCCAAGGTAATCAAAAACTCTTGCCGTTTGGACTAAAAGTAAGATACTTGTATGCTCCTGGAGAGGCAGAGGGTGATGTTAGAATTAGAGCCACAGACCCTATATGGAGCGTAAACGTATATGAAGTTGAAAGAATTATGAAAACAACCCCTCCCGTGTATTATTTAAGAGAGACTCTTTCTTCTAGCGGCGCTACTACGTCTAAAAAGCCCGCCCCTAAAAGATCGTTTGTTCGCGAAGAGTTGCAAGTTGTCCCGCCAAACACAGTGCCGATTAGTTAAAAAAAAATAGTATTTATTTTTTTGTTAACTTATGATTTATTTTTTATTTTTTTTTTGTTAAACTTATAATTTTATTTAGTTCACATCTTATTTTTTTTTAGTCTATTTTTGGGTTTAACTGATTGTTTGCTTGCTTTTCAATGTTCTGTTTGATTGTCTCAGTGTCTACCTGTTGCGAAGTAAAAGTCTTTCTCCACTCCTTTTGAAGTTCAGTTTTTTGTCGTCTGTAATCCTCACCATCAGCCATAAGGCGCTCAAATTCTTCAGCTGTAATGTTTTCATCCTGCAATGCTTTGCTTATTCTCAGCCTTAATGAACAAAGTTTTGCTGATGCTAGGGCCACAATGGCAGTGTGCTTTTGTAGTTTAGGCGTTAATTTTTTTTAAAACAGCACTCACAATCATAGACATAGCACCTAAACCCAAACCAATGCTCCCTAATGCTAAAGAGGCTGGCGCTCCGGCCCCAGTAGCTAAAAGAGCAACGCCGGACCCAGCACTTACGCTCGCTACAGCCGATGAGCCGGTGATTATATAAGAAAGAGTATTTAAAACTTTAGCATATTTCTTTCTAGTAACCCTATACTTATCTAAGTCACTTTCTATTTCTTCTTGAAGTTCAGTTATTTGCTCTAACCTAAACTTTTGAGCTTGATCATCCATTTTTAATTAAGATTAATTTTTAATTAAGGTTAATCTTGTACATATCTTCTTATTAACCCTTCTGGCAGCACTTCATCAACAGAGTAAAACGCAATAAAATCAACATACTTAATGAAAATAAAATCGAGTACTGTTAGTTTAGCATTGTCAACCATCACAGTAACTTTGTCAGATGATACAGAAGTGTTTATTTCATCCCCGTTTTTAGTAATAACAATAACAAGCCTAAGAGGCCCATCCAAGTTTTGAGACTTTATTTGTACGCCTCTGATTAACGTGTGCTCTGGCAAACTAGGATCAGACTCCCTTGGAGTAATAAATAAGCGAAAAAGCATCGTCATTTTTCTAGGCAGTGATTCTAGTTTTGGGTTAAATTCTAAGCCAACGGTGTCACCCCCCACTTCAGCTAAGGACTTCTTTCTCCGCAGCATATATTCAGAGCCCTGCTTAGTTATTTCAATCTGCTTTTTCTGTTGTAATCCTGGGACTAGGCTAGCAAGAAGGCGTCCTTCATTCAAAGCTTTTCTAAAATTGTATTTCTTATCAAAGTATACATAGGGGCTTCGTAGTTCAAACTTTAAATTCCAGTTAATGTCAGGAAGCAACGCCCAGGCATTCTCTCGTTTATGAAGTTTGTATTCGTGTTTGCCAAAATCGTTTGCCCTTAGATTTCTTATCTCTTCCAGGGTAGGATATTGCTGCCGTTTTTTGTCTTCAATTTCTGTTCGTTTGTAAACACCATCGTCGGTGTACTCAAATCCATAAACATTTCCTGTCACTCCTATTAGATCAAAGTCCGTTGTATCTGCTAGATCTTTTATCTCTACTGCAACGCATTTAGGAGCTAACTCCGCTTTTGATTTAGGTCCTCGAGACATTCTTTTTAATATAAACAATTTATTATAAACAAATTGTTATAAACAATCTTTAATAAACAATCTATAATAAACAATCTATAATGTGCAATCTATAATAAGCAAACGTATTGAACTGGCGGGTCAGTCCGTAAGCATAGTTTAGCGTGCTTAGATTTTTCTAGCTGCTCTTTTATTTTTTTTAGTTCATCCTTGTCCCTGATTATATAGTTTTCACTTAAACATTCTTCAAAACTGTCCCGGTCCTTAGTATAGAATAAGATGACTGATTTTAACTGCGATCTAAAGTCTTTTAAGACAGCATTGTATTTTTGAGTTAAGAGCCAAACAGAAACTAATGCGTGTCTTCCGCTAAAGGCTAGCTTAGACAGGGTCCTTCTTTTTTTAACAATGTCTTGTTCAGCCGAACAGTCATCAATAATAAACAGCGTTTCAGTTCCCTCAAATAGCCTATAGTAATGTTCTAAACAGTCGCTTAGCTTGTCAGTAGGATCAACTAAAAATATATTATCGTCTGTCCAAACAAACTGTCTTTCTTTGTAAGACTTGTTGTGCTTAATGGTTGTGCAGAATATAACAATGTACTCGTAATGAAATCTGTAGACTGTTTGTAACAAATCAAGTACGAAGACAGTTTTCCCACACCCAGTAATCCCACAAATAAGCGAACAGTGCGGGTCTTTAGGCAAAAAGTTCAAACTATCCATCTGTTTTAATAGGCTATTTCTTTCAGTCTATTTTCTTCAATGTTCAGCTGGCGTCATAAACCACAAAAACGT
Source organism: Conus canariensis (assembly GCA_033310375.1). NCBI lineage: Eukaryota > Metazoa > Mollusca > Gastropoda > Neogastropoda > Conidae > Conus > Conus canariensis. The sequence continues at coordinate 77,309,305 of CM065721.1, forward strand.
GCATTTGTATCTGACCATTCTCCTCCTCTTCCTTATTAATCTGTATGAGTATGCCATCTGACCCTACCCTTCTTCCACTCCCGTGCAGTCTGTTGTCATACGTGGACCTAAAATCCAGCCATAGTCCATATTTGTCTGTTAGATAATCTTCGAGTTTTACATCGTGAAGGTGAAGTTTTTTACACACATGATCGGCTGTGGGGCTTGTCTGTCTGCCTCCAGCGAATAACTTTCTTATTTCATCAAAGTGTTGGTCAGGTAAAAGTCCAGCTGAATACAACTGAAAAGGCTTGCCATCTACTGTGCAAGACAACTGTTCAATTTTTGGGTTGTAAAACACCTCAGATTCTCTCTGAAAAGGAGCTGAGGGTTCAGTAAATAGCAAGAGAACCCCCTTTAGAGACCTTAAAGAATTGCTTATAGCTATTTCCCAGACAGTGTCTTGCTTGTTTTTAATCGCTAGACTGTGGTGTAAAACTCTTTCAAAGTAAACAACCGTCCTACTTTTATACTGGTTTAAGATCGTTCTAGCCAGTTCGGGGTTAGTAACAACGTCAAAATTAAGAGAGATGTTACTGACAGTGTATCTGGCTTGAGGGTCATCTGATAGAATAACAGACCCGCTGTCATTGAATGTCAGTTCGTAAGTAAGTTTGTCTCTTAGTGCGCCTTGGTAATATGGCTGATGGGTTTTTAACAGTTCAAAATCTAGAGGGATGCAAAATCTGTTCTTAAATGCTCGCGCTATTGCCTGGTCTCCCTCGTCTTCCTTTGCATCTGCAGCATTAAGCCTGTGCTTAAGACCGTTTGGGCTCTGGATCCCCTGAAAGATTTTCTCTTTTCTTTCTGTTCTAGGCAGCCATAGATCAGAATAGAGATTAAAAATGTCTGCGCTACTCAGTGAGAAGACTTCTCTACCTTCCAGTTTGATTACCATATTTTTAATGATGGCCCTGCCCAGGTTAGCAACGACAGTGGCATTAGGATCCGCCGACTCAATATCTATTTTGAATGACAGCCTGGCAGTGCCCGGCATTATAACATCGTCAGGCCCGAGGTCACTAAATCTTACTGTTAACATTTCATTTGGCTCAATTGTTGATGGATTATTTACAACCCGCACAGTCTGTCTTATGCCTTTTATGCCATGGGGCTCCTTCGCTTTTCTGAATGGATCAAGGTCGCAACCGTATGGGTTCATTTTTTATAAAACAAAAAATAATAAATATATAAATATGGCTGATGAAGATTTTGACGTGATTAGTCCTATTGAAGAAGAAGATGAAATAGAACCAGGTCGTTCAATACAAGATGAACTTGAGGGGGCAGAAGCACGTCCTTTACTCCCTAGACAACCTCAAGATGTAGGTTCTTCACTCAGTGCTCGTCAAGAACTTTTAGGAGTAGGCTCTTCACTCCCTAGACAGCGTCACGAACTATTGCAACGACGAATTGAATCATTCTATAAAAGTATAGAACGGGAGCTGCCAGAAATACTTGATCTTAACGATTTTGAAGAAGATGGCGGCCATTTGTATATTAGGACTAGTGAAGGAGGCCGCGTAAGAGTTACTACAAAGCCAAACGCGACCAAGTTTTTAAGTCTAAGTACAATTAGACGAGACCTCCCTGCTGCTGATGCAGAACGATTAAACATTACAAATCTAAGGTCTGATGCTGTTAGACTTTTACATAAAATGGGGCGGTTGTTGCCAACACGATCTGAAATAGAAATCGCCACTATTCCAGAGGTAGGTCAAAAAACAGATAAAGCAATAACAGAATTTGAGGCGAGTTTTATTGATGAGACGAGTTTTATTGAGGGGCCAATTGGCGGTTCGCCTAGGCAAAGAGAAGGTGAGCTGAGTCCTGAAGAAGAAACAGCTTTAAAAACAATTGTTGATCCTCCATTGTCTACGAGTGAACTCAGGGATATTAGAACTGCTCTGCGTGAACTCTTGAATATTAAGTCTGCTTTAACAACTACGAACGAAGAACTAAAAAACAACTTGGCAAAATTTAATGAGATAAAGAGAGAGATAGACGAAGAAAAAAATAAGCTGGCTGATGCAGATGATAACAATTTAGGACAAGAAGAAAAGGCTAGAATACAGGCGAAAATACAGGATTTAATGAAAGAAAAGGCAAACGTGTTAGCAGCGTTGTATATTAACAGAGAAAAAATAGCAACCCAAATAAGCAGAATCAGAGAAACTATAAACAAAATGATTTATGAAAATACTACGCTAGCAGAAAGAATAAGGACTCTGTTCAGAGAGCAGGGGATTACAATAGTTAGTATATTAACGGCCGTTGGGTTTGCTATCTCTACACTGGTTTATGCATTAACCGGCAGTGCGCCAACAGGGTCAGTAGCGCCTCCAACGCCTCAACCTGGTAAAAGTTGGATTAGAAAACAATTGCACCATCTGGCAAACCTATTAAAGAAGTTAGCTGCCAAAGCGCTTGGTGCACTGCCTGGCATAATAGGCGGTGTTGTTAGTTGGGTTTTGTCTACAATAGGCAAAGTGGTTGGTTATATGGCTGACCATCTGTGGACTTTGGGGGTGCTGGCTGCCGGTTTAATTTTTAGTAAAATAAAGTATGCCCAGTCCAGTAAAAGTTAAAAACACAACAAGGGCCGTCTTTTCGCTAGTGTGTCTGTCGGGGTGAGGTACATCAACAGGCGGGGGGTCGCTTTCTGGGCTGCTTATAACTGGCGGGGGGTCGCTTTCTGCAGGTTCTGGGCTAGATACTTTTTTCAAAATGGCTGGTGCGGGCCTTGTGTTTAAGCCTTGATTGTGTCCTAAGTTTTGATCGTCTCTGGCTATGAGAATTTCATTATTATAATTCTGTATCATGCCAATCTGCAGTCTAAGGTCAGAAGGCAGCATGTATAATCCATGACCCACAACAAAGTCAACCTTTGACCTAGCATGTGAAAGAACGTTTTGGTACCTTTGTATGCTGGAAGGCAAATCAACGGCAGAGTTAATAGCATCTTCTAAATTGGCTAGAAATTGTTTTCTGGCGTCAAAACCTGTAGATTGATCCACTATGCTAGACTTGGTCTGTGCTTGCGCTCCTAATAGACACCAAACGTACGTCCGTATGGAGTCATTAAGTCTTTGAACTCCTGGCATTGTTAGGCCTTTACTTTCATCTAAGATAAATGTTGCCCAAGCATTGGGGTGTTTTTGTTCTATTGATCCCAATCTAACTTGGGAGTTTGACTTAAAAGAGGTGTGGCCGGGCCAGTAGTCAAAATTATATTCTCTACGCTGACCCCACAAATACAATGTGCCCAACCCGTGATTGCGGTCTAACTTTTGTCTAAAGTTATTTGAAGGGTTAATGTTAAATTCGTTGCAGATTCTTTCATATGCATTATTGTCCATTGGGCTGAGAAATGGATTAAACGCGTTGTCATTGGGGAGGCGTACTTGTAGTTCAGTTAGTATGCGTCTATACTGATAATAAACATGAAAGTTATATACTGACCTTACTAAGAGGTTGGGGTGGTTTAAATGGTTTGTATATGAAACACCGCAGCCGGTGGTTGAGCAGTAAACTGCAAAATTTAACTGATTCTGGTAAAAGGCCATAGGATGAGTTGACCATGCTGATGGCACTCTATCACTCTTTATTGGAGGATTTAAATATCTAGTTAGTGGGTTTACAAGTCTGACTAGAAAGCCATATGATTCATCCACTGCGATGGTTAGGTTACTAAAGTCCAAAGATTTGGGCTCATAAACCCCTCCTACGTCGTAAGTGGCACTTTCATTATATTTAAAAGGTTCCATTTTTAAATAGATTTTTTTTAAAAGGATTTAAAAAGGATGTACATTTATATAACTAAACAAAACCAGCGCGTGTTTTTAAAGTATTCAGTTGACAATAAAGCGGGAAGTGTAGGGCTGCTCTTAGAGAACTTAGGTTTAAAATAAGGTGGTTTAACATATCTGAAAAAGCCCAAAATAATTGGATAGATATTTATGATGAGGGGGGCAATCGCTTAAAACGTTTAAAAATACCTGATGGTTACTACAGCTTTTGTTCTTTAAAAGAAGCATTTAACAAATTTGACATACGGTTAGAAATTAATGAGGCAAATCTTATAATTACTATATTTTTACCAAAACATAAAGACAAACGGGAGTACGTTTTCCCTAAGGGCCTTGCTCGAATTTTAGGCTTTTATGATAGTGGTAAAACCTATCGTATTAATACACACGCGTATATAGACAGCGGTCTATATGAATATGTAGGCAGTAGACCGTCCGATTTTCTGATTAATCCAATGTTGTTTGTTAATCTACGCGAATTAAAAACAGATACTAATTTGTATAATGGAAATCCATCTACAGTTCTAAGAACACTACTGGCGACTAAGGCGGGTTATTGCGATTATCAGTCATACACATTTAATGACGCTCAGTTTAAAGAATTAGTTCGTGAGCAGATAAATTCATTGTGCGTAGATATAACGAATCAAAATGGAAACCCTATTGTTTGCTCTAATTTATTAGTACTGCTTGAGATAGAAGAGCGTACTGTAAACCATTAGATTTTATGCTATGGAGAGAGAAAGTTAATATGCGGACTCTAAATCACCCGTTTTTGTTTTGCACGTAAGCCCCCCATTTTAAAATAACGATTACGTCAATTTTGGAGGGGTTTGCATGTTAAGTTTGATTGTAGAAAAAGGTGTTAATTTTGGCAAAAAGTAGCATGAGATGGACGAGATTTGTTTTGTGAAAAGGGGGGTTTTCGTGCAAAATAAGATGTGGTGGGGTAGAGTCCGCATATTAACTTTCTCTGTATGTGTTCATCTCACGATTCAATACGAAGCCTTTTCAGCTGCTTCTTCAATTCGTTTGTTGTCGATTCAGATTCTTTTGTTATCCCAGTGCAAAACACTTGACCGCGCTATTTTGTTCCATCTTCACACGTGGCGACAAACGGTTATCTCGAGCTGCTTTGCACTGGTCAAGTTATAAAGATAAAAAAAAAAGCTGCCAGATCTGTTGCACTATCCAGGGATATTAAAGATGTTTCTATCAGTTTTATTTCTTTCTTGAGAAAAGGTTTAAGGCCTGAAAGCTTTGGTCACTGTATTCCCTAGGATGACCTTTTCCACCATGTTTTTGTGATTTTTGTCATTTTTTTCATGGTGTAATCCTGTGGTCAAATTCACTTTGTTGTCGTTTCTATCACGGTTTAGATGTTTCTCTTAGAACCCTGAAGGCAATGGCAGAGGCAGCCGAATAGACTTCCAGCTGGATCTGATCGATGAGGAACAGAAGTTAACTTCACAAGGCCTTAAATTTTCCAACTCAGAACAGGTGTCCTGTCAGCAGTGGGGTAAGACATCCGTCTAAAAAAAGGCACGCCTTGAGACTCCCACCCATCCAGAAGTTGCGGGTTTGAGTCCCGGCAGCGCCAGAAGAAAAACTGGCAGTAGAAGGGCATCTGGGAGTCATGACCAGAATGCGGCCCGGCCCCGTTAGAGTGTAAGGAGTTCAGGGCCGAAACACTTGTCTGAGGGAGGGGGGCGGGGTTCTTCTCTGAAGACCTTCTGCTGTCAAGCTCTCCCTTAGAGTTTCTTCCTGCATAGATGTTTTGTCGGATTTATTTTTTAACCCCTGTATACAATACCTCATGGCTTGGCAGATGGTGGAGTAGCGTTTATGGACTACACCTCCTGCCGTGACACGCCCTTGATGAAACTGACACAGAAACAACAGATTTAAACGCCCGTGTTTCACACCAAAGTCGGGGCCTGTCATTAAAGAAGACAAATAGTCAATAGTTCCTCTTTTCTTATTTGTATCTAGGCTACATCATGACTCTTTAGGCCTTCAAGAACAAGACACATCTTGCCAGTTCTGCCAGTCCTTCCAGTACATCTCTGAGTGTTCTAATTGTCACGGTCTGATTATATACCTTGCCAAACCTCATCCTCCTTCAATGCGTTTGCCTCTCGTGGTTCTGTTTACCCTGGACCCACAGAAGTTGTGGAGTCCTTACTTGGTCTTTGTCACTCAGCAAGTCCGTTTGTGTTTCCTCCCAACAGCCATGACAGGACCGGGGGAAAAAGACGGGAAGGAAGAAGAGAAAGACTTGACATCTGTGTACACACACAGGGCCAGGTTTGTCGCCCTTTCTTGGCCCTGAAGGTACACAGTTGTCTTTCCCTTGGTCCTGCCTGTCTGTCTTTGCTCCTTTCACGCTCTTCGAAGCTTTTTTTTTCTTTGGCAGATACATTCAGAGTCCAGCCTCTTTCTTCCTAATGACTCTTCAGGGTGTCTTCTTCAATCGGTTTTGCACTAAGATTGTGTGTGTGTGTGTGTGTGTGTTGTGTGTGTGTGTGTGTGTGTCTGTAGACATGAATAGTACAGCATATCACATAAGATGACAAGATGAAGAAGGAGAGGTGAAAAAATAGCCGCGGTTCAGTAGCTGGGGTGCTACAGATTGTGTCTGAGTGAAAGTTGTGACAGACGAGAGACTCGGTTGATGGAGGGGTATGGGTGATGCTTTCTCGTTTTAAACTCTCTCTCTCTCTCTCTCTCTCTCTCTCTCTCTCTCTCTCTCTCTCTTCCACTACTTTTTGGGATGAGTGTAACAGCTAAGAATAGCGAAGGATTTGAGGGTGAGAGCTAAACGGGAAAACAGCATGCATTTCAACTAAAAGAGACTTTGCTTTTAACTTTAATAATGATGGCACAGAAAAAAAATCAGATTAAGAAAGGCTGAGTACGCACTTGAACTTGATAGTCGTATTTCTTCTCCTTGCGGTTTTGATCAAAGGACTGGTGGAAACTAGTTAAAACATTCATTTCAACCAAAGGTATGCCTCAAGACGATATTCCCCCAATAGAAGAAAATGGTGTAGTTTACCACTCCATGAAAGACAAAGCAACTGTCTTCAATACATACTTTGCTGCGCAGTGTTCGGTGGATGGTGGAGCTGAGATTCCTGGATTAAATGAACTCAACGGATCCATAGATCAATTGACTCTTTCTACTACAAGTACAGTATTGGAAATATTGAAAAGTCTTGACTGCAAAAAAGCAGTAGGGCCTGATTTAGTCCATAACAAAGTGTTAGCAGCTGCTGCAGATGTTATCTGTGAACCATTGACTTTTTTGTTTAACCGTTCATTAACAGAATGTAGGTTTCCATCCATATGGAAACTAGCCCATGTAACTCCAATATTCAAAAAAGGGGACAGAAACAAGTGTGGAAATTACCGCCCCATTTCGCTCTTGAGCTGTGTAGGCAAAGTGCTGGAGAAATGTATTCAAAAACATGTTTTCAAATACCTCACAGATAACAATCTTTTAGCAACTGCTCAGTCTGGGTTTATTCCACATGACTCGACTGTCTTTCAACTTTTGAGTATATACGATGACTTTTGCAAATTTTTAGAAGCTAAAACAACTGCACAAGCAATTTTTTTTTACACATCTAAAGCCTTCGATAAAGTGTAGCACCAAGCATTATTACATAAACTGTCTGCTTTGGGTATCCATGGACAACTTCTCGAATGGTTTACTGACTATCTAAGAGATCGGTCCCAGGCTGTTGTTCTAAAAGGGAGTAAATCGTCCTACCTTCCAATATCAGCAGGTGTTCCGCAAGGTTCTATTCTTGGACCACTTCTATTCCTTGTCTACATAAATGATATTGCACATGATATTGAATCGATTATCAAATTATTTGCAGATGATACTAGCATATATCTGGCGTTAGATAACACCCAACTCAGGACAGAAATTTTAAACTCAGATCTTGACAAGATAAGAAAGTGGGCTTCTGCTTGGAAAGTAGAATTCAACCAATCCAAAACTAAATTATTAACCATTTCCAATCACACAGTACCCCAAACACAGCCCTTGAAATTTAGTGATGTGATATTACAGGAATCAGACTCCCATAAGCATCTAGGTGTAATGATAAAAGCAACTGTAAATGGGACCTCCATATTAAATCTATTTTATCCAAGTGCCGTGTCCTTATTGCATGTCTTCGGACATACAAGTACAGATTGAGTCGTAAATCTCTTCTTATTATGTATAAATCATTTATTCTACCTCATTTTGACTTCTTGGATGTTATTTGGGACAACTGTACGAATAAACAAAGCGAAGATCTTGAAAACCTCAATTTGGACGCTATTAGGACAATCACTGGTTCAGTTCGTGATACTAATCATCAAAAACTATATAATGAATCAGGACTAACGTCCCTTAAAGAAAGACGTCGTCGTTATAAACTCATATTATATTTCAAAATTGTTAATGGCACTGTGCCATTGTATTTAGTTGAACGTCTTCCTCCTCTAGTTGCTTCAATCAATCCTTATCACAGACGAAACCCCCAGGAAAGACAAGTACCAAGGTGCAGACTGGAACTGTATAAATTATCATTCTTTCCTTCCACTACTATTCTTTGGAACAGTCTTCCTGATAACATCAAGCAGTCTGATTCTTAGTTTTGTTAAGCGTTACCTTAGTAATACAGATACAGTTGTTCCTTCTTATTATTATTTGCAAGACAGACAACCAGAAATAATAATTTGCAAACTGAGACTGGAAATGAGTGACTTGGACAGTGACTTATTTAAACGACACCTGTCAAACAGTGCAGCATGTAACTGTGGTTATCGTGTTGAAGACGCCAATCACTTTTTGTTGCACTGTCCACTCTTCCAGTTAGCTCGAACTCAGACAATAGCGTTACTGCCTAATGATATAAAAGCAGATGCTAAAATTTTGTTATGTGGTGACCAAGACAAAACCTGCACTGAAAATTCTGTAATATTAATTACAATTGGTGATTTTATTCGCATGTCTAACAGATTTATCCGCTAATAAATTTCCTCCATCTTATGAATGATGTGACTTTTTCACCATATGTTCAGCATTCTTTCTCCTTCATCTGCTACACTAGTGTATAGTCTGCTTCCAATGAGCTTACCTACTGTAGTGACTTAAAATCTCAAATATATTACAATCTTAAAAGAGGTCTTTGGCCTACAGCCTGCCCTGGCACAGATAGTTGGTTCTAACTGAATGTTTTGCCTCGGTGTTGGATTTTCCTTTTCCTTGCTTTGCTATTCCCTCCCTAAAAACTTGTTTCAGGTTATTATTTGTTTTCAGATTATTTCTTGAATGCAAACGTTCATGTTCAATATTTTGCAGCCAATCCATTGCTTTTATATTGAGTGAGTACCGTGTATAAGCATTTTGCTTGTTGTACTCGTCTTATATGTTGTTGCTGCTTTTGTGTGTACTTCTTGAACAAATTCGTTTAAACCAATAATGATGGTAGAAGCAGGGAGGTATGATGCATTTGGGGACAGCTCAAAATCATTGTTTCTAATCAATCGAAAAGATTCCAGTACAAGTATCTGCAGAACTGCCAATAATGGCAAAGAGAAAAAAAAGATAAAAGGGGGCTGAACACGCACAGACTGAAACCAAATTTACAGAGTGACATAGATTGAAAAGCAGTCGTTTCAGCTTAGAAAAAATTGGGAGTGCTCGACAAGTGAAAGTGAGGGCAAATTGTGTCCTACGTTTCTGTACATTGGCATACAATTAAGCATTTATTCTTCTGACCTCAGACATGAAGCAAGCACTGTGATCAGTGCGTCTCAGTCCATAGCTGTCATCTTGGAAGTAGTGGGGGAAAACAAGTGCAGGCTAACAATTCTTCCGTCATTATAGTAATGACTTGGCAAAGGTTAGAAATTTTTAAAAAAGATAAGTGGGAGGTGGGGCGTTTGAAGATGAAGAAAATGGGAACAACTGAATTAAGAAAATATATTATAAATATGAAAACCCTTTGCTAGCTGCATGAGGAAACCATTTATATTGCCTGCTCCTATGCCTTTCGTCCGCTGGATCGGACTCATCAAGGAGACACGGCTGATTGTGTCTGTGCTCTTGGCATTAAATAGAGACACACCACAGTCCATAACGCTGTGGTGTTCTCACCGCTAAGAACTGTGCAGAACAACCTTTACTTGGATCTCCTAAGAGATGCAATCGCCCACTGACTGACCAAACAAGATAATGCTGAACAATTAAGTAATAGGGGAAAACAAGTGCAGACTAACAATTCTTCCGTCATTATAGTAATGACTTGGCAAAGACTTGAAATAAAAAATAAATAAATAAATGGGGGGTGGGGCTGGGGGGGAGGGGAGTATCCTTGGAGCATCCTGCGTATTAATGTCTGTCGGTGTTGCTATTCAATGCTCCTCCCCATTGCTTGAAGAGTTTGTGTCTCAAAGTACTGTTTACCCTTGCCCACATAACATTGTTGAATTGTGTCAGGGTCGCGACACTCCTTTGTCATTCGCCAAAGGCTTTATACTTTCTTTCCAACAGTAATGGCAGGGGAGGGAATCATTTGTGTATACACACACAGGGCCAGCTTTGTCGCCATCTCTTGGCACTGAGGGAACACAGTTGTCTTTCCCTTGGTGCTTCCTGTCCATCTTTGCTCCTGTCACGTCTTTCCCCACTTTCTGCAGATAGATTCAGAGTCACGTCTTTCCCCACTTTCTGCAGATAGATTCAGAGTCACGTCTTTCCCCACTTTCTGCAGATAGATTCAGAGTCACGTCTTTCCCCACTTTCTGCAGATAGATTCAGAGTCACGTCTTTCCCCACTTTCTGCAGATAGATTCAGAGTCACGTCTTTCCCCACTTTCTGCAGATAGATTCAGAGTCACGTCTTTCCCCACTTTCTGCAGATAGATTCAGAGTTCCGCGTCCGTCTGCACTGTCAGCCCTCAGGGTACCTGAAGAAATCGGTGTTCCAGTGTGTGTGTGTGTGTGTGCGTGTGTGTGTGTGTGCGTGTGTGTGTGTGTGTGTGTGTGTGTGTGTGTGTGTGTGCGTGTATGTGTGTGTGTGTGTGTGCGTGTGTGTGTGTGTGTGTGTGTGTGTGTGTGCGCGCGCGCGCCCATGTGTGTGTGTGTGTGTGTGTGTGTGTGTGCATGTGTGTGCACGCCTGCGCGCATGCGCGCGCGCGCGCGCGCGCGTGTGTTGTGTGTGTGTGTGTGTGTGTGTGTGTGTGTTCGTGTGTGTGTGTGATGGACAGGGATGGTGCAGCATAGCACATCAGATGGAGAAGAAATGGTGAAGAGAAGTGGCCATGGTTTTACTTTCTAAGAAACTGGCGTTCTGCACTAGTGTCTGAGTGATCGTTGTGACGGATGAGAAACCAGGATGATTGAGTGGCTATGCTTTCTCATTTCCCGCTGTGATTTTGAAATCCTCTCTGTCTGTCTGGCTGTCTCTCTCTTTCTCTGTCTGTCTGTCTGTCTGTCTGTCTGTCTATGTCTGTCTTCTGTCTGTCTGTCTGTCTGTCTGTCTTCTCTCTCTCTCTCTTTCTCTCTCTCTCTCTCCCCCCTCTCTCTCTCCCATCTTTTTAGAAGGTGTATGATGGCTGCTGGCGGCCTTGGCTTTTGAAGGCAAGAGCTAAATACAAAACTGCATGTATTTCAGTGAACACAGATCTTGCTTTTAAGATCACAATGACGGTAGTGGCAGAAAGGCAGGATATACTAGGGGATGATGATAGGACTGCTTGAAATCCATTGGCAACAGCATTCCTGTAGAAGTAGTATATGTGCAAATAACGAGGAATAACTGAAAGATTTCATGGAGACACACTCCTTCAGGCTGAGACCAAATGTAGGGAGCGTCATAAATTTACATGCAGTTATTTCAGTTTTACAAAGTCTGGAGCACTGAACACTGGAAAGAGATGGTACATTGTGTTTCCTGTTTCTGTGCATTGTCAATGTGTATTTGGCATATGATAAATCGTTCTTCGTTCAGAAGTCAGATATAGCTGATCGCAAACGCTCCAATCAATGTCTCCAAATCTTTAGCTGACATCTCAGAGTATTTTGCATGTTCATACTGACTGCCCCCTTCATCTCGCTTTAAAGGGTTTGCCTGTTGCGGTACTGTTTACCCTAGCCCAGCCCAAGTTGTTGACTCGTTGCAGGGTCATGACACCTCTTTGTCATTCACCAACAGCGTTTGATTTATCCAAACGCCTGTGGCAGGAGAGAAAGGAGAAGAGAAAGAGTGCTGACGTCTGTGTACACACATAGGGCCAAGACTGTCAGCGTCGCTTTGCTCTGAAGGTACTCCATTTTCTTTGCCTGGCTCCTCCCTTCATGTCCATCTGTGCCTCTTTCACGTGCTTTCCAACTTTTTCCAGATAAACTCGCAGTTCTGCACCTTCCTCTTCTTTATCTCCTCAGGGTATATTCTTCAAGTGGTTTTGCACTCCTCCGCCTGCGCAAGTGGTGTTGTGTGTGTGTGTGTGTTGTGTGTGTGTGTGTGTGTGTGTGTGTGTGTTTCTGTGTGTGCCTCTGTGTGTGTTGAGGGATGGCGCCCCATACCACATCAGTCGGAGAGGGAATGGTGACAAAAAATGGCCATGTTTTACTGCCTGAGATGAGGTGCTGCATTCAGTGTCTGAAAGATCCCTGTGACAGATAACAGACTTTGGTGATGCTTTCTCCCTCCCCCCCCCTCTCTCTCTCTCTCTCTCTCTCTCTCTCTCTCTCTCCCTCTCTCTCTTTGGGGGGGGAGGGGGAAGTGTGTGGGCTGAGAGTGGGATTTAAACTGTGGGATGCTAGCTAGATGCAAAGCAACAACATCAGGGCTAAAACAGATACTGCTTGTCAGTTGACGTGGGTGAAGGTGGCGGTGAGACATCATGTAAAAGAAAATCTGAATTATGAATTATTGGTTGTATCAGTTTCCAACAGGATTCCTGTATAAGTTTATGTGAAACTGTCAAATGCGCCAAACTCTGAAAACATAATAATAATAATAATGATGATGATAATAATGATAATGATAATAATATAACAATTCTTTAAATGGTAATAATAGTACACAAACACACTTTGGTGGAGAGGATTTTAAGGAGGAGTCATAATCTCAAATACCGTCATTTCAGGTGCTTAGATTCAGAAAAAAAGGCATTAAAGTATGTTCTATGTGTTTGATAGATTTTTAGCTCTTACATGGCGTGCAAATGATTGTTGTTTCTTCAGTAAGCTAGCTGTAGCTGGTGACATGAACAGCAAGTACTGTGATCAGTGCCCTCCACATCTCTAACTATACTGTCGGCTGATATTTGTCCATGTTGCTTTCATCGCCTTGGTCCTTCTTGTCAGTATTTGCTGCTCCCACGTTCTTCCCAAACTTTTGCAAACATATTCTAAGTTCAGACTTCTCTGTAGGGATTTTCTCTGACTGTGGTGTGTGTGTGGTGTGTGTGTGTGTGTGTGTGTGTGTGTGTGTGTGTGTGTGTGTGTGTGTGGTCAGAAATGGTAGAGCATTCCACTCTAAATGGAAAAGGAGTAGTGAAGAAAACTGGCCATGGTTGAACTTTCTGCATTGTTGAGATTGTGTGCCAAGTGTTGGAGTTGATACTGTGACTAATGAGACAGTATTCTCTGTCTCTGTCTCTGTCTCTGTCTCTGTCTCTCTCTCTCTCTCTCTCTCTCTCCTCTCTCTCTTCTCTCTCTCTCTCAACCATTTACAGGGAATAACAGAAGAACATAACACCATTTTCCCTATAAAAGCATGTCTACCACCAGTCATCATCCTCCATCAGAACAGCTGCTTGTAAATACAGAGCAGCGTATCCACCTCTCAGAAAGTAAATCCACATGTCATTTTAACTATTTTTTTCTTCTACATCAGGGTGTACGATAAATATACCACATAGACAATAAAACTGATTCAGTAGGATATTGCTGAGGGGGTTACTGGCAGAAAGAAGGACTGTCAATGTACCCTTAGAAAGTCAGCAAAGACAAGAGATGAGGGAAGATTGAGACCAAGGGGATGGAATCTGTGTACCTGCAAGGCCAAAGAAATGGTGAGAAAAGCTGGCGACGT
>CM065721.1:77328261-77330761 GCA_033310375.1 Conus canariensis
TCATGTTCCTTTTCCATCCCCACTTCACCACGCTTGACGAGTTTGCCTCTGGTGGTACTGTTCACGCTGGCCTCTCTCCAAGCTATCCGGTCATTGCAGGGTCAATGAGAACTCTTTGTTTCCTTTGTCTTCCCGCCTCACGGCAGTGGTACAAGAGGACAAAAGACGGGGACGAAAAAAGCAACGGTTCGTGATGTCTGTGTACACAAACGTCGCCAGCTTTTCTCACCATCTCTTTGGCCTTGCAGGTACACGGATTCCATCCCCTTAGTCCTGTCGGTCAATCTTCACCCATTTCTTGTTGTTCCCAATGATCTGGGGTCTACATTCACAGTCCTCTTTCTTGCCCCCACAGGCCCCTGTTGAACCGGTTTCATTCTCTTGGCGCCGTATGTATCCTACACCAGGATAGAAGAAGAATGGTCAAGAAAAGTGGCGTGTGGATTTACTTTATAACAGTGGATGCACCTCTCTGTGTATCCCAGTGGCTGTTCTGACATGACATGACGTGTTCTGGTAGACGTGCATCGTAAGGAAAGTGGTGTTAAGTCCTTCTGTCATTGCCTATCTGTGGTAGAGAGAGAGAAGAGAGAGAGAGAGAGAGAGAGAGAGAGAGAGAGAGAGAGGAAAGTTTGTTTTCTGTTTACTTCTCTTTTGTTGTGTTTACTTGCCTATCATTTGTACTTGTAAGTTTGCTTGTGTGTGTGTGTGTGTGTGTGTGTGTGTGTGTGTGTGTGTGTGTGCGTGCGTGCGTGCATACGTGTGTGTGTGTGTGTGTGTGTGTGTGTGTGTGTGTGTGTGTGTATGTGTGCATGCGTGCACGTGAAAACTGTCAATTAAACGGCTAAGTCAATTGCTTTTCTTGAGTTGATACATTTTCTGCTTTATCCTGGGGTAGAAAATGGTAACGCATCACATCTTTCTTATGGACATCTTTCTCTGAAATTATTTGATGCTTCAGTGCCTTGTGAAGACTTTTGCTCAAGCATCCTTATTTCTCTTCTTTCCTGTTCTTTTGTTCTTGTTCTGAGACAAAAGCTGATTCCATGAGCAATACTTTTTAGTGACTTTTGTTGAACCACACAAATTTGTTTTTCTGTCTTGTGGGTAGGGGGGAGGGGGAAGAAAAGTCTGAACAGCTGCTGATGTTTCCAATCACAGTACAGTAAATTTAAGAATTGTATATCTGTTTACCAGATTGTCACAATTCAAACAATCACTGGCTTGTCCAAATTCTCCCACTTAATTGAAGAAAATACAGAGGGGATGAAGAAAGACATGAGGAAAATTCGGAAGACAGACTTAAAAATAAACCAAAATCATTTTTCTTGAAACCCCTGCTGAGTTAAGAATTGTGGAAACAAGCTGCATCTGCTGGCTTCAGACCTGGTTGGGACAAAAATAATCATTGATAAAATGCTTCTGGTTTGTCAGGAAGGTGCACAAATGAGCCCAGCCACCATGTTTGCTTCCTCCCCAATGCATATACACGAATGACACAGACCCTGATGAATATTTATTATATGCACGCACTGATGTGGAGCTACCTCTTGTCACCAGACTGGACCAATACAAACTGATCACCATGTGGACTGGTGGACATTTTTTAGTGAAACGAATTCATGAAACAAAGCCAGAATTTCGTTATGAAAATCGACGATTGGTTTGTGATCGGGTTTCGAAGCATTTTCTGGGTCTCTTTATCAAGAGAAAAGGGGAATTCTTGCAACTGTAAACTAAATTTGACTTTCAACTGAAAGAGACCTAGTCAAAATCTTTATGGCAGTTACCATAAAGCAAAGCAGCAGCTAGTGGTCAAAGATACGGCAATCAAGTGAGACGATCCATGTAGAGATTCCCATAAGGTTGAACGAATTACGGTTGTAGATTTGTACTACGAGCACACTGGAGATGTCACAGTTTGGATTGGAACTCTGCAACAGAAGGTGGATTGTTTGATCTTGTAATACCTGGGAACGACTGGCATCATCTCCTTGGCTTGTAGGAAATTCAGAGAAGTCCGAACAAGCTAAAGACTCACCAAATTTACTTGGTTGGTTTAAACACACATTAGTCATTAAAGCTTGTCAGTCTGTTCCTTTGAGTTGGTGATTTTAAACTCTTAAACTTGAATGTTGAGTTTCACATGTTATTTGTCCAGTGATTTTAACCAATCTGTTCCTCTTTGTTGATTATGTTAGACTCTGGAGCTTGAATGGTGAGCTTTACGTCTCATTGGCCAGAACCTCTCAAGGCCAAATGATTTCCAGACCAAGGTCTGTAGGGAGTGGAAGTGATGGGCATGAATGGTATTCAGTTGTGACAGCTGGTGGGGGTCGAAGGTTCAATAGGTTCCTTTCGTGACGAAGTGGAGCAAGTCTTGAAGGTCGTTTCTTAGGCCATCCATCAAGTGTCACTGCTTTGCCTGCTTCCCAGTACACCCCCTTTCCCCCTCCCACCTCCCCCCCCCACCCCCGCTCCCCTGCACTCAACTTTTCTA
>CM065721.1:77335761-77343261 GCA_033310375.1 Conus canariensis
CATCTTTTCTCTAAGACTGTTTTGTGGACATCTTTCTCTAAGACTGTTTTGTGGACATCTTTCTCTGTAACTATTTGTAATGCCTAAAGACTGTTTTGTGGACATCTTTCTCTGTAACTATTTGTAATACCTAAAGACTGTTTTATGGACATCTTTCTCTGTAACTATTTGTAATGCCTAAAGACTGTTTTGTGGACATCTTTTCTCTAAGACTGTTTTATGACATCTTTCTCTGTAACTATTTGTAATGCCTAAAGACTGTTTTGTGGACATCTTTCTCTGTAACTATTTGTAATGCCTAAAGACTGTTTTATGGACATCTTTCTCTAAGACTGTTTGTGGACATCTTTCTCTAAGACTGTTTTTGTGGACATCTTTCTCTGTAACTATTTGTAATGCCTAAAGACTGTTTTATGGACATCTTTCTCTGTAACTATTTGTAATGCCTAAAGACTGTTTTATGGACATCTTTCTCTGTAACTATTTGTAATGCCTAAAGACTGTTTTGTGACATCTTTCTCTGTAACTATTTGTAATACCTAAAGACTGTTTTATGGACATCTTTCTCTAAGACTGTTTGTGGACATCTTTCTCTTAACTATTTGTAATGCCTAAAGACTGTTTTATGGACATCTTTCTCTGTAACTATTTGTAATGCCTAAAGACTGTTTTGTGGACATCTTTCTCTAAGACTGTTTTATGGACATCTTTCTCTGTAACTATTTGTAATGCCTAAAGACTGTTTTGTGGACATCTTTCTCTAAGACTGTTTTGTGGACATCTTTCTCTGTAACTATTTGTAATGCCTAAAGACTGTTTGTGGACATTTTTCTCTAAGACTGTTTTATGGACATCTTTCTCTATAACTATTTGTAATGCCTAAAGACTGTTTTGTGGACATCTTTCTCTGTAACTATTTGTAATGACTAAAGACTGTTTTATGGACGTCTTTCTCTGTAACTATTTGTAATGCCTAAAGACTGTTTTGTGGACATCTTTCTCTAAGACTGTTTTTATGGACATCTTTCTCTGTAACTATTTGTAATGCCTAAAGACTGTTTTAATGGACATCTTTCTCTGTAACTATTTGTAATGCCTAAAGACTGTTTTGTGGACATCTTTCTCTGTAACTATTTGTAATGCCTAAAGACTGTTTTGTGGACATCTTTCTCTGTAACTATTTGTAATGCCTAAAGACTGTTTTGTGGACATCTTTCTCTGTAACTATTTGTAATGACTAAAGACTGTTTTATGGACATCTTTCTCTAAGACTGTTTTATGGACATCTTTCTCTAAGACTGTTTTATGGACATCTTTCTCTAAGACTGTTTTATGGACATCTTTCTCTGTAACTATTTGTAATGCCTAAAGACTGTTTTTGTGGACATCTTTCTCTAAGACTGTTTTGTGGACATCTTTCTCTAAGACTGTTTTGTGGACATCTTTCTCTAAGACTGTTTTGTGGACATCTTTCTCTGTAACTATTTGTAATGCCTAAAGACTGTTTTATGGACATCTTTCTCTGTAACTATTTGTAATGCCTAAAGACTGTTTTGTTGACATCTTTCTCTAAGACTGTTTTATGGACATCTTTCTCTAAGACTGTTTTGTGGACATCTTTCTCTGTAACTATTTGTAATGCCTAAAGACTGTTTTGTGGACATCTTTCTCTAAGACTGTTTTGTGGACATCTTTCTCTAAGACTGTTTTATGGACATCTTTCTCTAAGACTGTTTTATGGACATCTTTCTCTGTAACTATTTGTAATGCCTAAAGACTGTTTTATTGGACATCTTTCTCTGTAACTATTTGTAATGCCTAAAGACTGTTTTATGGACATCTTTCTCTGTAACTATTTGTAATGCCTAAAGACTGTTTTATGGACATCTTTCTCTGTAACTATTTGTAATGCCTAAAGACTGTTTTATGGACATCTTTCTCTAAGACTGTTTTGTGGACATCTTTCTCTGTAACTATTTGTAATGCCTAAAGACTGTTTTATGGACATCTTTCTCTGTAACTATTTGTAATGCCTAAAGACTGTTTTATGGACATCTTTCTCTGTAACTATTTGTAATGCCTAAAGACTGTTTTATGGACATCTTTCTCTAAGACTGTTTTGTGGACATCTTTCTCTAAGACTGTTTTGTGGACATCTTTCTCTAAGACTGTTTTGTGGACATCTGTCTCTGTAACTATTTGTAATGCCTAAAGACTGTTTTGTGGACATCTTTCTCTGTAACTATTTGTAATGCCTAAAGACTGTTTTGTGGACATCTTTCTCTGTAACTATTTGTAATGCCTAACTGTAACTATTTGTAATGCCTAAAGACTGTTTTGTGGACATCTTTCTCTAATGACTAGTTTTATGGACATCTTTCTCTAACTATTTTATGGACATCTTTCACTAAGACTGTTTTGTGGACATCTTTCTCTGTAAGTACTATTTTGTGGACATGCTTCTCTAAAGACTGTTTTAATGGACATCTTTCTCTAGACTGTTTTGTGGAATTTCCTAAGACTGTTTTGTGGACATCTTTCTCTAAGACTGTTTTATGGACATCTTTTCTCTAAGACTGTTTTGTGGACATCTTTCTCTAAACTGTTTTATATGGACATCTTTCTCTAAGACTGTTTTTGTGACATCTTTCTCTAAGACTAGTTTTATGGACATCTTTCTCTGTAACTATTTGTAATGCCTAAAGACTGTTTTGTGGACATCTTTCTCTAAGTAACTTTTGTGAATTCTAAGACTGTTTTATGGACATCTTTCTCTGTAACTATTTGTAATGCCTAAGACTGTTTTGTGGACATCTTTCCTTAAACTTTTTGAATTTCCTAAGACTGTTTTGTGGACATCTTTCTCTAAGACTGTTTTGTGGACATCTTTCTCTGTAACTATTTGTAATGCCTAAAGACTGTTTTGTGGACATCTTTCTCTAAGACTGTTTTATGGACATCTTTCTCTGTAACTATTTGTAATGCCTAAAGACTGTTTTGTGGACATCTTTCTCTAAGACTGTTTTATGGACATCTTTCTCTGTAACTATTTGTAATGCCTAAAGACTGTTTTGTGGACATCTTTCTCTAAGACTGTTTTGTGGACATCTTTCTCTGTAACTATTTGTAATGCCTAAAGACTGTTTTATGGACATCTTTCTCTGTAACTATTTGTAATGCCTAAAGACTGTTTTATGGACATCTTTCTCTGTAACTATTTGTAATGCCTAAAGACTGTTTTATGGACATCTTTCTCTGTAACTATTTGTAATGCCTAAAGACTGTTTTGTGGACATCTTTCTCTAAGACTGTTTTGTGGACATCTTTCTCTGTAACTATTTGTAATGCCTAAAGACTGTTTTGTGGACATCTTTCTCTGTAACTATTTGTAATGCCTAAAGACTGTTTTGTGGACATCTTTCTCTGTAACTATTTGTAATGCCTAAAGACTGTTTTGTGGACATCTTTCTCTAAGACTGTTTTGTGGACATCTTTCTCTAAGACTGTTTTGTGGACATCTTTCTCTAAGACTGTTTTATGGACATCTTTCTCTAAGACTGTTTTGTGGACATCTTTCTCTAAGACTGTTTTGTGGACATCTTTCTCTGTAACTATTTGTAATGCCTAAAGACTGTTTTATGGACATCTTTCTCTGTAACTATTTGTAATGCCTAAAGACTGTTTTGTGGACATCTTTCTCTGTAACTATTTGTAATGCCTAAAGACTGTTTTGTGGACATCTTTCTCTGTTACTATTTGTAATACCTAAAGACTGTTTTGTGGACATCTTTCTCTGTAACTATTTGTAATGCCTAAAGACTGTTTTATGGACATCTTTCTCTGTAACTATTTGTAATGCCTAAAGACTGTTTTGTGGACATCTTTCTCTGTAACTATTTGTAATGCCTAAAGACTGTTTTATGGACATCTTTCTCTGTAACTATTTGTAATGCCTAAAGACTGTTTTGTGGACATCTTTCTCTAAGACTGTTTTGTGGACATCTTTCTCTAAGACTGTTTTGTGGACATCTTTCTCTGTAACTATTTGTAATGCCTAAAGACTGTTTTATGGACATCTTTCTCTAAGACTGTTTTATGGACATCTTTCTCTAAGACTGTTTTGTGGACATCTTTCTCTGTAACTATTTGTAATGCCTAAAGACTGTTTTGTGGACATCTTTCTCTGTAACTATTTGTAATGCCTAAAGACTGTTTTGTGGACATCTTTCTCTGTAACTATTTGTAATGCCTAAAGACTGTTTTGTGGTCATCTTTCTCTGTAACTATTTGTAATGCCTAAAGACTGTTTTGTGGACATCTTTCTCTGTAACTATTTGTAATGCCTAAAGACTGTTTTATGGACATCTTTCTCTGTAACTATTTGTAATGCCTAAAGACTGTTTTATGGACATCTTTCTCTGTAACTATTTGTAATGCCTAAAGACTGTTTTGTGGGACATCTTTCTCTGTAACTATTTGTAATGCCTAAAGACTGTTTTATGGACATCTTTCTCTGTAACTATTTGTAATGCCTAAAGACTGTTTTATGGACATCTTTCTCTGTAACTATTTGTAATGCCTAAAGACTGTTTTATGGACATCTTTCTCTAAGACTGTTTTGTGGACATCTTTCTCTAAGACTGTTTTATGGACATCTTTCTCTGCAACTATTTGTAATGCCTAAAGTCTGTTTTGTGGACATCTTTCTCTAAGACTGTTTTATGGACATCTTTCTCTAAGACTGTTTTATGGACATCTTTCTCTAAGACTGTTTTATGGACATCTTTCTCTAAGACTGTTTTGTGGACATCTTTCTCTGTAACTATTTGACACTTCAGTGACTCGTAAAAATTTCGGTCATGTATTCATCGTTTTCAGTTTTGTTATTCCTCATACTGAGAGAAAAGCTGATTCCACGGGCAAGAACTTTTAGGGCAGAATGTTGTGCGGTGACATCTGCTGAACCAGAGAAATCTGTTTTTCTATCTTCTGAGAAGTGAAACAGGGAAGGGAATGAAATGTAACAGGTCTGCCGATCCAGAAAAATGTGTTCTTCTATCTCGTGGGGAGTGGGGGGGGGGGGGGGGGGGGAGTGGAGTAGAGAAATTCAGCAGAAAGAAAACATTTTCAAAGCTGTTGCGGTTTCCAATCACAGAACAGTGATTCTAAGAACTATATTACTGCTTACCGGATAGCCGCAACTGAAACACAACGCCGACTTGGTCAAGATTCTGTCGTTTAACTGAGGCAGGGAGGGAATACAGAGGGGATGAAGAAAGACATGGGGAAAATTCGAAGGGCAGACTTGAAAAAAAAAGGGAGGAGCATTTTCCTTGGAAACCCCTGCTGAGTTTAGAATTGTCATGGAAACAAGCTGCATCCGCCAGACCTGGTCGGGACAAAGTAACTATTAATGAACATGCTTCTTCTGGTCGTCGGGAAGGGGCACAAATGAACCCAGTCAACACTGTTGTTTCCTCCCCAGTGGAAATACAGGAAGTGGAAGAGACCCTCGTGAATATTTGTAGCACGCACACGCTTGCGAGGAGCTACTGCTTGTGGCCAGACTGGAGCAATAGAACGTGATCACCAGTGGACTGGTATACATTGTGTAGAGTGAACCGACTTCATGAAAAAGCCCAAATTTCCTTTTGAAAATCGATGATTAATTTCAGATCAGATTTCAAGGCATTTCTTGGTCTTTCTTATCAAGGGAAAAAGGGGATGGATTCTTGCAACTATAAATTAGGCTTTACACTTCGAAGTGAAAGAGAACTAATCAACATCTTTATGGCAGGCACAAACAAGCAAAGCAAACGCTGGTGGACAAAGATATGGCAATGGAATGAGACAATCCTTGTCGAGATCCCCATGAGATTGAACGAAGTAGAACTGTGGATTTGTACAACAAGAACGTACGATATGTCACAGTTTGATGTGGAAATCTGCATAGGAGGGTGTAGTGTTTGATCGTGTAGAACCTGATAACGACTGGATTCACCTTCATGATTTGTACGAAATTCAGAGAAGTCCAAACAAGCTAAAGACTCCTGGAATTTGGTTGGCTGGTTTCAAACTCTTAGCAGTCTTTGAAGCTTATTTGTCTGTTCCGTTGTGTTCGCTGATTTTAAGCTCTTGAGCTCGAATGCAGAGCTTTACCTGTTATTTGTGCGAGGATTTTAATTAATCTGTTCCTCTTCGCTGGTGATTCTAGACTGTTGAGCTTGAATGGTGAGCGTTACGTCCCACTGGCCTGAGGCTGTTCAGGACAAACCGAGACCGAGATGTGTAGGGAGTCGAAGTGATGGGCATGGATTACGGGTGTTCAGCTCTAACAGATCCAGTGGTCGCACGTTCGGTTGGTTAGTTTCGAGATGGAATGGTCTGAGTCTTGAAAGTCGTTCCTAAAGGCCATCCATCGAGTATCGCTGTTTTGCCTGCTTCCTAGTAATCCCTCCCCCCACCCCTCACTCCAGCTTGTGTAGTTGCTCTCCAGAGCCACTTACACGGGTCTGCGTGACCCAAGGAAGTTCGTTCAGGCAGAGCCGCTCGTGCTGACCAGTCCCATAGCCGATGTTGTGAAACGCCCAAACCAATGGACAGGAGCAGGTCTTCTGGACTTGGGCTGAACCTTAAAGCTTCTCCCAACATTTCCAGAGGAGGACAGAAGGAGGGCGGGTCGGTAATCTTTGGTCTCTTTACCTTTTTCTGTTTCCCCCTGTATGATAAGACAGAGGAGCGACTTCTTAGGGGTACTTGTTCGTTTACAATTGCTTGCTGACTAGAAGTACACTCTGAAAACTTTTATTCGATGCTCTTATAAACACTGTGATAGCATTATGTCCTTCGTTTGCGCCTGCACCTTCAGCTCAAATTCGTGCAATATTTCTGTGCACATCGTCCGTTTGTTTTGCTATAGTATGAGATTTACTGAAACCACAGTTTCGCTGTCAAAACAAGCTCTGAACAGTTCTGAGCAGTTACTAGTATAACCCTGAAAATGTGTTGAGAGAGAGAGAGAGAGGAGAGAGAGAGAGAGAGAGAGAGAGAGAGAGAGAGAGAGAGAGAGAGAGAGAGAGAGAGGAGAGAGAGAAAGGGTTCTTAGAAACGATTGGACATTGTCAAAGGTGGTATTCAATTTCAGAATAGACCGTTTGAAACAGAGAGATTATCTTTCCCACAATAGATTAACGCGTGAAACTGACAACAAACGTTTTCAACGATTTCCTAAATTTAAAGTGTGTGTGTGTGTGTGTGTGTGTGTGTGTGTGTGTGTGTGTGTGTGTGTGTGTGTGTGTGTGTGTGTGTAGGCGCGCACGCGCACAGTAATGAAATGCGTTTGTGCGTCTGAAATGTCAATAGAACTTTCTGGTGTCCTATCTGATACCGACAAACTCATAGTCATATACTTAAGGGACTCAGGATCAGTTCAGAGTCTCCCCAGGTGGGTTGCCTGATGGCAGCCTCACGTTTCTTGCTCCCTGTGGATTGCTAGAGCTG
>CM065721.1:77350761-77353261 GCA_033310375.1 Conus canariensis
CTGATGCAGACACAAAGTATTGCTGGTATAGCTGTTGAAACTACTAAGCCCCAAGTAAAAACAGTTGGTATTGTTTTCAAGGACCTGGATGAGAGTTTTCTGTCTTCTGTTCCAAGTATTGTGAGCGGGGTCCGAAAATCGGTTCTTAAAAACGGGAAAAAAGTGACAATAATTACTTTCAAACTTCAAGCACTTCCAGAAAAACTTCGTATTGACAATGTTGTGTGGAAGATACACCCATATTGTGCGCCAGTAAAAAGGTGTACGTGTTGTCAGCGTTTGCATCACACCAAGAAACACTGTCTAAGTAAAGTACAAATATGCAGCAGATGTGGTCAGTCATCACACCCCCGAGAGAACTGTACCTTGGACAGATTCTGTGTTAACTGCAAAGGAGACCATTCATCAGCTTTTCATGGATGTCCTGCTAAAAAGATGGCCAAAGAAGTGAATGTTTTGAAATCAAAGAACTATATTTCGTTTCAAGAGGCTATTCGTCAAGCAAAGCTGAAGCTGAAACAGAAAGAGTCCGTTAATCAGAAATCTTATGCGGACGTTGTAAGGAATGCTTGTAGTATTGATTGCAAATCTACACAAACTGCTGTAAAGTTCTTTTCCGTTTCAACTCAAACGGAAGGCTGTTATGAAAATTCCATATCACTGTCCCCTGAAGAACCATCAGCTGATCAACATAGCGACCAGCAGTCATCTCCCTCTATAAAGTCATCAGTTGGTCAACATGGCGACCAACAGTCATCTCCCTCCATGAAGTCAACTGCTGGTCAACATTCCGACCAGCAGTCAATTCCCTGTAAGAAGTCATCCGCTGGTCATCAAGGCGACCAGCAGTCATCTCCCTCCAAGAAGTCATCTGCTGGTCAACATGGCGACCAGCACTCATCTCCCTTCAAGAAGTCATCTGCTGTTCAACATGGCGACCTGCAGTCATCTTCCTCCAAGAAGTCATCCGCTGGTCAACATGGCGACCAGCATTCATCTTCCCTGAAGTCATCAGTCGGTCAACATGGCGACCAGCAGTCATCTTCCTGGCAGAGGGCTAGTCAACAAAATGTCCATCAATCATCTTCTCTGCTGACGCCTACGGATGTTAAACAGCGCAACCATCTGCCATTTTCCGCTCGGGCGTCTTTTTTTTGTTCAGCATCGGGCCCCATCATCATATTGTGTGAAGCAGCTTTCAGTAGGAGGTCATTGTGATAGCCTGTTATCCCCAAATCAACATACAAGAGTTCATGATAGTCAATTAAGTATCCATGATCAGCCCCGTGGAAAAAAAAAAATCTCCAAAGCATCCCCCCCCCCCCCCCCCCCCCCCCCCCCCCCTCTCCCCAGTTCTCTGGGTAACGTCTGCTTTTCGCAGTTTTGATCTGGTTATTGTACTGCGTCACCTATATGATACTTATCCACCATTAAATTAGGTTAACATATGACCAGGAAGAAAAAGAACAACACATGTGATAATTTGTCGGTTCTACAATGGAACGCACGTTCCTTGTCAACTAATATTGATAATTTGTGTAGGCATCTTTCTAGTAAATTTCATCATGTACTTCTCCTTCAGTCCCTAAATGTCACTCAACAGAAGTTGCCAAAGTTACAAGGTTATTACTATCCCCCGGTTTATCATATATGCAAAGATTCTGATAAAGTTAGTACAGCTATCTATGTACAATGTGGTTTAGATTACACATACGTTAGTCCTCTTTCTTTTACAAAAGATACGGTTAATGTGTCGGCATCCTTTATAAAATTGAAAGTTTCAAACAATCAAATTTACATTTTGCATCAGTTTATTACCCTAAGGGCCCTGATGGGCAAAATACTAATTGGTTACGTTCTCTAAACTGTTCTAAAGAAAAGTGGATCGTTGGTGGCGATTTCAATTCTCATGCTCCTTTCTGGGATAAAGGTTGTCAAATAGTATCTCACCCTGACTTTCTGGAAACTGTTGTAGATTCATCTTTAGTTTTGCTTAACGACGGGAGAACTACGCGCATCCCAGACATATCTCATCATAGAGCATCGGCGCTTGATCTTACCTTTGTTTCACCTGCTTTAGCATTAACAGCAAAGTGGGATACAGCCAATGACCCACTAGGTAGTGACCATGTGCCAATACTTTTATCTTTTAAAGAATCCGTTGGATCTGAAGTTAGTGGTGAAGATGTTATACCCAAATTTAATTACATAAAGGCAGATTGGGAAACTTTTCAAAATTACCTCACTGAGAAGACTGAGAATGAAGTTATTTGTGAGGATGTTAACATCTTTTTTGATAACTTTCAGAAAGCAGTTCTTGAGGCTGCTGCTTTAGCTATTCCAAAAAAAGGATCAAAAAGGTGTGAAACATTCTCAGGGAATGTCTGGTGGAATCAGGCTTGCGAGGAGGCTGTTAAAGCAAAAACATTAGCTTATCTTAATTGGCTAAAAGTTAGAAAAGTTCCTGTGCAAGAGATAAAAGATGCAGCTCATAAAGAAA
>CM065721.1:77365761-77378261 GCA_033310375.1 Conus canariensis
GCATTGCGTAACACATGTATTAATCTGTTATGTATATACATATAAAAGACAGGATTGGAAAAGACATTTTAAACAACTTAGTACCTAATTCAACTTCTTGTGTGTGCGTGTGTGTGTGTGTGTGTGTGTGCGTGTGTGTGTGTGTGCGTGTGTGTGTGCGTGCGTGCGTGCGTGCGTGCGTGCGTGCGTGCGTGCGTGTGTGTGTGTGTGTGTGTGTGTGTGTGTGTGTGTGTTGTTGTTGTTGTTTTCCAAATCGACATTATCTTTGATAGAAATGAACTAAAAAAAATGTTATCTCGAAGAAATTTTATGTTCAAATAATAATCTCGATGTAAACACCCTGTCACACACGCTGTAAATAGTAACGTCATTTGATATGTTGTACTCTCAGTTCTCGCTCTCGAACATGTCACACCCGAGATTTTACATAGGGAGGGGACAACTCTGACGAACACATTACCAAAAAATAGTGAGGATAGAAACCTCGGTGATGTCTCCTTCTATGCGCATGCTCGGCTGTGCTGTTTGTATATAGCTCACAGAAGTAATACGTGAATTTATCCATGCGTCACAGAAATACGTCATTTTCTCAGTTGCTGAAAATGTTGCATGCTTTCCTTACATCGTGTGCTGGCTATGAATGCATGCTGTTTCTATCTACAGAATGGACCAGCCTTCCCCCCTCCATCCCCCCCCACCCCACCCCCTTCTTCCTTACCCGTCCTCTACCTTTATCTACCCCCTCCCCTCCCTCTCTTCCCGTCGCATCTCCTCCTTCCCCCCTCTCCCTTTTCCCTGTTCCCCTCCCCTTCGTCCCACCCCTCTCTTTCCCCTGTTTTCCCTCCCCTTTGTCCCATTCCATATCCCCCTACACCCCCTCCTCCCTTTTCCCTAGCCCCCAGTCCCCCTTCTTCCCTTCTACCGTCTTCCTGTCCACCTCCCATCTCCACCCTCGCCCTCTCCTTCCATCCACATCCATCCTCTTCGACTTAGAGCCGTTTTGAATCTCTTGATGGGGAAAAATGGAGTTGTGGAAGGGACGAAGGGAAGGGGAGGGGGGGGGGGATTGTCTGAACCCGGAATCGAACCCCCAAGGACATGCAGATTTTCAGTCTCAGGTTCTCCCAGCTGAGCTATTTCGACTGACAGAATGCACAGTGTTTTAAATCTGTATGAACGCCAATGCGAGGCGTGTTTGACTGCCTGGGAATCCTAAAACCGTTTTGCTTTGCTGAATGTCGTATCAAAATGCGACCAATGCGATTTTCTGGCACAAAAATGAGTCGCCTTTGATCCCCCCAGCCCCCCCCCCCCCCCCCCCTCCCCTCCTACGTTATGCTCATGAATCACCATGGTAACTTTCGAGAAGATTAGACGGAAACTGTGGATTTGTATAACCAACGACAACGTCTACAGACTGTCCTCAACAACGTCTACAGACTGTCCTCAATGACAACGTCTACAGACTGTCCTCAACGACAACGTCTACAGACTATCATCAACGACAACGTCTACAGACTGTCCTCAATGACAACGTCTACAGACTGTCCTCACTGACAACATCTACAGACTGTCCTCAACGACAACGTCTACAGACTGTCCTCGACGACATCGTCTACAGACTGTCCTCAACAACAACGTCTACAGACTGTCCTCAACGACAACGTCTACAGACTGTCCTCAATGACATCGTCTACAGACTGTCCTCAACGACAATGTCTACAGACTGTCCTCAGTGACAACGTCTACAGACTGTCCTCAACGACAACGTCTACAGACTGTCCTCAACAACGTCTACAGACTGTCCTCAATGACAACATCTACAGACTGTCCTCAACGACAACGTCTACAGACTGTCCTCAACGATAACGTCTACAGACTGTCCTCAATGACAACGTCTACAGACTGTCCTCAACGACAACGTCTACAGACTGTCCTCAACAACGTCTACAGACTGTTCTCAACGACAACGTCTACAGACTGTCGTCAACAACAACGTCTGCAGACTGTCCTCAACGACAACGTCTACAGACTGTCCTCAACGACAATGTCTACAGACTGTCCTCAACAACGTCTACAGACTGTCCTCAATGACAACGTCTACAGACTGTCCTCAACGACGTCTACAGACTGTCCTCAACGACAGTCCTCAACGACAACGTCTACAGACTGACATGTCAAAGGCAAAGAGTTATTGATTTCCAATATACTACAACATCTATTATCTCACTCACATCGAACTACGATAAAGTGGCCACTGTTTTTTTTCTCAAAACAGGATTTGAATTACTGGAAGAGTTAAAACTTTGATGCAATGGATGGGTTTTCGAATTTCATTATTCTGACTCTGGGAGATTGCAGACTTTTGCGTCCTGGTCAGTCTCAATCGAGAGGCCGTGTGTAACGTCACGTCGGTGACGCACTAAATCTCTTCTGTCTCAGTGTACACCGAGGACGGTGACACAAGAAGCTCAAAATTGAGATATAAAAAAGCACTACAGAAGGAATGTTATTCTTCCTTGCAGATGTATTAGTCATATCATTTAAATTGTGCTACTAAATCTCAGCAGTGGGTGAAAACAAAGTTCGTAGAGAGATTTCAAATTACCTTGAAAATCTGTTAGACATATCACTGTCCTGTAGAACTAAAGGTCAAAACTAGATAGGGAAAAAGGTTCATACAAGTAGTTAACTTCCCCTGGGAAGGATTTTTGTTATATCCCTTATACTTTAATATATCTGAAAAAAAAGTTCATAGAAAGATTCTATTTCATCTAGGAAATATGTTGATTATATCACTGTGCTGTCGTGTAAAAGACGAAAATTAGCTGAAAATAGGTTCATAGAAGGAGTTTTAGTATAGTACTTTACAGAAGAAAAAAAACGTAAGTATCTTCTATCTTTTACTGAGGAATTTTACCAAGGGATGTGTTTATTTTTATTTCTGAGAAGCTAATAGTTCACGGTCCTGCTGTGTGCTCTGTGTTGTCACTTCTGCTAGGCGATTGAATGTCGTAAGCAGCATTCGTTTGGAGTTATGGGCCTGTAATAATTTCATCATGGGAGCAAGAGTTACCTTACTTGTTTGCGATTTACTAGCCGACGGGTTACGTGCCGCAAGAAGTCCTCGACATCTATGCGCACTAACTGTCCCCAGTTAAACCCCACTTGCCTGAGAGTACAATAGAACACAATGGTGAAAAGGAAGAGAGAGAAAAATACTCACAGGAGTAAGTATTAATTCGAGAGTCGCTTTAAAATACTACCACTTTGAAAATAGTCGTCTGCAAAAGCTGAATGCTTTCAACAGTCCTTCATTGTCACATATTAATGGCGGTCTTCAACAGTTTTTCCCGCCTGTCTCAAACTATGGTGATACAGAAGGCTCAAAAGAAGAAGAAGAAGAAAAAAGAAGAAGAAAAAGAAGAAGAGAGAAATTTCGATGGCGGAGTTCAAATGAGTTTTTCAGGGATATATTGGAATTTCATCACTTTGAGTATAGACTTCAGCAGATGGTGTGCCAGAGGGCGCTCGACCATCGACTGGTCGCTTATACTACTATAAATGCCTTCACCCTTCCACCCCGCTCCAATCGTCCCCCATCCCCACTCCCTCTCTAAAAGTATGGTACCATGCAGTTCTCAAAATGGGATGGATAATGTTTTTTCCCCATCAGGAGGAAGTTTTTTTTCTTACGTTTGAAGGAATATTTGTTTGTTACTAGTATTGTGTATAAGGAGTGATGGATGGGTTGGTGTTGCTGATTGTCGTCTGCTGATTGTTCCCGTAATGACGATTCTGTCTGGAGAACGATTCAGTGTTTTTGTTTGTTTGTTTCTTTCTTTCTTTCTTTCTTTCTTTCTTTGTTTATTTGTTAATATATTCATTTATTTATCTAATAATTCAATTATGTGTGTATTTATTTATCTATTTATTTATTCATTCATCTATCTTTTCATTTATTTACTTATTTATTTATCATTATTCACTTACTCATTTGTTTACTTATTTATTCATTGATGTCCCCCCCCCCCCCCCCCCCCCCAAATCTTCGATGTCAGTAATCTGTAACGCAACAACGACTATCATCCCCACATCTCCCTTCCCACCCTGTCCTCCTCACACCTCCCCTGACCCGACAGGACGGGAAGACTGGAAGGAAGAGGAGGGGGAAAGGAAAGGGGGGAAGTCCGAGTGAACAAGAAGACGATGAGAAAACTGGAAATACCATCGCTCACAAAGAGGGAAGGGTGGCAAGGGGAGACAGCTGGAGGTTGGGGGCGGGAGAGGAGGAGGAGGAGGAGGAGAAGGCGAGGGTAGAGGGGGGAAGGGGTGGAGGGGTTCCGTTCCGTAGAGACCGGTTATTAATTCTGCATCACGATTCCTTCAGCTTTTCGGAAAGACGTGGGAGAATTGCCGTATGCTCTCAGGTTCCCTAAACCTACTCCCGGTAGGATAATGTTGGGGGTCTGATTAAGATTGGATTATTAAGGAAGACCGCAAAGGGAATCGTGGGTGACAGCAGGGATGAGAGGAGTCGGGGAAAGGGGAAAAAGGGGAAGGAGGGGTAGGATGTGTGGGGCGGCGTTGAATGGGGGGGGGGGGGGGTGAAAAGGGAAAGCGGGTGGTTTGGGATGTTGGTGTCCTGAATACGATGACATGTGTCTCATGCTGTGTTATGCCTTACGATGATGCATTGCGCTGTGTGCGGTGGTATTGAATTCAGTTCGGTTGTGCTGCGTTGCTGCTACGTTGAATTGTCTTGTTTTGTATTGTGTTGTATTGCATCGTGTCGTCTTGTACTGTATCGTGTTATCTTGTATATGCTGCATCGTATTGTATCGTGTCGCATCGCACGGTACTGTATTGTATGTTGTGTTGTGTTGTGTTGTGTTGTTGTCTTGTTGTGTTGTGTTGTCTTGTTGTGTTGTGTTGTTGTTTGCATTGTATTGTATTTATTGTATTGTATTGTGTCGTGTCGTGTTGTATTGTATTGTATTGCATTGTATTGTATTGCACTGTAAATAGGCGTGGTGTGCACCCTATGTGATGAATTGGGGCAAGTGGTCGTGACAATCGTGGTCTTAATGATCGGCATGATGTGACAAAATGTATGTGATAAAACGCGACCAAACGGAATTGACACCAGAAAAAAAGGGGAGACATGAGGCCCAATAGCTGCAGTGAACGTGCCCAAACAGACGCGCATGGCCAAATGGCCAAATGAAGGTGATGAACGTGAGCACTGGGTGTGGCCAGAGTAACAAAATGGACGTGATAAAAAAAAAAATGGCCGTATTTCATGTGGTGTGATGCAAATGGGCAAATGGTTTGACGAATGAAGTCTAATGGATGCGATGAATGTGGCGTAATGGATCCAATATGCGTGTTTCAATAGATGCAGTGAATGTGGCCAAAGGGAACGATGAACGTAGCCAAATGATACGATGAACGTAGCCAAATGGATAGATGAACGTGTAAATGATACGATAAGTAGCTAAATGGATACGAATGAACGTAGCTAAATGGATACGATGAACGTAGCTAAATGGATACGATGAACTGTGGCCAAATGGATACGATGAACGTAGCTAAATGGATACGATGAACGTGCCAAATGGATACGATGAATGTAGCCAAATGGATACGATGAATGTAGCCAAATGGATACGATGAACATGGCCAAATTAATACGATGAACGAAGCCAAATGGATACGATGAACGTAGCCAAATGGGTACGATGAACGTGGCCAAATGGATACCATGAATTAAGCAACAGATGTAATGAATATGCCAAACAGATGAGGTGAATGTAGTCAAACAGATGAGATGAACATGGCAAGATGGGCGAGGGGGGGGGGAGGGTGTCAGTGAATGTGACCAAATGGGTACGATGATTGTGGTCAAATGAATGCCATGCCTGAGGCAAAATGAATGTGATGAACGTGAATAGAATGAATCTATGAACTTGGCCAAACAGATGCGATGAACATGGCTAAATCGATGCGACGAATATGGTCAGACAGACGCGATGAATGTGGCAAACTGAATACGATGAACGTGGCCAAAGGGATGCAGAGAACGTGACCAAACGGAGCGATAACTGTAGCTAAATACATGCAATGAATGCCACCAAATGGATACGACGAACATGGCCAGATGGATATGATGACCATGTCTAAATAAATATGAATATGCATGGTCAGATTGACGCGATGAACATGGCCTAATGGATGCGATGAACATGGCCTAATAGACGCGATGAACGTGGCCTAATGGACACAACGAACGTGGTCTAATGGATGCGATGAACGTGGCCTCATGGATGCATGAACGTGGCCTAATGGACACGATGAATGTGGCCTATAATGGACGCGATGAACGTGGCCTAGAAGGACGCGATGGATGCATGATGAACATATGGCCTAACGGGATGCCGATAAACGTGGGCCTAATGGATGCGGATGTAATGTGGCCCAATAGACGCGGATGAATATGGCCAAATGGACGCGATGAAACTTTGGCCAAATCAGGATGCGATGAACGTGGCCTAATGGATGCGATGAACATGGCCAAATGGAGACGCGATGAACTTGACTAGATGGACGTGATGACTGTTTCCAAATGCATGTGATGAACTTGACCAACTAAAGCCGGCAGTTCTTGCAACCTGTTATTGATAGGTCAGCCTAATCACCAACCTTCATTTAATGATTAATGTGTTCTCCCACGAGCAGTTTTTCATTCTCTCTCTCTCTCTCTCTCTCTCTCTCTCTCTCTCTCTCTCTCTCTCTCTCTCTCTCTCTTCTCTCTCTCTTCAATTAATCAATTAATCAGTCACTCACTTGTCACTACCCTGTTCCAGTTCTCTGTTGATTCTCTCTCTCTCTCTCTTCTCTCTCTCTCTCTCTCTCTCTCTCTCTCTCTCTCTCTCTCTCTCTTGTGGACTTCTTGAAAGGTACATGAATACATTTATATCATCGTTAACTTGTATTTTGAATCTGTTATATATCTTCACTCAGTTACATGTTCACATTCCCCTTCATGATGGGCTGAGGCCTAATATGAATAAAATATCTTGAGTCTTGAGTCTCTCTCTCTCTCTCTCTCTCTCTCTCTCTCTCTCTCTCTCTCTCTCTCTCTCTCTTGTGAATTACGAGAAACTCTATTTACGTGAACTTAAACAACGCATGATTGACTGTTTTAGACAAAATTGGGATAGTAAAATACTTAATAGTGACAGATATGCAATATATCGTTCCTTCAAATCCTTATGGCAGCCTGAGAAAGTATTTAACTGACATTACAATTTCTAAATTTCGCAAAGCGTTCGTGAGATTTCGACTTGGTATTACTGATTTGAATGTCCATCAGAGATATACACTAAACAAAAACTGTCCATTCTGTGATCAAATCGAGGACGAAATACATTTTTTGATTATTTGTCCACTCTATAAAGATTTAAGAGATAGATACATTTTGCCTCATACTAGAAATGTTCATCAAGTATCATTGCTTCTTTTACTGCAAAATGAAAAGAGAATTGTCACTCGCTCTGTAGCTATGTTCGTTTTCAAAGCACTGAAACGAAGAGAAAACTGCTATCAGTTAACACACAAATGCCAGAGTAATTTCAGAAAGAACATAAATTTTTGTTATGCAAATATTTTCTTTCATAATTTTCAGTATATGCGCTGAGCGTGTGTGTGTTCTACTTTTGTTTTTGACCTCATTGCAGATAGGTCAGTGGCCTTTGCAATTAAACTATTTGAGTTTGACTCTCTGTCTGTCTGTCTGTCTGTCTGTCTGTCTGTCTCTCTCTCTCTCTTCTCTCTCTCTCTCTCTCTCTCTCTCTCTCTCTCTCTCTCAATTAATCAATTAATCAGCCACTCACTTGTCACTACCATGTTCCAGTTCTCTGTTGATTCTCTCTCTCTCTCCTCTCTCTCTCTCTCTCTCTCTCTCTCTCTCTCTCTCTATCAATAATCAATTAATCAATTAATCAGTCACTCACTTGTCACTACCATGTTCCAGTTCTCTGTTGATTCTCTCTCTCTCTCTCTCTCTCTCTCCTCAATCATCTCTTTTACCGTCAGCTCTCTCTCTCTCTCTCTTCTCTCTCTCTCTCTCTCTCTCTCTCTCTCCCTCTCCTCTACTCTCTCTCCCCCGCACACCTCCTTCCTCTCGGCCCATTAAATCCAGCAGTGGATGTTGAAGTTGCAAGAACAGTTCGATCGGCGAACGGTCCACAGTGACAGGCAGCGGAGAAAGCCTGCCAATCACTCTGCCACACAGCGGCCATTTACAGCAGCAACACGGGACAGGACAGAGCGGATCCTGAGGGACCCCCCCCCCACCACCCCCCCCCCCCCCACACAACACACACCGTCCCCATTCCTCCCGCGGTCCCCACCATCCACCCTCTATTCCCATCACCCATCCTCCCGCCTGAACCTCCAACCCTTCCCACTACCTCTCTTCCTACCTCTAATCAATCGGGATTGTAACCCGTTGACTCGTTGCCTTCCGGGCCTCAACCTTGAAGTGCCCAGGGTAACAATATTTTGCCGCACGTGCTGTCGTTAGGATTGGAGTTGACTTGGGACGTGGAGGTAGCCTCCTCCCCCGTCCGTTGACTCCGCGACTAAGCAATCATTGCCGCCGGTAGTAGGGAGTGGGGGTGGAGTTGGGGTGGTGGTGGGGGGGGGGGGGCTGTATTAGGTGTTCTTGACCTGGGTCTGTTGGATGGGAACAGGCATCATCGAACACACCCCGGCACCGAAGGGACTAAGCTGCAGTGCAGGGCCTCCTCTGGTAGGTTAGCCCCCGTCACGATCACGATCTTTTTTGTTGATTGATGGCTGCCTCTGGAGCGGATGTACTGGAACTTGCGACTGGAAGAACGTGAAGTTTAGCCATGCGTGGGGAGGGGGAGGAGGGGGAAACTGGAGAGATGTGGGGATGCTACCACAGAGGAGGCAGAGGAAAATTTTTTTTACATCAAATGTAGATACTATGCCCCGCCCCGTCCAGATCTACTGCGCGGATGTACAACCGGTGTAGAATTATAGATTCTTCCATCAAGAACACTTGTTTTTTTTTTTTTTTTACCGTTTTCTGATTGGAAATGTAGAATACAGGAATACTAGCTGCTGTGAAAGTGAGCTAGGTAACGTTTTTCTGCATGTGTACCATAAACGTCGTGGGTAACATGTGGACCTTTTCATTCGCCGACCAAACGTTGTGTCCACTTAGTTAAAGAGGTTTGTTCGAGGACTTAATTGCATCGAGTCCATCTGTGTGAAATATACTGCTTGCTAAGTCATGCTGACAAAACCGATGATCTGCTAATAGCAGACCGGTATTGTGCGTTTTGGCTATCTGCTGATAGCAGACCGGTATTGTGCGTTTTGGCTATCTGCTAATAGCAGACCGGTATTGTGCGTTTTGGCTATCTGCTACTAGCAGACCGGTATTGTGCGTTTTGGCTATCTGCTATAGCAGACCGGTATTGTGTGTTTTGGCTATCTGCTACTAGCAGACCGGTATTGTGCGTTTTGGCTATCTGCTGATAGCAGACCGGTATTGTGCGTTTTGGCTATCTGCTAATAGCAGACCGGTATTGTGTGTTTTGGCTATCTGCTACTAGCAGACCGTATTGTAGCTTTGGCTATCTGCTACTAGCAGACCGTATTGTGCGTTTTGGCTATCTGCTAATAGCAGACCAGTATTGTGCGTTTTTGGCTATCTGCTACTAGCAACCGATTGTGCGTTTTGGCTATCTGCTAATAGCAGACCGGTATTGTGTGTTTTGGCTGTCTGCTAATAGCAGACCGGTATTGTGCGTTTTGGCTTGACAAAGCCAATCAGGGAAAGAAAGAGCCAGTCAAGATTCAAGCCAGATTAGGGCCGGAATAGCTCAGTGGTAGATCACCGCGCCAGACTCGTAATCTTGGTGATCCTGGGGTTGCGGGTTCGAATCTCCGCCGGCCGTTTCGGTACGGGGGATTTTTCCCTCGGAGTTAACATTGGTTCTGACTCCATTTCCCATACAGTCCTTCGAATGAGACTATAAACCGAGGTCCCGTGTGTGAATGCTTCATAACATTTTGCACAACGTAAAATCCCATCGCGGCCCTATTTTCCCCAAGGAATCAAGAGGCATAAAAAAAAAAATCCCATCACCAACTTTCGGAAGAGAAGGCCAGTTTGGCCGTTGGTATGGATGACACGCTTACACATTGCACGCACCCTGCGTGAGAAATGGAAAGAACGAAGGAAGTAAGGATATTGAGTGAACGATATTGAACGATATTGACTGGATGACACGGGAAACGACTGAATGAAACGCCCCGTGGCAGCTCTTCAGTCGGCACTACCCAGGTAGGCAGCCCGATGTGTAAACGAGTGTGGTGTGTAAAGCGCTTAGAGCTTGGTCTCTAGCCGAGGATAGGCGCTATATAAGTATTCATACTGATGATGATGATATTTGACATTTTTTCCCCAACCTACAAGGCATTGTGGTATCATGAAATGGTGTTAGCCTCCCCCCCCCACACACACACACACACATCCTTCCCCTTCCTTCACTTTTCCCCTAGTCTCCCCCTCTACTCGACTCTAGCTCTCCCCCCCCCCTCCCTCCCATCCTCCCCATCCCTCTATCCCCCCACCGTTAACCTTTCTCTGACTCAGACAATTTTCTGTCGACTTTATTTGCGGAGTGTCTGAGCTGGTTTGTTTTTAGGTCAGAGTGATCGCCCATAGCTTGGGCATTCCTTGGTGGAATGATAGGGTTTCGTTCACTGGAAATGCTGCATTTCTAGCAACGCCTGACAGTGGCGTGTTCTGCTGCCGCCACGAAATATGGCCTGATACACCTAAGGGAACGCTCCCATGGAGATTCCTTTGCGTCACATCCAGTGGCCATTACAAAACAGCATCTGCCAGGGAGCAATGCTGTCCCTTGACGTCCTAATGGAATGCCCAGTGCCAGCTTGCACTCTATGTGAACACAGCGCAGTGTGATGCAGGACAGTGCTTTTCTTGGTCCCACCCACACCTTCACGGGTATCTTTTCTTTTCTGTATTTCCAGCGTGTGGCTGGTATGATTTGAAGGTTAGGAGAGAGCCGAGGAGTGGGAGGGAGGGAGCTTTCGGGTCAATGGGCTCAGCTATTCGGTTGAAGAGTGGGATTCATTCAATGGGAATGTAGGACGCAGCAGTAAGAACAGTCTGACGGAATCAGACACTTTCCATCGCTTCCAGCCAGTGGCATTGGTACTCACAGAACAACATCGGCTGGAGGTCAGGCTCCGGTGGACGGCCTTCAGCACGCTGGATGGAACGACACCTGTGTCAGCACCATGGTTCTGTCACGCCGTTCCAGAGTAATCTGCAAGTTTCAGGGGAGCGTACACACACACGCCATGCACACACATCATACACACACATCATATACACACATATAACACATACACGCATTCATACACATCACACACACACACACACACACACACACACACACACACACACACACATATCATACACACACACAATACACACACATCACACACACATGCGCACATACATCACACACACATGCGCACATACATCACACACACACACACACACACACACACACACACACACACACACACACACACACACACACACACACACATATACACATCATGCGCACATGCACACACACATCATACACACACGCACAAACACACATCATACACACACGCACATGCGCGCGCGCACCTCACACACACACACACACACACACACACACACACACACACACACACACACACACACACACACACACACACACACCACATACAAGGATAATGGCACAGCCAACGTTAGGTATGTACTTCAGGTCTGATCAGTGTGTTGGGCTAATGCTGTAGTCATCTGCTAAGTCGTAGCTAGCCGTGAGATCCTCTTCCTAAATTCTCTCATCGTAGTCACTGATTGATTTCTCCATCAGTATTAGTTCATGCGCTGTGTGGTCTCAAAACTTAGCGGATGTGGTGTAGCGTACATGGACTAGTCCGCACGCAGTGACACCTCCTTGATGAAACTGAAACTTAAAGTTTCAAGATGTTAAAAGACTGGACATCTAAGCTCACAACTGCACCATGGAAACACTCACGGTAGGGAAGGGAGGAAGATGGGAGTGAGAAAGGGGGGGGGGGGGGGGGCAGGGAAGGGAACAGGGGCATAATTTCACTGCATATAAATTTTCCTGATGAATGGGAGGGCAGAATGGTCAGTCAGATGTCAAGATGCAAATGATCGGTGATATTGTTGTTGTTGTTGATATAAAAGGTGGAAGTGAACTCCTTTCAGTAGTATCCAGTTAAATCTACCTGAGCGCTTCAGCAGTAGCATGAATATTTTGAACCCTCACGAGTTCCCTCCCCTGGTTAGTCCACCTTATGTGCATCTTCGATGTATCGTTCTGCATTGATTTTAACTGCTATCT
>CM065721.1:77430761-77438261 GCA_033310375.1 Conus canariensis
CACACACACACACACACACACACACACACATATACTATCTCTCTCTCTCTCTCTCTCTCTCCCTCCCTCCCTCCTCCTCCCTCCCTCCCTCTCCCTCCCTCTCTCTCTCACTCTCTCTCTCGCTCGCTCTCTCTCTTCAGCTTCTTTCCCTTTCAAAATCCGTTTCATTTTCTATACGAACAAAATGGATGGTTGTGTCGGAGGGCTTCAGGTCAAAAAGGAAATCCTTCTTCATTTAGTTGGGCTGTTAATTTGTGTTGTCCACCAGGTACCAGAAATAGTAATGTCTTCTGATCAGTAGATGCAGCGCTCGGAATTCCCACTCTTTTAAGCAGCAAAGAGCAGGGTGAGTACACCTGCCCTAATTTATAGCAGCCGCAGCGCTCGGAATGTCCACTCTTTTAAGCAGCAAAGAGCAGGGTGAGTACACCTGCCTCTAATTTAATGCAGCCGCAACGCTCGGAATTTCACTCGCCTAGGCAGCAAAGTGTGGGGTTGAGTACACCAGTCCTCATTGGTAGGTGCAGCGCTTGGACTTTCCACTCTCTTAGACATCAAAGCGTAGGGCTGAGTACACCTGTTCTGATTAATAGGTGCAACGCTTGGCTTTCCACTCCTTTGGGCAGCAAAGTCTGGGGGCTGAGTACACCAGCCCTCATCAGTGAGAGCAGCGTTTGGACTTTCCACTCTCCTAGGCAGCAAAGCTTTTGTGTTGAGTACACCTGTCCTCATTAGTGGGTGAAGTGCTTGGACTTTCCACTCTCCTAGGCGGCAAAGCTTTGGTGTTGAGCACACCTGTCCTCATCAGTGAGTGAAGCGTTTGGACTTTCCACTCTCCTAGGCAGCAAAGTTTTGGGGTTCGGTACACCTGTCCTCATTGAGTTTTCCACTCTCATAGGCAGCAAAACGTGGGGCTGAGTTCACCTGTCCTTATAAGCAGGTTCATCGCCGGAATTCCCACTCTCTTCGGTCCCAAAGCGTGGGGTTAGGTTCATTTGTCCTCATTAGTAGGTGCAGTGCTGGCAATTTCCGTTCTCTTAGGCAGCACAACGTGGGGCTTAGTTCACCTGTCCTTTCTGTTCATCCTCACCTCGATGTAAGTTAAGCGCATCTTGTTTGATTGATTAAGCTCATTCCATGGTTCAGGTATCCAGCGAAAGACTCTCTCTCTCTCTCTCTCTCTCTCTCTCTCTCTCTCTCTCTCTCCTCTCTCTCTCTCTCTCTCTCTCCAAGCACGACATTATTTTCTTTTTCTTCTACATGGCTTCGAGTCTCATCATTGACATTTACGTAATCCGTTGCAATGTATGCTTCTTTGCATCATAAGCTTTCTTTTTTCGGCGCTGCAAATGTTCATGTATACCCCCTTGACATAAAGGCTATGTAGGCCATTGTCAATAAAAACGTATGATCTGAAGCGTCTCTCTCTCTCTCTCTCTCTCTCTCTCTCTCTCTCTCTCTCTCTCTCTCTCTCTCTCTCTGTCTGTCTGTCTGTCTGTCTCTCTCTCTCTCTCTCTCTCTCTCTCTCCCTCTCTCTCTCTCTCTCTCTCTCTCTGTTTAAGCACATATACAGACTCTCTCTCTCTCTCTCTCTCTCTCTCTCTTCTCTCTCTGTGTGTGTGTGTGTGTGTGTGTGTGTGTGTGTGTGTGTGTGTGTGTGTGTGTGTGTGTTTGAGCACATACAGAGACACACATTCTCTGTGTCTTTGTCTCTTTGTCTCTGTCTGTCAATCTCTTTGTCAAGCACACACACACACACACACACACACACACACACACACACACACACACACACACACGAGAGAGAGAGAGAGAGAGAGAGAGAGAGAGAGAGAGAGAGAGAGAGAGAGAGAGAGAGAAAGACGCAATCATATGCATTCAGTAAAGCTCTACACACACGCAGAATTCCACATGTGAACACCAAAATATCCACTTTCCGTCTATTTGCTGTGCTCTGTCTCTCTGTTTCTCGTCTCTTTGTTCCTTTTCCGCTTTGCTTATTCTGATCGTTATAGGACTCACAGGACAAACGATTCGATTTGCCCATTGTATGATGAGAGTAAAGAAGATAGGGTTCATTTTGTTCCACGTTGTCTTGTGTTCTGAATGGCTCAAGGAAACAAGATATCCCAAAGTACATCCCTAAGCCACATTCGATTGTATTATTTTGCTTTGCTCTGTGTTCATGACTTCTGAAAGATCCATGAAAGGGTTGTATTAGTTTGATTGCTGTGTTGTGTGTGTGTGTGTGTGTGTGTGTGTGTGTGTGGTGTGTGTGTGTGTGTGTGTGTGCGTGCGTGTGCGTATGTATGTGTGTGTGTGTGTGTGTGTGTGTGTGTGTGTTGTTGTTGTTTTAGCTACATCTTGTTGATATCTCTCAAGATATTGTCTTGAACATGATAGCTGGTCCAGTAAACGGATCAACAAATGATGGTTCGATTATTCCTCTTGATGGGAGGCAATGGCCAACGGATGATTGAATTCTCCCTGTCTGTCTGTCTATGTATCTGTCTGTCTGCCTGTCAGTCACTCTGTCTGTCGTCTGTCTGTCGTCCGTCGTCTGTCTGTCTGTCTGTCTGTCTGTCTCTCTCTCTCTCCCCTCTCTCTCTCTCTCTCTCTCTCTCCTCTCTCTCTCTCTCTCTCTCTGTGGCTGTCTGGTGTTTTCTTCTTCTTGTGTCTTTTTTTCCTTACCTTTAATGACATCTGTATGTCTGCTTCTCTGTCTTACTTGTCACATTTCTCTCCCTCTCTCTCTGTCTCTGTCTCTGTCTCTTTCTCTCTCTCTCTCTCTTTTCTCTCCTCTCTCTCCTCTCTCTCTCTCCTCTCTCTCTCTCTCTCCTCTCTCTCTCTCTCCTCTCTCTCTCCTCTTCTCTCTCTCTCCCCTCTCTCTCTCTCTCTTCCTTCCTCTCCCCCCTTCTCTCTCTATACACCCCTTTCCTGAGCGTAAGAGACATTGTTATCCATTTCCTTCTCCCCCCACTCTCCCTCCCTCCCGAACAGATGCAAATGACCCAGGCACCGAATGGAACTGTGGCCACAGACCATTGCACGTAATGATACTGCCAAAGCCACAGAAAGCCGACCCGCCTGTAATGGTGCTCGCCACAGCCATTACAGAAACAAATCAAAGCTTTTAGCCTCGGCCTACCAGATTTCACCGTCATTAGCTTCCTGGGCGCGGAGCTGGGCAGCAAAACATAGAGAATGAACCCGTGTGGACCCACGTAGCTGTGAGCGCAGTGGTTAAGGCTGATGAGTCATTGTGTCTTAAGCATCTGTCTGGTTGGTTGGTTGTTATGTTCTGTTCTCTTCTTTCTGTTCTTTCTTTCTTTCTTTCTTTCTTCTTTTCTTTTCTTTCTTTCTTTCTTTCTTTTTCTTTCTTTGTTCTGTTCTATTTTGTTTGTTTCTTTCCTTGTTTCTTTCTCTCTTTTTTTTCTTTTTTCTGTCTTTCTTCTCTTTCCTCCTTTCTTTCATTTTTTCTTTCTTCATTCCATACTTTCTTTGTTTCTTTCCCTTTTTTGTTATTTCTTTCTTTCCTTTTCCTTCTTTTCTTTCTTCCTTTCCCTTCTTCTTTCTTATTCTTTCTTCTTCCTTCTCTTCTTTCTTTCTTTCTTTTCTTTCTTTTTCTTCCTTCCTTCTTTCTTTCTTTCTTTTTCCTTCTTTCTTTCTTTCTTTCTTCTTCTTTCTCTTCCTTTCTTTCTTTCTTTCCTTTCTTCTTTTTTCTTTCTTTCTCTTTTCTTCTCTTCTTTCTTTCTTCTTCCTCTTTCCTCTTCTTTTTTCCTTCCTTTCTTTCCTTCCTTCCTTTTTTCTTTCTTCTTCCCTTCTTCTTCTTTCTTCTTTCTTTCCTTCCTTCCTTCCTTCTTTCTTTCTTTTCTTCTATTTTTTTCTGTTTTCACCACTCAAGAGGTCAAAAGGAGACTGTACGCACGCAACAGGATTACCAAAGCAAAAGAAAAGAAAAGAAAAAAGGGGGTGGGGGTGGGAAGAGGAAAAAAAAAAAAAAGAAAGAAGAGAGAAACGAAAAAATATAACATCGGGTGACTGTACTTGCTGGGCACATTCGTCTGAAAAGAAAACAGAACACGTGGTTCAGAGGGAAACAGATGCACTTGTGAGGATGGGGAAAAACCATAAAGGCGAGTTAGCAGAATAAAGCCATTCATGTACCTTAGCCTGTGACTAAGGAATAGTCTCTCTCTCTCTCTCTCTCTCTCTCTCTCTCTCTCTCTCTCTCTCTCTCTCTCTCTCTCTCTCTCTCTCTCTCTCTAGGCAACAGCTTGTCCAGAGCAGAGCAGACATTGTTATCTATTTCCTTCCCACCCCCCACCCCTACCCCCTATCCCCAACAGATGAGCACCCATGGAACCGTGGCCACAGACCATTGCACGTAATGATACTGCCAAAGCCACAGAAAGCCGACCCGCCTTTAATAGTGCTCGCCACAGCCATTACAGAAACAAATCAAAGCTTTTAGCCTCGGCCTACCAGATTTCACCGTCATTAGCTTCCTGGGCGCGGAGCTGGGCAGCTAAACACAGAGAATGAACCCGTTGGACCCACGTAGCTGTGAGCGCAGTGGTTAAGGCTGATGAGTCATTGTGTCTTAAGCGTCTGTCTGTCTGGTTGGTTATGTTCTGTTCTCTTCTTTTCTGTTCTGTTCTTTTCTTTCTTTCTTTTTTTTTCTTTCTTTCTTACATTTTTCTCTCTTTCTTTCTTTCTTCCTTTGTTTCTTTCTGTCTGTCTTTCTTTCTTTCTTAATTTTCCTTTCTTTCTTTCTTTCTTTATTTCATTTCTTCTTTCTCTCTTTTTTTCTTTATTTCATTTCTTCTTTCTTTCTTTCTGTCTTTCCTTCTTTCTTTCTTCCTTTTTTCTTTCTTTCTTTCCTTCTTTCTTCTCTTTTTTCTTCCTTCCTTTCTTTCCTTCTTTCTTTCCTCTTCCTTTCTTTCTTTCTTTCTGTCTTTCTTTCCTTCTTTCTTCCTTTCTTTCTTTCCTTCTAATTTTGTTATATATATATATATCTAATATATAAATGGCAAATTCTGTCTGTGTGTGTGTGTGTGTGTGTCTGTGTACGCTATAGACTCAAAAACGGCTCAACCGATTGTCATGAAATTTGGCAGGTACGTCTGTTGTCACCCGAGGATGGTTTTGGGCTAATCTCTAAAAAAATAAAACCGTTAAAAACCGTTAAAAAACTGTTATAACGGTTTCAAAGACATCTTTTTCCTCTGCTTTTCTTCAAATAGCCGTTGTGACATTGCACAGGTACAGGACTACTTCTCTAAAATTAAAACCGTTATTTGGCAGTTAAAAAACGTTATTTATAACAGTTAAAAACCGTTAAAAAAAACCAAACCCTATAAAAGAAACTGTTTAAAACCCGATCTTCTTGAAATTTAGCAGGTATGTCTGTTGTGACCCGAGGATGGTTTTGGGCTAATCTTTAAAGAAATAAAACCGTTAAAAACCGTTAAAAAACTGTTATAACGGTTTCAAAGACATCTTTTTCCTCTGCTTTTCATCAAATGGCCGTGGTGACATTGCACAGGTACATCGAACCTAGAGGGACATCTCCCGAGTAACATAGGGTGATTGGACAGTTTCTACGACAGTTATTTATGACCGTTAAAAAACCGTTAACAACACGTACCCCCCTAAAAACGATCAAAAATACAATCTTTTCTGATGTTGGCGGAAAAGGGAGTCCTCGGATCGCCACCAAACTTGGCATGAGTCTAGAAGGACATACTGTGAATAACATTGGTCATTCGATAGTTTTTATGACCGTTATTTATCACCGTTAAAAAGCGTTATTTTCTAAATTTAGACCTTTCTTGATGAAATTTGGTATACAGGTGTAGTTTTAAATGCTGAACAATGATATACAACTTACACGAACCGAAACTTAAAATTGACCGTTAAAAAC
Organism: Conus canariensis; assembly: GCA_033310375.1. Taxonomy (NCBI): domain Eukaryota; kingdom Metazoa; phylum Mollusca; class Gastropoda; order Neogastropoda; family Conidae; genus Conus; species Conus canariensis. The sequence goes on from CM065721.1 coordinate 77,436,688, forward strand.
CGTTATTATATAAATTTAGACCGTTCTTGATGAAATTCGGTATACAGATGCAGTTTTACACGCTGAACAATGATATACAACTTACACGAATGGAAACTTAAAAATTGACCGTTAAAAACCGTTATTATATAAATTTAGAGCGTTCCTGATGAAATTCGGTATACAGATGCAGTTTTACACGCTGAACAATGATATACAACTTACACGAACGGAAACTTAAAATTGAGCGTTAAAAACCGTTAAGATCCGTTATTTTCTAAATTTAGACCTTTCTTGATGAAATTTGGTATACAGGTGCAGTTTTAACACGCTGATCAATGATAGACAACTAATATGAACAGAAACTTAAAATTGACCGTTAAAAAACCGTTAATTTCTAAATTTAGAGATGGTATCACCGTTAAAAAGCGTTATTTTCTAAATTTAGACCTTTCTTTGATGAAATTTGGTATACAGGTGTAGTTTTCAATGCTGAACAATGATATACAACTTACACGAACCGAAACTTAAAATTGACCGTTAAAAAATCGTAGCTGACTTCCCTGGAGAGGAAACTCTGTACAGATCTGTTGACACGGCCAAGAATGATGATGAGGCAGTCCTTTATCCACAAGAACTCCTGAACTCCATTGAGATTTCTGGACTTCCACCACATGAACTGTTGCTGAAATCTGGAGTCCCTATTATCATTCTCCACTCACTGGACCCGCCAAAGGTGATCAATGGCACCCGATGTGTCTTCACCAGACTGCACAGGAACGTTGTAGAAGCGAAAATATCATGTGGCCCCCACAAAAGTTAACCGGTGCTGCTCCCCAAAATTCCTCTGGAACCCATGGACTCACCCCTGCCATTCCAGTTCTGACGGCTTCAGTTTCCCATGAAACCAGCTTTCGCTCTGACAATCATCAAGAGCCAGGGTCCGACATTTTCATCCCTTGGGCAGACCTGACCGTTCCGTGTTTTACACATGGAATGTTCTACGTTGCAGCATCACGAACTGGAAACGCAGAAACACTGACTATACTTGCGCCAAACAGGGAGACCAGAAATGTTGTCTACCCAGAGGCCCTCCAATAGACATGATACATCGTGAAAATGCAATCTTTTCACAGAGTTGTCATGTTTGAGTTGGATTTAACGTCCATGCCCAAATCAAGGATATGCAGATGGCTGGTCTGTCACATTAGCCTGACACCAGCGGGCCAGGGTGGACATCGGGGTGAACTACGGTCATTTTAGCTGGAAACATTCCACGTTAAACTTTCCAAGACCAAGCCGGGATTCGAAACCATGACCTTTGGATCATGAGTCCAGCGCCTTATCCACTAGGTTATGGTGGCCCCTACAGAGTTGTCATTTTGGAGCACTTCAATCAAGGAATTGAGAATGCATCAGTAAGTTCACAAAGTACAGGCATCCCTCTATGGACTGTGTATCGTATTACGAAAAAAATTCGTGAGGGAAAACAGACTGAGAGGCAAGAAGGGAGTGGGCGTCCGAAGAAATTGGGTGAAGTAGATATGAGGAGGCTGGGGCAATTGGTTCAGCATGGGAAAAACGAAACAAACCCA
>CM065721.1:77443261-77448261 GCA_033310375.1 Conus canariensis
AACCTGCAACCACATCCTTTTCAGACAGGAAAGTCTGCAGCAACCACGTCCTTTTCAGACTGGAAAGTCTGCAACCACATCCTTTTCAGACTGGAAAGTCTGCAGCAACCACATCCTTTAGACTAGAAAGTTTGCAACCACATCCTTTTCAGACCTGGAAAGTATGCAACCACATACTTTTCAGACTGGAAAGTCTACAGCAGCCACGTCCTTTTCAGACCGGAAAGTCTGCTACAACCACATCCCTTTCAGACTGGAAAGTCTGCAGCAACCACATCTTTTTCAGACTGGAAAGTCTGCTGCAACCACATCCTTTAGATTAGAAAGTTAGCAACCACGTCCTTTTCAGACCGGAAAGTCTACAGCTACCACATCCTTTTCAGACTGGAAAGTCTGCAGCAACCACATCCTTTTCAGACTGGAAAGTCTGCGGTAACCACATCCTTTTTAGATGGGAAAGTCTACTGCTACCACATCCTTTTCAGACTGGAAAGTCTGCAGCAGCCACATCCTTTTCAGACTGGAAAGTCTGCAGCAACATCCTTTTCAAACTGGAAAGTCTGCAGCAACCACATCCTTTTCAGACTGGAAAGTCTGCAGCAGACACGTCTTTTTTCAGTCTAGAAAGTCTGCAACCACATCCTTTTCAGACTGGAAAGTCTGTAGCAGCCACGTCCTTTTCAGACCGGAAAGTCTGCAGCAACCACGTCCCTTTCAGACCGCAAAGTCTGCAGCAACACATCCTCTTCAGACCGGAAGGTCTGCAGCAACCACATCCTTTTCAGACCGGAAAGTCTGCAGCAACCACATCCTTTTCAGACCGGAAAGTCTGCAACCACATCCTTTTCAGACTGGAAAGTCTACATCCACACCCTTTTCAGAATGGAAAGTCTGCAGCAACCACATATTTTTCAGACTGGGTAAGTCTGCAACCACAGCCTTTTCAGATTGGAAAAATCTGGAGGGAACTACATCCTTTTGAGACTGGGAAAGTTGTTTTTTTTTGTTTGTTTGTTTGTTTTTTTACATTTCTTATGCTTTTTTTAGTATTTAGAGCAGAGAGAGAGAGAGAGAGAGAGGGAGAGAGAGAGAGAGAGAGAAGAGAGAGAAGAAGAAGAAGAAGAAGAAGAAGAAGAAAATATGGGTATCAATAGCATTTTAAAGATTGGGTACATTTGTTGCGTATTATCCGACATGCTGTTAGTAGGATGCATGCATATGCACATGGTTACATATAGACATCTTTTGCTGTATCATATTGGCCTCAATTATAATTTTGCATTATCAAGATATAGTCAGTTCCCTAGAAATGTTGGTAATTAAATAACTTCTCTGTATTGTATGTATAGTTATGGTAAAGGGTCAGTATTGCATAGTAATGGGATATATGTAGACCATTTATTGCAAAAATGTGTGTGGTCCAATTTTTAAATATGCATTATATTCTTCAGTTTTATATCTTATTTTTAATTTATTGAGAAACACGTTTAATTGTGGGACATTGTTTTTTTGCTTTGCAAATTGAATATGTAATATTTTGCAAAGATCATTATAAAGTTAAATACTTCATCACTAGTAATAACACTGTCATGACCAAGCAAGACAAAGGATTCCGTGATCCTAATATTCTCTGCATTTATACATTTCTCTTTCATTAGATTAGTAAGTGAATTCCAAAATCTCTGTACATGTCTGCACTTCCAAAATATATGATCAATGCTATCTTTATTATCTCTGCAGAAATTGCACTTATCATTATTTACAACTCCCATCTTATTTAAGACAACATTGGTACCCAAACATCTATGCAATATTTTTAGCTGAAACCACTTTAGCTTTACTTCACTAATTTTGTGTGTAGTTAAAAAGCAGTCAGTATTTTTCAGACTGGGTAAGTCTGCAACCACAGCCTTTTCAGATTGGAAAAATCTGGAGGAACTACATCCTTTTGAGACTGGGAAAGTTTACTGTGACCACATCACGCTCGCATCCATGCATGCATACATGCACACGCGCATGCGCGCGCACACACACACACACACACACACACACACACACACACACACACACACACACACACACACACACACACACACGCACGCACACGCACAAACACAAACACACACACACACACACTCTCTCTCTCTCTCTCTCTCTCTCTCTCTCTCTCTCTCTCTCACTCACTCACTCACATAGGGGGAGGGAGGGAGGGAACTTGCTTTATATATTAGATAATAATGTTGTCCTCTCTGCGCGAACCGCAGGGTTCATGGTGCAGTAGTCTCCCCTCCCCTACCTATCCATCCTCCCACCCACTGCACTCATTGTCCCCGCCCTGCACTTCCTCACCCACGCTTCTTCTCTGTCGCCTCCTCCTCCGCAGATCATCAGGTCTGGCTGGGTCTTCGGGTCAAAATAACCCCTCTCTCCCCCACGCCCACCCCCACCCCCACCCACATCCATCCACTGCCCCCCTTCCTCCCCCCTACCCCCCACCCCACGTTCTGGCAGGTCCAGCATGATGCGTGAAGTCTGATGTGGCAAGTCAAGCAACCAGGAATCCGTCAGGTGGTCGATGCTGTTGGTCCTGAGCGGAGAGAGAAGAGAGAGAGAGAGAGAGAGAGAGAGAGAGAGAGAGAGGGGGGTAGGTAAGGGCGGGGTGGGGGATAGGGGATGGGAGTGGGAGCGGGGGAGGGGAGGGTTGGGCAGCAGGGGCTGTAGTGTCATTACCGTAGCCATGTCTGGCTTAGTCGGGCACTGCAAATGCACCTGGAGGGGGGTCTAGCCTCTAGATACTGAAGAATATATGAGGATGTTCAAGTCATGAGAAAGAGAGAGGACTATGGCACGGGAAGAGCCAGGAGATGGTGAATATATGGCAAGAGAAGCAGCCTGGTGGATCTCTTCAAAAGACTGGAATTTTATTGATGCTTTCTATCGGTGGTCAGCGGGGAGGAAAAGAATGATGAGGGGATCGGCCAGTAATGGTAATGGTAATTTTGCTCATAGCCCAGCCGATCGCAAAGGGCCATATCACTGCGTTGTTGGTAATGTTGCTTATAGCCCAGCCGATCGCAAAGGGCCATATCAAAGGGCTGTCACTGCGTTGAAGTCAACTTACAAGTCATACTTGAAAAAAGAAAGACTCATTCACACAACCCTTTTAAATACACCTTCTAAAAACACACCAGAAATTTGGTTTTTAAAAAAATCTTTCTTCTATAAAATCTTAGATCAGATGAAGTGTTAATCTCCCACAGAAACCCAAAGATGACATCAGGTGGGACATCTCTGAACAAAGTTTCCATGGAGTCTGCTGTAAAATGTTTATGTTTCACGTCATGGATCGGCCGGAACTCTCAGCTCATATACTGGTGGAGTCTGTTGTAGCCTCTTCCAGCAGATGAGGGGGGGGGGGGGGGGGGTGGCCGGGGAGGGGGGTCTCCGGCTGGTGCCTTTAGTGTGCCCCCATGCAGGAGATGGAACAGACAACGCACCACATCCTCTTCAAAGTCTGCATTAACACCCCCTTTTCCGACCGGAAAGTCTGCAGTAACATCCTTTTCCGACCGGAAAGTCTGGAGTAACATCCTTTTCAGACCAAAAGTCTGCAGTAACACCCCTTTTCCGACCGGAAAGTCTGCAGTAACATCCTTTCTGACCGAAATCTGCAGTAACATCCTTTCAGACCGGAAAGTCTGGAGTAACATCCTTTTCAGACCAGAAAGTCTGCAGTAACACCCCCTTTTCCGACCGGAAAGTCTGCAGTAACATCCTTTTCAGACCAGAAAGTCGCAGTAACACCCCTTTTCCGACCGGAAAGTCTGCAGTAACATCCTTTTCAGACCGGAAAGTCTGCAGTAACATCCTTTTCAGACCAGAAAGTCTGCAGTAACACCCTTTTGAGACCAGAAAGTCTGCAGTAACATCCTTTTCAGACCAAAAGTCTGCATAACATCCTTTTAGACCAGAAAGTCTGCAACAACCACATCCTTTTCAGACCGAAAAATCCGCAACTACATCTTTTTCAGACCGGAAAGTCTACAACAACCACATTCTTTTCAATCAGAAAGTCCGTAACTACATCTTTTCAGACAGGAAAGTCTGCAACTACGTCTTTTTCAGACCGGAAAGTCCGTAACTGCATCTTTTTCCGACAGGAAAGTCCATAACTACATCTTTTTCAGAGCGGAAAATCTGCAACTACATCTTTTCAGACCGGAAAGTCCGTAACTGCATCTTTTCGACAGAAAGTCCATAACTACATCTTTTTCAGAGCGGAAAATCTGCAACTACATCTTTTCAGACCGGAAAATTCTGCAACACATCCTTTTCAGACCGGAAAGTAGTAACTACACCTTTTCAGACCGGAAAGTCTGCAACTACATCTTTTTTCAGACCAGAGAGTCCGTAACTACATCTTTTCAGACCGAAAGCGTACTACATCCTTCAGACCGAAAGTCTGCAGTAACCACATTCTTTTCAGACTGCATACTATCCTTTTCAGACTGCAGTAACCACTCCTTTTCAACTGCAGTAACCACATCCTTTCAGACTGCAGTAACCACATCCTTTTCAGGCTGCAGTAACCACATCCTTTTTAGATTGGGAAAGTTTACTGCAACCACCCCACGCTCTCATCCACTCACGCACACAAGCACATGCGCGCGCGCACACACACAGACACAACACACAGACACACACACACACACACACACACACACACACACACACACACAGGGAGAGACAGACAGACAGACAGACAGAGACAGACAGTCATACAGACAGACAGACTGTCAGACAGACAGTCAGATAGACAGACATACGGACGGAGAGAGAGAGAGAGAGAGAGAGAGAGAGAGAGAGAGAGAGAGAGAGAGAGAGAGAGAAGAGAAAGAGAGAGAAAGAAAGAGATCACATGTTAATGAAAGAAACAATTCATCATGTCTGCGAGAAAGGTAGGTTCTAATGGCAGCGTTGAATGTTTTAGAGATGTACCA
>CM065721.1:77450761-77453261 GCA_033310375.1 Conus canariensis
TAATGCACAGGCCTATATAGATCATGTGTGACCATGCATTCTTTTACAGGCTACATCTCGCGAAAATGATTACGATGTAGCTAATTGTTTGTAAGGAATGTGGGGAGGGGGGGGATGGGATGGGTGGGGGGGGGGGGTTGAAGGAGTCAAACAGTTTAACAGTATTAAGTACTGATCTGCATGCCAATACTCTCGGTAAAGAATCTGCGTGATTCCGTTTTTAGATATGCAGCACGTTCCTCGCTTCTAAATCGACATTTTAGTTTGTTCCGAAAACGCACATATCTCTAGCATATGAGTGCTTGTTTTACAAACGTCTATGTAATGCTTTGCGAATATGAAATAAAAGATGGTATCACAAGTAAATTATATTATTATGGTCAAGTCGTGCGAATGATTCAGTTAAACGCACACTTTCCGCATTCAAACCTTTTTCTTTCTTTAATATAGAAAGGGCATTCTAGAAAAAAAAACAAAAACAAACAAACAAACAACAAACAAAAAGCGAACTTGTACATGGTGACATTTTCATTATTTGTTTGCTGAGTTATCCCCCTCCAAAGTATATTATGTCTATGCAGTGTGTGTGTGTGTGTGTGTGTGTGTGTGTGTGTGTGTGTGTGTGTGTGTGTGTCATTTGTGCGCATGCGTGCCTGTGCATACAAATAGTTTCGCGTCTGAGTGTATGTGATGTATCTGGCGCCCGTGCATGTGTTGTGTGTGTGTGTGTGTGTGTGTGTGTGTGTGTGTGTGTGTGTGTGTGTGTGTGTGTGTGTGTTGTGTGTGTTGTGTGGTGTGATTGTATTGTGTGTGCTGTGTATCTGTGTCTGTGTCTGTGTCTGTGTTCTGTGTCCTGTGTCTGTGTGTCATTGTTCATTTCTCTGCCAAGCATTCAGAACAACTTCCATGTTCCCTGCCTTAGGGTGACTTCATTCAAACAACAACAAAAAACCCACATGTTCACGCTGACTGAGCCAATCGCTTTTATGTTGACGGAAGGGAGGGTGGAGGGGGAAGCCGGGGGGGGGGGGGGGGCGGGGAGGGGGGCTAAAGAGGGAGTGAGGTGGAGAGGGACAACTGAGGAGAAAAGAAAGATAACTCTCGGCTGCGTGCGACTATCCCTTAAGGGGCGACAACCCGCAGCGGCAGGCTTGGTGTAGGGCGCGTCCCGAAAGCGGATTATTAATTCCTTCCCTGCATGCTATGTCAGATTTCACCCGCTCGTGTTGTCAGTTCTTCCATCTGTCTGTCCACCTTCTCTCTCTCTCTCTCTCTCTCTCTCTCTCTCTCTCTCTCTCTCTCTCTCTCTCTCCTCTCTCTCTCTCTCTCTCTCTCCCGTTCGTGGGAAGGTACAATAAGGCAGCTGACAAAAGGCAATCTGTTCTCTGTCTCTGACTCTATCTCTCTGACTCTGTCTGTCTGTCTGTCTCTGTCTCTGTCTCTGTCTCTCTCTCTCTCTCTCTCTCTCTCTCTCTCTCTCTCTCTCTCTCTCTCTCCGTCTTTCTCCTTCCTTCCTTCCTTCCTTTCTTTCTTTCTTTCTTTCTTTTACTTCCTTTATTTTATTCTCTTTTGTTTACTTTTCCCCCTTCTATTTCTGTTTTTAATCATTCGTTTCCTTTTTTCCTTGCCTGCTCCTTCTCAGCGAGAGGAGGCACAGCCACGTGCACTCCCAGCTTCTCTGTAACAATAGTGAATTTAGCATTCAGTTTTTCAAATCTAATGATCTTCATGAAAAACAAAACGTTCAATATGATAACATATTTCATTTCATATTGATATTTACCTTTTTAAGCAATATGAGGTGTGAGCGCTCAGTGTCAAGAACGACCACCATTTTGTGTTAGTTTGTATACTAATATGTCGACAGCTGTGTACAGTAATCCTACTTTATATACGTGTACTGAATTTCTGCGGAAACTTAGTTGTTTGACATGTGTTGGTTCTGAAGCTACATTTCACATGTGATAGAGGACCATGTGTATTTCAAACTGACACGTTCGTTCCTGGGTCCATCGTCATAAATATGTAAAGAATGAATTGGGAAAATGGTCAAAGCCCACATTGTAGACATACACAATGATTCAGGGCAGTTATTAATTCAAACGTCAGTGATTGTGAAATAGACACGTTTCTAATCTGCATTCTTTGTTAAGTAGGTCGTGTAAATGACTAGGGCACACACACACACACACACACACACACACACACACACACACACACACACACCACACACACACACACACACACACACACACGCTCGCACACACGCTCGCAAGCATGCACACATACACTCTCACCCACCCACCCACCCACCCACCCCTCACAGACACACACACACACACACACACACACACACACACACACACACACACACACACACACACACACACACACACACACACACTCACACACACCAAATCAAAAACAAGAAAAACACTGTAATTTTGTGTCCGCCCTAAGGTTGAATAAAACTGAAATGAAAACATTGCTAAAACATGTC
>CM065721.1:77464938-77487438 GCA_033310375.1 Conus canariensis
TAATAATACATTGTAATGACATATACACGAATACAGTGTCACATGTTCATTTTGAAGGAAACAATCCTTGGAAGAATAAAAAAAAAACAGAAATCACATATCAGAGAGAGAGAGAGAGAGAGAGAGAGAGGGGGGGGGGCAAAAAATGTCTGCATCACCCAGGCCAATCCCAAACCATCTTTCTCTTGTCTTCAAATTTGTGTATTTCATTTTGTTCTATTTGGCTTTATTCCTGTTTGGCTTTATTCCGATATTTCTTTCATTGCTTACACTCTTTTGCTTCCTTCCTGTTGTTTTTTCCCCTCCTTTTTTCCCCCTGGCTCCTTTTTAACTGGCATTTCAAGGAGATTTGTGTGTGTGTGTGGTCAGTTTCTGTCCTGCTTCCTTTTTTTTCTTTTTTTCTTTTTTTTTTCTTTTTTGAGCTGCCATTTCAAATGAGATTTCTCTTCTTCAATACAAGAGAGTGTCAACAAGGGGAGGCCACCTTGCCAGAGGTTGGAGGCAGAGTTAATTGAGCAGAGGGCCAGGAACGAGGCAGTGAAGGGAGCTGGTTGGTCGATCGGCACAGGAAAAACTGAAAGGGCTGCAGGAGCTGAAAAGAGAATGTTTGAACTGGGACGATAATTTGGGGGGGTGGGTGGGGGGATGGGGGGTGGGGTGGGGGTGGGGATAGGGGGAGGGAAGCAAGCAGAGGGAAAGAGGGTTGGAGGGGAGGGGAGACAGGGCTTGAGAGGGGGGGAGGACAGGATGCGGGGGGGGGGGGGGGGGATCTGAGGGAGGCAAGAAATAGCTCGCCGATGATAAAAATATACCGGCAAAGCCAGTCTGTTGACTTAGCTCGTGACATGTGCGAGGAAATGAGATAGAAGACAGAGACAACGAATAAAACGAACACAGAGAGAGAGAGAGAGAGAGAGAGAGAGAGAGAGAGAGAGAGAGAGACAGACAGACAGACAGACAGACAGACAGACAGACAGACAGACAGACAGACAGACAGAAACCAGAACGCTGCATTGTTTTAAAATGTACAGGCTTCTGGCCCATTACAATGGGGATGTTTGTATTCACACACACACACACACACACACACACACACACACACACACACACACACACACACACACACGCACGCACGCACGCACGCACGCACTCACACACACACACACACACACACACACATATACATACAGAGAGAGAGAGAGAGAGAGAGAGAGAGAGAGAGAGAGAGAGAGAGAATACAAGTACGAATACGACTATGAATATCTTACTGAAGTAAACACGGCAGACATGCCGAAATCTTCTTTACACTATGCTCTCAAAATTCTCAGCATGCAAAATCAAAACGTTTCACAAGAGAGAGAGATAATGTTGCTTATCGCTCAACCGACCGCAAAGGGCCATATCAGGACTGTCACTGCCTTGAAATCAACTCAGAAGTCATTAAAAGAAAGGATAAAAAACCTCATCCGCACAACCGTTTCAAATACACCTTCTAAAAACACACCGGAAATTTCGTTAAAAAATCTTTCTTCCGTAAAAGCTTAGATCGATGAAAAATATTGATCTCTTTCAGAAATTCAAAGATCACATCAGGTGGGACATCTTTGAACAAGGTTTTCATGGAGTCTGCTGTGAAATGTTTATGGCTCACATCGTGCAAGTCACAACACTCTAAAAGAATATGTTTCACTGTGAGCGGTACATGACATGGAATGCGCCACGGAGCTTCTTCACCTTGTAAAACGATAAGAATGGGTGTAAAAGGAGTGGCCTGTATGCAAACGGCACAAGACTGTTTCTTCTTTACGGCCGCCTCTGGTTAAAACTCTTTCAGGTTTGGACGGATTTGGAAGAGTTTGTTATCCGTCTGCAAGTTCCATTCCTCTTGCCTTTGACATAGACCTGAGCTTTGGGTTTCAGATCAGTGTGACGGATAGACAATCTTCTCAACTCTTTCTTTATGGCACTCTTGGCAAGTTGATCAACTACTCATTGCCCCGAATGTCCACATGGCTGGGAACCCAAGCAAAGCCTATGTTGCATCCATCGGATTTCAGAGAGGTGCATAGTTTCAGAAGTTGAGGATGCTTGAGGTTACGACTGGCAATGGCCTCCAAAGCAGAAAGGGAGTCCGACAAAATGAGCAACTCTTCAGCTTTTGATTTAGAGACCATTAGCACATTCAGGCAGACAGGCGGGCAGGCAGACAGGCGGACAGGCATTTTACAAGGGAAAGAGAGAGAGAGAGAGAGAGAGGGGGGGGGGGGGGGCGGAGACAGAGAGACAGTCAGACAGACAGTCAGACAGACAGGCATGCAGGCAGGCAGGCACACAGGCAGGCAGGCAGGCAGGCAGGCAGGCAGGCGGACAGGCAGACAGAGACATAAAACGATAGGCAAAGGCAAAGGAAGACAGACACACAGTCAAAGGTAGACAGACAGACAGACAGACACAGTCAAAGGTAGACAGACAGACAGACAGACAGACACAGTCAAAGGTAGACAGACACGGTCAAAGGTGGACAGACAGACACAGTCAAAGGTGGCCAGACAGACACAGTCAAAGGTAGACAGACAGACAGACAGACAGACAGACACAGTCAAAAGTAGACAGACAGACAGACACAGTCAAATGCAGACAGACAGACACGGACATGAACGGAGACACAACGACACAAAGAAGTGCCAGAGACAGAAGGTATGGGGAGGTTAGGAGAGAAAGAAATTATGATGGATCTGTCAATTAATCTGCTTCACCTGAAATTTTCCTCTCTCTCTCTCTCTCTCTCTCTCTCTCTCTCTCTCTCTCTCTCTCTCTCTCTCTCTCTCTCTCTCTCTCGACTAATGTTTGCTATGTTCTTTATAGATTCGGGTTGGGAATTGTATGGGAAATGCAAAGTGTTGGTAATGTGAAAGCTTTTATTGTAGAATTTAAGAAACGTTTAAGTGATTGTTACATCCAAGACTGGCATTCAGCTATTGAATCGCATGAGTTGTACGATGTTTATCGGTCATATAACCAGTCTCTTGTTCGAAGTCCCTACCTCTGTGTAATTAAACATGTTAACATCCGCAGGTTACTTTCAAGGTTTCGGTTAGGAATGTCGCCTTTACGATGCCACTTTTTACGATATACTGATCGCAATAGAAACCGTGACATTTTCTGTCCACACTGTAAGGAAGCACCGGAAACTGAGCTTCATTTTCTACTGGTTTGTCCTTTGTACGAGAAGTTGCGCCTTGAGTTGATTCCAGCTAAATATTACAAACACCCTTCTCTATTCAAAATGTCCATGTTGTTAGCCTGTTCTATTGAGACTATACGTGGTAGTTTGAAACGTGGTGACAGTCTTGAGATAACCTCTGCTGTTGACGGGACTATAATTTTAATCTTAATCTTAACCTATTGAGACTACTATTACGAGTGTTGGAAATTTCATTTATAGAGCTACGGCTGTTAGGAACAGAATAATTAATGCTGCAATTGCTTCATGAATGTCTTCTTTGTTAACTTTGAACACCATTCAGCTGAGGTTTCGTTAAGAGTAGCTTGTACCGATTTATTTTGACCTTGTTTACTCACTTTGATATGGGCCTGTGGCCTGTCAAATAAAATATTCTGAGTTCTGAGTTCTCTCTCTCTCTCTCTCTCTCTCTCTCTCTCTCTCTCTCTCTCTCTCTCTCTCTCTCTCTCATCATCAGAAGAGTATATTGTTCGTCTGTTTGCTAAATATATTGCTGAATGTTATGATATCAGAGAGAAAAAAATGTCTGTTGCTGTTTCCCTGTGAGACAGTGCTTTGGTTCTCTGTATATCATAGCTGGCCATTTAGGCCCACGTTTGGTAGTCTTTTGTTTGTCTTTAACTTTATTATTCCCAGATAGATCAATACCGGGAATCATGTTTGTAATGTATTACACATTTTTCGTTTCATAAATTCTTGACGCTGCATTAATGATAGCCCCCTTGACATGAAGACTGTATTTTGTCATTGTCAATAAAAACGATTCTGAAGCGTCTCTCTCTCTCTCTCTCTCTCTCTCTCTCTCTCTCTCTCTCTCTCTCTCTCTCTCTCTCTCTCTCTCCCCTTTATTTTATAAATACATGTACCTTCCCAACACAACGTGAGCGGCTTTTTCATCCGTAAAGTTCCGGTGGTTACGCTGCTTTCATCATTATTTCTTTTCTTTATACTTCAATGATGCAATGTGTGAAGTCCTGTGTGTACTCCGCTTGCCTTAATAGCTTGTTAAGCTGCAGGCAATAAATCGTCAGAGCGTCAAAGCGTCTCTCTCTCTCTCTCTCTCTCTCTCTCTCTCTCTCTCTCTCTCTCTCTCTCTCTCTCTCTCTCTTCTAAGTCCCCGCCCCTGCCCAACCCGACCACCCACACAGACGTACACACAAATACAAACAAAAACGCGCGCGTCCTCTGCCCTGCGCAATGCAACACATCCACAGCAACATCAGACTTCATTCCTTGGTAAAACGTATGAGCACACGCTTGTCTTGTATATGTGGCTGTGTGTGTGTGCGTAGAATGTGTGTGAGCATGTGCTTGTTTTGTGTACACGGGCACGCGTTTGTGTGTGTGTATGTAAACAGAAGAGCGTTTATACGGAATTCGAACCTGGTGCGTGGAATTTCCCTTCTTTTACGTGGTGGATCTACCCAATAACCCACCGTTTCATTTTGATGTGTTTAGTTCTTCTTTTTCTTTTTGTTTGTTTGGTGGTTTTTTGTTTTGTTTGTTTGTTTTGTTTTGTTATTGCCTGATGTAAGAGGACTGGGAAAAAAACTTGGGTTATGTCCCCTAAGGATGCCCGGGGCGAAATCCTCCGGTTACTCGAAGAAACTTAACTCTCTTCCTCCAGAGTTTCAGCGCCACACAGTTCCCTCCCTTTTTTTTCTTTTATATTGCACAATTGGTTTCGTATCTTTTCTTCTTTTTCTGTCCTCTCTCTCCTTTAGTATGAGTTCTTGGTGAATTTTTCTGTGCATTTTCAGATTGAAACACACACACATGTACGCACGCACGCACGCACGCACGCACGCACGCACGCACACACGCACGAACGCACGCACACATGAACACACACACACACACACACACACACACACACACACACACACACACACGCACGCACACATGCGCGCACGCACGCAAGCACACACACACACGCACGCACACATGCGCGCACGCGCGCACGCACGCAAGCACACACACACACACACACACACACACACACGCACGCACGCACACACACACACACACACACACACACACACACACACACACACACACACACACGCACGCACGCACGCACGCACACACTCACATAGACATACACACGCGCACACACCCCTGGACTTCATTTTAGGTGTTTATATTTGCTCCTGTTATGATTATCTTGAAGGTTTCAGTATTCTAACTGCTGTTGTTGCTTAGCCTAATGAACAATATCCAATTACGGTATTCTTAAATACTTTAGACAATACATGGCAGGTAACGGAGAACTGGGATGACTGATGGGCTCAAATAACAATAACGTTCGTTTATATTTTCTATTCCCAGTACAGGTCTTGTACAGTTATACACTGTGTTGAATACATACATTTGTTCGCCTGTCATGTGTGTCGCTCTGTCATATGTGTAACGTGCTACGTCAGTTTTGTAAAAACAGATCTAGCTGCAAAGTGAGACGACTGCAGGCGGAAATCTAAACAACTCTTTAATAAATGTTAGCAAACCGCCAAGAGAAACGTGGACAAACGAGTCACAAGACAAAACACGACGCGTTTCGACCGCTTAGGTCTTCCTCAGGCAAGACACAAACAAATAGGGCAATGGAAATGAAGGACTTTGTCACCTACCTTTCATGTTCATTTTCATTGTCCTGTTTGTTTGTGTCTTGCCTGAAGAAGACCTAAGAGGTCGAAACGCGTTGTGTTTTGTCTTGTGATTCGTTTGTCCACGTTTCTCTTGGCGGTTTGCTAACAATTCTTTAAGATTTGTAAAATCAGACTAAGCACCACCTTTGAGCCTGGCTCACCTGCAAGTCTGCCCTGTCCACACTGCAACAGACTATTTCAATGTGAGGATCGGCCTGATCAGCCATCTTCGTACACACACCACCAACCACCCAGTGATAGCTGAAGGGGGTGGTCATCTTCGCCGGCAAAGGAGAAACAACTGCAACAACATTTTATGTTTGTTCTTCTGTCCTTCTTCTCTAATTAAACGATGGGAGAACTGTGACAAACCATGTGCTCCCCATAAACCATTCTCTATAGAACTGAGTGCCATGACATCTTGATCTTTGGTGAGCCTCTGCTGAATGACTAAGAGCAGTCATATTGTAGATAAAAAAAAAAGTCGGTGGCCTCTTTATATTGACCACAAATTGGTTTCCTCACCCCTTTTATTTCTCCTTCTTGTCTGGCATATTCCATGCTCTGTGGTACGCAATTTCTGCTCCTTTTGACATCCACACGAACATGAATAAGGAACAAGTAGGGTAACTCTTCCTCCTATAATGAAATGAATTTATGTCATGATGGGAGCAAGAGCTACCCTACTTGTTCGTTCCTTACTGTTCACGGTTCTTCACCTCATTCAAGATTTCCGTTCTTTCCCCATACACTGTCACACCCAGCCGAGGTGTCAGCTCCGATAGTCCGCAGGGATCTGTCAATATCAGGCCGTTGTTCAGTGCAACCTTGGAAAGAAGACTGTGCCCTGTTGTTTCCGTCGCTTAGGAGGTCTTCAGTGGTGACTGTTCTGATTCAACACACGCAGAGCATCACCTGATCAGCCCCCATACTGACCACAATAATTGCTTAGTCGCGGATCCAGCTTGCGTGAGCTTTCTCTTCTGCAGGACTTTGCTCCGTTCAATCAACAACAGGCCCCTTTGAGCTTGTCGAAAACGAAAATTTTTATGCGGACTCGTGGGTGTGAAGAGGAAAATTGAAACTGAGACTCCCACGAGAGCTGGGTGCCAATTGTCTCAGAAGACAGAACACCATCACTGAGGGGTAGGAAGAGCCGCAGAAACATTACTAACGTCACTACGTGAGCAGAGAAACTGAGGCCACCATGAGGTCAGATCATGAAGAGCCAGAGAAACATTACTGAGGTCACTATGTGAGCAGAGAAACTGAGGCCACCATGAGGTCAGAAACATTACTGAGGTCACTATGTGAGCAGAGAAACTGAGGCCACCATGAGGTCAGAAACATTACTGAGGTCACTATGTGAGCAGAGAAACTGAGGCCACCATGAGGTCAGATCATGAAGAGCCACAGAAACATTACTGAGGTCACTATGTGAGCAGAGAAACTGAGGCCACCATGAGGTCAGAAACATTACTGAGGTCACTATGTGAGCAGAGAAACTGAGGCCACCATGAGGTCAGATCATGGAGAGCCGCGGAAACATTACTAAGGCCACCATGAGGTCAGATCATGAAAGTCCATAGAAATTCGGGTCATCAAGAGATCAGAGAATGAAGGGCTACACAAACTGAGGTCACCAGGATATCAGAGCATGAAGAGTCACAGAAACGGAGGTACCTATGAGATCAGAGCATGGAGGGCCAGAGAAATTGAGATGATCACGGAAACAGGCATGAAGGGCTACAGATATTAAAGTCATTACTAGAGCAGGGCATGAAGGGCCATAGAAGCTGAGGTCACCATGAGAGCAGGGCATGAAGGACCATAGAAGCTGAGGTCACCACGAGAGCAGGGTATGAAGGGCCATAGAAACTGAGGTCACCACGAGAGCAGGGTATGAAGGACCATAGAAGCTGAGGTCACCACGAGATCAGAGAATGAAGCGTCACACAAACTAAGATCACCAGGAGATGAGAACATGAAGGGTCACAGACAATGAAGTCACCACGAGATCACACCATGAAAGGTCACAGAAATGAAGGTCACCACGACAGCAGAGCATGACTTGACTTACTTTGACTTATGCCTCTTGATTCCTTGAGGAACACAGGGCCGCGACGACACTCCTCCAACGCACGCGATTCTGGCAGGTCCTCCTTAGCTCGGCCCACGTCATTCCGGCGGCCTTCACCTCAGCGTCGACACTCCGCCAAGTCTGTTTTGGTTGACCCACTTTCCGCTTTCCTTGTGGATTCCAATCCAGAGCCTGCCTGGTTACGTTGGATACAGGCTTCCGTAGCGTGTGGTCGATCCATCCCCATTTCCGTTTCTTTATCTCAGTTTCAATTGGGACTTGTCTCGTCCTGTCCCACAGTTGTTCGTTGGAGATGACTTCCGGCCACCTGATGCTGAGGATGTTTCTGAGACACCTATTGATGGATGTCTGTAGCTTGTTGGTGTTGGTCTTGGTTACCCGCCATGTTTCTGAACCATATAGAAGAACAGACTTTACGTTTGTGTTGAAAATCCGGATCTTGTTGCAGAGTGAGAGGGCTGTTGATCTCCAGATCTGGCGCAGGGTGTTGAAGGTGTGTCTTGCTTTGTTGAATCGGCATTCGATGTCTTCGTCTCCCTCTTCATGTAAATAGCTTTGACATGACCATTGTGAGAAATGTGGTGTGTGTATGTGTGCGTGCGTGCGTGCGTGCGTGTGTGTGTGCGTGCGAGCGTGCGTGCGTGTGTGCGTGCGTGCGTGTGTGCCTGTGGGTGTGTGCGTGTGCGTGCGTGCGTGCGTGTGTATGTGTGTGTGTGTGTTGTGTGTGTGTGTGTGTGTGTGTGTGTGTGTGTGTGTGTGTGTGTGTGTGTGTGTGATGGGGGGGGGGGGGAGAGAGAATACGTAGAATAGAGGATAACTTTTGACTTCTTCATTGTTTTGACACAGGAAGATGTAGGAGTGGAGTGAAAGGTGTTGACACAGGAAGATGTGGGAGTGGAGTGAAAGGTGTTGACACAGGAAGATGTGGGAGTGGAGTGAAAGGTGTTGACACAGGAAGATGTGGGAGTGGAGTGAAAGGTGTTGACACAGGAAGATGTGGGAGTGGAGTGAAAGGTGTTGACACAGGAAGATGTGGGAGTGGAGTGAAAGGTGTTGACACAGGAAGATGTGGGAGTGGAGTGAAAGGTGTTGACACAGGAAGATGTGGGAGTGGAGTGAAAGGTGTTGACACAGGAAGATGTGGGAGTGGAGTGAAAGGTGTTGACACAGGAAGATGTGGGAGTGGAGTGAAAGGTGTTGACACAGGAAGATGTGGGAGTGGAGTGAAAGGTGTTGACACAGGAAGATGTGGGAGTGGAGTGAAAGGTGTTGACACAGGAAGATGTGGGAGTGGAGTGAAAGGTGTTGACACAGGAAGATGTGGGAGTGGAGTGAAAGGTGTTGACACAGGAAGATGTGGGAGTGGAATGAAAGGTGTTGACACAGGAAGATGTGGGAGTGGAATGAAAGGTGTTGACACAGGAAGATGTGGGAGTGGAGTGAAAGGTGTTGACACAGGAAGATGTGGGAGTGGAGTGAAAGGTGTTGACACAGGAAGATGTGGGAGTGGAGTGAAAGGTGTTGACACAGGAAGATGTGGGAGTGGAGTGAAAGGTGTTGACACAGGAAGATGTGGGAGTGGAATGAAAGGTGTTGACACAGGAAGATGTGGGAGTGGAATGAAAGGTGTTGACACAGGAAGATGTGGGAGTGGAATGAAAGGTGTTGACACAGGAAGATGTGGGAGTGGAGTGAAAGGTGTTGACACAGGAAGATGTGGGAGTGGAGTGAAAGGTGTTGACACAGGAAGATGTGGGAGTGGAGTGAAAGGTGTTGAGACAGGAAGATGTGGGAGTGGAGTGAAAGGTGTTGACACAGGAAGATGTGGGAGTGGAGTGAAAGGTGTTGAGACAGGAAGATGTGGGAGTGGAGTGAAAGGTGTTGACACAGGAAGATGTGGGAATGGAGGGAAAGGTGTTGACACAGGAAGATGTGGGAGTGGAGTGAAAGGTGTTGACACAGGAAGATGTGGGAATGGAGGGAAAGGTGTTGACACAGGAAGATGTGGGAGTGGAGTGAAAGGTGTTGACACAGGAAGATGTGGGAGTGGAGTGAAAGGTGTTGACACAGGAAGATGTGGGAGTGGAGTGAAAGGTGTTGACACAGGAAGATGTGGGAGTGGAGTGAAAGGTGTTGACACAGGAAGATGTGGGAGTGGAGTGAAAGGTGTTGACACAGGAAGATGTGGGAGTGGAGTGAAAGGTGTTGACACAGGAGGTGTTGACACAGGAAGATGTGGGAGTGGAGTGAAAGGTGTTGACACAGGAAGATGTGGGAGTGGAGTGAAAGGTGTTTCCTGTTTTGATCACGGCTGCCACTGATTGCACTCCACTGATTGCAAGTCACTGACAACTCGTCACGCAAGCCCCCGTCATGCTGTCCATTCCAAGTCACTGACAACTCGTCACGCAAGCCCCGTCATGCTGTCCATTCCAAGTCACTGACAACTCGTCACGCAAGCCCCGTCATGCTGTCCATTCCAAGTCACTGACAACTCGTCACGCAAGCCCCCGTCATGCTGTCCATTCCAAGTCACTGACAACTCGTCACGCAAGCCCCCGTCATGCTGTCCATTCCAAGTCACTGACAACTCGTCACGCAAGCCCCCGTCATGCTGTCCATTCCAAGTCACTGACAACTCGTCACGCAAGCCCCCGTCATGCTGTCCATTCCAAGTCACTGACAACTCGTCACGCAAGCCCCCGTCATGCTGTCCATTCCAAGTCACTGACAACTCGTCACGCAAGCCCCCGTCATGCTGTCCATTTTCGCCGGAATAGAAAACAGAGCTGTTTGAAACTCGCTTCCCTGATC
Source organism: Conus canariensis (assembly GCA_033310375.1). Lineage (NCBI taxonomy): Eukaryota > Metazoa > Mollusca > Gastropoda > Neogastropoda > Conidae > Conus > Conus canariensis. Next base: position 77,475,743 of record CM065721.1, read on the forward strand.
AAGGGCAGAAATCCACTGCTGTCTCACTGGACTAAGTGCTATCGTTCGGATCAATAACAAGCGTAAAGAAAGCAGGGGGGGGGGGGGGGGGGGGAGTACATACCTGGGTAATGCTATCATTGCATTAAGGTCTGTTGCATGCACTCAAGAGATGAAACAAGCAGTTCTAGAGACCTGCAGAGAGCTAGGCTGTGTTGGTGAACATAAACTGGCTATGGTAGTTTTGTTTATTTTGTTTGTTTCTCGGGGGATCGGGGAGGGGAGGGGCGGAGAGGATTGAGGAGGTGGGGGCGGCTGGGGCGTTCTATTTTTGTCCACTTCGTGTGGTCTCCATCCACCTATTGTTTCCCTTTACTTCAAGGGATGAAGGGGGGGGGGGGGGGAGGGACAGATGACAACAAAAGAAAAACAAAGAACCCCATTCGATGAAATTGTCTTGTCTGCATTTCTCTTTTATATAGAAACAAACTATTTGCTGTGTATGATATTGAAGGGATGGTTACAGGTGTCTGGGCTTTTGCTGTTCTAGTGTGTGTCTGCGTCTTGTTTTTTGTACTCCTAGTTCTTATAGAACAGGGAGTATTTTTCAATGGGTACGACGAAATGCTGTCTGTGTGTCTGTCTGTCTGTCTGTCTGTCTGTCTGTCCGTCCGTCCGTGGTCAAAATGTGTTCCACTCGCTCCAGACAAAACTGCTGGACCGATCTTTCTGAAAATTTGTAGATATGTTCACTATGGGTCACGAATGATACCCGATGTTTTACTTTACCAGAATAGCCGTTTCTAACGGCTATAAATATTAAATTTGTGATGTACAGTTTAAGCAATAACGTTTTATAACCTTAAGTGTAACCAAATGTTGTAAGACTTCGTTAGTGTAGTCCCCGCCTGTCACGCGGGAGACCCGGGTTCATTTCCCCGCTGGGGAGAGCAGTGTTGTTTTGTTGTTTTTTTTCTCTCTTACATACAAACTTTCTACCACCAAAAGGGGAGAAAGTGCTATAGTGACTGATTTTTTTCTTTTTGTTGTACTACTACTTACTGGGAGTACGTTTATATGCTTTGCATCTTGTTTCCCTGGTTTTACATTCTTCAGTGATTGAAATGCCGTGTGATCAGTGCTATGCAATCATGGTCGTGCTGAATCGGTTTCAGTGTTGTGTCGTGTGCCATCGCGTTTCAGAATTTCTCTCCAGTGGATGGACTAGTAAGCAGCTCACTCTGGCACTAAACAGGGTGAAAATAGAAATATGTCCAACTGGCCCTCGTCATCTTGGGTGTTTAAATCGATTGTTCGGAATATTTTTTTTTTTTTCTTGAAAGTCAAGTAGTTTGTCAGTTTTACGATGCAGGCTATGAGTAGACCCTGTAAAGTTGATATTTCAAATTCCACATCCATCTTGCGCCCAATTTGAGGAGATAAAAGATTGTTCGTTCTTCGTTTTCATTGTCTTGAAAGTTGTTTGTCTTGCCTGAAGAAGACCAAAGAGGTCGAAACCTGTCGTAGTTTGTCTTGTAATAATATTTGTTTGTCTCTATTGATTGGCGGAACAGTAAATCCTCTTTTAAGTTTATAGTGTTGTTTTTTTTTTGGATTGTGCACTCTCCGTTCACGTCATTAAGGTATGTGTTCACGTCATTAAGGTATCTGTTCACATTCACGTCATTAAGGTATGTGTGATTTGTTTGAAACTGCAAATTTCATGCTCACAACACTTTCATCCTTCTCAAATAAGTAAGTGTCTGATGCGACAATGAGCTTAGTAAACGTTTGAATGGTGTTGGTAGCAACAGCATTAACAGCAGCTGTGGGGAGAAAAACACTTAGAATCTTTCAGCACATGGACACATCCGTTGCACGTTGGTGAACCGAGCGTACTACGTCAAAACAACTGTCGTGTGTGATTTACACAGGTCAGCAGAAAAAAAAAAGAAAAAAAAGAAAAGAAAGCAAAAGAAAACAAAAGCGTAGAGATGCTGTAAGTATGGAACTGGAAGCTGTTGCTAAATTGTCTGCAGGTAGGTCTGTGAACATCTCACATGTACAGATTCGTTGCCAGAACTTGAACATCCCCTCCTTCATCTTCTTCTTCTTCTTAAATTCAGCTTCAGTCAAGAACCCATGACGACAAGCTTACTGATCCTCACGGGACTGCCGCATTTCTTTTAGCGTGCTCTCAGCACCATTGCTGTCTTGGGCTTTCGTGGCTTCCCACCCCACCCGCCACCCTACTCATCCCCTTCCCCAGCCCACCACAACCCCATTCTACACCTACGCCACACACAACACCCCCCTCAGTCCAGGGGTAGCCGTTTTCTGTCCGTTCTTCATTTCTGCTGCACTGCGCCACAGGTCTCCCTCGATCTCTATCACTGGAGGAGCAAAGGACGGGTCTTTGAAGGACGGAATGTGTGGCGCTGTGAAGATATGTCCCGGTCTTGAAGGACGTCAGGTTGACGCTGTGAAAATATGCCCCGGTCCTTGAAGGACGTCAGGTTGACGCTGTGAAAATATGTCCGGTCCTTGAAGGACGTCAGGTGTGACGCTGTGAAAATATGTCCCGGTCCTTTGAGGACGTCAGGTGTGACGCTCTGAAAATATGTCTCATTGACGCTCTAAAAACATGTCTTAATCCTTTGAGGACGTCAGATTGACGCTCTAAAAACATGTCTTAATCCTTTGAGGACGTCAGGTGTGACGCTCTGAAAATACGTCTTAGTCCATGAAGGACGTCAGATTGACGCTCTGAAAATATTTCTTAGTCCTCCGAAGGACACCAGGTATGACGCTGTGAAGAGATGTGCCCTCCAATATCATCATCTTGTACTGACACGGATCGAGCTGGTGAACGACAGCCATACCACCCACATTTCGAGGCGAGTCATGTCATGTTGATTGTGCCCAGCTGATCACATAGACTGCCTGCCTGTGTCCCGCTTGACTGACCTCAGCGGTTCCTGCCTACCCGCACACAATCTGACGCGCTCTGTGGTCCTACCAACGAGAGTTTTCTTTCTTTTTTTTCTGTCCCATCTTCTGAGCCACGTCAGTGTCATTGCACCCATGCCACTCATTCTTTTTTCCTTTCCACCCCCACCCGTCCACATCCTTAACCCGGTCCGGCCCGCTGCAGCCACGGCACCGGCGATCCACGGGGAGCTGTCAATGTCAAGTCGTCTAGAGGCAGGCAACCCGCCGGAGGAGACACTGCTACTGCTGCCGAGTCACTTCGGTGGTGATCAGTGGTGCCTGTTCTGATCTGAAATACAGCGGGACACCACCTAATAGACGACGTACTGACGACTATGATTGCTCGGTCGCAGATTTGGCCTGAGTGAGTGAGCTCTTGGGAGAATTTCCTTTCTGTCTTCTCCTTCTTCTTCTTCTTCTTCTTCTTCTTCTGCGTATGCAGGCTGATACTCCTACGGACATCCCCTATATGGACAGACAAGGATTATCCCATCTACCCAACAAAGGGAGTGGAGTTTCGTGTGTATGGCCGTTTTTTATCACACCATTAAGGCAGCCATACTCCATCTTCGGGGAACCTTTCTGTCTCATCTTCTGTCCTACTCCAGGGGCAGTACGCTCACGCCGCTCCGTCCTGTTCCCCGCCACCAAGTCACAGTTCAACTTGCTCCCCAGGCGCGGCCCCGGCAAACGGCAATCGACAGGGAGAGAGAGTCAATGTCGAATAGCCCTGAAGTACCTCGGCAGAGGAGACGCCGCACTGCTCACTCTGGTTGGTGTTCAGTGGTGCCAGGAGATAGTTTTCCGGAGATCTTACGATTTTAAAAATGATGGCTATGGTTCAGCAGAGGGTACAGTCAAGCTCGTCTCGGGGGGGGGGGGGGGGGGGGGGGGGGGGGCTATGGAGGGGAGCAGAAGGGGTGCGGGGGGGGGGGGGAGGTGTCAACAAAACAGAGGATATTTGTCAGGAAACAGTCTATCAAATCCTCCCCCACCACCACCACCACCACACACCCAAACATACGCACCTGCTCCCCTCACCCTCCCCTTTCTCTCCCATCCCCCCCCCCCCCCCCATTCTCCTACCCCCTATCCCCCCCCTCCCCACCACCCGTTTTTTTTTTTTCTTCCTCCTCGTCTGCTCTTCATGCCACCCGTTTTTTTCTCCAGCCGGAGCACGTGCAACGGAATTAGTTCATCGCAACATGCATCATCACTCTTGCTTCAGCGTCCGCACGAGTGCTACAGTACGCATGGGCGATCTTTTAGCCGGCGAGAAATGTGGCGTGCAGACAGGAATGGGCCACACCAAGCGGACCTGACTGTAGGAGAGAGAGAGAGAGAGAGAGGAGAGAGGAGAGAGAGAGAGAGAGAGAGAGAGAGAGAGAGATGGGGAAGTTGGGGGCTGGGGGAGGAAGGAGGGGGGGGGGGCTGCGACCGAGGCAGGCGGGACCAGAAGAAGAAGGGAAGGAGGGGAATTATCTAATCAAGGAGAATCTGCGCCGGTTCCCTTTTCGCGGTTGCTCGCTGGAAACAATTCCAATCAAAGCTTGAGAAATCAACACAGTGCCTCTTTCTCTTCATTTTTTTTTTCTCTCCACCCCTCCTTCTCCCTTCTTTTCTTGGCGTTTCTTTTCTTATTTTTCACCTTTCCCAACCTCTTTCCGTCCCTCTCTCTCTCTCTCTCTCTCTCTCTCTCTCTCTCTCTCTCTCTCTCTCCCCACTTCAAGGACCCTTTTCCTCTCTCTCTCTCTCTCTCTCTCTCTCTCTCTCTCTCTCTCTCTCTCTCCCCTTCGTCCCCTTTTCCTCTCTTTCTCTCTCTCTTCCGTCTCTCTCTTTCTGTGTCTCTCTGTCTCTGTCTCTGTCTCTCTCTCTCTCTCTCTCTCTCTCTCTCTCTCTCTCTCTCTCTTCTCTCTCTTCCAGGACCGATTCTTTTTTTCTCCATAACTGTGGGCAGCAAAGGTCGTGGCAGCAGCAATTCAGTTTCTATTATGGCAACGGCTTGGGATCGTAAATCAGAACAAAACGAAAACAAACCAATAATAGATCAGAAAATGGAAAGCATGGCGCATTTTTGTACAAAAGAAAAAAATTCTCTGTGTGTGTGTGTGTGTGTGTGTGTGTGGTGTGTGTGTGTGTGTGTGTGTGTGTGTGTGCATGTGAGTGTATATATATAATATATAAGTGTGTGCGTGTGTGCGTGCGTGCGTGCGTGCGTGCGTGCGCGCGCGTGCATGCTATGTGTGTCTGTCTGTCTGTCTGTCTGTGTCAGTGTGTGTCTGTGTCTGTGTGTTTGTTTCTTTGCTTGTTTGTTTGTTCTTTCTTTGTTTTGCTGACGTAAAGCACCCAGCCTCTTTATCCTTTTGCTCCCCCCCCCCATCCCCTGCCCCCCTGCCCCCACCCCCATCACCACCTCTTTGTCCTTTCTCTAATTCCCTGAATTTAGTTAGCAGAAATGCCTTTATCAAGAACTTCGTGCTGATGAAATCGTTCTTCCAGCAAGGCTGGCCGTTTGGTCAAACATAGATTCATTTTACCCTTGCAATGTTTTAGAAAGACACTAAAACACTCTGGCAGTGCATGGCTGTAAAAATGGAATCCTTCTTACCTTATCATTTGTTTGATTATCTATTGATCGGTTTATTATCTATTAATTTATATTACTTTTATCTATTCGTTTGTTGCGTGGCTGTAAAATTGAATCATTCTCACTTATTATTATTTGTTTATATATTCATCCGTTTATTATCTATTTATTTATATTTATGTCTATCTATTTGTTTGTTTATTTAGTCTCTCCAGGTAATTTGTTTTTTCTTTTCATTAAACTCCTAAATGGTCAACGGAGATCAGTGTCATTCATCTATATTACACTCTCGTTTTGCAAACTTAATAAGAAAATTACTATTCCTCTCAACGAAACAGACAAGCATATTACAAGACAAAACACGACGCGTTTCGACCTCCTTGGTCTTCTTCAGGCAAGACAAACCACATTCAAGACAATGAAAACGAAGAACGAGTAATCACTTATCAATCTGCGCCCAATTTGAACAGATAAGTGATTGTTCATTCTTCGTTTTTCTTCTCTTGAATGTTGTTTGTCTTGCATGCAGAAGACCAAAGAGGTCGAAACGCGTCGTGCTGCCTTATAGTTTGTTTGTCTTTTTCGTTCGGCAGAATAGTGATTGTTCATTTAACTCTGTTTTAATTTCCGCCTGTAGTCACCTCACTTTTCTTTTCTTTCTTTATTTTTCTTTTCTTCGGATAGATGGTTTGAAGTAAACATAAAGAAAGAAACGAAAGCCTTGCTAATGCAGTGTACCATCTTTTTTAACTTGACTTCATGCGCGAGCGCGCGCGCGCACACACACACACACACACACACACACACACACACACACACACACACACACATATGGTGAATCCTAAACCAGTTCAAACTGACGCTGCTGGTTCTTTTTTCTTTTTCTCCGTTCATTTAGCAGAAAGCCGTTAGTGTCTATAGCTGTGAAGATTTTCTTTTCCCTTCCTTTTCTTTTGTCTTTTAGTCAAGTGAATATCTCTCTCTCTCTCTCTCTCTCTCTCTCTCTCTCTCTCTCTCTCTCTCTCTCTCTCTGCAGAACACACACGTTTGAGCCGAAGCAACATCGGACAACGGCTGCAAATGAGATGCGAATATAGCTGGTGTCAGCACAGATCCCGCCTTGTTCATTGACACATGAAAGACCAGTTCTGCCTCTCCACAAGTCCAAGTCAATCATTCTTTTCAGTCTTCATCGCTCCACGTACCATGAGACACCCCACCATCACACTCCTGTTGGCCAGCGGAAGAAGCTGACGTTGTAAACCAGTATTGATGACGGAGCTCCACACAGAAGCTGTTGACACGCCGCCATCTTTTTACTCCCCCATTTGTCACACTGCAGGGGAGTGGATGTGGTGAGGTGCGTGTGGATGGTTCACTCACCCCGCGTTCTGATTCAGGCTATCAGACACGAAGAGCCCGATAACAAGTTCGAACACATTTATTTATGTAACTATGAAATGATCGATGATATGATGATCGGTGGTCAGTGTGATAATGATAATAGACGATGCGTTATGACAAAGCTTTCCCTCACTGACTCACACCAGGCTACTAACAAGATTTGTACATTAATGTGTGTATGCATGCGTGTGCGGGTATTTGTCGAATGATACGTATCTTGGTTGCGTCGTCTTCTCTTGAAACCGGGTTACTCGCCGTCGGTCGTGATCAGCTTGTTAAAGCAACGTTCATTCGATTCCAGGCAGCACGTAGATCCACAGATATCTTCGTGTGTGTGTGTGTGTGTGTATTATATATATATATATATATATATATATATATATATATATATATATATATATATATAATCGCAGTTACTGTTCACCTCAACACTTCACAACACAGCATTGGAAATAAACAGTCTCTTCTTCCTTCACAGCACTTATGGACACAGGATCCTCAGCGCGGTGACCAGTTCCAATTCTCCCGAATAGACTAAAACAATCCCTTTCTCCTTTTCTCTGTCACACGGAAACACCAATTTCTTCACTTTGACGAATAAATACAGTTGGGTTTTTTTGTTTTGTTTTTTTGTTTGTTTGTTTTTTTTTGTTTTTTTTCGTTAATACGTATAGTCACAGAATTCTTCCTGCAGCATATCAGATCAGTCCTTTCCTTTACGAGCACACAAAGTCATCAACATCACGTAGAAGTGCATAAAAAGAACACATGTACACATGGGTGGAGATACTAACTGAAGAACTGGCGACAAGTGTAGAATGCAGCGATGTGCGATAAGCCCAAGACAGGAGATGCGAGGAATATTGTAGACGATGACGATGATACGAGAATAGATATAGATATAGAAAAGACGGATTCAGATATGGAAATGATAAGATACCTGCAACAGAGATAGGGAGTCCTTAGCTCATTCTCCAACAATACTAATAATATACATCCTCTACATACACGCATTTACAACCAGGCTATTCCCCTACTGTAGCCTGCATTCGCTCTGAAAATAAAATAAATAAAAATCAATGGTAACGAAGACGCAGGTCGGCACTCCGCTCGATTCAGTCATAATCGTCGGACCTGAAACATTCTACAAATGAATACAACCCAAACAGACCCTCCTGGCTTCATCGATCTGCTCCTCTGTGGATGAAAGCATCTATTAAACCTGCTAGCTCCGATCTCTTACCTCAACAGGTATATTAAGCAGCCATAGGCTCGGGAATGATCGACTCTGTGCGGTTAACTGTCAGATATAATCTAGGCAACTGGGTCCAGCCGCGCGATTGGACAAACCACGGCGACGGCCTAACATCACTAATCTTAAATAAATGTTAGCGAACCGCCCAGAGAACGTGGACAAACGAGTCACAAGACGAAACACAACTAGTTTCGACCTCTTAGGTCTTCATCAGGTGAGACATTAACGAATAAAACAATGAAAATTCACTTAGCTTTGATCGCTTCAGATCACTTGGTAGGGTTCAGCGCAAGGAAGAAGGCGTTGAATGAGAACGAGGCTGTTGGAAGGGAAATAGTGAGCGAGTCAAAGTCGTAATAAAGATAATAATATTACTGATAGGAATACTAATAATGGTCAAAATACTGAGAAAAAAAAAAAAAAAAAAAGGGACAAGATTACTACCAATCTGTGTCAATAAGTATGGGTATGGGAGAAAGGAGAGTGGGTTAGAGGATTCTTAAACAGCAGGGTTGCCGTGGCAACAGTCCCAGAGGCGAAGGCGATGGTGATGTCAATGCCAGTGGTAGTATCAATACTAGCAATAGTATTACTGAATGATACTGCTAACAACGATAGTGAAGGTTAAGGTAATGAAAGCATGATACAGAAATATATTTAGAAAATACAATTTTTATAATAATCAAATAAATAAATAAATGAAACATTAAAAATATAATAATAAATTAAAAAATCAGTAAATAATAATAATAATAATTAAAAAAATAATAATAAAAAAAAAATAAATAAATAATAATAATGATAATAAATGCATAAATAAGATAGCTATAAGTTGTGTGAGGTGAATAGTGGGAGATAAGGTAGTATGTGTGTGTGTGGTGGGAGGATATTATGGGCTGAGATAGAAGTGGTGGGTTGGTACATGTTACTTTAAGGTGTAGATGCTATGAGGGTGGAGGGAAGAAGGGGATGGGTTTACGTACTAACTGGGGGAGGGGGAGGGGCAACATATTCACACCTATACACAATCTCTCTCTCTCTCTCTCTCTCCCCCCCTCCCCCCCCCCCCCCCCCCTTTCACGACCAACGATAAAGGAGCCAGCATTCTATTTATTATGTGTGTGTGTATGTGTGAGTGTGAGTGTGTGTGTGTGTGTGTGTGTGTGTGTGTGTGTTCCATTTGTAATATCAGCCTTATTCATTGGTTACCCCCACCTCCACCCCCAGCAACCGCCATATCCACCAACACCCCTACACACATCATTACTAGGGCAGGGGGAGGGGGGAGTAAGTCGATTGATGTAGCAAATGGAGAGACTCAGAGAGTGTAGGAAAAGGGAAGATGATGATAGCTGCAACCTATGTCTGAGGTAAACAGAGGGAGGTAGGGTGGTATGGGTGTGTGTAGGTGGGGGATATTTCAGGCTGGAGCTGCAGAGATGGAATGGTACATACTACTTTTTGACGTTGATGCCATGAGGGTGGACGGTGCCCAGTTTGGCAATGAGATGAGATTCCTGCATAAGGCGTTCCAAGCTGTCACTCTTAGATTGCCAAAGTGCCAAGACTTTGACATGGTTGATGTTGTGTTGGGCATGGTTGAAGTGTAGAGCGACTGGTTTGGGCCAGATGGTGGCGGATGTCGGCCAGGTGTTCAGAGATGCGCGTCTCAAGTGTGCGAGATGTCTCACCTACATAGATCTTACCGCACAGCTGACAGTGGATGGCATACACAATGTTGTGACTCTGGCAGGAGAAAGTGCGTTTAATAGTGAAAGAGCCTGTGGGGCCATGTAGGATGGTGTCTGGTTTGGTGAGAGAGCAGATTTTGCAGTTGGGTTTTGAGCAGGGGAAAGTACCTGGTGGCTTAGGTGTTGAGATTTTGTTCAGCTTAGAGCGCACCAGTAGGTCGTTGAGGTTTTTGTCACGTTTGAAAGTGATCATTGGTGTGGTCTCAAAGGCAGGTTTATGGTTTTCTACTATGTGCCAGTTAGACTTCAGGATCCTGCAGATGGGCAGATTGTGAGGATGGAAGAGAAGGCAGGCAGTGGGTCTGTCTGTCTCTTTGGGAGGTTTAGTTTCCAGAGTAGATGTTCTGGATTTAGCTGCAGTGCGGCTGAGAGCATCACTGATGACAGCACTAGGGTATCCACGGTTGGTGAAAAAATCAGACATTTTGGCTGCTTGTATAGTGAAATCCTCTTCGCTAGAGCACAGTCTGCGTAGGCGAAGGAATTCAGAATATGGAATGCTTTCATTACCTTAACCTTCACTATCGTTGTTAGCAGTATCATTCAGTAATACTATTGCTAGTATTGATACTACCACTGGCATTGACATCACCATCGCCTTCGCCTCTGGGACTGTTGCCACGGCAACCCTGCTGTTTAAGAATCCTCTAACCCACTCTCCTTTCTCCCATACCCATACTTATTGACACAGATTGGCAGTAATCTTGTCCCTTTTTTTTTTTTTTTTTTTCTCAGTATTTTGACCATTATTAGTATTCCTATCAGTAATATTATTATCTTCATTACGACTTTGACTCGCTCACTATTTCCCTTCCAACAGCCTCGTTCTCATTCAACGCCTTCTTCCTTGCGCTGAACCCTACCAAGTGATCTGAAGCGATCAAAGCTAAGTGAATTTTCATTGTTTTATTCGTTAATGTCTCACCTGATGAAGACCTAAGAGGTCGAAACTAGTTGTGTTTCGTCTTGTGACTCGTTTGTCCACGTTCTCTGGGCGGTTCGCTAACATTTATTTAAGATTTGTTTAGATTTCCGCCTGCAGTCCTCTCGCTTTGCAACTAGATCTAACATCACTAAGACAAATGGGTTACTTATGCGATGACTCGATTTCCGAACGACGTCATACTACACCTTGCGTCATTCCACTCATACGTAAACATCCCTCCAGTCTCTCCTCTCTCTCCCTCCCTCTCTCTCTCTCTCTCTCTCTCTCTCTCTTTCATCCCGCAGATTGTCCAGTCGTATTGTCCATGACAAGAGCCCCCTTTTTAGACTTGAAAATCTGGTTTTAAAGATATAACAGGATCATGGGGAAAAGCCCCCTTTTAAAACTGGCAAGCTTTTCAATTCACTTCATACGACTGAGATAATCGGCGCCGATGTTATCCACCCCTGGGATAACCTGTACTGTGAAGCAGTACTGTTGTAGATGCAGCGCCCACCTCATCAATCTTCCAGTCGTGGGTTTGTTTCGCTGCAGTGACTGGAGTGGCTGATGATCAGTCTGCAGGGTAAACTTCTTCCCGTACAGGTATCTCTCAAATTTCTTAATCCCCCAGACCACTGCCAGGCATTCTTTCTCTACGGTGGCATAATTCAACTCTGCCCCGTTCAACTTTTTACTAGCGTAAGCGATTGGTCTAAGACCATCCTCCTGCTCTTGGAGCAACACTGCCCCAACTCCTCTGTCGGACGCATCTGTGCGCAGCACGAACTCTTTGCCTAAGTC
>CM065721.1:77492438-77499938 GCA_033310375.1 Conus canariensis
AGCAAAGGGAAGACACCATACACACAAATGGAATATGTCTAAAGCAGACGCCTGCAAAGGGAAGACACCATACACACAAATGGGAATATGTCTAAAGCAGCAAAGGGAAGACACCATACACACAAATGGGAATATGTCTAAAGCAGCAAAGGGAAGACACCATACACACAAATGGGAATATGTCTAAAGCAGCAAAGGGAAGACAACATACACACAAATGGGAATATGTCTAAAGCAGCACGCCTGCAAAGGGAAGACAACATACACACACAAATGGGAAGAAACTCCGGTCGAATGCATCACATACATAAGTGTAAGAAAGCATCAACACACATGGAAAGAAACTGGGCAGAATGCATCATATATACATAAATGGCCAAAAAAAATAAAATACTATACAAAGGGGAGACAATGGAGGCACGCACGTATGGAAAGAAAGAAAGAAAACAATGGAAATACAGCGTGTATAATAATAATAATAATAATATAATAATAATAATAATAATAACAATAATAATAATGAATACTTATATAGCGCCTATTCTCGACTAGAGATCAAGCTCGAAGCGCTTTACAATCCACACTCGTTTACGCAACGGGCTGCCTACCTGGGTAGTGCCGACTGAAGAGCTGCCAGCTGGCGCTTCATTCAGTCGTTTCCCGTGTCATCCAGTCAATATCGTCCAACATCGTTCACTCAATTTCCTTACTTCCTTCATTCTTTCCATTTCTCACACAGGGTGCATGCTGTGTGTAACGTGTCATCCATACCAACGGCCAAACTGGCCTTCTCTTCCCAAAGTTGGTGATGTGACTTTACGTGTGTGCAAGATGTTATGCGTGCGTTCACACACGGAACGCCGGTTTATAGTCTCATTCGAAGGACTGTATGGGGAATGGAGTCAGAACCAATGTTAACTCCGAGGGAAAAATCCCCCTGTACCGAAATGGCCCGGAGGAGATTCGAACCCGCGACCCCAGGATCACGAGTCCGGCGCTCTACCAACTGAGCTATTCCGGCCCGATCGAGTGGAATCTGATCCTCAGGAATTCTAGGGGACCACAAGGGTATCCGACCGGGTCCATGGAGAGAGTCCCCTTATCGGGGGAGTCTGGTGGGGGGGGGGGGGGAGGGTTGTTGCCCCGAGAAACTGAATGAAGCCTTTCCTTCTCTCGTCCCTCACCCCCAACCCTGATCTTGCGCCGATGGGGAAGAAGAAGCACATGCACACAACTTGGAGGAAAGCGAAGAAATCAAATGATGTGAACAAAAGAAAGTATGTATAGATGCAAACGGACGAAAACAGGTTAACAGCAAAAGCAAACGAACCAAACAAATCAAGATACAAACACACAGGCAAAAACAAACAGTTTAACAGCAAAACAAACAAACAAACAAATAAACATATAAATACACAAGCAAAAACCAACCAACCAAACAAACAACAGAGCCGATAAAGAGTTATTCTATGCTTTATAGACTGTAAACGTTTACATAATCATATTCTACTAGAATGGCTTTTCCTGCTATTGAAAATACTGACGCGATATGAAACCTGTGCGTAATCTTTAGAGTAACTACTTTTCAATCTATTCTTCGGCTTTTTTTCTTAATTTCTTTCTTTCTTTCTTTCCTTCCTCCCTTCCTTCTTTCTTTGTTTTTCCCTCCTTTCTTTCTCTCTTTCTTTCCTTCTTTCTTTCTTTCCTTCTTTCTTTTTTCTTCTTTCTTTCTTTCTTCCTTCTCTTCCTTTCTTTCCTTCCTTTCTTTCTTTCCTACTTCCTTTCTGTCTTTCTTCCTTCCTTCCTTCCTTTCTTTCTTTCTTTCCTTCCTTTTTCTTTCTTTCTTTCTTGCCTTCTTTCCTTCTTTGTCCTTTCTTTCTTTCAGTCTTTTTTCTTTCTTCCTTTCTTTCTTTCCTTTCTTTCTTCCGAGGGCACAGTGACCTAACGGCCTGTTTCTCTTTTCTTTTTTTTTTGCTCCTCGCTTTCGTTCAACCTCCCCCCCCCCCCCCCCCCTAATCTCCTCCCTACCCTCACCTCCTCCTTCCCCCCTTCACCTCACCATCCTCATCACCCACCTCCTTGTCCCCCCATCCTTACTCTAACTGCTAACAGAAATTCAAGAGAAATTTAGGAAAAATGAAATTCGGTTTCCATGAATACGCAGGACCACATTTCGTCTCAAGATCACGAGGACCCAAAACCCCGTTTTCCATTGTCTAGAATGGGACGAAGAATTTCAGAGGTGTGTGTGTGTGTGTGTGTGTGTGTGTGTGTGTGTGTGTGTGTGTGTGTGTGTGTGTGTGTGTGTGTGTGTTGTATTGTTTGTTTTGTTCTGTTTTAAACGCATCAGACCGCTTGAAATATCTATTTCTTCTCTACCCATTTCATTTCATTTAATCTTACTTTCTTATTTTATCTCATCTCGTCTCCTCTCTCTCTCTCTTCTCTTCTCTCTCTCTCTCTTCTCTCTCTCTCTCTCTCTCTCTCTGATTGTCTGTCTCTCTGTCTGTCTCTCCGTCTCTCTGTTTTCTGTTATTTTCTTGTCTGTCTGTCTGTCTGTCTGTCTGTCTGTCTGTCTGTCTGTCTGTCTGTCTGTCTCTCTCTCTCTCTCTCTCTCTCTCTCTCTCTCTCTCTGTTCTCTGTCTGATGTCTGTCTCTCTTCTGTCTCTCCGTCTCTCGTTTTCTGTATGTTTTCTACTGTCTGTCTCTGTCTGTCTGTCTGCTGTCTCCTCCTCTCTCCTCCCTCTCTCTCTCACTCTCTGTCTCTATCTCTCTGTCCTCCTCTCTCTCACTCTCTTCTTCCTCCTCTCCCTCTCTCCTGTGCAACTTTGCATTTCTGCCTTGCTTTAATTCATTTATGGAATTTTTCATTTCGTTCATTTGTTATTCATTCCATTGTTTTATTCCATTCGGGATAATTCGATCCAATCCATCAAAGAAATGGCCACGGAGAGGGGTTACGCCAGAGAGCGAAAGAAGAGACGATTGGATAAATGAAAGAGTAGAAGCTGGGGGAAGGAGGAGGGAAAGGGAGAAGGTGGTGGGGAGGGGAGGCAGGAAGAAGGGGGTGGAAGAGGGGGAAACTGTGTGTTGGGAAGGAGGAGAACGAGGGCGGAAGCGGGGGGTAGGGGTGAGAAGGGGATGGAAAGGAGGTGTGTGTGTGTGGGTGTGGGTGTGTGTGGGTGTGGGTGTGGTGTGTGTGGTGTGTGTGTGTGTGTGTGGGGGGGGGGGGGTACTGGCGGTTAGGAATAGTGGAAGCTGAGAGACATCTGGTTGGCGAATTTCCTTGCTTCTGATGGAGCAGCTGTTCAATGACACTACACGACAAGTGGAACTCTCCCTTGGTTCTGAAGAAAGAAAAGAAGAAGAGAAGAAGAAGAAGAAGAAGAAGAAGAAGAAGAAGAAAGAAGTAGATGGAGGAGAACTTCGATAGTCGACAAAGAGTAGGAAGAAGGAACGAGGGTGGGGGTGGGGGGAGGTGCGGAGGTGGTGGGGTGGGGGGAGGGGAAGGGAGAATGACGGAAAAACGATCCACGTAGGTTTTATGAAAGCGAGCATGGTGGGCTGATTGAGGGAAAGGTGCGTTTGTGGTGAAATAGAGCGACTGAATGAATAACTGAGAGAGAGAGAGAGAGGGGGGGGGGGGGGCAGAGACAGAGACAGAGTGCAAGTGGTTTAATGCCTCAGGTATTGTCCCATTGAAACATCTGGAGGGGAGGAAGGGGCGGAGGGAGCGGAAACTGAAACAAGCATGAACAGTATCTAATACCAATAACACTGGAAATGTGACATGGAAGCCAGATCGCAGTAAGTCACTATGGTAATTAGGGAAACACGTGGAAATGCTTATGTTGTCCGTTATGATGTATGTATAGATGGGAACCGCGAGGTTTCCAGGATGGTCAGTCTGGGTTTCTTTTTCCGCCAGTTGTGGAATCGTCATCCCGTTGGAAGCTGCGCCGCACTTTGTCTGTTTCTCTGGATGTTTCTTGCAAACACTTTAATGTTTCTTTTCGACTGTACGACAGTCCGGAAATTTGCTGTGTAGCAATATCTACTGGGTGGTTTTCTTCTTCTTCTTCTTCTTCTTTCTTCTTCTTCTTCTTCTTCTTCAGCGTTCCAGTATCTGGTAGCGTGTGAACTCGTTTTACCCTGTTGGGATACTCACACTATACTCGAGAGTAAAGTCAGTTCACTCCGACTTCGTTGAGTGCAGAAATTTGTGGGAAGAGGTTGTGGAAAAAGATAGATAAAAGATATGGTAGACAGAAAGGACAGTAGACGACAGTACAGCAAAAGAAGGAGACAGAGTTACTGAGAGCGAAAGGAAAAGGGGACGTTACTAGCACAGAATGTCCAGAAGGAGGGGAACTATCTGTACAAAAGACCCCGGAATTCCCACGGGGGACTGGGTGGTTGACGCACTCGCTCTTTTGGTTCCTGGTGTGCTCCACTGTCATTGACCCCTGTCCGCCGTGCTGTCTGTTTGCGTTATGAACAGGACAGACCGTTGACCAAAACACCGCTGGTCTTCTTCTGCATCCACATGGGTGGCAAGACCGTGACTGCCAGCCGCGTTGTCCAGTGTTGGGTCAATCTGATAGCACCCGTCACTGTCTCTGGGTCAGTGACAACACAGGTGTTGTCGTGAAGCTGGTTGGCAGGTCGTGTCGCCTGTGTATTGACTGTACACGTTCAGGACTGTCAGCCTGTGCCATTGTCAGGGAATGTGTCACAGAGGCAGTCCTCTTTTCCATGCTGTAAAAGAAACTGGAGGATGTTGGAAGAAAAAGGCCAGAGGAGGGCGGGGGGCGGGGGGTGGAGGGGTGTAGGAACACCTGTCTTCTGAGTCTCGGGAACCTCTGTGTGCCTCGGCTCTCCTCCTACCCGGGTAACTTGTGTGGGGCACTTTCTTCTATACACTACAGTGCCTCTACAGTGTCACAGGGGATTGGCGAGCTGTGATCAGTTGAAGAACAACGACTTGTTCTTCTCCTCTTCAATTTAAAAGGTTATAAGCATGTTTCTTGCAGAAACGGATCCAAAATGTCCTCCAAGCCCGGTGGAAGTCCTACAACTGGCATAGGGAAAGAGTTACTCCGTGAAACACTCTCAAAACCTGCGCTGTCTTTTGAATGCTTTCTTGCTGGTTGCCAAGCAAGGGAAGCCACTCCGAGAGAAAGAGAGAGAGAGAAAGAGAAAGAGACAGAGAGTGGAAGAGCGAGAGCGAGAGAGAGAGAGAGAGAGAGAGAGAGAGTGTGTGTGTGTGTGTGTGTGTGTGTGTGTATCTGTCTGTCTGTCTGTCTGTCTATCTGTCTGTGCGTGAGAGACAGAGAGAGAGAGAGAGAGAGAAGAGAGAGTGGGGGGGGGGGGGTAAACTTATGATCTGTGTCTGACTCCAGTTACCAATTCTGTGAGAGCTTCGCAAACAGAAACGGAACGGCCATGAAAAAAAAAGAACAGAGGGAAGAATGAAAGTCGGGGAGAAGGAGAGGGGGGGGGGGGGAGAGTGAGAGAAGGGAGAAAGGAACTGCTTACATGGAGAAAGAGTAGGGTGGCAGAGGGGGCAGCAGAAGGGATTACATTTGCATCGTTATCTTAGGGAAAGAAATGCCTTGGGCATACAGTTGAATCCCAAAACCAAACCCTGCAATTTCTATCAAATGTTTGTTGAAAACGGCGCAGTGTTTGTCACTGCTTTATGTTCCTGCTATATAAGAGATAATCTGTCAAATTATTTTGCTTTCAAAGCTAGGTGACTGCAGGCGGAAACTGAAACAAATTTCAAAAGGAATTCAAAGTAAATCCGCCAGTTAACAGGGACAAACGAATTGCAAAACAAAACACGACGCGTTTCTACCTCTTAGGTCTTCTTCAGGCATGATAAACAACATTCAGGACAATGAAAATGAAGAATGAGAAATCACTTCTCTTCTCAAAAAACGAAGAACGAGCTGGTCTTGCAATCCATCCTTGTCATGCATACACTATTTCAACAGCTATCATTCATACTGACAATTCTACATAGCAACACAGAGAAACAGGCAGGCAGACAGACAGAGAGTGAGTGTGGGGAGGGGGTTGTGCAGACGCACGCACGTAGGTGTATGTGCATGTGTTTCTGTATTGCCCTGATGCTTTGAGAGCCACAGAAGAGTGCCTTTACTTAACAGCATGAAAACTGACCACATCAGAGTTTAGTCACGATAATGACCTACGTACCTTCACACAAGTTCTGTAGATCGGCTTAAAAGTTTCTACAACTTTCTCTTATTGCTCTTCAAAAGTGAGGACAAGTATTACCGCTACCGCTGACATTGTTTCGTTGTTATTTTTGTTTCGTTTTATTGATTTTTTCCCTTTTGTAGGTGTGTCGTTCAAGGAAGCATTAAACAGAAATGCGTTGAAATTTTACATTATCTAAGTTCTTTTTCTTTTTCTTTGGTTTTCTCTTTTTTTTTCTTTTTTTTTTTTTGATGGCTGTCCTGACGGTACCGCCGTACTACCATGGGCCGGGTCTACTGAAGATTGAGCCAGGCTGCGAGACATACTTCTCCAGGGCTAAGCCATAACGATGGCTTCCTTCAAGACTGGGCGGTTCCGAAATCCTAGAGCGTGATCCCTTGTGGGGATGAACTGCTAGGAACTGAGAAAACCCGCTTCCCAATTCCAAGGAAGTCTGATGTTCCTGGCAAGACTGTCCTCAGGAATGTTCAGACTTGTAGTCTTCTGACATTACCTTCTGTCTTTTTATTTTCTTTTACTGCTCGACTGTGGAGTCTGATGATGTTGGCGGGCAGGCAGTTTGCCAACTATTTGCCTTCTGCTGTTGTCTTGGGTCTGGTTGCTATAAGCTCTTGCAGAGATTAGAACGTACGGTCCTGTCAATCTGCTTGTGTGGCTGAGATAACTCCTCCTGGAACTGTGTGTCTGCAATGTATGTTCTTTAAAAGTATGGGTGAAGTTATGCTCGTTGAGGATGACGAGTGTACATTTGACATTTCGACTCTGTACAAATTTTAAAAAAAGGTTTACTCAAATGTGTACATTACTGGCAAATACATGTGGAGCAATATTAAATCTTGTACACGTTTTAACATTGACAAATGCTTATTGGTCTTTATTTTTTACAGGAATATTTATGTATGCCATCGGCTAATGCTGATTGTAATTATGATTGTGAGTCTCGGTCGTCGCATCTCTCAGGTTGAAGACACGAAAGAAACAAAATCTAATAAAACTCACGCGTAAATCGCGTGTCCTTAGATTTGTCAGTGCATACACAAGGCATAGCGGTGGTGTTTGGCTGTGTAGAATAGGCCACAATGATTTGGAGTGCAACCCAAAGAGCTATGGCAGAGACAAACGATCTCGACTTGATGTGGCTCAGACTGACAAATGTATTTGGATCAGTTCCACACAAGATGATTCAACTGGCTCTCGCCGCTCTCTGACCTCTGGTTCCTTGTGAACTTAAGTTCACGATTGGGTGTTGATCGG
>CM065721.1:77509938-77519938 GCA_033310375.1 Conus canariensis
TGGTGAGAAGAGATAATAAAAAGACACAGTGGTGGAAAGATAATAAAAAGACATGGAGGGTGAGAAGAGATCATAAAAAGACACAGTGGTGGAAAGATAATAAAAAGACATGGAGGGTGAGAAGAGATAATAAAAAGACACAGTGGTGGAAAGATAATAAAAAGACATGGAGGGTGAGAAGAGATATAAAAAGACATGGAGGGTGAGAAGAGATCATAAAAAGACATGGAGGGTGAGAAGAGATATAAAAAGACATGGAGGGTGAGAAGAGATCATAAAAAGACATGGAGGGTGAGAAGAGATATAAAAAGACATGGAGGGTGAGAAGAGATATAAAAAGACATGGAGGGTGAGAAGAGATATAAAAAGACATGGAGGGTGAGAAAAGATCATAAAAAGACATGGAGGGTGAGAAGAGATATAAAAAGACATGGAGGGTGAGAAGAGATCATAAAAAGACATGGAGGGTGAGAAGAGATATAAAAAGACATGGAGGGTGAGAAGAGATAATAAAAAGACATGGAGGGTGAGAAAAGATAATAAAAAGACATGGAGGGCGAGAAAAGATACTAAAAAGACATGGAGGGTGAAAAGAGATACTAAAAAGACATGGAGGGTGAGAAAAGATGATAAAAAAGACATGGAGGGCGAGGAAAAAGATACTAAAAAGACATGGAGGGTGAAAGAGATATAAAAAGACATGGAGGGTGAGAAAAGATACTAAAAAGACATGGAGGGTGAAAAGAGATACTAAAAAGACATGGAGGGTGAGGAAAAGATGATAAAAAAGACATGGAGGGCGAGAAAAGATACTAAAAAGACATGGAGGGTGAAAAGAGATAATAAAAAGACATGGAGGGTGAGAAAAGATACTAAAAAGACATGGAGGGCGAGAAAAGATACTAAAAAGACATGGATGGCGAGGAAAAGATAATAAAAAAGACATGGAGGGTGAAAAGAGATAAAAAAAGACCTGGAGGTTGAAAAGAGTTAATAAAAAGGCATGGAGGGTGAGAAAAGATACTAAAAAGACATGGAGGGTGAAAAGAGATAATAAAAAAACATGAAGGGTGAAAAGAGATACTAAAAAGACATGGAGGGTGAGAAAAGATAATAAAAAGACATGCAGGGTGAGAAAAGATAATAAAAAGACATGGAGGGTGAGAGAGAGATAATAAAAAGACATGGAGGGTGAGAAAAGATAATAAAAAGACATGCAGGGTGAGAAAAGATCATAAAAAGACATGGAGGGTGAGAAGAGATAATAAAAAGACATGGAGGGTGAGAAAAGATACTAAAAAGACATGGAGGGTGAAATGAGATAATAAAAAGACATGGAGGGCGAGAAAAGATACTAAAAAGACATGGAGGGTGAAATGAGATAATAAAAAGACATGGAGGGTGAGAAAAGATAATAAAAAGACATGGAGGGTGAGAAAAGATACTAAAAAGACATGGAGGGTGAAATGAGATAATAAAAAGACATGGAGGGTGAGAAAAGATAATAAAAAGACATGGAGGGCGAGAAAAGATACTAAAAAAAACGAATTGACATGCGAAGCGTGAGAAGAGATAATGAAAAGATAAGTTAGGTGAGAAGAAGAGATAATGGATAGACATGCGAGAACTGACCAGAGATAATGAACAGACATGCGAGAACTGACCAGAGATAATGAACAGACATGCGAGAACTGACCAGAGATAATGAACAGACATGCGAGAACTGACCAGAGATAATGAACAGACATGCGAGAACTGACCAGAGATAATGAACAGACATGTGAGGGGGGGAAGAGAAAATGGAAAACTATGTTGGATCAGAGGAGATAAGAAAATAGAGATGTGAAGAATGAGAAAAGGTTTTTTTTTTAAAAAAAAGGGGGGGTGGGTGGGTGGAGGGTTGGGAGGGGGGTGAGAAGAAATAATGAAGAGACATGCAACAGGGAACGGGGGGGGGGGGGGGTAACGAACACATGTGCTGGATGAAGAAGGAAGGTGAAAAGAGATAACAAAGAGACTAGGTGAGGTGAAAAGAGAAAAAAAAGAGATTTGCAGAGATGAAAAGAGACAAGAAAGAGAAATGGACTTCGCGAGAAAAGGTTATGACGAGACCTGTTGGACTGGGATGAGGAGGGTACGGGGAGGGGGGGGGGGGTGACATTCAAGACTGTGTGCGAGGTGTGGGAGAGGGGGGAGGGGGGCAGGATGGGAAGTGAGAAAGGGAAGAAAAGAGAGTGAAGAGACGTGCAGGGGGAGGGGGGGGGGGAAGAGGGTGGAGAGAGGAGGGAAACGGGAGGTGGGGGTGGGGTGGGGGGATGGTAGACGGGAGATAATGAAATAAATTTACGTCAAATTATAGTGACAACTTACAGACGCAAAGATGCAGAGAGAAAGATGTAAAGAAATGACAAGCTTGATATTTGATTTTTTTTGTTTGTTTCTTTCTTTCTTCCTTATTTGTCTGTCTGTCTGTCTGTTTGTTTCTTTGTCTGTCTGTTTGTTTGTTTGTATTTGTTTTGTTACGTACCTCGAGAGAGAGAGAGAGAGAGAGAGAGAGAGAGGAGAGAGAGAGAGAGAGAGAGAGAGAGAGAGAGAGAGAGAGAGATGGTGGCAAATGGCAAATTTAAGGCATGATTTGTTTGCTTTTGTTATTAATTTGTTTGTATGTTTGTTTGTTTGTTTGTTTGTTTTGTGTTCTTTGGACATGAGGTCTTCCCCAACTGATCCGTCCTTGTGTGTTTGTTTGTTTTGTAATCTTTTGACATGAGGTGTCTCCCATCTGACCCATCCTTCTTCATTCTGCCTTCCGCTGACTCCAGTCCTCCGCTAATATGCTAGCTTAAATTTACGGGGGGGGGTGTGTGTTGGGGGGGGGGGGGGGGGGGCGGGGGACGGGGGGGGGGGGGGAGTGGGGAGAAATTCTTCATGTCATCCCTTTGTTTTTGTTTTCCTTTATTGTTGTTTACTTTTGTCTTGTTGTTTGCCTTCTTTTCTTTTTCTTTTCTTTTTTTTTTTTTTCTTTTTCTTTTTTTTTC
Organism: Conus canariensis; assembly: GCA_033310375.1. NCBI lineage: Eukaryota > Metazoa > Mollusca > Gastropoda > Neogastropoda > Conidae > Conus > Conus canariensis. Next base: position 77,512,974 of record CM065721.1, read on the forward strand.
CTTTCCTCTTTTTCTCTTATTTTCCTTGTCATTGTTCCTTTTTTTCTTCCTTTTTTCATTCTTTCTGTCTTCCCTCCAACTTTCTTATTTCCTTCCTTCCTTCCTTCGTTCCTGTCATCATTTCTTTCATCTTTCCTTCCTTCTTTTTTCTTCTTTCCTTCCATTTTTCCTTTCTTCCCTACCTGCTTTTTTTATTTTCTTCCTTCGTTTGTCATGATCTTTATTTCATTGACTTTGTTTCTGTCTGCACTCGTTCGTTTTCTGTTCTTTCTTTCTTTCTTTTCTCTCTTTCTGTCTTTCTAATTTCTTTCTTACTTCCTTCCTTATTTTCACTTTCTTGTTTGTTTGTTTTTTTTACTTTCTTCTTTCTTTCTTCATTTTGTCCTTTCTTTCTTTTATCCTTTATTTCTTCCTTCTTTCCCGCTTCCTTCCTTTATCGTTCCTTTCCCTTTTTTGTACTTTTCTTTCTTGCACTCTTTCTCTCTTCTTTGTACTTTGCTTTATTTCTTGCTTTCTTTCATTCTTCTTTTCTTTTTTTTTCTCTCCTTCCTGTCTTTCTCGATTTCCTTCTTCCTTTCCTAATTTCTTCCCTCCTTCTTTCCTTTCTTCTTTCCTTCCTTCTGTCTTCGTTCTTTTCTTTCTCTCTACTTTTCGACCAATTCCATCCTCTGTTTTTTTTTCTTCCTTGTGTTATTCTTTCTTGCTGCATTTTTATTCATTTCTTCTTTCCTCTTTTCTTCTTCCTTCTTCCTCTCTTTCTTCGTTCCTTTGTTCATTCGTTTCTTTTTCCTTTTCTTTTTATCACTTCCTTTCTTTATTTCTTTCCTTCTTTTCTTCCTTTCTTCTTTGCTTTCTGTTTTCCTTTCCCTTTTTCTATTTTTTGTTTCTCCCTTCCCTTCTTTCTTCGTCTTTCTGTCCTTGTATTCCTTCTTTCTTTCCTTCATGTTATGCTTTCGTTGCCCCTTCCTTCTTTCTTTCCATAGTTGTTTTCATTTTTTTTTTTTTTCCTTCTTTCTTTCATTCTCTACATCCGTCCTTTTTTACTTCCTCCCTTTCTTTTTATTTCTTCCTTTCTTTTTTTCTTGCATTTTTTTTTGTCTTTTATCATTTCTTCCTCCCTTTCTTTTGTTCTTTCTGTTCTGTTCGTGTTTCGTTTTATTCGTCTTCCCTCCTCCTTTCAGTGATTCATTCACTCACCTGTTATATGTATTGATTTCTTCATTCCTTCTTCACGCAGAGTGTTGTGTTTGTTCTTTGCTCTCTCCATCCCGTGGGATGACATTAACATGGCAGTACCTGTCATCCAAGTGTAACGTGAGCTTTCTTTTCTTTCTTTCATCATTGCTTTTTTTTCCCTTCCTTCGTTTGAACTTTTCTTTCCTCCTTTCTTCCTTCCTTCCCTCCTTCCTTCCTTCGTTTTTTTTTTTTTTTGTTTGTTTTTGTTTTTTGTCCTTGCATTTTTTCTTACTTCCTTCCTCTTACGCTTTCCTGATCCCTTCCTTCTTTCTTTCTATAGTTTTTTTCCTCCTTCCTTCTTTCCTTCATCCTCTACATCCGTCCTTCTTTGCTTCCTCCCCTCCATTTTTGTCCTCCTTTCTTTCTTTCTTTCTTGTTTCCTTTCTTTTTTTCTGTTATCATTTCGTCCAGCTTTTCTTTCTTTCTTTCTTCCTGTTCGTATTTCATTTTATCTGTCTTCCGTCCCTTCAAAGATTCGGTCATTTGTCAGTCCTATGCACTGATTCCTTCATTCCTTCTCCACACAGTGCTGGTGCTGTTCTTGGCTCTCTTTACCCCGTGGGATGACACGTAACGTGACAGTGCCTGTCATCCAGATGTCTTGTGATCTTCCTTTCATCCTTGCCCTTTTTCCCCTTCTTTCGTCTGCTCTCTTCTTTTTCTTCTTTCTTGTTTGCTTCCTTCCTTCCTTACTTCCTTTGTTGATTACCTCTTTCCTTTCTGCCTTTGTTTTCCTGCTATTTTTCATTATTTTTACACTCCTTTCTTTCTTCCTTTCTTTGTTTTTGTGTTTCCTCCTGTCGTTCTTCCTTCCTTCCTTTCTTCCTTTCTTTGTTTTTTGTGTTTCCTCCTGTCGTTCTTCATTCCTTCCTTTCTTCCTTTCTTTGTTTTTGTGTTTCCTCCTGTCGTTCTTCCTTCCTTCCTTTCTTCCTTTCTTTGTTTTTGTGTTTCCTCCTGTCGTTCTTCATTCCTTCCTTTCTTCCTTTCTTTGTTTTTGTGTTTCCTCCTGTCGTTCTTCCTTCCTTCCTTTCTTCCTTTCTTTGTTTTTGTGTTTCCTCCTGTCGTTCTTCATTCCTTCCTTTCTTCCTTTCTTTGTTTTTGTGTTTCCTCCTGTCGTTCTTCCTTCCTTCCTTTCTTTGTTTTTGTGTTTCCTCCTGTCGTTCTTCCTTCCTTCCTTTCTTCCTTTCTTTGTTTTTGTGTTTCCTCCTGTCGTTCTTCCTTCCTTCCTTTCTTCCTTTCTTTGTTTTTGTGTTTCCTCCTGTCGTTCTTCATTCCTTCCTTTCTTCCTTTCTTTGTTTTTGTGTTTCCTCCTGTCGTTCTTCCTTCCTTCCTTTCTTCCTTTCTTTGTTTTTGTGTTTCCTCCTGTCGTTCTTCATTCCTTCCTTTCTTCCTTTCTTTGTTTTTGTGTTTCCTCCTGTCGTTCTTCCTTCCTTCCTTTCTTCCTTTCTTTGTTTTTGTGTTTCCTCCTGTCGTTCTTCCTTCCTTGCTTTCTTCCTTTCTTTGTTTTTGTGTTTCCTCCTGTCGTTCTTCCTTCCTTCCTTTCTTCCTTTCTTTGTTTTTGTGTTTCCTCCTGTCGTTCTTCCTTCCTTCCTTTCTTCCTTTCTTTGTTTTTGTGTTTCCTCCTGTCGTTCTTCATTCCTTCCTTTCTTCCTTTTCTACTTCCGGCCTTTCTTTTCCTCTCCCTCTTTCTGCTTGTCTTTTTACGTTCTTCTTTCTTTCAATCCTCTCTTTATTTCTACATTATTGTTCAATCCCTCCTTCCCGCTTTGCCATTAGTTAATTCCGCTCATTACTCTCATTCTTTCTTTCATCACACACACTGTTGTTGATCTCTTTCCCCGTAGATTCACAACACCATGACAGTATCTGTCATACGGATTTCTCTGTTGTGGTGGGACGTTAACTCGTTATCATGTTATAAGCGCGCGCAGCTAGTGGACATACTCACTGGTTATAAGCGCGCTTTGCGGCTGACAATACGCGCGGGATTTCATCTGGGGACACACGCTAGACGTTCACTGCACGTAAACCTTGTTCAGATTTCACGACAAGCCACATATCTATTGATCAAGGTTATCAGCAGGAGTATTGTGGAATCGATGAGGGCAAAACCAACAGAAACACAAAGAAAAGAAATAGCTACGCGTTCTACCAGGTCTTGAGACTACTCGCTCTACTGTCGCCAAGCAAAGCTGAAGCTACCTCTCCAAAAAAATCCATCGTCGAGGAGTACAGAGAGTGGGGAAAAACAAGCTTAGGAACCATGCTGCAGGATTCCAGAGATGGGGTCTGGAGATCACTCCACCCCCAACTATAGACCAGCTGAACACGGAACGTTGGAAAGGTAGCCAACGTGGCAGAAGAGGACAGCCTCAAGATCAGTGACATACACAAACCAACAGCCAGAGGTGGGGATCCACAGAAGTGAAGTGGTTGGCAAAGGCCGAAAGGGACAGCACGGAAGGGCAGGGTTCACACAGGAGATAAAGAACGAGGAGAATGCCAAAAGAACCCCGAAGGCAGTCCAGCAAGGCCAGCAAGGCCAGCAAGGTCAGCAAGGGCAACAGACGACGTGGAGAGGCATACTCCGAGGAAGTCTCCGCTGGAATCAGATGTGGACATATGGCCTCTTTTGAACATCAGTTTCATCTGGTGTAGAGGTGTCTATGCCCCCTCCCCCCCCCCCCCCCCCCCCCCCCCCCCTCCTTGTGCTCGATGGACAACCTGGTGAACTGAGGGAAATCAGATGACCCAGCCTGTCGACGTGGCCCCATCCAACAAACGAACGTTGAAACACGTCCTGGGGTTATGAAAAGCAGCGTTAAATCAGTGTACACACACACACACACACGCACACGCACACGCACGCACGCACACACACACGCACACACACACACACACACACACACACACACACACACACACATACACACACGCACGCACGCACGCACGCACGCTCGCACCCACGCACGCACGCACACACACACACACACACACACACACACACACACACACACACACACACACACAGAGGTGTGTGTGTGTGTGTGTGTGTGTGTGTGTGTGTGTGTGTGTGTTCTGTCTCTCTCGCTCTCTCTGTCTCTCTGTCTCTCTCGCTCTCTCTGTCTCTCTGTCTCTCTCTCTCCCTCTCTGTGTAGGGGAAAGGGAGAGGGGGTGGGGATTTGTGATATTTCAGGGTTCGAGTTAAGTGGTTATTGGGAAACGCTTGCACGTAATCACGTGTTTTTGTGTTATGTGTGAGAAAGGACTCGGAACTATGTGTCAGGACGGGAGGGGGTGGGGGAGGGGGGTGAGGGTAAGAGGGAGGTAGGGTAGGAAGCAATGAATGGATGGGAAGTCTCCCGAAGGAATTAGATCGTGCACGTGTGTGCCAGTGAATATAATATGTTTAGCAACAATGGTAGTTTAGCAGCGATAATACAAGTACTATTTCAACCTTTAATGTTCTATTGGTTAGCGTGTTTCGTCCCTTCCATCCGTATTTACTATCCTAGTACTTAGATGATGACATGTGTTAAGATGAGTGTGTCAGTCTCCTGTCTCAATGGATTTTTCAACTGACCATAATAAAAAGTCAAAGCGTTACTGAAACATCAAAATCGTTAATTCAATATAAAATAGCGTAAAACGTAACACATCCAAAGCATTCATACAGCATTAAGAGCAACAAAACGTCCCTCCAAGTATCCATTGTTAACTATACGTCAGTGTGCTGAAGGGGGAAGAGCGGGGGGGGGGGGGGGGGGGGAGACTACATTTGACAGCTTACATGATTGTAGCAATGAAAGAAAAGAGTTAATTGGCGAGGGTGTTGCTCGTCACCACGTAACAACGACAGAAAAGAGTTAATTGGCGAGGATGTTGTCGTCATCACGTAACAACGACAGAAAAGAGTTAATTGGCGAGGATGTTGTCGTCATCACGTGCTGTCACTGTAAGAATGGGGATGACAAGACAGCTCCATTTACCTGGAGACGTTATGCTCTGGCAGTAGGTGCCAGCTTGGACGTCAAAACGACTGTCCACACACACACACACACACACACACACACACACACACACACACACACCTATCTAACGAAAACCAATCTAACGAAGAAATGTACGCTGATCCTGACGAAAATAATGATCATTATCTAAATGCTGATATTACTTTTCAGGAATTACACTCTGCTATTTCTTCATTGTCTAATAAGAAAACGTCTGTTGGTTTAGATGCCATTTCTAATGAAATGTTAAAACATAAACCACAAAATTTTGTTTTACTTCTACATGAAATTATTAATAAATGTTGGATTGAAGGGAACATACCTTCCATATGGAGAGACTTAATTATTGTTCCCGTTTTAAAGAATGGAAAATCAATGACAAACACAAATAGCTATCGACCTATAGCTCTTACATCTCATGTCTGTAAACTAATGGAGATAATTGTTCTAAACAGATTGACATACTATTGTGAAAAAACTGGCATTATCCCCGCAAACCAGGCTGGTTTTAGAAAGGGCAGGTCTACTATTGATCATCTTGTAAAGCTAACTACGCAAATTAAACACCAGTTTGCTAGAAGACAAAACGTTCTCGCCACCTTTTTCGATATCAACAAGGCATTTGATCAAGTTTGGCATGATAGGCTTTTATATAAATTAAAAAACTATAGGTCTCTCTGGTCATATTTATAAATTTGTTAAAACATTCCTGACCAACAGAAGTATTCAGACAAGAATTGGTAATACTTATTCATCCAAAAGATTACTAGATATGGGTATCCCTCAAGGCTCTGTGATCGCCCTCTTCTCTTTAATATTTTAACTAATGATTTACCTAAATACATTTCAAAAAACTTTAACTTAATTCAATATGCGGATGACATCTGTTTATGGTTGAACGCCACATTAAAAAAGAACACATCAAAAAGATCTGTTAATTACATTAGAAGAATATATCAAAAAGAGTTAGACAACATTGCGAACTTCATGTCTGATAATGGCTTATGCCTGTCGGCTGAAAAATCCTGTATGATGTTATTTGATGCAGGTGGGTCTGCTCACAATGCTCCTAACTTCAAAGTACATAATACTACATTGAGCTACACTTCTGAGATGAAATTCCTTGGTGTGCATCTTATGTCAAATCTTTCTTGGAATTTTCACTTGGAACATATAATAAATCAAGCGAGAAAATCTCTTAATCTGCTCAAAGTTATAAACAAACAAAGTTGGGGCCAGGAAACAAAACGTTTAATACATCTTTCTTCTGCTTTAGTTAGATCCAAATTGTCATATGCACAAGAGGTCTTTTTAGTGCTCCTAAGTACTTATTAAAAAAAAAAAAAGCTTCAGTGTATAGACTCTAAGGCATTCAGATTAGCCCTTGGTGTTCCATTTCATGCTTCAGCTTTAGGAACATACCATGAAGCTGGTGTCTTACTTCTTGATGACCATCGTGAACTAGCCTGTACTAAGTACATTCTTCGCTGCTCAACTATTCAAAGTGCTAACCAAACGGAACTGGATATGAGGTCTGATGTAGACTTTCCTAAACGTGCTAAAAACATTCGAGCCACTAAAACGATACTCACATGTTCTTCTCACTTGTTGACAAATTCAGGTATCAATCATAAAAAGCTTGCTGTGCGTTTTCCCATAAGTCCCGTACCAAACTGGGAGCTCTTCAAACCAAAATTTGATTATAACTATACTACTATA
>CM065721.1:77532438-77539938 GCA_033310375.1 Conus canariensis
GTACTGTCATCACTGTAGCAGTCACAGTGTTGTACTATCATGACAGTGGCAGTCACAGTGTTGTACTGTCATGACAGTGGCAGTCACAGTGTTGTATCATCATGACAGTGGCAGTCACAGTGTTGTATCATCATGACAGTGGCAGTCACAGTGTTGTACTATCATGACAGTGGCAGTCACAGTGTTGTACTATCATGACAGTGGCAGTCATTGAAGCTTAGAGGAAGAAACGGAATATTTTGTCTGTTTGTTTATTTATTTTGGTGTAGTTGGGTTTGGGTTGAGTTGCGTTGGGTTGGGCTAGGTTTTTTCGGATTTTGATTTTGGCGTCTCATCATTTAGCGACCCGTCACTGACATATGAACCATGGCCCTTATGCCTGTGTGATTTTCCGGCATCGCTCTATGGCCTAATCACTCCATGCCCTAATCACTCCATGCCCTAATCACTCCATGCCCTAATCACTCCATGCCCTAATCACTCCATGCCCTAATCCCTCTATGCCCTAATCATTCCATGCCCTAATCGCTCCATGCCCTAATCACTCCATGCCCTAATCACTCCATGCCCTAATCACTCCATGCCCTAATCACTCTATGCCCTAATCACTCCATGCCCTAATCCCTCTATGCCCTAATCATTCCATGCCCTAATCGTTCCATGCCCTAATCGCTCCATGCCCTAATCGCTCCATGCCCTAATCACTCCATGCCCTAATCACTCTATGCCCTAATCGCTCCATGCCCTAATCACTCCATGCCCTAATCACTACTCTATGCCCAAAATTACTCTCCGGGGGTGAGAAAGGGCACATGCCTAACTTGGTCCTTGAGGAGTACATCCAGGCCTGTGTTACCAAGAGTTGTAAAATCACTCACCACCTTCAGAATCCTCAAATCCACCTGAAAGGCAAAGCATATCCAAGCACATTTCACCTGAATTTGAGGTGAGAGTATTTCTGGATTTGATCCAGAGAGAAAAAAAAACACAAAATTCCCAAACCATTCCCTGGGGAGTTTCAACGTGAGATGATTGCAGGTGGAAATGGAAACAAACTTCAGTGAAAATCTACTATGTGGAATGACAACCATTCGGTGCCCAGTGTGTCATTGCTGCTCGCTCGTCGTTTTCAATGTCTTCAATGTTGTTTGTCTTGCCTGTACATTCACTACACACACATAACAACCAAAAATGTGTTAGGTAAGCACTCAAGGTCTGACCAGCGCATTGGGCTAATGCGTAGGTCAGACATCTGCTAAGTCGTAGCCACGAGACCCTCTTCTTCAATTCTCTCGTCTTAGTTGCTAATTCCTTTATCCATCAGCTTAACATCATGCGAAGTGTGGTCTCAAAACTTAGCGGATGTGGTGTAGCGTATGTGGACTAGTTTGCACGCAGTGACGCGTCCTTGAAACTGAAACTGAAAAGACCAGAGAGGTCCAAACGCATCGTGTTCTGTCTTGTAATATGTTTGTCTCTTTCGATTTTGCTTCATTATGGAATGCTCAAAATAATGATGATTCATTACGAGAAATAAAAACTTCTGCTTATTATTGAAAGGAAAATTTTTTGGTTCAACTGTAATTTTGTAAAATCATATCATCTGAAAAAAAAATAGTTCTATTGAATAGAGCCAGATACAATGAGGAGAAAAGTACCTAGATCATTGATGTCTTCCTGGCTGTGAATTATTTTCTTTCATATGTTTACTTCTGATGTTCAATTTGTCGGAATGTCTTGTCGTAGTCTATCTTTCAAACCACAAAAAGACGGAAGGAAAAGGTGTATCAAATATATCTTGAATCTTGAACTTAGCTCTCAGATATCGGTTCTTCTGTGTTACACTCTACTGCCGTTATTCGTGTGTGGAAAGCTCTCTCTCTCTCTCTCTCTCTCTCTCTCTCTCTCTCTCTCTCTCTCTCTCTCTCTGTGGTGTGTGCTGTGTGTGGTGTGTGTGTGTGTGTGTGTTGTGTGTGTGTGTGTGTGTGTGTGTGTGTGTGTGTGTGTGTGTGAGTGTGTGTGTGTGTGTGTGTGTGTCCGCACTTGCACGCGTCCACTATTTAGCTCAAATGAATGGGAATCAATCTGTGCTGTTGTTCTAGCCTCACAACTAATGACGGCTTTATGAGAAATGTGTTTTATGAGGACAATGGCAGCTCATTACCATTGATTAGAAAGATGAGACTGTGGGGAAAATGACTGCACTGTTTTTTTCTGTTTCTTTTCTGTGGGGAAAATGACTGCACTGTTTTTTTCTGTTTCTTTTCTTTTTCGAACTGCCGTTCTGTTCATACTGTTTCTTTGTTAGATTTGTTTTTACATTGTTTTACTGTTTTTTTTTTGTTGCTTCCATTCTTTCTTCCTTTCTGTCTTTCTTCGTCTCTCTCCTCTCTCTCTCTCTCTCTCTCTCTCTCTCTCTCTCTCTCTCTCTCTCTCTCTCTCTCTCTCTCTCTCGTACATCTTTTTTCTGGATTTTCTTTTAGTTGCCTCTTCTCCTTTCCTTCATTTTATTCGTTTTCTTCTTTCTGTATTTAGTTTCTTTAACCTTCTTTTCTTCTTTCTGTATGTAGTTTCTTTAACCTTCTTTTCTTCTTTCTGTATGTAGTTTCTTTAACCTTCTTTTCTTCTTTATGTATGTAGTTTCTTTAACCTTCTTTCTTCTTTATGTATGTAGTTTCTTTAACCTTCTTTTCTTCTTTCTGTATTTAGTTTCTTTAACCTTCTTTTCTTCTTTTGTATTTAGTTTCTTTAACCTTCTGTTCTTCTTTATGTATTTAGTTTCTTTAACCTTCTGTTCTTCTTTATGTATTTAGTTTCTTTAACCTTCTTTTCTTCTTTCTGTATTTAGTTTCTTTAACCTTCTTTTCTTCTTTCTGTATTTAGTTTCTTTAACCTCTTTTCTTCTTTCTGTATTTAGTTTCTTTAACCTTCTTTTCTTCTTTCTGTATTTAGTTTCTTTAACCTTCTTTTCTTCTTTCTGTATTTAGTTTCTTTAACCTTCTTTATGTATTTAGTTTCTTTAACCTTCTTTTCTTCTTTCTGTATTTAGTTTTCTTTAACCTTCTTTTCTTCTTTCTGTATTTAGTTTCTTTAACCTTCTTTCTGTATGTAGTTTCTTTAACCTTCTTTCTGTATTTAGTTTCTTTAACCTTCTTATGTATGTAGTTTCTTTAACCTTCTTTATGTATGTAGTTTCTTTAACCTTCTTTTCTTCTTTCTGTATTTAGTTTCTTTAACCTTCTTTTCTTCTTTCTGTATGTAGTTTCTTTAACCTTCTTTATGTATGTAGTTTCTTTAACCTTCTTTATGTATGTAGTTTCTTTAACCTTCTTTTCTTCTTTCTGTATTTAGTTTCTTTAACCTTCTTTCTTCTTTCTGTATGTAGTTTTTTAACCTTCTTTTATGTATGTAGTTTCTTTAACCTTCTTTTCTTCTTTCTGTATTTAGTTTCTTTAACCTTCTTTTCTTCTTTCTGTATGTAGTTTCTTTTAACCTTCTTTTCTTCTTTCTGTATTTAGTTTCTTTAACCTTCTTTTCTTCTTTCTGTATTTAGTTTCTTTAACCTTCTTTTCTTCTTTATGTATTAGTTTCTTTAACCTTCTTTCTTCTTTATGTATGTAGTTTCTTTAACCTTCTGTTCTTCTTTCTGTATTTAGTTTCTTTAACCTTCTTTATGTATGTAGTTTCTTTAACCTTCTTTCTGTATTTAGTTTCTTTAACCTTCTTTCTGTATGTAGTTTCTTTAACCTTCTTTCTGTATGTAGTTTCTTTAACCTTCTTTTCTTCTTTCTGTATGTAGTTTCTTTAACCTTCTTTATGTATTAGTTTTCTTTAACCTTCTTTCTGTATGTAGTTTCTTTAACCTTCTTTCTGTATTTAGTTTCTTTAACCTTCTGTATGTATTTAGTTTCTTTAACCTTCTTTCTGTATGTAGTTTCTTTAACCTTCTTTCTGTATGTAGTTTCTTTAACCTTCTTTATGTATGTAGTTTCTTTAACCTTCTTTCTGTATTTAGTTTCTTTAACCTTCTTTATGTATGTAGTTTCTTTAACCTTCTTTATGTATGTAGTTTCTTTAACCTTCTTTTCTTCTTTCTGTATGTAGTTTCTTTAACCTTCTTTATGTATGTAGTTTCTTTAACCTTCTTTATGTATGTAGTTTCTTTAACCTTCTTTATGTATGTAGTTTCTTTAACCTTCTTTCTGTATTTAGTTTCTTTAACCTTCTTTCTGTATGTAGTTTCTTTAACCTTCTTTATGTATGTAGTTTCTTTAACCTTCTTTCTGTATTTAGTTTCTTTAACCTTCTTTCTGTATGTAGTTTTTTAACCTTCTTTATGTATGTAGTTTCTTTAACCTTCTTTCTGTATTTAGTTTCTTTAACCTTCTTTATGTATGTAGTTTCTTTAACCTTCTTTATGTATTTAGTTTCTTTAACCTTCTTTATGTATGTAGTTTCTTTAACCTTCTTTCTGTATTTAGTTTCTTTAACCTTCTTTATGTATTTAGTTTCTTTAACCTTCTTTCTGTATTTAGTTTCTTTAACCTTCTGTATGTATTTAGTTTCTTTAACCTTCTTTCTGTATTTAGTTTCTTTAACCTTCTTTATGTATGTAGTTTCTTTAACCTTCTTTCTGTATTTAGTTTCTTTAACCTTCTTTTGTTCTTTCTGTATTTAGTTTCTTTAACCTTCTTTATGTATGTAGTTTCTTTAACCTTCTTTATGTATTTAGTTTCTTTAACCTTCTTTTCTTATTTTCTGTATTTAGTTTCTTTAACCTTCTTTATGTATGTAGTTTCTTTAACCTTCTTTATGTATTTAGTTTCTTTAACCTTCTTTATGTATGTAGTTTCTTTAACCTTCTTTCTGTATTTAGTTTCTTTAACTCTTTCTTTTCTTCTTTCTGTATGTAGTTTCTTTAACCTTCTTTCTGTATGTAGTTTCTTTAACCTTCTTTTCTTCTTTATGTATGTAGTTTCCTTAACCTTTCTTTTCTTCTTTCTGTATTTAGTTTCTTTAACCTTCTTTATGTATGTAGTTTCTTTAACCTTCTTTATGTATTTAGTTTCTTTAACCCTTCTTTCTGTATGTAGTTTCTTTAACCTTCTTTCTGTATTTAGTTTCTTTAACCTTCTTTATGTATTTAGTTTCTTTAACCTTCTTTTCTTCTTTATGTATTTAGTTTCTTTAACCTTCTTTCTGTATTAGTTTCTTTAACCTTCTTTATGTATGTAGTTTCTTTAACCTTCTTTCTGTATGTAGTTTCTTTAACCTTCTTTCTGTATGTAGTTTCTTTAACCTTCTTTCTGTATGTAGTTTCTTTAACCTTCTTTCTGTATGTAGTTTCTTTAACCTTCTTTTCTTCTTTATGTATGTAGTTTCTTTAACCTTCTTTCTTCTTTATGTATGTAGTTTCCTTAACCTTTCTTTCTTCTTTCTGTATGTAGTTTCTTTAACCTTCTTTCTGTATGTAGTTTCTTTAACCTTCTTTCTGTATGTAGTTTCTTTAACCTTCTTTCTGTATGTAGTTTCTTTAACCTTCTTTCTGTATTTAGTTTCTTTAACCTTCTTTATGTATTTAGTTTCTTTAACCTTCTTTATGTATGTAGTTTCTTTAACCTTCTTTCTGTATTTAGTTTCTTTAACCTTCTTTATGTATGTAGTTTCTTTAACCTTCTTTATGTATGTAGTTTCTTTAACCTTCTTTCTGTATTTAGTTTCTTTAACCTTCTTTCTGTATTTAGTTTCTTTAACCTTCTTTATGTATGTAGTTTCTTTAACCTTCTTTCTGTATTTAGTTTCTTTAACCTTCTTTCTGTATTTAGTTTCTTTAACCTTCTTTATGTATTTAGTTTCTTTAACCTTCTTTCTGTATTTAGTTTCTTTAACCTTCTTTATGTATTTAGTTTCTTTAACCTTCTTTATGTATGTAGTTTCTTTAACCTTCTTTCTGTATTTAGTTTCTTTAACCTTCTTTCTGTATTTAGTTTCTTTAACCTTCTTTATGTATGTAGTTTTCTTTAACCTTCTTTCTGTATTTAGTTTCTTTAACCTTCTTTCTGTATTTAGTTTCTTTAACCTTCTTTATGTATGTAGTTTCTTTAACCTTCTTTCTGTATTTAGTTTCTTTAACCTTCTTTCTGTATTTAGTTTCTTTAACCTTCTTTATATATTTAGTTTCTTTAACCTTCTTTCTGTATGTAGTTTCTTTAACCTTCTTTCTGTATTTAGTTTCTTTAACCATTATGTATTTAGTTTCTTTAACCTTCTTTCTGTATGTAGTTTCTTTAACCTTCTTTCTGTATTTAGTTTCTTTAACCTTCTTTCTGTATGTAGTTTCTTTAACCTTCTTTCTGTATGTAGTTTCTTTAACCTTCTTTATGTATGTAGTTTCTTTAACCTTCTTTCTGTATGTAGTTTCTTTAACCTTCTTTTCTTCTTTCTGTATGTAGTTTCTTTAACCTTCTTTATGTATTTAGTTTCTTTAACCTTCTTTCTGTATGTAGTTTCTTTAACCTTCTTTATGTATGTAGTTTCTTTAACCTTCTTTATGTATGTAGTTTCTTTAACCTTCTTTCTGTATGTAGTTTCTTTAACCTTCTTTATGTATTTAGTTTCTTTAACCTTCTTTATGTATGTAGTTTCTTTAACCTTCTTTATGTATGTAGTTTCTTTAACCTTCTTTCTTCTTTCTGTATGTAGTTTCTTTAACCTTCTTTATGTATTAGTTTCTTTAACCTTCTTTCTGTATGTAGTTTCCTTAACCTTCTTTCTGTATTTAGTTTCTTTAACCTTCTTTTCTTCTTTATGTATTTAGTTTCTTTAACCTTCTTTATGTATTTAGTTTCTTTAACCTTCTTTATGTATGTAGTTTCCTTAACCTTCTTTATGTATGTAGTTTCTTTAACCTTCTTTCTGTATGTAGTTTCTTTAACCTTCTTTATGTATTTAGTTTCTTTAACCTTCTTTATGTATTAGTTTCTTTAACCTTCTTTATGTATTTTTTAACCTTACCTTCTTTTTTCTTTCCTTTCTTTCCCCTTTTGTTTTAATTTCACCTTTCTTCTGTCCATGTTTTGTCTCCCCATTGTTCTGTCTCTGTATTATTGTTTCTTTGTTTCTTTTTTTTCGGTTTACATTTATGTCTTTTCAGGATGTATGTACATACATCACACCCGCCATTTTCGTTCACACCTTCACAGATCCCACTTATTCTCATTCTTCTCTCTCACACACACACACCACCACACACCAAAAACACACACACACACACACACACACACCACACACACCACACACACACACACACCACCACACCACACACAACAAACAACACACACACCACACCACAACACCACCACACAACACACACACACAAACACACAACACACACACACACACACCACACACACACACACACACACAACACACACACCACACCACACCACACACACCACACACACACACACACACACACACACCACACAGCACACGCACCCC
>CM065721.1:77542438-77562438 GCA_033310375.1 Conus canariensis
AATGAGTATATGAAACGGATTTTAACTGAATTCATACCCAAACATGACATAAATTTGTGCACATCTCGGTTTGTTACAGCGTGATAGAGAGAGAGACAGGCTGGGATGGGGAACAAGTGGACGGGGGGGGGGGGGAGTGGAAGGACACAACCAAAAAGAAAATATTATAGATCTGTTCACACACAAATAGGCGGACGCGATCACTCACGCACGTGTTCGTGCACCCGCATGCGCGTGAGCGCACACATATAAAAACACACACATGCATGCACTTACGCTCGCACGCACGCATACTAACACACACACACTCATACACACACGCACACACACACGCGCGCGCACACACACATACACACGCCGCGCGCGCGCAAGAACGTACACACACACACACACACACACACACACACACACACACACACACACACACACACACACACACACACACACAGGTGCACACACTCACAGAAACACAGAATCTTTCCCTTGATAGTCAAAACAGAAATGCCAGTTTATCTCATGAAGTTGGTCACACGGAATGACGACTCTTTCTGTTGTTGTTGTTTTTTTTTCTTATCTGCTGATCAGTACTTATGTCATCCGATTCCCCAAATCATCGCTGTGCTAAACAAAGAAATCAACTCACACACACACCAATGTTTGTTTTTACATTCCCCAAATCAGCTGTGCTAAACAAAGAAATCAACTCACCACACACCAATGTGTGTTTTACATTCTCCAAATCAGCTGTGCTAAACAAAGAAATCAACTCACCAGATATCAATGTTTGTTTTACATTCCCCAAATCAGCTGTGCTAAACAAAGAAATCAACTCACCACACACCAATGTGTGTTTTACATTCCCCAAATCAGCTGTGCTAAACAAAGAAATCAACCCACCAGAAACCAATGTTTGTTTTACATTCCCCAACAGCTGTGCTAAACAAAGAAATCAACCCACCAGAAACCAATGTTTGTTTTACATTCCCCAAATCAGATGTGCTAAACAAAGAAATCAACTCACCAGAAACCAATGTTTGTTTTACATTCCCCAATCAGCTGTGCTAAACAAAGAAAGAAACCCACCAGTCACCAATATCTGTTTCAGATTCACAAAATCAGCTACGCTATACGAAAATACAAACTCACCAGTCATCAACATCTGTTTGGAGAATACGAAAAATCAGCTACGCTAGAAAAGCAAAAAAAAAAAAAAAAAAAAGGCTCACTCGTCACCAAAGCCTGTTCCAGATCAGCTACGGCTAGACTAAGATACAAAAAAAAAAAAACTTGCTGGTCACCAGCATCTGTTTCAGATCCCCAGATCAGCTACGGCTACACAAAGATTAAAAAAAATCATCAGTCACCAGCATCTGTTTCAGATTCCCCAGATCAGCTACGGCTACACAAAGTTACAACAACAACAAAAACTCACCAGTTACCAACATCTGTTTCAGATCCCCAGATAAGCTACGGCTAGACAGAGATTTAAAAAAATCATCAGTCACCAGCATCTGTTTCAGGTTCCGCAGATCAGCTACGGCTAGACAAAGTTACAACAACAACAAAAACTCACCAGTTACCAACATCTGTCTCAGATTCCCCAGATCAACTATCCTTCAAGAAAAAGAGAGGGTGGGGGGGGGAGGATCACCAGTCACTAACGTCTGTTTCAGATTTCCAAAACCGCCTACTCTAAAACAGAAAAAGAAAGAAAAACATAAAGGGCTCACCAGTCACCAACCTGTGTTTCAGATTCCCCAGATCAGCTACGGCTAGACAAATATAAAAAAAAAATTAACCAGTCACTAACGTCTGCTTCAGATTTCCACAACCGCCTACTCTAAAACAGAAAAAGAAAAAGAAAATAAAAAGGGCTCACCAGTCACCACCACCCTATGTTTCAGATTCCCCAGATCAGCTACGCGTCCACCAGCAGCGACCTGAGCGACAAAGGGAGATTCGAGTACTTCTCGCGCGTGGTGCCTCCAGACACCTACCAGGCCCAGGCCATGGTGGACATTGCCAAGCGACTCCAGTGGAAGTACGTCAACACCATCGCGGAGGCCGGCACCTACGGGAGAAGGGCATCGAGGCCTTCAAGGAAGCAGCCAAAAAGTCCGGTGAGTCGTCTTCGCTTTGCTTTGACTGGAAGCATGTCCTTGATTTTGTGGGGAGATAACTCTTGAGATTTTGTTGTGGTCGTCGTGCGTTCATGTGTTGTTGAGTTCCTCAACCTTTGTTGTTGTTGTTGTTGTTGTTGTTGTTGTTGTTGTTGTCATTGTCGTTGTTGTTGTTCTCGTGCGCGCGCGCGCTCGTGTGTGAATGTGTGTGTGTGTGTGTGTGTGTGTGTGTGTGTGTGTGTGTGTGTGTGTGTGTGTGTGTGTGTGTGTGTGTGTGTTTCTGGCTTGTGTTTTGTCAATGCAGACAAGACACAAGCTAGAACAGGTGAAGGCATATTTCAGAGCACTTGAAAATCCCCAAAACTTATCATGCGGCGGTCAAGGAAACAAAAGGCACTTGGTAGGACGTGGAAAATCATGGATGGACAGGCAGAAGACAGTATACAGCTTGTGTGCCAGTTAGCAGAACTCAAAGAAACCAAGGACTGGGAGAGGTATCCAGACCACTTGGAACACCTCTACCAAATTGCCACCGCTCCAGAACTTGGAAGACATTGTAGAGAATGGCCAGAAGGCAAAACCAACGCAGAAATTCAGATGCAGGTAGAAGACCTTTACACAAAAGATGATTTTGTAATATACACTGAAGGTTCTGTCACCAAAGGTAAGACAGGCTGGGGATACACGGTGAAGCAAAATGGCCGAAGTATCCAAGAAGACAATGGTGCGCACAATTTAACAACTTCAAGTCTGACAATGGAGGTAGAAGCAGTGACACAAGCACTCCCCTGGCTTTCATCCACAAGCCAGTTTCAAACTCAACAAGCCATGATACTGACTGACTCCATGAACCTACTTCAGAAAGTGAAAAGTGGAATGGGAAACCTTTCTTGGAATGAACTAATACGCAGCCTTCCACTGGAGAGACCCATATGGATGTACTGTCCTGGACATGCTGGAGTTAAAGGAAATGAGAGAGCAGACACACTAGCTGGCAAGGCAACGATAAGAACTGGATTACAGCTTGGCCGATCTGATGTGATAAGAAATCTGAAGAATCACTTAAGTAAACAAGAGCAAAGCCACTATACCATAGACCATCTTTCATATCTGAACACTAAGAGAGGATGTGGCCGCACATCCAGACTTAAGGGTAGAGCAAGAAACATCACCAACCAACCAAACATTGGAATAATCTCAAGGCCAACACTGCGAACACTCTTAGAGATTGGGGCAAACTCACTCAGGGCCATCATAGTGATGTAGCATTCTTCAGCTAGGACCATCTTCATGTGTGTGTGTGTGTGTGTGTTGTGTGTGTGTGTGTGTGTGTGTGTGTGTGTGTGTGTGTTGTGTGTGTGTGTGTGTGTTGTGTGTGTGTGTGTGTGTGTGTGTGTGTGTGTGTGTGTGTGTTGTGTGTGTGTGTGTGTGTGTAGGTGTGTGTGTGTGTGTGTGTGTGTGTGTGTGTGTGTGTGTATGTGTGTGTGTGTGGTGTGTATGTGTGTGTGTGTGTGTGTGTGTGTGTGTGTGTGTGTGTGTGTGTGTGTGTCTATATCACATGTGTTACCATGCGTTTCTGATTCTATAACATATTGTGAACGTTAATTACGCTCTCAGACGGAAAACATCTAAGTGACCAGGATCTCCACATTCAAAATACAAGTAAGGTTGAATCACGGAAAAGTCATGGTACAGACGTTTTGATGCAGAATTCCTGAAGTTCTTGTGGAAAAACCAAAATTGGGACTCCTCGCACCTCTCCTCCCCTCCCCCCACTTCCCTCCCTTTTTTGCCTCTCGCTCTCTCTCTCTCTCTCTGTCTCTCTCTCCTTCTCCCACTCTCTCTCTCTCTCTGTCTCTCTCTCCTTCTCCCTCACTCTCTCTCTCCTTCTCCCTCTCTCTCTCTCTCTGTCTCTCTCTCCTTCTCCCACTCTCTCTCTCTCTCCTCCTCTGTCTCTCTCTCCTTCTCTCTCTCCTCTCTCCTCTCTCTCTCTCTCGCTCTCTCTCTCTCTCTCTCTCTTCTCCTCTCTCTTCTCCCACTCTCTCTCTCTCTCCTCTCCTCTCCTCTCTCTTCCTCTCTCTCCTCTCCTCTCTCTCCTCTGCTCTCTCCTTCTCCCACTCTCTCTCTCTCTCGTCTCTCCTCCTCCCTCTCTCTCCTCACTCTCTCTCTCTCTCTCTCTCTCTCCTCTCTCTCTCTCTCTCTCTCTCTCTGTCTCTCTCTCCTTCTCCCACTCTCCTCTCTCTCTCTGCTCTCTCTCTCTCTCCTCTCTCTCTCTCTCTCTCCTCCTCTCTCTCTCTCTCTCTCGTCTCTCTCTCCTTCTCCCACCTCTCTCTCTCATCTGTCTCTCCTTCCTTCTCATGCTCTCTCCCACTCTTCTCTCCCGCCCTCCTCTACTCTCTCTCCTCTCCATCTCTCTCTCCTCTCTCCCCACCCTCCTCTCTCCATCCTACCCTCTCTTCTCTCTCTCATCTTCTCTCTCCACGGCCAAAAAGACGTGTGGGGCTTCATATTGGCTCCCATGGTCGCACTTTAATGGAGATAATCACGGGGCCAGGAGCTACTTCTCTGACCCAAGCAACCTCCAGGCCCACCCCCTACCCTCATCCCTACCCTCTCTTCCCCACCCCACCCCCTACCCCCATCCCTACCCTCTCTTCCCCACCCCACTCCATCCCCATCCCCTACCTCTCTTCCCCCTCCTCCTCCGCCACTTTCCCCCCCCCTCCCCCCTTTCTCTCCGCCCTCATCTTCCCCAGCCTCTCTCCTCCTCCTCCTCCTCCTCCTCCTCAACCCTCTCCTCTCCTCCCTCATCTTCAACTGTCCCTTACCCCCCACCCCTTCGCCCTCGTGAGAAATGGTCCCATTCCTGTGATGTGGTGACCGTCATCATGTGCGTGTTTAATTCGGTTTGGGGTCGTGAGTGGGGTGTGGGGTGGGGGGTGGGGTGGGTGTGGGTGGGGTGGGCTGGGTTGGGTAAGAGTGGAGTAGGAGTGGGTAGGAGTGGGTAGGAGTGGGTAGGATGGATGATCAGCAAGTTCCCACAAGGAGGAGAGGGACATCCCTTGGCCTCATCAAGAGCCATCTCCATAATGATCAGTCCATCTGAGTCCTTCAGCCCTCTCTGTCTGTGTCTGTTAAGGGGGGGGGGGGGTTGTCGCTCCCCCCACCCCCACCCCACCCCTCACCCCACCCCCACACCCACCCCACACCCCCACCCCCATACCTTCCAGTCCCGGTGTTGTCTTCTTCGCATGGACGATGTCGCCTGGTTCTGAATTGGGGTGGATGGATGGCTGGAGGTAGATTAATGGAAGACCACCTGCTCTGTCCCTCCTTCCTCCCCCCCCCACCCCCATCTCTCTCTCCCTCCCTCGCCATCCCTCCTCCTTCTCCCTCCCTCCTTCCCCGCACCATACCCGCTCCCACCCACCCTCACCTTCCCCCTCCTCTCAATTCCCCCCAACTCCCAGCCCCCTTTCCTTCATTTGGTTGTTCTGGCTCGGTCTGGTCTGTCCCAGAAACAAGGGAGGGAACTGTCCCCTGTCGTCCCTTTCGCCCCGGTGGAGAGGCTGCAGCATGGGGTGCAGTGGTTAACAGTTGTTGCTGCCAGCGGTATCGTGGTAAAGACTAACCCAAAACATAAACCCATACACCTTCTCTCTCTCTCTCTCTCTCTCTCTCTCTCTCTCTCTCTCTCTCTCTCTCTCTCTCTCTCTCTCTCCCTCCCTCCTCACACACACACACACACACACACACACACACACACACACACACACACACACATTTCTCACGGTTTATGTACAACACAAAAAAAAAAGTTTTTAAAAGTACAAATCTTCTCAGATCCTGAAAGAGTCTTCGATAAGAAAAAAAAAAAAGAAAGAAAGAAGGAAAAGTGCACGGATGAAAACAGCTAGCGTCGAGTTGATTTTCACACTACCGACATCAGCCTCTTCAGAAAGGTGGATTCACAACAAACAAACAAAAAACGAAAACAAAGACAGAAGAGAAAACGCTTGCATCTTCAACATCTAAAACACAGGGTTGCTGTATTTTGTTTGTTTGTTTGTTTTTCCTCAGTGGCACCCCCCCCCCCCCCCCCCATCCCCACCACACACCATTCACTCCGGCTCCCTGTCCACATTAGTCACAATCTGGATTTTCACGGTGAAGTCGTCGAGAGGCAACCCACCAGAGGAGACACTGCACTGCTGCCGAATTACTTCGATAGTGTTCAGTGGTGCCTGTTCTGATCCAACATACGGAGGACCCCACCTATGAAGCTCCCACTGACGCCAGCACTCGCCCCCTAGTCGCGGAGCCAGTGTGAGTCAGCGTCTCCCTCCGGAGGGCATCACCACGTGCGTCCAACGACAGTGCCTGTGGACGTGACAAGCCCGGGGATATATACGTAGAGAGGTAATCGAAATTGAGGTCACCATGACAGCAGGGTATTTCTTTTTCTTTCTTTCTGCGTACGCAGGCTGATACTCCTACGCACACTCCCTGTGTAAACAGACAAGTTTTAATCCCATCTACCCAACAAAGGGAGTGGAGTTTTGTGTGTGTGACCGTTTTTTATCCCGCCATTAAGGCAGCCATACTCCAGCTTCGGGGAAGGTGCGTGCTATGTGTAACGTGTCATCCACACCAACGGCCAAACTGGCCTTCTCTTCCCAAAGTTGGTGATGGGATTTTACGTGTGTGCAAGATGTTATGCGTGCGTTCACACACGGAACCTCGGTTTATAGTCTCATTCGAAAGACTGTATGGGAAATGGAGTCAGAAGCAATATTAACTCCGAGGGAAAAAATCCCCCTGTACCGAAACGGCCCGGTGGAGATTCGAACCCACAACCCCAGGATCACGAGTCCGGCGCTCTACCAACTGAGCTATTCCGGCCCCCGGACAGCAGAGTATAAAAGACCGCAGAATTTGACACTTTTTTCACGCTGTTCGATAGCAACAAGGATGATTTAAAGGATGCTGTGAAATTCCACTCGGTCTGTGACGGCATGGCGAGGCTGTATTTCGCTTCTTTCCCAATATATCCTGCCTTCAGTCAGACCCGAGAGATACAGACACCTGCAGTGTTGGTCAGGAAATTGAAGCCAGACTGTCCGACACGCATCCATTAGACAACAAAACTGGACTATGTTGTTCCTGTCGTCCCCATTGAGTCCATAGGAAGCTCAGGTCTGGGCAGGAGCCGACTGCGGGCAGACAAATCCCACAAAGGAAGGGCACAAACCCACAACATCCCAGCTGGGAGTCTGCGAAGCTAACCACTGTACAACGGTGGCTGGTTCACACACACTTTTCGTTCTTCTGTTAACAGGCTGTCCAGCACAAACACTCATCGTGCACACGCGCGCGCTCATGAATACAACATACACACACACAAGCGCGCGCGCACGCACTCCCACGCTCGCGCACGCGTGCGCGCTTGCACGCACACCCGCATGCATGCACGCACGTATGCACGTACACACACACACATACACACACGCGCGCGAGCACACACACACACACACACACACACACACACACACAGAGTGAAGTGAAGGAAAAAAAGAGGGAGGGAGGGAGAACAATAATTTAAAAAATACCCGGAAAACTGCTGTCATATCTTTTGGTCAGATTTTTTTTTTTACTCCTTTCCAGTAATGTGGCAAACTTTCCATTATTTGATTTGAAACACATTTCTTTTCTTCCGTCCTCCCCACCTTTCCACCTTCACCCCCCCCCCCCCCCCCTCCGCTCTACCCTTCCCCCCTCTTGTCTTCAATTGCAGGGGTGAGAAAGCTCCCCTTCCCTAAAATACAAAATAGATGTATAAATAAGCACGTAAAGTAAATCAATGTGCAAAGTGCACCCATCCATCATCGAAAGATAAAACGATGCTGGAAAGACGAATAGATAAATAAACCGACCACAAAAATCGATGGTTTCTACGCACGTTTCTGCTCAAATCACCCTGCATTTGTGGATTTTTTTCCCTGTCAATGAACTTTTTTTCTGATTGTAAATCTATGATAGAATCCGGTAAACAAACTAACAAACAAACAACATTAATCAATAAATAAACGAAGAATTATCAGCAAGTACGGTAATTTCTGAGTCTGTGGTGAGACGATGCTGCTAGCGCCATTGATTTGGAGTTATAGGCCTGTATTTTATTTAACGATGGGAGTTACCTTCCTTATTTATAATTATGTACTGTTTGGATCCCTCCACATCATTTTAGATTTCTTTTCAAATAAACAAGAGTTCTCACTAAAACAACTTACATGATTAGTACAAGGACAAGATCAACTAGAAAATATACAAATGCAACAGGTATGATACTGAAATATCTTCACCTGGTCTCGTTTGTTTGAATAATTAGCATAATTTGTGATGTGATATAGATAGATATGATATGATATGATAAGAAAGATATGATATATGATATAATTATGATATGATATGATATGATATGATATGATATGTGCATTCTGTTATGTTATCACAGCCGTCCCGTAAGCGGTGATTCTTTCTCCCCATAATTCATGAATATCAACTGGCATACATTCAAGATGTTTATTTTGTCTGTTTATTTCTCTTTATTTTGTAGTCCAGTTAAGCATTTACTTTAAGATTATTTGCAGGTATGTTGCAGGGATGCTTAGAGGGACATATATATAGGCACTTAGATAACCACATTATGCATACACTTACATAGTCACAGACATTTATGCATATCTCTCTCTCTCTCTCTCTCTCTCTCTCTCTCTCTCTCTCTCTCTCTCTCTCTCTCTAATATCACATATGTGAAAAGACGTAAAACTGAAGTACTACTACTACATTCAAGATGTATACTTGGGGTGTTAAAAAACAACAGGGAAGCTTACAGACGTCAGAATGGGCAATACATTTTGCACAATGACCCAGGGCTCAAAATCAAGAGCTAATAGAACTACATACACATTGAGAGACAGACAGACAGATAGACAGTCAGACAAACAGGCAGACAGACAGAGAGGGGGAGAGGAAGAGAAAATACCGACAGGTTTGTGTGTGTGTGTGTGTGTGTGTGTGTGTGTGTGTGGGTGGGTGGGTGGTGTGGGTGGGTGGGTGTGTGGGTGTGTGTGAGGGAGAGAGAGAGAGAGTTATTTCATTGTCTAGCCCGAATGATTCAGCTTAACTGGAGAGAGAGAGAGAGAGAGAGAGAGAGAGAGAGAGAGAGAGAGAGAGAGAGCTATCTCATTGTCCAGCCTGAATAATTCAACTTAACTTAGAGAGACAAACAGAGAGACAGACAGCGAGAGAGAGCGAGAGAGTTATTTCATTGTCCATCCTGAAGAAATCGCCTTAACTGAGAGAGAGAAAGAGAGTGGAGAGAGAGAGAGAGGGGGGGGAGGGAGGGAGGGAGAGGGAGGGAGGGAGAGAGAGAGAGAGCTGTTTCATTGTCTAGCCTGAATGATTCAGCTTAGCTGGGTTCAGCACTGGGCTTAAGTTCGGCAACTACAAATACAACCACATGCACCAGAGAGGTTATCCGCTGACGTCACACTTTGTACAATTAGTCGTACGGACTGGCAACTGATCACGGAAAGACGATTTCTTTTCATCGCAGACTTCAATGTAAGAAGATAAGTGATAACTCGATCTTCGAGTTCGTTGTCCTGAATGTTGTTTGTCTGCCTGAAGAAGACCCAAGAGGTCGAAACACGTCGTGCTTAGTTTTGTCATTTGTTTGTCCCCCTTTGTCTGGCGGACTCACGAGCACTTCTGTTTGAAATTTGCAGACTTAAGATGCGAACATTTCTCTTGGTTATGCAAAACGTAGTGAAAAAATGTTAATATTTAGAAAGAGAGGGGTTAGTTACCGCCAAGGGCACGGACAAAGAGTACAGGACAAGACACAATGTATTTCGACCTCTTGGGTCTTCTTCAGGCAAAAAACACATAGCATTTAGGGCAGTGAAAACGAAGAATGAGAAACCACTTATCTTCTCATGTTCGCCTCACAATCACAATGGGAGATGGTTCGCCTCACAATCACAATGGGAGATGGTTCGCCTCACAATCACAATGGGAGATGGTTCGCCTCACAATCACAATGGGAGATGGTTCGCCTCACAATCACAATGGGAGATGGTTCGCCTCACAATGCATTTTGATTGTGAGGCGAACATGGAAAGATAAGTGATTTCTAGTTCTTCGTTTTCACTGTCCTAAATGTGATTTGTTTTCCCCTGAAGAAGACCCAAGAGGTCGAAAAGTGTGTGTGTGTGTGTGTGTGTGTGTGTGTGTGTGTGTGTGTGTGTGTGTGTGTGTGTGGAGCGTTTGTGTTTGTGTGGATTTGTGTGTGCGCATGCATGTACATGTGGGTACATGTGGGTGTGTAGGTGCATTTTGGTGTGGGGGTTTGTATATGGCCAGTTTGAGGGTGTTTGCTAAAGATACTTTGACGAATTCATGCAGTTTGAATACGGTCTCTGCTTTTTCAATTCTTCTGGGTCCTATCCAAGGAGATACCACCTACTGTCAGCATTTGTTAGTGTTACCGCCTCCTTAGTGGTGCGTACGTCTGTCATGGGGAGGTCGCACCATTGATGTTCCCTGGAGCATACAGTCAGCTGAATCAATGGATGTGTGTAAAAAAAAAAAAAAGTGGCTTGTCCCCACACCCCAAAGCAGGTGAATGATTTTTTTTTCGGTGGAACTACCCCTTCCCCTTCTTTTCCCCCTCTTCCACACCCCATCCCCCTTCAAAATGCATTTGCATGGTACTGTTTTGTTTCAAAGTTTCATTTTCAGTGTTTATTCACGCTAACACTGCCAAATTTCCATTAGTTCAGTGCAAACATTCCATGCAGGAGCTAATGGATTTTGTGTAGGGGGAGGGAGGGAGGAGGTATGTCACATTATTGCTTGCGGGATGTTACACAGCACGGCTTGTGCTCATCTGTCCACTCCTCTCCTTCTGTGATGGTGTGCACTCACCATGGACAGCGAGACCCGTGGATATCTGTTGGAGTGTGGTGTTCAGCTCTGCTTGTCTGGGGCGGCCGACTAACCCTGTTTATACAGGCAGGAGTGTCCAGCAGAGGTACTCAGAAAACAAACAAAACACTCTACGTGCTCCTTGTTGCCGGGCGAGCACTTACTCGCGTGTGTCTGTGTTGTTTGTTCGTTGTGGTGGGAGTTTGTGTTTGTTCTGTGTGACATAACGTTTGTCTGTGTTGTTTGTTCATTGTGGTGGGAGTTTGTGTTTGTTCTGTGTGTGACATAACGTTTGTCTGTGTTGTTTGTTCATTGTGGTGGGAGTTTGTGTTTGTTCTGTGTGTGACATAACGTTTGTCTGTGTTGTTTGTTCGTTGTGGTGGGAGTTTGTGTTGGTTCTGTGTGTGACATAACGTTTGTCTGTGTTGTTTGTTCATTGTGGTGGGAGTTTGTGTTGGTTCTGTGTGTGACATAACGTTTGTCTGTGTTGTTTGTTCATTGTGGTGGGAGTTTGTGTTGGTTCTGTGTGTGACATAACGTTTGTCTGTGTTGTTTGTTCGTTGTGGTGGGAGTTTGTGTTGGTTCTGTGTGTGACATAACGTTTGTCTGTGTTGTTTGTTCATTGTGGTGGGAGTTTGTGTTGGTTCTGTGTGTGACAATAACGTTTGTCTGTGTTGTTTGTTCATTGTGGTGGGAGTTTGTGTTGGTTCTGTGTGGACATAACGTTTGTCTGTGTTGTTTGTTCGTTGTGGTGAGGAGTTTTTATTGTTGGATGTCGTGTGTTGGACAAACGTTGTATGTGTGGATGATGGGTGGGAGTTTGTGTTGTTCTTGTGTGTGATCATAACTTATTGTGGCTACATGTAGGATGACGGAGTGATGGCTGGAGAGTTTTTCTTGTCCTCTGAGATCGCTTACTGAGAGAGGAAAGGGAGTTGAGAGAGAGAGAGGTGGTGGTTGGTGGTGGGAGTTGTGGGACGTGAGTGACAGTAAGCTGTTAAAGTCTGTTGTCACTTAGCTGGGTAGCGCTGAGCTGTAATTCGGATACAAATTCAAACTATGTCCAGTGGGTTCGCTGATGGCAATTTGTACATTGCGTACGGACTAAGATACAAAGACGATTTCTTTTGCAGACAACTAGAGACTGTGATACTCGCTTTGGTTCGTGCTGAATTTGTTGTCTTGCCTGAAAAACCCAAGATCAAAACGTGCTAGTTTTGTCATTTGTTGTGGGCGATAGGCATTCTGTTGATATTCAGACAAGAGGCATTTCTTTTTCAAGATATAGATGGAAAACAGTAATATTTGATGGGGGGTGGAGGGCAGGAAGAGTAAACAGATGGTTGACCTCGTTGGGTCTTCTTAGCGAAACAATAGTGTAGGGATGTGTAGTGTGTGATGACATGTATTTCATGTTGTACATGGGTGTCGACTGTGTGATGTGTTGCTCACTGAGTGCGATGCGGGCGTGGTCGCTGCGACATCCAGCGCGAGGGTTCGCTTATGGGATGGTTGCGCTCACAGTCACATGGGTGTGGTGTCATGTTTTGATGGTGGCGCATGGGTAGCGTTCTGTGTGTTGCGTTTTCTGCTGTCTGATGTCTTTGTGTTTCCTGTGTGACCAGATGGTGAAGTGTGTGTGTGTGTGTGTGTGTGTGGTGATGTGTGTGTGGTGTGTGTGTGTGTGTGTGTGTGTGTGATGTGTGTGTGTGTGTGTGTGTGTGCATTTGTGTGTGTGTGAGTGAGTGAGTGTTTGTGGTGCTGCATTTGTGTGTGTGGTGCGTTGTTGTATGTGATGGTACGGTTTGGTGGACCAGTTGAGGATGTTTGCTAAAGATGCTTTGACGAATTCATGCAGTTTGAATACGGTCTCTGCTTTTTTCAATTCTTCTGGGTCCTATCCAAGGAGATACCACCTAATGTCAACATTTGTTAGTGTCACTGCTCCTTAGTGGTGCGTACGTCTGTCATGGGGAGGTCGCACCATTGATGTTCCCTGGAGCATACAGTCAGCTGAATCAATGGATGTGTGTAAAAAAAAAATGGCTTGTCCCCACACCCCAAAGCAGGTGAATGATTTTTTTTCGGTGGAACTACCCCTTCCCCTTCTTTTCCCCCTCTCCCACACCCCATCCCCCTTCAAAATGCATTTGCATGGTACTGTTTTGTTTTCAAAGTTTCATTTTCAGTGTTTATTCACGCCAACACTGCCAATCTTCCATTAGTTCAGTGCAAACATTCCATGCAGGAGCTAATGGATTTTTTGTAGGGGGAGGGAGGGAGAGAGGTATGTCACATTATTGCTTGCGGGATGTTACACAGCACGGCTTGTGCTCATCTGTCCACTCCTCTCCTTCTGTGATGATGTGCACTCACCATGGACAGCGAGACCCGTAGATATCTGTTGGAGTGTGGTGTTCAGCCTCTGCTTGTCTGAGGCGGCCGACTAACCTGTTTATACAGGCAGGAGTTGTCCAGCAGAGGTACTCAGAAAACAAACAAAACACTCTACGTGCTCCTTGTTGCCGGGCGAGCACTTACTCTGTGTGTGTCTGTGTTGTTTGTTCATTGTGGTGGGAGTTTGTTCTGTGTGTGACATAACGTTTGTCTGTGTTGTTTGTTCGTTGGGGGTGGGAGGTGTTGGTTTCTGTGTGTGACATAACGTTTGTCTGTGTTGTTTGTTCATTGTGGTGGGAGTTTGTGTTGGTTCTGTGTGTGACATAACGTTTGTCTGTGTTGTTTGTTCGTTGTGGTGGGAGTTTGTTCTGTGTGTGACATAGCGTTTGTCTGTGTTTGTTCTTGTGGTGGGAGTTTGTGTTGGTTCTGTGTGTGACATAGCAGGAGAAAGGTCCTTCAATTGCTGACGAAGCTGCAGCAATGTAAATTCTGTCTGTTTTAGGGAAGTATTGTCTGTTGTGGTCTTATTGGGGTAGCCAGGCCTAAGTGAAAATGATTCTATTGAGAAACATCGGCCACTGAGCTATCTTTGGTTCAGTGACTTCATCTTACTTCCCCTCGATAATCAGAACGAGTTTTTGTCTTTTGGGGGCAGTGTGTCTGATGAGTACGTAACAGAGCATTCTGTTTTTCAGATATAATGGCAAACAGATATCTGGTGTGGGGGGTGGAGGTGGGGGGGAGAGAAAGTGGGGGGTGAGGGGTGCTCTTAACGAGTGTGTATGTTGTGTATGTGTGTGTGTGTGTGTGTGTGCGTGTGTGTGTGTGTGTGTGTGTGTGCGTGCGCGCGCGCGCGCGCGCGCGTGTGTGTGTGTGTGTGTGTGTGCGTGAGTGCTTGTGTGTGTGTGTGTGGGCGTGCCTCTGTGGGTGCGTGCCTGTGTGTGTGCGTTCTTGCGTGTGTGTGTGCGTCTGTGTGTGTGTGTGTGTGTGTGTGTGTGTGTGTGTGTGTGTGTGTGTGTGTGTGTGTGTGTGTGTGTGTGTGTGTGTGTGTGTGTGTGTGTGTGTGTGTGTGCATATGTGTGTGTGTGAGTGAGTGAGTGTTTGTGTGTGCATGCATTTGTGTGTGTGCGTTTGCATGTCAGTACATGTGGATGTGTACGTGCATTTGGGTGTTTGACCAGTTGAGGATGTTTGCTAAAGATGCTTTGACGAATTCATGCAGTTTGAATACGGTCTCTGCTTTTTTCAATTCTTCTGGGTCCCATCCAAGGAGATACCACCTAATGTAAACATCTGTTAGTGTCACTGTCTCCTTAGTGGTGCGTACGTCTGTCATGGGGAGGTCGCACCATTGATGTTCCCTGGAGCATACAGTCAGCTGAATCAATGGATGTGTGTAAAAAAAAAATGGCTTGTCCCCACACCCCAAAGCAGGTGAATGATTTTTTTTCGGTGGAACTACCCCTTCCCCTTCTTTTCCCCCCTCTCCCACACCCCATCCCCCTTCAAAATGCATTTGCATGGTACTGTTTTGTTTTCAAAGTTTCATTTTCAGTGTTTATTCACGCCAACACTGCCAGATCTCCATTAGTTCAGTGCAAACATTCCATGCAGGAGCTAATGGATTTTTTGTAGGGGGAGGGAGGGAGGAGGTATGTCACATTATTGCTTGCGGGATGTTACACAGCACGGCTTGTGCTCATCTGCCCACTCCACTCCTTCTGTGATGGTGTGCACTCACCATGGACAGCGAGACCCGTGGACATCCGTTGGAGTATGGTGTTCAGCCTCTGCTTGTCTGAGGCGGCTGACTAACCCTGTTTATACAGGCAGGATTGTCCGGCAGAGGTACTCAGGAAACAAAAAAAAAAACACTGTACGTACTCCTTGTTGCCGGGAGAGCACTTACTCTGTGTGTGTCTGTGTGGTTTGTTCGTTGTGGTGGGAGTTTGTGTTTGTTCTGTGTGTGACATAGCGTTTGTCTGTGTGGTTTGTTCGTTGTGGTGGGAGTTTGTGTTTGTTTTGTGTGTGACATAGTGTTTGTCTGTGTTGTTTGTTCGTTGTGGTGGGAGTTTGGTTTTGTTCTGTGTGTGATATAGCGTTTGTCTGTGTTGTTTGTTCGTTGTGGTGGGATTTGCATTTGTTCTTGTGTGGTCATGGTGAAGAAAGGTTCTTCGATTGCTGACGGAGCTGCAGCAATCTATACGCTGTCTGTTTGTGGGTAGAGTTGTCTGTCGTGATCTTATCGGGGTAGCCAGGCCTAAACGAGAGTGGTTTTGTTGAAAAATATCGGCCACTGAGTATCTTTGGCTCGGTGACTTCATGTCATTTCCTGTGTCAGTCAGAACGATTTATTCGCTTTTCTGGTAAGCTTGTCCAATAAGGACAAGTCCTCTGTGGTTTTAGAATATCAACGCGCATGCGCGTGTTTGTGTGTGTATGTTTAGTGTGTGTGTGTGTGTGTGTGTGTGTGTGTGTGTGTGTGTGTGTGTGTGTGTGTGTGTCTGTGTGTGTGTGAGTGCATGCCTTTGTGGATGCGTGCGTGTGTGTGTATGTTTAGTCTGTGTGTGTGTGTGTGTGTGTGTGTGTGTGTGTGTGTGTGTGTGTGTGTGTGTTGTACGTGTGTCTGTGTGATGAGGGTGTATGTGTGCGTGCCTTTTTGTGCGTGCGCGTGTTTGTGTGCTTGTGGGTGCATGTTGGTGTGTAGGTGCATTTGGGTGTGTGGGTGTGAGTGGTCAGCATGTGGGTGTATCCTGAAGATGCCGTGACGAATTCATGCAGTTTGAATACAGTATCCACTCTTTTCAATTCTTCTGGTCCTTGCCCGAGGACATACCATCTTCATACACACATCTGTTGATGTTACCGCCTCCCTCGTGGTGTGTGCATTCATCATGGGGGGAGTCAGGACCAGTGATGTTCCCTGGAGCATGCAGTCAGCTGAGACAATGCATGTGTACAAAATAATGGCCTGCCCCCCGCACTGTGATACAGATGGACCTCCCCTTCACTAAACAGATGCACTACTCAGAGGAATGGCTCTGTTTTACCCTTCTCTCGTTCTTCAGTGCTAGAAGACTCTCTCTCTCTCTCTTCTCTCTCTCTCTCTCTCTCTCTCTCTCTCTCTCTCTCTCTCTCTCTCTGTACTAAGTATGTAAAGAAAGATTGAGAGAGATAGACAGGCAGATTTATAGATAGATAACTAGATAGATGTGTGTGTGTGTGTGTGTGTGTGTGTGTGTGTGTGTGTGTGTGTGTGTGTGTGTGTGTGTGTGCGCGCGTGTGTACTCACATAAAAAAGGCATTATATATTGTGTTCAGTTTATACACGTGGGTGCACGCGTGCATACACGCACACACACACACACACACACACACACACACACACACACACACACACACACACACACACACACACACACACACACACACACACACACACACTCACTCACCACACACACACACACACACACACACACACACACACACACACACACACACACACACACACACACACACACAGTGATTGTACGTAAACAACACCTTATCTTTTCACAGAACCAGATCAAGCAAACACAGCATGTTCACGTTGAACTTGAGCGCTCAGTCCATCAGCCTCTCGTGCCAGTCTGCATCCTGAAAGTCTGGCATGGGCACGCTCTGTTGGAACCGGCTGCCTTCCATCCTTGTGAATCCATCGGTGTGACAGTACACATACACCGAACTGGGAGAGAGAGAGTGGGGGCAAAGTGGGGGGAGGGGGAGGACGTGGGGAGAAGGGAAGGAATGAGAGGAGGGTGGGAGAAATCGGGTTGTCTGTTCCAAGCCGTTGGTTTGAACACGTACACCGATCTACGACAATCGGCTATGCAACCCTGTGGTTGATGGATAGATATGGGAATTCCGACGGCTGCGTCTACTCTGTGTGTGTGTGTGTGTGTGTGTGTGTGTGTGTGTGTGTGTGTGTGTGTGTGTGTGTGTGTGTGTGTGTGTACGTGTCTGTCTGTATGTATGTATGTCTCTGTTTATGTCTGTGTGTTTGCGTATGCATGCTTGCGCACTGATTGCGCGAAGGTACCGACAGAGATGGTACACATCACAGACAGAAAATGACGTCCTTCGATCTGCAGCAGTCTAAAGTGTGAGTGCATGAGTATTAATGGAAGCAGAGGATAAATAGATCTGAACACACACACACACACACACACACACACACACACACACACACACACACACACACACACACACACACGCATGCACGCACACAGACACACACAGAGACAGCTATTTTGTCTATAATATAATATTGCTTCGCGGAAAGAACATGTGAGAAGCATCAGTCACCAAAATAGTATCCCCAGCATAGCCTGAGGAGGAATAAACAGTGTTTCATGTGGTAGTCATGTTCAAACACACCAGCATATGTTTGTTCCTAAGCAAGATTAATTTTTTAAAGCAATGAGGAATATCAGACAATGTTGTTGTTGAGACAGACAGATAGAGATGGAGAGAGAGAGAGAGAGAGAGAGAGAGAGAGAGAGAGAGAGAGAGAGAGAGAGAGAGAGATTCAAATTCAAACATTCGTTAATATTGTTTTTTTTAAAAGTAGTTTAAGACCACCACCACCACCCCCCTCCCCTCATTCCCCAAGGCAAAAGTTCATATAATTATGTAAGCAATACACTGGCTCAAACACATCCACTGTGTTAGCGCATTATAAATCTTTCATATATTGACACATGCATGCACTGGCATAACGTGTCCAGTCTCAGAGAGAGAGAGAGACAGACAGACAGACAGACTGACTGACTGACTGAGAGCGAGACAGACAGACCGAGACAAAGAGAGACAGACCCATAACGTCATATTTTGAAAGAAAACGATTTGAGACAATGCTTAGTCTCCCAGTCTGTCTTTTCTATTCTATTGTTTTCCCCTCAAAACACAGACAGACCACAAAACGCTGACAACGACAACGTGACTAACAGCAATACAATTGCATCTACCATAGCCACTATTACCATTGTTGCTACTGCTATGACGAAAAGGAGAGAGAGATGGGAGAGAGAGAGAATGAGAGAAGACAGTGAGAGAGAGACTGTGAGAGAGAGAGAGAGTGAGGGAGAGAGAGACTGAGAGAGAGAGACAGAGAGAGAGAGAATGAGAGTGAGAGAGACAGAGAGAGAGAGAAGACAGTGAGAGAGAGACAGTGAGAGAGAGAGTGAGGGAGAGAGAGAGACTGAGAGAGAGACAGAGAGAGAGTGAGAATGAGAGAGGAGAGAGAGAGAGAGAGAGAGAGAGAGAGCATAATAAGTAAAATGGGGTAAAACAAGTGCAAGCAAACAATGCCTCTATCAGAGAAATCAAGTAAGTAATGGGTAGATCAGGAGTGTAGGCCAGTTTTTCCGCTTGTCATCAAGAAAATTACTTATCAAATATTTGAGATGTTGTGGCGTGTGCGTGTGTGTATGTGTATGTGTGTGTGTGAGTATGTGTGTATGTGTGTGTGTGTGTGTGCGTGTGTGTGTGAGCGCGTACACGCGCGCGCGCGCGCGCGCGCGTGTGTGTGTGTGTGTGTGTGTGTGGTGTGTGTGTGTGTGGTGTGTGGTCGTGTAAATGTGTGAGATGTATTTCTATTGTTTTCTTTCTTTCTTTCTTTCCATACATGCATGAATCCATTGTCTCCCATTTGTGTTGTTTGCTTTCTGCCAGTTATGTATATAATGCATTCTGCTCAGTTTCTCCACATTCGTAAGTGATGTTTTCTTCCATTTGCGGGCATACTGCTTTAGGTATGATATTTGTGCTGCGTTTTTCTCCTCCGCTTGTATGAATGCTTTATTCCTTACATATGTGTGTGTGTGTGTGTGTGTGCGCGCGCGCGCGCGCGCGCGCGCGCGCGTGTGTGTGTGTGTGTGTGTGTGTGTGTGTGAGTGTGTATGTGAGTGTGAGCATCCATAGTATCTAACATAAAACACCGTTTATATAGAGACAGATAGATATAGATATATGCATTGTGTCCAGATCACCAGAGGGAAAAAATCACAATTATACTCATTCGAAAGGAAGCCTTTTTTTTTCTTCTTTTTTTTTGTGGGGCTCCGATCGGACCATGCCGAACCAACACAGAGATCAAGTTCGTTCATTTTTGGTGAACTGATTCAGTCATTTATCATTCGTATGCCTTTTTTTTTTTATTAATAAGTTAGCTATTATTAATATGCCTTATTTATTATTTGAATTCCAAACGAATGCAGGTTACCATATAAATTCGCCGAACAGAAACGTTAATTAAAGAGCACGAAGAACAAAGAAAGACACAATTTTAAAATAAACAGGAAGTCACGCTTTTTAGGACTCCTTGTTTGTTCTGGGTGTTTTGAGTTGGTATTCGTGCTGGTGCCGTAAGTAATATTTATTTGGAGTTATTGGTACATAATTGTCTCATCGTGCAGCCAGAGTTACCGTTCTTTTTAGTTTGAGTTATGCTCG
>CM065721.1:77572438-77577438 GCA_033310375.1 Conus canariensis
ATATATGGGTAAATAGATAGACGTTCAGACAGAGAGATAAATAGATAGATAGACAGACAGGCAGACAGACAGATAGATGGATAGATAGATAGATAGATAGATAGATAGATAGATAGATAGATAGATAGATAGATCGATAGATAGATCATTGTGCATACGATTCTCTCTCTCTCTCTCTCTCTCTCTCTCTCTCTCTCTCTCTCTCTCTCTCTCTCTCTCTCTCTCTCTCTCCTCCTGAAGCTATAGATCATCATTACCGATGTCCGTCACCGTTGCAATAGTTATGGCATTTTATGATGTTTCCATGGGAATGCCAATCGTAGGATGGGTTGACTCGTTCAAATGGTCGGAAAGCTTTACTCGGATGCTGAAACGTTCAGTTATTGGAATTGTTTGACATTTGATGTTTGCGTTTAGATGGGGGAGAAGAGGGGTTCAGGGGGAAAATGGAGACGGGAGAGGGGAAGGAGGTATGTGGGGATTTTCTTTAACGTTGCAAAATTTCTAGTTTCCCAAACAGCCTGTATATGTGGGGTTTTGTTCGGTGCTTTTTGTACATGTGTATGTATGGATGTTATCTTTCGGAGTCTATATCTCCAGTATTTAAAAACGCAATGTCTGAAGACTGGTATCTTCAAATATTTCGAAAATCAGAGATACGCTTCCCAAGATTTTTTTTTTCTTTTTTTTTTTCTTTTTTTTTTTTTTTTTTTTTGATGATGGAGTGTGTTCTTGAGTTCCTACATTGTTTTTATATCGGTCGTGACGCGGTTTGGGCTGAAATTTTTGTTAACATAGTACCTCGTTTCGGTGTAAGACAGCCTCAGAATGGATTTTTGAAATAACTACATTTTGGAGTTCATGGGTTTACTACTTACCTGTGAAATATGTTCAAAGATGACCTTGTCTAATATCACCTAATTTTGCGAAAAGACGTAAAATGAAAGTACTACTATTATTACTTCTACTCAAAGATGTCATACAACAGATTCAAGCCAATCTGTCTTCGTCACAACTCGGCAAAGTCTACGACAGTTAAGATGATGTCAACGCTCCGAAAAGAAAAACGTCTTCCATCTTCTTCTTCTGCGTACGCAGGCTGATACTCCTGCGGACACTCCCTATATGGACAGATAAGTATTAATCCCATCTACCCAACAAAGGGAGTGGAGTTTTGTGTGCATGACCGTTTTTTATCCCGCCATTAAGGCAGCCATACTCCATCTTCGGGGAAGGTGCATGTTATGTGTAACGTGTCATCCATACCAACGGCCAAACTGGCCTTCTTTTCCGAAAGTTGGTGATGGGATTTTACGTGTGTGCAAGATGTTATGCGCGCGTTCACACACGGAACCTCGGTTTATAGTCTCATTCGAAGGACTGTATGGGAAATGGAGTCAGAACTAATGTTAACTCCGAAGGAAAAATCCCCCTGCACCGAAACGGCCCGGCGGAGATTCGAACCCGCAACCCTTGGATTACGAGTCCGGCGCTCTACCAACTGAGCTATTCTGGCCCCCACATCGTCTTCCATAATTGTCAAGCTCGCTTCGAGTAAAAAATAAATAAATAAATAAATGTTCCCAGTTTCTCCATTTTCAAATCCCCCCCCCCCCCCCCCCTCCTTAAGTCCAAATCTTTGCCAAGTCATTACTATGAAGATAGTTCAGTTGTTGGCCTGCGCTTGTTTTTTCCCCCACTATTAGATTGTTCGTCTATGTATTTGTCTGACTTTATTCAAGTTTAAAAGGCTGTGCCAGTCTTGAATAAAAGTTACTCTGTGTTAGGTTTTCTTATGGGAGCAAAAAATACCCAACTTGTTTACTGTTTAAATAAATAAATAAATAAATAAAAGGCGGGTAACCAGATGCGTGCTCGCAAATCCCAGTTGCAGAGAAAAACTCATGGTCAATGGCGTCTTCGATGTCGTCAAGCCTTTCATACAACCTAACATGGCGATTTGCTGGAGAACCTGTAGAAGTTTGAAAAGAAATTTTAAATGAGGCAGAAAACAGTAAACAGTAAATAAAAAAAGAGAAGGAAAAAAACAAGTATGGTAACTCTTGCTGCCATTATGGAAGCAAGAGTTACCCGACTTGTTTGTTATTCACTGTGAAAAAATTGTTTGTTTCTTCAAATATCTTCCAGTCAGTTTTCTCACTTTCACATACACAAAGAAATGACAGTCAGCTGCAAAAGACTGCCATCATCACTACCCCCGCTCCATTTCCAACCACCACCCCCAACTCCCTCTCCCGCCCTCCCGGCTTTCCTCACCGCCTCCACTCCCCCCCTCCCCCTCCCCCTCCCCGTTCCCCCCTTCTCCCCCCCCCCTCCCCCCCGCCCCTGAGCCCCTATGTTATTCACACAGCGTCCTCTCCCAGCCTCAATAAGCTTTGTGGAGCAACAAGTCAACACGAGGAACCAGCAGCAACATTCGCAGTCCCTGAAGACAGGCGCAGGAGGTCTGCTGGCTGGACCTCCACGACCATCGTGACAGCAGCCGCAAGGAAGCGCAGGGTGTGGACACTTTGTCCGCAGGAGACCTGATGGTGGTGGTGGTGATGGTGGGGAAGGGGAAGGAGGAAGGGGGGGGGCGAGGGCACGTGATGGGGACTCGAGCAGGTCGGGTCATTCATGCTTCCCCTTAACCTCATTTACCAGGGCCGGCAACTCGATTTGGACGGCGAGTTAATCTGACGTTGATTGGGAAACGTGAAAAGGCCCTCTCCTCCTTACCACCCCCCCCCACCCCCTCTCTCCCTCCCCTCTTGACTTTTAACCCTTCTCCAAACCACCCCTACATTCCCTCCTCCCCCTTCACTTCCACAACCTCTGCCCCGATTTGTCCCCCTTGTCTCCGTGTTCTCGCTGCTCTCATGTGGGACTTCAGTACCACGGCGTCACTGGAGGGCTTTGAACAAGGAGGAAAGAGGGGTAGGGGTGGGGGTAAGGATGAGGGTGGGTGGGGGAGAAGTGGGCAGAGAAAAACAAATAGATTATCAGACCAAAGGCAGGAGGAAGAGGGCGACCAAGCCTCCTGGGGCCTCGTGGGTGGGTCAAAGTCGTTCACTTCCCGACTCGCAAGGTCGTGGGTTTGAACTCAGTGTCATCTGGGCATGTTTTTTTTTTTCTCTCTCAAGCCTGTCGCAGGGTTGGAAGTGTGCGTTTGGAATTCCAATGAGAAGATCAGGGCTACATGTCGGAGTTTCCTCCTCCATTTCACGTGACTGCTATGAGGGTACTGCTGGAATTTCATCATCAACCCTGCGTGTGGCTGTATCTCTCGGGGCCGGTTTGCTGCCATGTTGTGGCCACACGCCACAATGAGGATTTGGTACTGTCACTCTGTAATCCATGTCAGCATTTTGGGGTGTAGCATAATTCTGAACCAAAGTCGATAATGAACTGATAAAAGATCAAATAAACAACCCCCACCGATCGTATTAAGCTTCTTTTTTTTTTAGGAATTTTCTGCTGATGAAGTCATTCACAATCCAGAAATACATGAACTAACCCTTTACCTGACGTCACATTTCAGCCTTCGCACTACCGTCACCCTCTCTTTGCCAAGAGTCTCTCCAAAACATTCATTTCATTTTAATCTGTCTGTCTGGAACCACCTGGCATGTACCTCGACCTTCATCTGTCTGTTTGGAACCACCTGGCATGTACCTCGACCTTAAACTGTCTGTTTGGAACCACCTGGCATGTACCTCGACCTTAATCTGTCTGGAACCACCTGGCATGTACCTCGACCTTAATCTGTTTGTCTGGAACCACCTGGCATGTACCTCGACCTTAATCTGTCTGTTTTGGAACCACCTGGCATGTGCCTCGACCTTAATCTGTCTGTTTCGAACCACCAGACATGTACCTCGACCTTAATCTGTCTGTTTGGAACCACCTGGCATGTACCTCGACCTTAATCTGTCTGTTTGAACCACCTGGCATGTGCCTCGACCTTAATCTGTTTGTTTGGAACCACCTGGCATGTACCTCGACCTTAATCTGTTTGTCTGGAACCACCTGACATGTACCTCGACCTTAATCTGTCTGTCTGGAACCACCTGGCATGTACCTCGACCTTAATCTGTCTGTCTGGAACCACCTGGCATGTACCTCGACCTTAATCTGTCTGTTTGGAACCACCTGGCATGTACCTCGACCTTAATCTGTTTGTCTAGAACCACCAGGCATGTACCTCGACCTTAATCTATCTGTTTGGAACCACCTGGCATGTACCTCGACCTAATCTGTTTGTCTGAACCACCTGGCATGTACCTCGACCTTAATCTGTTTGTCTGGAACCACCTGGCATGTACCTTCGACCTTAATCTGTTTGTCTGGAACCACCTGGCATGTACCTCGACCTCAATCTGATTGGAACCACCTGACATGTACCTCAACCTTAATCTGTCTGTCTAGAACCATCTGGCACGTACCTTGACCTTAATCTGTCTCTATGGAACCACCAGACATGTACCTCGACCTTAATCTGTCTGTTTGGAACCACCAGACATGTACCTCGACCTTAATCTGTGTGAACCACCTGGCATGTACCTCGACCTTCATCTGTCTCTCTGGAACCACCTGGCATGTACCTCGACCTTAATCTGTCTGTTTGGAACCACCAGGACATGTACCTCGACCTTAATCTGTCTGAAACCACCTGGCATGTACCTCGACCTTCATCTGTCTGTTTGGAACCACCTGGCATGTACCTCGACCTTAATCTGTCTGTTTGGAACCACCTGCATGTACCTCGACCTTAATCTGTCTGTCTGGAACCACCAGGCATGTACCTCGACCTTAATGTGTCTGTTTTGAACCACCTGGCATGTACCTCGACCTTAATCTGTCTGTTGGAATCACATACATACTCGACTCCTTCAGCATTAATTTCTGGTGTGCATCCTGTTGTCTGGGACCATATCATGAACCTCATAGTTCTGCCGTTTTCATGCTTATTTCCGCTGATGAATTTTCTTCTCTTTTTT
>CM065721.1:77584938-77592438 GCA_033310375.1 Conus canariensis
GTGCAAAGCTGTCAAAGAGAACGCGTTAAGATATCAAAGGTAGCATCATCAAAGGTATCCAACGCAGCGCACATAAGTTAAAAGATAGCACAGAAAGATGTCAAGTGTTATATGCAAAAAAAAATATCAAAGGTAAGACTCAAAAGGCATCGTAGGTATTGCGCAGAGACCAAAGGTATTGCGTAAAAACATGAAAGGTAGCGTAGATATTGTTAAAGGTACAGGTAAAGACACCAAAGGTAACGTGCAAAGTTATCAAAGGTATCACGCGAATATATCAAAGGTAAAGCGCAAAAAAAACCGTCAAAGGTAAGGGATGAGAGTATCAAAGGTAACGTGCAAAGTTATCAATGGTATCACGCGAATATGTCAAAGGTAAAGCGCAAAAAGAACGTCAAAGGTAAGGCGATGAGAGTATCAAAGGTAACGTACAAAGATATCAAAGGTAGCATGTGAAGACATGAAAGCTAACATGCAGTAACATCAAAAGTGATATGCACAGATATCAAAGATGACACACAAATATATCAAAGCAAACATTTAGTATACAAAAAGACATCTTCAAAGATACCAAAGATTACATGCAAAAATATAAAAATGTCATAAGCAGACATCAAGCGTAACACACAAAGATCTTAAAGCTAATAGGCAAAAATATCAAAGATAAGACACAAAGGTATCAAATGAAATACACAAAGATCTTGGGTCATATACAAGGATGTCAAAGGTGAACGCAAAAGCGCAAACCCAAGGGCAAGAAGTCAGAAGTTACATGCAAATACAACAAAGGTAGCAAACAAAGATATCAACGGTCGAACGCAAAAACATGAAAAGTAACACGCAAACGCAAAAACTTCAAAGGTAATATGCAAAGATATCAAACACAAAAAGCAAAAGTATCAGAAGTGATAAGCAGGTATAGTAAAGGTAATATACGAATATCTAAAAAAAAATGGATTTCAAGAGATTCACACCAAATCCAATATACTGGAGGTAATAAGGAAAGAGTTTAAAGGGAATACAAAAGGAAACCAAAGGTAATAAGCAAAAATTAAAACAGAACTACGAAAAGAAGACCTTCAAAGTTATTCACAGAAGCATATATTATTAACGATAACAGGGACTAGCGAAAAAAATCAACAATATTCACCAGGACACAAACGCGTAAGGTCCAAATGAATCGAAGGTAATGTGTAAAGTTATCATGGAAACAACATGCAAATATATAGTACATGTATGGAAATTACCAAAGCTGATACTAAACAGCAAAGATACAACGTAGCAGCTAAAGGCATCAAACTACAACACACAAATGAATCAGAAGTAATACAAAAACATATCTACCATAATATGCAAAAGGTATCAAATCTAATACACAAAGTCTAATACACAAACGCAAAGACATCGAGGAAATGCGCAAACGCAAAAAGGTATGAAGATATGCACTGTTAAAATATGAAAGTGTTACACAAATGTTTTAAAGCAAGTACATCAACACAACAACAGGAAAGATCGTATCCAAACTCATGGGAAATAAATTAATTACGAAAAGATATTACAAATAGTACGCAAGAAATCAAAGGTACAACACAAGCACAAACAATTGAAAGGCATAACGTCGAAGAAAATTTATACAACCATTATGCAAACACAAACACATGGAACTTAATTTTTTAAGCAAAGTTCTTAAAGTCATCATACAAATGCAAAACCACCGAAGGTAATAAAGCTAATTTTTCAGGTTTCGTTCGTCCGTTTGTTCGTTTGTTTATTTGTTTGTTTGTTTGTCGCTTTTTTTTTTACTAAAGATATGAAAATTGTTGTTATTTGTTTGCTTGTTTCGAAACGTATTTCATATGTTGTACAGATAGTCCTCACATATGATTATTTTGTCTTTGCTCTTCTAACAATATCATAATATAATTACATTTTTGACGTATTTACAATAAAGATGCATTGCAGTAATCATCTCCAAAAGGTTACTTCCGTCAGACCTTTAAAAGCTCGAGTCATGTGACATGTTTATATCTATGAACTTCGATGAATTAAAAAGAAAGAGCATTGAAAAAAAATGACATTACCAAGAACGATCCGATTACACGTTTTGATTTAATGACAAAAACACTAAGCGACGCAGGTGTTAATGATAGCTTCAGTGTGACCCGAACTGCTTATTTGTTGTGATTTTTTTTTTTTTAGTTTGAGCGTTATTTGGCAGAATTCCTGGTGATTAGACGATGGGATTAGATCATGTTGCGTAAACGTGTAAAGCTGAAATTAAATCCTGTCGGGGATTGATTTCGACAGAAACGACACTTAAGGTGAACAAATTAAGATAGATTTCTTTGTGTCTTTTCCCATTTCTTTCCCTCTTTCTTTCTTTCTTTCTTTCATTCTTTCTTTTCCTGTCTGACTGTCTGTCTTTTAGATCCATTTTTCTCTTTCTTTCATTTGTACCTTCTTTCCTGCTACGTTTCTTTTTTTTTCCTTTCTGCTTTTCCTATTCAATTACGTTAATTTCTTCTTTTTTTTTTTCTCCCATAAAGACAGCTGAATTTTAAGATTACAGACATAAATGTTTGCCTCACAAAGTAAAACGTGAGTGAACGCAATCACCCTGTTTCGTGTGTGTGTGTGTGTGTGTGTGTGTGTGTGTGTGTGTGTGTGTGTGTGTGTGTGTGTGTGTGTGTCAGTCTTTTGCCCCTGCAGTTGTCCGTTGCGTAATAACCACAAACAGCAGACCTGGTCAAGACCATGACTCTTGATTTGGGCACCGCTGTTGTCTGGCCAGTGCTCGCCAACAATGAGTCATGAGGAGACAGAAAGAGGGCTGATCGGATGGCAGGAGAGAGATGGGGAAGCGAAAGTCACAGAGGAGGCGGGGATGGGGTGGGATGGGGATATAGGGGTGCACTGGTAATTGAAGAACTCAGTGGATAGCAAGATCAGAAGAGCACTGGAAAAGTAATTGATCATCGAAGTGTTCTAGAAAGTGAACCTGCTGTTTTAGTACTATACTGACTGTCTCCTGTTTTGTAGCGGTCGGGTGCAATTTGCTGCTTGGCTCATTATGCTTTCTGTCATGGTATAAATCCAGTCAAAGATCTTAGCATGTCAGTGAAACTTTTTTCGTAACAAACATTTAAATCTCTTGTTAATTATACTGTCGTTTTTTTCTTGTTTTTTTTTGTTTGTTTGTTTTTTTATTGTTGTTTTTTGTTTGATTTTTTGTTGGTTTTTTTTGTTTGTTTGTTTTTGGTTTGTTTTTTGTTTTTTTTTTGTTCAGCAGATTTGTTTTCCTCTGCAAAGTGCTTGTTAGACGTGAGGCAGCTATCTTTTACGAGGATAGGGTGAGGCACTGAGAAATATTAAGTTCCAGTCTGCGTCACCTTGTAACTTTTTACATCATTCATGCATTACAGTGTTTTAAGGGACACACTGAAGAGAAGAGATTGATCTGAGCTAAGAGGAAAATTCATCTAGTGTCGCCCAGATGTTTAAATTCGGATCACGCGAAGACGTTTTACATACCTCTGCCCCCCCCCCCCCCCACCTCCATTAGTCCCATTCATCCTTTGTCTTTCATATCATGCCAGGTGTTTGTTCATCATCACGTGAGTCAAACTAGTTCAACTTGCCTCTCTTGTTCGTCCTTAAGGTTTCAAACCACAATGTGTACATGTGCTACGCTGTTTCAGTGTTTGATGACTATTTCCTCAACCTGTCCCTGGCCAACAACAGACGCAACCCTTGGTTCCCGGAGTTTTGGGAAGTCACTTTCAACTGCACTATCACTGGAAGAGGGGCCAAACGGAAATGCACTGGTACGTTAGCTTCGTCTTTATAGATAGCAGCAAAGTGGGGCGACTGCAGGCAGAGATCTGAACAAATCTTTAAAAAAAAATTAGTAAGTACTGTATCCGCCAAACATAAAAAAACGAATCACAAGACAAAACCCGACGCCTTTCGACCTCTTAGGTCTTCTTCAGGCAAGATAAACAACACTTAGGACAACGAAAATAAAGAACACATCTCATTCAATTCGGCGCAAGATGGGTGTTCGTCGTGTTTTGTCTTGTGATTCGTTCGTTCATGTTTGGCGGATACAGTACTTAAAAAAAAACATTTTAAGACTTTCTTATGGAGTTTCAAGCAATAGTAAATCGACAGGACTTTCACTGGAAGCAGTACCAGAGGCAGCAGGATCAAACGGAAATGCACAGGCAAGCCAGCTTTGTCTTTTGAGTGGGTTTCAGAGACCCTCTCACAATAATTCGTGATCATAAATCGATAAGAGTTAAGCTGTAAATTTTTTTAAAAGAGTTTGTCTTAAAACATATTGATACATAGACAGACAGTAGACAGATTAACAGGTGAACAGATGTAATAATAAATCGACATCCTGGTCACAGTGATGCGTGATTGGCTGCTGGTTCCCCACGTGTTACAGCGGTGTTGTCTGTTGTCAGAACGAGGTTGTGATAATGATGCGTATCTGTTCATGAATGCCAAGGCTACATTGTGTTCCCTGATGTTTCAAGGTCATTTTCTGTTCATCCCTTTTTTTGTCGCCTGCTAGATTCCGTGTACAATTCTGCCACTTTTGTCTGGCAAGTATTTGAAAAGAAGTTTCTCCCTCCTGGTTATCGAAAGATTGACTTATGTGTGCAAGAGCGAATATTTATCGTTTTATTGCTGATAATGATAATGATAATAATGATAATGATAATAATAATTATTATTATTATTATTATTATTATTATTATCATTATCATCATCATCATCATTGACATTAGTAGTAGTAGTAGTATTTTCATTATAATCATTGTTATGTTTCTGTTGTTGTTGTTGTTGTTGTTGTTTATTCGTTC
Organism: Conus canariensis; assembly: GCA_033310375.1. Classification (NCBI taxonomy): domain Eukaryota; kingdom Metazoa; phylum Mollusca; class Gastropoda; order Neogastropoda; family Conidae; genus Conus; species Conus canariensis. Next base: position 77,589,810 of record CM065721.1, read on the forward strand.
ATGTCATAATAAACAGAAACGTCTTCTGAGAATGTCATTACTCTCTACGAAATTTCCTTTCACACTTAAACCGGAATTTTTTTTTCCCCTTTCCTCTTCTTGCAGGGAATGAAAGTCTGCGTGACGTGAAGGACTACAAGCAGGAGGGTCTGGTGCAGTTCGTGATGGACTCTGTGCTGTCCCTGGCCCACGCTGTCCACGACAGTCTGGCTGACCACTGCCCCAACGGCTTCGCACGCTGCCCACACTTGCGTAACATGACTGGGGAGCGCTTTCTGGGCTACATCCGAAACGTCTCCTTCCTCGGTAGGAGCCACAGAAAAGAGGAACTTACTGGCACAGAATTTCCAGAAGGCTGGGGTGCAGTTCATACTGAGAGTAAAATTTGTTGCATCTCGTTAGAGACAGAGATGGGTGGGAACGAATGTAGAAGTCAATATAGCAAACTAGCCTTGAAATTAAAGACATATCTACATCAAACTAGCCTTAGAATTCAAGATATATTTACAGCAGACTAGCCTTAGAATTCAAGACATATTTACAGAAAACTAGCCTCAGAATTCAAGACATATTTACAGCAAACTAGCCTTAGAATTCAAGACATATTTACATCAAACTAGCCTCAGAATTCAAGACATATTTACAACACACTAGCCTTAGCATTCAAGACATATTTACAGCAAACTAGCCTTAGAATTCAAGACATATGTATAACAAACTGGCCTTAGAATTTCAGACATATTTACAGCAACCTAACCTTAGAATTCAAGACATGTTTACAGCAAACTGGTCTTAGAATTAAAGACATATTTACAGCAAACTAGCCTTAGAATTGAAAACACACTTACTGCTAACTAGTCTTAGAATTAAATATATATTTACAGCAAACCGGTCTTAAAATTAAAGACATTTACAGCAAACTAGCCTTAGAATTCAAGACATATTTACAGCAAAGTGGTCATAGAATTAAAGACATATTTACATCAAACTAGCCTTAGAATTCAAGATATATTTACAGCAAACTAGATTCAGAATTCAAGATATCTTCCCAGCAAACTAGCATTACAATTCATGACATTTTAACAGTAAATTAGCCTTAGAATTCAAGACATATTTACAGCAAACTAGCCTTAGAATTCAAGACATATTTATAGCAAACTAGCCTTAGAATTCAATATATTTATACAGCAAACTAGCCATGGATTCAAGACATATTTACAGCAAACCAGCCTTAGAATTCAAGGCAACGAGAGACAGGCTTTTTCTCTTCATATTGTACAGAAACAAAATATGCTCTGTGCAGGTATAGGCGACGAGCCGGTGATGTTCAATGCCAACGGTGACGGCCTGGGTCGCTATGACATTTACCAGTACCAGAGAACTGGCACCGGCAAGTACCAGTATGCCCGTGTCGGGGAATGGACGGACAGGTGAGAATTCCAGGAGATGTAGTGGAACAGTTCCAGACATTATTCCTGTGCCACACTGTTGGGGGTGAGGGGAGCGTGGAGCACTACCAATGGAAGACTGTACCAACAAATAAACAAAATAAAAACAACGATTTTCTTTTAAGTATAGACGAGGGAGGAGAAAGTATATGCACTACTCATAGGTTTTGTCTTTTTAAGATCCAGAAGGGCGAATTATTTTGTTTTAAAGATAAACAGACGCAGACTGACTGACGTATTGACTGACTGACTGACTGACAGACAGTCAGACAGACAGACAGATGGATGGCCAGACGGGTTGATAGATTTTGCTGTAGGTATCCCAAGTAATATATTACACGAAAAATTAGAGCTTCAAAGCAATTTCGTGGGTTTACAGTCCAAAATGAAGATAGCTGAGACATCTATGTGCAATTTTTGGACATTCTCTTACGTGAGACTTGAGTGACTTAATAATCTACATGGAAATAATAATGATAGTAATAATGACAATGATCGTAATCATCTTTCGAGCTATCAGTCTTCATCTTCCATGGCAGGATGACTAGAGTGAGCTTTTTTTTTTTTTCTTTTCTTTTTTTTCCTCCCAGGTTGGTGCTGGACGTGAACTCTCTTCAATGGAAGAACGGGTCGAGGGGTTTACCGCCTGTCTCCATCTGCAGTCAGCCCTGCAAACTAGGGGAGAGCAGGAAGCGGAGCAGCCAATGCTGCTGGATTTGCGCCCCTTGCAAGGACAACCAATATCTGAAGGTCCAGCACGGCCAGTTCTTTCATTTATTGATTTCCTTTGTCTTGATTTGTTTTGTTTTGTCCTTTTTTTGTTTGTTTGTTTGTTTGTTTGGGTTTTTTTTTTTTTTTTTTTGCTTTTTTTTGTTTTGTTTTGTTTTGTTTTATTCTGTTTTTTGTTTGTTTTGTTTTCTCCCGTTATTTGTTTGTTTTGTTTTGTTGTTTTGTTTTGTTTTGTTTTGTTTTATCCTTTTTTGTTTTTTTGTTTCTTTTGTTTAGTCCTGTTTTTGGTTTGTTTGTTTTGTTTTGTTTTGTTTTATCCTGTCTTTTGTTTGTTTGTTTGTTTTGTTGTTTTGTTTTGTTTTGTTGCTTTGTTTTGATTTGTTTGTCCTGTTTTTGTTTGTTTTGTTTTGTTGCTTTTGTTTTGTTTTGTTTTGTCCTGTTTTTTGTTTCTT
>CM065721.1:77597438-77599938 GCA_033310375.1 Conus canariensis
ATCAGTCTTTGCTTCCCAGCACGTTCTTTGCGTACGGAAAATCACATGAGAGACTAAGATAAGTGGTTTAAAGAAAAGAGTAGTATGAAGCAAACCAATTTCTTTAAAGGCTCTTTTTTTTATATTACTTCACGAAATGAGATTTTTCTCCCGTTTATGTCGTGCACACACAGAGAGGTAAAAGAGAATGAGAATTTAAAGTGTTTTATTGTCTAGCGTATGTGTCTGGCGATATACATAAAGGAAACAGATGTCAAAAAGGAAACAACAAGATTTCAACAACAACAAAATGAGCATGGAAAGTAGGGGAGCAGCATGGCGTTTTGGAGAAAGATGATATGAAAAAGGTGTTAAGAAAGAAAAAAAACAATTGTGTAATAATACAAGAGAAAATAAGTGGTTTTTCAACAAAGGAGAAAATCGGTGGTCTCTCAATTAGGGATAAAATCAATCGTATTCTAATAAAAGAGGAATCAGTGGTAATTTTATAAACCAATTATCAATGAGAAATTAGTGGTTATTCAGTAAAACAAAATATCAATGATATCTCAATTGAAGAGGAAATTAATGGGATTTCAACAAAGGAAACATCGAAGGGGTCTCAATAAAGAGGGGGGGGGGGGGGGAGGGGAGGGTCACGTGAAAGGAAGGCTCAATGGAGTCTCAAAACACGAAAAATGAATGGGGTTCGAAGGAATCACAAAAATCGATAGGGACTCAAGAAAGGAGCCATCAATGTGGTTTCAAGAGAAAGAAGATCAATGTGGTTTCAAGAGAAAGAAGATCAATGTGGTTTCAAGAGAAAGAAGATCAATCTGGTTTCAAGAGAAAGAAGATCAATGTAGTTTCAAGAGAAAGGAGATCAATGTAGTTTCAAGAGAAAGAAGATCAATGTGGTTTCAAGAAAGGAGCAATCAATGGGATGTAAGGGAAGAAAATCAATTGAATGTTAAGAAAGAGAAATCAATGAGATGTAAGGGAAGAAAATCAATTGAATGTTAAGAGAAATCAATGGGATGTAAGGGAAGAAAATCAATTGAATGTTAAGAAAAAGAAATCAATGAGATGTAAAGGAAGAAAATCAATTGAATGTGAAGAAAGAGAAATCAATGGGATGTAAGGGAAGAAAATCAATTGAATGTTAAGAAAAAGAAATCAATGAGATGTAAAGGAAGAAAATCAATTGAATGTGAAGAAAGAGAAATCAATGGGATGTCAAGGGGGGAAAAGAAAGTGAATGTCAAGAAAAGATAAATCAATGGGATGTCAAGGGGGGGAAATCATTGAATGTCAAGAAAGGGGATATCAAAGACACTTCAATAGTGCCAAGAAAGGTGTCGATGTTTCAGAACGATGTCAGCTCTGCATGCCCGTGACGGAGTGAAAAGACATGGTTTGTTTGAAGTAGGGTTGGTGTCAGCCGTGGAAAATGCGTGTCAGGCACATCAAGGGTGATGGTAGATCGTGTGTGTGTGTGTGCGTGCTTGCGTGTGCATGCGTGTGTGTCTGTGTGTCTGTCTGTCTGTGTGTGTCTCTGTCTGTGTCAGTGTGTGCGCAGTACATGATGCACACATTTATGTCCCAAACACCACACTTCTTCTCCTCTTCAATTCCCCCCACCTTCTGTCAACCCTTCCTCCATGTTGCAGATCGAGGTGACGTCACTGTGCATGTGCGTGGCCATCAGCGCCACTGTGTCGCTGTTCTGCCTCTTCGCGCCCAAGGTGTACATCGTGGTCTTCCAGCCCCACAAGAACGTGCGCCAGGCCGCCAACCCCACCTCCTTCAACGTGTCCTCCTCGGGCACCAAGACCACGCGCTCCTTCTACGGCTGCTCGGCCAGCTTCCCCTTCCCTGTGCAGAACGGCAGCTGCACCCTGAGGCAGAGTCTGGAGGAGGAAGGGCGCAGTCTGCGGGAGACGGCCGTGGACAGCAAGGCCGAGGTCCTCAACACCTTCCACGACTCCATGGAGGACCTGTCCTGCGACGAGGACCTGCCGGCTCAGCCCTACGACTTCCCCGACCACACTTCCGCCAACGTGGATGCCGCGTCTCTGCGCTTCATGGACCAGACGTCCGACCTCAGCGGCACCAGCTCTTCGGGCGGGTCGCACAAGTCTGCCCCTCCTGGGGGGATGTCCACGGCTTGCGTCACTACCACGACGACCCCGAAAGAAGGATCCCCGGCCTCTCCTCCTTCCCAGCCGCTTCCCTCTCTTCCCTTCCCGTGCCCCTTCGCTCCTGAAGAGGAGTTCCGCTCTATGATGTCGGGCGGTCTCGGGAGGCAAGAGGCTGCCAAGCACACCTCTCTGGGCAGTTTCTTCGGCTCGCAAGCAGGAGGTGGAGCTGGAGGTGGAGGTGGAGGTGGAGGAGGAGGAGAAGGAGGCAGCCCGCCGCGGGAGGAGAGAATCGCGGGGCGCCACCTTGCGGACAGACGTTCCTTGCCGCACGGGTCCATGTCGGGACTACAGAGCGGCAGCGGCGGGGCGGCCGGGGACAG
>CM065721.1:77608068-77620568 GCA_033310375.1 Conus canariensis
CTTCTTCTTTTTTCTTCTTCTTTCTTCTTCTTCTTCTTCTTCTTCTTCCTTCTTCTTCCTCCTCTCAAATCACCTTTTTCTGGGATTACACCGAAAATATGACTTAATCTGCAGCTTGAAGTTCATCATTCTCCCCAAAACAAATTTTATAGCTGTCGTTAGAATTGTATCTCCATGCCCCTCCCCCCCTCCCCTCCCTCCCCGCCCATTCTGTGCCCTTTATCCTGCTGTTGTATGATGCTGTTACTGCTGCTGCTGCTGCTGCTGCTACTACTACTACTGTGGGCTTTCTCTGCTATTTACTACTTCGGCGACGACTTTTGCTACTACAGCTAGCAACTACTTTTACTATCTACTACTAACTACGACGACGACGACGACGACGACTAGGTCTTTCACTTCTCCTTCTGCTGCTGCAGGTCCTGTCTGTATTAGGACCATTTCTGTTGCCCCCGCTACCGTCAGTTTCGGCAGTGACGAAAGACTGGACATAAACTGAAAGGTCATTTGGAAGGAAATCAGCCTAGTGGATGAAAATAAATCGGAAGGACACAATAGGGAGCCTCATTTTAGTAATATTGGACTATGGCGTTTATAACCTTCCACTTCAAAGTTGATTCCAACAAATTTACGCACGAGAGAGAGAGACAGACAGACAGACAGACAGACAGAGATTCAAAGAATGTATTCATGATAGGCTATACCGTCTAACGAAGGGGTGTACGAACATGTGAAGCTCAATGATTATTACACAATTATAAATGTAGGTATGATTCGGATCAAAAAGCACAACGTTGTCATATGTTTAAGAAGAGACCATTTCTCTCGTAAATGTAGAGGCTTTGTACAGAAACAACGAAAAACAAACACAGCTGAAGAAGAGAGAGAGAAAGAGAGAGAGGGAGAGAGAGAGAAACGCTTGACGCTTTGGTGATTTATTGCCTTCAGCTACAGGGGCCATTAAGGCAAGGGGGGTATACATACGACTGGAAATTTTGCATCATTAAAGTATAAGTAAAATACACATTGTAATCATTAAAGTATAAGAAAATAAATGATTGAATTAACAAAACTATCAGGACGTAATGAATTCAAGCATCGTTCACATTGTTAGGATGGCACAGATATTTATAACATAAACTAACTCACACGTGAACGATCAACTCCGATCAGAAGACTTCCATACAGAACGTCCTTTCCTACACTGCCGTTCTCGTTCCTTGAGTTCCAAAACACAGTTCCCATCCCTTCTCTCACCTTGCACGAATAAACATAAACAGTAAACGCATACTCACATTCTTCCATTCCTCCTTCTCCCAACCTCACCCTCTAATCCGACGGATCCCCGACCCCCCGAACACCCTCCCTCCCCCCCCCCCCCTTACCCTTCTCCACTCCTCACCTGAGATATATATATATATATAATATATAGAGAGAGAGAGAGAGAGAGAGAGAGAGAGAGAGATGACCACTGCACTGTATCGTCTTTTTCCGGTGTGATCTATGTATGAGTGTGAGAGCGACTCGGACTGGCATGACCTATCTATTATACTGAGGCCATTGCCTACAATGAAGGGGGGTATACTATACGAACAAGCAGCACACACTACGTATGTCCATTTTTTGATGCATAGAAATAGATGATCAAGAACATCGTGATGTCCTGACAGAGCACAATTCAACCAACAATTGTCTAAATACATCAATACGTACCCCACATTGTTTGCTTTCTTCGGAGAGAGAGAGAGAGAGAGAGAGAGAGAGAGAGACAGAGAGAGACAGAGAGAGACAGAGAGAGACAGAGAGAGACAGAGACAGAGACAGAGAGACAGAGAGACAGAGACAGAGAGAAAGACAGTGTGAGAGAGAGAGTGAGAGAGAGAGAGCCAGATGATGATTATGATGATGATAGTCTTTATTTCCAAGGGTAACAGATAAGCAAACGCATGAGAGAGAGTAGCATGATTTACCATATTTATGCGCTTTAAATCCTACCAACTCGTTCGCGGAATAAATCATTTCAAAGGCAGAGGAACAATGGCACACTGGTTGCAAAGTGAGACGACTGCAGGCGGACATCTAAACAAATTCAGTGTTAAGATTTATGATAACACTCATACACACGTAAGCGCACGGAAGGTTAAAAAAAAAGTTTAAGCCTCGTTTTCATTCAACGCCCATCTTGCGCCGAACTGGATGAAGAAAAGTGACTGCTCGTTCATTTTCGTTGTCCTGAGTGTTGTGTGTCTTGCCTAAAGAAAACCTAAGAGGTCGAAACGCGTCGGGTTTTGTCTTGTAATTCGTTTGTCAGCGTTTTGGGGGGCAGAGCTTTGTCAATAATGTTTCAAAAATGACACACTGGTCTGCCCCATAGCGTAAATCTCATGACATAGTCCCTACAAAAATCACACGCGCGTACACGCGCAAGAGAGAGAGAGAGAGAGAGAGAGAGAGAGAGAGAGAGAGAGAGAGAGAGAGAGCTATGTGCGTCACAAAAGGTGCCAGCTAGAAATTTCAGTTCGTCGACAGTAATTCACGTGATTTGTTTGTTGGTAATAGGTTTATGTTCTGTTTGTTTTTTTCTCATTGTTGTTAGGTGTGTGTGTGTGTGTGTGTGTGTGTGTGTGTGTGTGTGTGTGGTGTGTGTGCGTGGTGTGTGTGGTGTGTGTGTGTGTGTGTGTGTGTGTGTGTGTGTGTGTGCGTGTGTGTGTGTGTGTGTGTGTGTGTGTGTGTGTCTGTGTCTGTGACTTTGTTCATCATTGTGTCGTATTATCAGCAAATTACTCTCTCTCTCTCTCTCTCTCTCTCTCTCTCTCTCGATTTCATCTTTTTTTACTGTTGATTTGGGTGGGTGTAGAGGTAGGCGTGGGGTAATCCCCTATATTCCTAATTATGTGTAGATCTTAGACATAGCCATCATCTTACATTAAATTATCTCATAACATGTCATAAAGTCATTGCGCCCTGACCCCCCCCCCCCCCCCCCCCCCCCCCGTCCGTTTTGAATGTATGTGTATCCATATAATCATCTAAGATAACTTTCCGTTTAACGGTAACAATGTAATCTTCTTTTATAACGCAATGATCGAAATATGAGATGGACAATCCTACCAAGCAAATGATGTGTAGTACATTTAATCATTGTCTTTTTTTCATCTAGGTTGTACGACTATATAGTACCAGCTTTTCCATTGATTTCTTTTGTGTTGTCTTTGATTTATGAGTTTTAAAAAAAAGCAGTATTCAATTTGGCCAATAGTGGATGTGTTACATAGCGAACTGTCACAATGAACGATTTGTCGCAATTGCAGTGGTAACTTCCCTTAGGTGGGTGGGGAGGAGGGGGAGGGGGGTGGACCACACTGAGACGATTCTAGTGAATTCTTTCAACAGCTGATCACTACTCTACTGACCCTTTCTTTTTATCTGGATGATCAAACCAGTAGAACTGACCATTCAGGCTGTTGCTAAGGCTCGGTTATTTATCTTTTATGCTGTTTTTTCTGTTCATCACTTCCTTGTCCACACCGTCTTTCCATGGCAGTTCTCTTCTTCTAATTCACCGTTGTTCTCACATTGCGACAAATCGTGGGATTGCGACATTACGCGATGTCACAGGGTGTCGTCTAACTTAGTCAGTGCGAAATGTTACGTAACGAGTCTTCGTATGCTCTGTGTGGCTTACTCCTAGTTTTCTGTTTTGGTGTGAGTGTACTGTTACTATGATGATGATATACTATCACCCAGTGAAAGCTCTATGGCTGGCTTGGGTCGCTCAGGACCAAAACGGGTTTGTAGACATAGTTATGCTCTCCAGCTTTAGAAACCGCCTCTCTTTTTTTCTTGGATGGATCGCTTTGGAATGAGGTTTACTCTCTCTCTGTCTCTGTCACTCTGTTTCTGTCTCTCTGTCTCTGACTCTCTCTCTCTGTCTCTCTGTCTTTGTCCTCTCTCTCTCTCTCTCTCTTTCTCTCTCTCTCTCTTTCTCTCCCTCTCTCTCTCTTTTCTCTCATTCTTCTGTCTCTCTCTCTCTTCGCTCCCGCCTCACTCTCTCTGCTTTCCTGAGGAATGACTCCGTACAATTATACAAATACCTCTCTCTCTCTCCTCTCTCTCTCTCTCTCTCTCTCTCTCTCTCCCTACTCTTCGCCCCCTCTCTCTCTCTTCGCTCCCTCTCTGTCTCTCTCTCTCTCTGTGCCTTTCTTAGGAATGGCTCCTAATATATTTCCACAAAATAGTTTGCATGGTGTAGAGAATTAAAAAGAACCCCCCCCCCCCCCCCCCCCCCCCCCCCCCCCCCTCTTCCTTCCTGTATTTGGTTATCCACACCCATTTCCTCCTATCCGGTCTTATCCTCCCCATTCTCCTTCTCTCTCTCAGTCTCTCTCTCTCTCTCTCTCTTTCTTCTTCTCTTCTCTCTCTCTCTCTCTCTCTCTTCTCCTCTCTCTCTCTCTCTCTCTCCTCTTCTTCTTCTTTTTCTCCTCCTCTCCTCCTTCTTCTTCTTATCCTTCTTCTTCTTTTTCTTCTTCTTCTTCTTCCTCTTCTTCTTCTTCATTCTCTCTCCTTTCTCCCTCCCACTCTCTGACTCTCTCCTTGTCTCTCTGCTTCTCGGTGTCTGTCTGTCTGTCTGTCTGCTGTGTTTGTCTATCCATCCGAATGTCTGTCTGTCTGCCTGTCTGTACGACTCTCTCTCTCTCTCTCTCTCTCTCTCCTTCCCCCCTCTCTCTCCTTTCTCCCCCTCCCTCTCTCTCTCCCCGTACCTCTGTGTGTGTGTGTGTGTGTGTGTGTGTGTGTGTGTGTGTTGTCTGTCTGTCTGTCTGTCTGTGTCTGTGTATGTGTGAAAAATTCAGTGTTGTCTACTAGCTCTTCAACTTGTAATGAAGACGTGTAAACATTATCTCGTCTAGTCTAATCTTGTCATATCCTATCTTCCCTTGTCTTGTCTTGTCCTTTCTTATCTTATCTTGTCTTGCCTAATCCTGTCTTGATTTGTCTTATCTTATATCATATCCGATCTTATTTCATCTGCTCTTATCTCATCTCGTCTTATATTGTCTTATCTGATCCTGTCTCACCTTGTGGTCTCTTATCTCTCCTTATCTCCTCATACCTTACATCGCTTTATCTTCCGTTATCCTATCTTGTCTCCATTTCACTTTTCTTATCTTGTCTTCTCTCGTCTTGTCTTGTCTTGTCTTGTCTGTCTCGTCTTCTCTCGTCTTATCTTGTCTTCTCTCGTCTTATCTTGTCTTCTCTCGTCTTGTCTTCTCTCGTCTTGTCTTCTCTCGTCTATGAGCTTATCTTATCTCATCTTAATCCCATCTGACCTCACTTCACTTCATCTCCTATCTGATCTGATCTGATCTGCTCTGTATCATCTCATCTCATTTCATCTCTTCTCATCTCGTCTCAACTTGACAGGTAAATCAGCAACATGATTCGCTTTGGATCTGAGTGGGAACGATGATTTGGAGGCCTCTTGTGCTGTGAAGTCTTATGATGATGATGATGATGGTGATGATGATGATGATGATGATGATGATGGTGATGGTAATGATGATGATGATGATGATGATGATGATGATGATGATGATGATGGTCATGTTCATTTTTTCCTCTCATTATTTCAGTAAAGCACGAAATGTCTGGAGTACGCAATGTATGTATGCGTACTGGTGCCCACACGCCACAAAACCTCATGCCATTCTCTCTCTCTCTCTCTCTCTCTCTCTCTCTCTCTCTCTCTCTCTCTCTCTCTCTCTCTCTCTCTCTCTCAAGCCATATGCGTTGAAAATGCTATCCAATTTTCATTCTGTCACTGAACTCCACCAACCCCCCTCCCTCTCCCCCCTCTCCCCTGTGCTTCTTTGTCTATCTCTCTTTGTCTCTCTATCTCTGTCTGTCTGTCTGTCTGTCTCTCTCTTCTCTCTCTCTCTCTCTCTCTCTCTCTCTCTATCTACCTATCTAGCTAGCTATCGATCGATCGATCTATCTATCTTTCTGTCCGTCCCTCTTTCTGTCTGCTGTCTGTTCGTCTCTCCCTCTCCCTTTCTGTCTGTCTGTCTGTCTGTCTGTCTCTCTCTCTCTCTCTCTCTCTCTGTCCTTTCCTCTCTCAGTCAGTCAGTCTGTCTGGCTGGCTGGCTGTCTCTATGTGTCTGTCTGTCCCTGTCCGTCTCTCCCTCTGTCTCTGTCTCTCTCTCTCTCTTTCTGTCAGTGTCTATCTCTCTCTCTTTTTCTTTCTTTCTTTCTTCCTTTGTCTATGTCTCTCTCTGTCTCTCTCTCTCTGTCTGTCTGTCTATCTGGCTGGCTATCTGCCTCTCCCTCTCTCTCTCTCTCTCCATCCTTCCCTCCCTCTCTCTCTCTCTCTCTCTCCAAACCTCCCTCCCTCCCTCTCTCTCTCTCTCTCTCTCTCTCTCTCTCTCTCTCTCTCTCATTCCACTAATTCAGTTTCTCTGTCCGGTTACTTTCCAATGTTTTTTTCTCTTAAAAATGGACTCTTACCCCCCTCTCCCCCCCCCCCCTTCTTCCCCCATCCTTTCACGTCCATCCCTCTCTATCCTGGCCACTCTCGCTTCTCTCTCTATTTCCCTCTTCCTTCCTTTTGTGTCATCCCCCACCCCATCCCCTCCGACACTCACTCCCACTTTACCCCCACCCACCCCCCACCCTTCTCAAAAGGGTGTATGAAATACTCGAATCTTAACTCTTTTTTTTCTGGTTTCTATTTTACTGGAGGGCGTAAGTATGATCCATGTACTTCTTAGCTTTTTTTTTCATGATAATTTTCTCTCCCGACGGAAGTGTTTTTGTCCGATCTACCATGATGTCCTTGTGTTTGTGTTAGCTGTCGGTGCATCGTATCATCATGTACAAATATTGATCTCATTATCGACTTGTGAAATGTGTAAAGTGTCTTCAGAGTTCTCTCTCTCTCTCTCTCTCTCTCTCTCTCTCTCTCTCTCTTTTCTTTCTTTCTCTTCTCTCTCTCTCTCTCTCTCTCTCTCTCTCTCTCTCTCTCTCTCTCTCTCTCTCTCTCTCTGTGTTTTCTTTCCGTACATTTTGTGTGTACACGATCCGCTGCGTCGTCGAGCATCAGTAAAACCGACATTCCTTTTCACCGAACGCTTGATTATTCATGTTTCTGCCTTCTCAACAAAGGGCAAAACAAAGCTATGTAAATGTTGTTTTCTAAACCAGTGTGTTTCTTTCATTGCCTTTCTAAGAAATGATTCGGGTTTTATCTGAATTAACAGACATATGTAGTATTAATGAGATAGATCGTGAGTAAACAAATGATTAAAAGAAAAAAAAGTTTTTAACAAAGCATACGATACAGACATACACACCCACATGCTCGTACGCGTGCTCCGACACTTGATCTTTCTAAAGAAGCCGATGGTCTCAATCCAGAATGACCATCGCAGACACCCTGCTTTTGAACGCGCTCTGAAGAGCTGCACAGTGTGAAAAACTTGATCTTCGTTTCCCAAATTGAGCAAGAGTATGAAACATCTTGGTCATTTACGCTCCAAACTTTCTCCGAACCCTGGAATTAATACAAGAAAATATTGAATGAGGCAGGGAAAAGCATGAACAGTAAATAGCAAGCAAGTAGGGTAACTCTTGCTAAATAGCAAACAAGTAGGGTAACTCTTGCTCTTATGATAATATTAAATGAGGCAGGGAAAAGCATGAACTGTAATTAGCAAACAAGTAGGGTAACTCTTGTTCTTATGATAATATCGAATGAGGCAGGGAAAAGCATGAACAGTAAATAGCAAACAAGTAGGGTAACTCTCGCTCTTACGATAAGTAATTTGGTTTGCCTGTTGTTTGGCGGACTCACTAACAATTTTTTTTTTAATTTCTTTCAATTTCCGCCTGCAGTCACTTACTTTGAAACAAACTTCCATTATCAATTAAATACACGCCCATAACTCCATACCAGTGATGCTCACGACAACCAATCGCTTCGCTGGTTTCTGCTAGGTGATTCGGTGTCGTAAGCAGCATTCGTTTGGAGTTAATGAGCGTGTAATTATTTCATCCTGGGAGCAAGAGTTACCCTACTTGTTTATTATATACTGGTATGAATAATAAGGAAGAACTGTTGTGGTTTTATACATGTTCTTCCATTCTTTCCGTGGGAAATGAACGTGGGGAAATTGTTGACGTTGACATAGTCTAGTTTTCAAAGACAGTGATCCCCACCATACAAAAAAGTTCCTGTTTTTGATGTATGTTTGTTGTACATATGTTGAAAAATGCTTGGCCTGATAGTTTCAATTTCAGAGAGAATGTAGAGTAAACATTACAAATCCGTCCTCCTTGAAATTGACCATATTCTCTCTTTCTTTCTTTCAGCCTGCTTTCCTTCTTCGGCTATGATTCCGAGGTTACCATCTGTGACATGTTTGTGTATGTCATCGTTTTTTAACCCACCGTCAATGTAGCCATACGTTGTCTTCGGAGATGATTTCTAAACAGATAACCAGTGTGGATTTGATTTTTTATTTTCGTATCATCCAACCCACCGACACATTATCGCCTATTCTTCTCTGAAAGGAGCAATGAGATTTCACGTGCGTGCAAGATGTTGTCTTACGCCTGGATTTACGCGCGGGACCTCGGTTTAAAGTCATATGTGAAGGACTAGGAGGGATCTGGAATAGGCACAGAAGTTAACTTCGAACATCATCTTCGTCATCGTCGTTGAATGTTCAGACTGAGACATTGACGGCTCGTATGAAGTTCACCGTCTGCCGCAGACTATCTGGAGACTGAATACCGTTTTCTATGAAGTCCACCGTCTGCCGCAGACTATCTGGAGACTGAATACCGTTTTCTATGAAGTCCACCGTCTGCCGCAGACTATCTGGAGACTGAATACCGTTTTCTATGAAGTCCACCGTCTGCCGCAGACTATCTGGAGACTGAATACCGTTTTCTATGAAGTCCACCGTCTGCCACAGACTATCTGGAGACTGAATACCGTTTTCTATGAAGTCCACCGTCTGCCACAGACTATCTGGAGACTGAATACCGTTTTCTATGAAGTCCACCGTCTGCCGCAGACTATCTGGAGACTGAATACCGTTTTCTATGAAGTCCACCGTCTGCCGCAGACTATCTGGAGACTGAATACCGTTTTCTAGCAGTGGTGTGCTGTGGACTAGGTTGCCGTTTTCATTCTGGAAGTGTGTACAGGTAGGTCTTCAGGATCATTCTGGAAGTGTGTTCAGGTAGGTCTTCAGGATCATTCTGGAAGTGTGTACAGGTAGGTCTTCAGGATCATTCTGGAAGTGTGTTCAGGTAGGTCTTCAGGATCATTCTGGAAGTGTGTTCAGGTAGGTCTTCAGGATCATTCTGGAAGTGTGTTCAGGTAGGTCTTCAGGATCATTCTGGAAGTGTGTTCAGGTAGGTCTTCAGGATCATTCTGGAAGTGTGTACAGGTAGGTCTTCAGGATCATTCTGGAAGTGTGTACAGGTAGGTCTTCAGGATCATTCTGGAAGTGTGTACAGGTAGGTCTTCAGGATGTGTTCTACCGTCACTGTGGGTGTGGACCACAGGGCCACATGGCTGGTGTCTCCAATGCGGAATTAGATGAACACGTGATGCTTGGGCTTACCGGAGCCCAGTTCTCAGCGGCTTCATGATGACTTGTTCTAGCCCAGAGCGCTGGTGGAAGGCTTCAGTGCTGTGGTCTGGGTGCTGCTGTAGCCAGCTTGCTCTTCGCTTTAACTTTTTAACAATGATTTGTGTTTCTTCACAGGAGAGTGGCTGATCCTGCTTGCTATACCTTCCCTTCCTTAACCCTCCCCCCCCCCCCCCCCCCCCCCCCCCCGTCTGTCTACTTCTTCGTTGTCAGTAATGTTACGACAGGAGATCCACTGGGCTGTGGTGGTGTCCTTGAACAGTTGTAGAGTAGTCATGGGCAGTAGGAGGTCATTTAGTACCTGATACTGAGGGTGCGAAGTGCCTGGAGGATTAACAATGCATCAGAGAAAATGACAACTCGGTCGTTAAGTTCTGTGCTTCTTCCTGTTTGTTTAGAAAGTGACTGCCATTCTGAAAGCTTCAGCTACCTGTTTGTAGTTAGTGGAGTATTGTCTGTGGCGGATGGCTTCACAGACTTTAGTTTCATCCTTCAGTTTAAACAGGATTCCTCCGCCTTCATTGCTTTTCAGTTGACCCAGCAGTGTGAGGATAGACTCAGCTGTCCATGGGATACTGTTCTTCAATGCACTGCAAGGTATGCGCTTTCTGCGCTGGTCTGGGTCTTCTTCAGGACTTGTGGTTCATACTAAATTCGATGTGGGAGGGGGAATGTTTTCTCCTCTTTACAGGTAGTGAGTTGACAGTGACTTGGTCATGTAGCTCATGATCTCTTGGTCCTTTCTCTCCATGACCCGGGTTTAATGAACGATGATTCCATCTGCATTGTGTTGGAGTCATCATCCTTTCATGCACAGGATCGTCATGAAGTCGCTTACTTAGCAGATGAAATGTCCAGTCTGACTCTCCCGGGTGGGGTTGGGACCTTGGACCGTGTGTCTAAATCCCTACTTCACGGACAAACCCCGTTCGCCACCATTGAATGACTGGATTTGGAGTGTGAAGAGCAGAGCACAGGAAGAAAGACTCTCTCCACTCAGAGCTCAGGAAGTCTGTCGTCCCTCCAGCATGGGGGTCAGCAGGTCAGCAAACGACAAGTGCTTTCCTCTTTTTTTTCTCATGAGGCTTGCAATTCGCTTTTGGTGACTCTGTGGAGAGGAGGTTCAAGTCCCATAGCCTGGTGTCCTTCAGGGTAGTAAGCTGTTTGTTGTTGTCCTTCTTCTTCCGCAGGCTGAGCTTTTCCTGAAACAGGTGCCCATTTACTTCTGGGTGAACGGTGTGCATTTTCAGGCCGTAACACTCTGACCGCACAGGTGCTTGCTTGACTCCAAGACTGTCAATTCCATCGTTACAGGCTCTCACCATTCACACATGACAAACCTTGCCACAGGATTGGAAACAACAAAAAGATTAAAAAAAAACTCTCCGAAATCGAATCGGCTCTCAAAAAAGATGATACTGAGCACTCGATAATGGAAACAGCAAGGGTTTTCTAATGAAGGATAGACTGAAATTGCCTTCAAATCAAAAGATTAAAGATTGAAAGGACACGGCAACCAGAAATAAAGTTCCTTCAGGATTAAGAAATAAAAAAGAACACTTTTCCCCCCAGAAATCCAAGGTTTAGAAATCGGGGCACCATGCTCCATGCTACATGTCAGGAAGGCTGAAAGGTTAATGCCGGACGCTGGAACAGAAACAATACTTCATCCAGGCCCTTGTGTCTTCATTTTCCTACCCGAAAGCGAAACAAACGTGTCTTTTTTGTTTCAAATCCGTCCTCGTAAAACTTCAACATCGAGTTATATCATAGACTTGGTTCAAAGGAGAAGGGATAGGAGGAAGCCTCTGTCTCCTGTGAGGGTTCTGCAGTCTGTGCGTCGTGCCAAGGAGAGCCCAGCGAACCGACAGCTGTTTCAGTCTGCACAGAGATCATCAGGGCTGCTGCCGGCTGATGATTATTAAAAAAGCGCTTCCGCACAAGTTTAAGTAACTCTCGGAAATCGGGTTGATCCTCTTGAAATTTTCAGACGCAGGTGATTTGTAGATTCTGCATTAGGAAGGATTTACAACGTGCTAGAAGATCAGTTTCCGCAAATTTCTCTGAAGATCAGTGCTCTCACATTGGAAGATCAGTGTTCTCACATTATTGGAAGATCAGTGTTCTCACAGAATTGGAAGATCAGTGTTCTCACAGTATTGGAAGATCAGTGTTCTCACATTATTGGAAGATCAGTGCTCTCACATTATTGGAAGATCAGTGTTCTCACATTATTGGAAGATCAGTTTCCCTGCATTATTGGATTACCAGTTTTCTCATATTATTTGAAGATCATTTTCCGTTCCTCACAGTTTTGGAAGATCAGTGTTTTCACATTATTGGAAGATCAGTGTTCTCACATTATTGGAAAATCAGTGCTCTCACATTATTGGAAGATCAGTGTTCTCACATTATTGGAAAATCAGTGCTCTCACATGATTGAAATATCAGTTTCTCCTGTCATTAGACCAGTTTGCTCACATTACTGGAAGATCAGTGTTCTCACATGATTGAAATATCAGTTTCTCCTCTCATTAGACCAGTTTGTTCACATTATTGGAAGATCAGGTTACTCACCTATTGGAAGATCAGAGTCTAAACGCAGTGTATTACCGTCTATATCCGTATTATATCGGAGAGAGAGGGTGAGGTGCTCCATCAGTTTTATTGCTTTTTAGACACTGAAAATTGAGTCTTACGTGCCAAGGAATATTGTTTACGTGTGTATGTATCTATCTGGCTGGCTGGCTATCTATCTGTCTGTCTGTTTGTCTGTCTGCCTGTCTCTGTCTGTTTGTCTGTCTGCCTGTCTCTGTCTGTTTGTCTGTCTGCCTGTCTCTGTTT
>CM065721.1:77625568-77663068 GCA_033310375.1 Conus canariensis
TGATGCATTCCACACTGAAAAAAGGAAGATGTTACAGGCTGGCATCTGATGCATTCCACACTGAACAAAGGAAGATATTACAGGCTGGCATCTGATGTATTCCACACTGAAAAAAGGAAGATGTTACAGGCTGGCATCTGATGCATTCCACACTGAAAAAAGGAAGATGTTACAGGCTGGCATCTGATGCATTCCACACTGAACAAAGGAAGATGTTACAGGCTGGCATCTGATGCATTCCACACTGAACAAAGGAAGATGTTACAGGCTGGCATCTGATGCATTCCACACTGAACAAAGGAAGATGTTACAGGCTGGCATCTGATGCATTCCACACTGAAAAAAGAGGAAGATGTTACAGGCTGGCATCTGATACATTCCACACTGAAAAAAGGAGGAAGATGTTACAGGCTGGCATCTGATGCATTCCACACTGAAAAAAGGAAGATGTTACAGGCTGGCATCTGATGCATTCCACACTGAAAAAAGAAGATGTTACAGGCTGGCAATCTGATGCATTCCACACTGAAAAAAGGAAAGATGTTACAGGCTGGCATCTGATGCATTCCACACTGAAAAAAGTGAAGATGTTACAGGCTGCATCTGATGCATCCACACTGAAAAAAGAAGATGTTACAGGCGGCATCTGATGCATTCCACACTGAAAAAAGGAAGAGTTACAGGCTGGCATCTGATGCATTCCACACTGAAAAAGGAAGATGTTACAGGCTGGCATCTGATCATTCCACACTGAAAAAAGGAAGATGTTACAGGCTGGCATCTGATGCATTCCACACTGAAAAAAGAGAAGATGTTACAGGCTGGCATCTGATGCATTCCACACTGAACAAAGGAGAAGATGTTACAGGCTGGCATCTGATGCATTCCACACTGAAAAAAGGAAGATGTTACAGCTGGCAATCTGATGCATTCCACACTGAAAAAAGGAAGATGTTACAGGCTGGCATCTGATGCATTCCACACTGAAAAAAGGAAGATGTTACAGGCTGGCATCTGATGCATTCCACACTGAAAAAAGGAAGATGTTACAGGCTGGCATCTGATGCATCCACACTGAAAAAAGGAAGATGTTACAGGCTGGCACTGATGCATTCCACACTGAAAAAAAGGAAGAGTTACAGCTCATTGAAGCAAACAACAAAGGAAGAGACAGGCTGACATTGAGCAAACCAACAAACAAACAAACGACAGGTGAGAGCATCACACAAAAAGAAATGACAGGCATGAGCATCCACACTAAACAAAAGGAAGTGAACAAGCAAACAAACATCACGACGTGCAAACAAACAAAAGAAAAACGACAGTGAACCAACAAACAAACAGAAACGACAGTGATAGCAAACAAACAAAAAGACAAAACGACAGTGAACCAAACAAACAAAGCAGAGACAAGCGACAGTGACCAACATAACAAACAGAAACGACAGTGATAGCAAACCAACAACGAAACAAAACGACAGTGAAGCAACAAACAAACAAAAAAACGACAGTGAACCAAACAACAAAAGCAAAACGACAGTGGCAAGCACCACAACAAAAAACAAAACGACAGTGAAGCAAACCAACAAACAAAAGACAGCGATGAAGCACACAAACAAAGACAAAAGCGACATGAAGCAACCAAACAAACAAAAGAAGATGATACAACGCACGATGCATACCACACTAAACAAAAGAAGTGTAAGCTGCAACACATCCACAAAAAAACGAAGGTGAACAGCAACGAAAAAAAGATCAACACATGAGACCACAAACAAACAAAGACAGTGACTAGCAAACCAACAACAAACAAAACGACAGTGACGCAAACCCAAACAAACAAACGACAGTGACAGACAACAACAACAAAACGACAGTGAAGCAAACAAACAAAAACAAAACGACATTGAAGCAAACAAACAAACAGAAAACGACAGTGGACACCAACCAAACAGAACAAAAGACAGTGAGTCAAACAAACAAACAGACACAACGACAGTGAACAAAACAAAAGACAGCGACGTGAACCAACAAAAAACGAAAAACGACATGATGCATCCAACGAAACAAACAAAAGACAGTGAACAAACAAACAAACAAAGACAGGACAAAACAGCAGACACGACAGTAAGCAACAACAAAAACAAAACGGCATGAAGCAACCAAACAAACAAAGAAAGTGAACCAAACAACAAACAAAAAACGACAGTGAACGCAAACCAAACAAAAACAAAACGACATGATGCAACCAAACAAAAGACAAAAGACAGTGAACAAACAACAAACAAAACGACAGTGAAGCCCAAACAAACAAACAAAACGACAGTGAACCAACAAACAAAAAAAACGCAGTGAACCAAACAAAAAAAAAAGACAGTGGACACGAAGCATCCAAACAAACAAACAAAACGACAGTGACACAAACAACAAAAAAGCGTGAAAACAGACACAATGCAACCAACTGAAACAAACAGAAAAAGACAGTGAAGCAACACAAACAAACAAAGCAGAAACAGCTGCATGAAGCAAACAACACAAACAACAAAACGACAGTGACCAACACAAAAAAGAAAAACGACAGTGAAGCAAACACAACAAACAAAAGAGTACAGGAAGACAACACGAAACAAACAAGACAACAACGGACAGTGCACAACAAACAAAGAAAACGACAGTGAAGCACAACAAACAACAACAAAACGACAGTGAACCAACAAACAAACAAACGACAGTGAACAAACAAACAACAACAAAACGACAGTAACCAACAAACAAACAGAAAACGACAGTGAAGCAACCAAACAACAAGACAATAACGACATGTGCCAACACAAACAAACAAAATACAAGCGACAGTGAAGCAACCAACACGAAAACAAGGAGATACAACGGCAATCGAAGCATTCCACATGAACAAACAGAAATACAGCGGCATCTGAGCACCACACTAAACAAAGCAAAAGACAGGTGCACTATGCATCCAACACATGAAAAAAGAAGACGTACAGTGCATCGAGCATCCAACAGAACAAACAGGAAATGTACAGGCGCATCTGATGCATCCACAACGAAAAAAGGAAAGAGTACAGCTGGACTGATACATTCCAACACTGAACAAAGAAATGTTACAGCTGCAACCTGATGCAATCCACAGAACAAAGAACGACAGTTACAGCGGCACGAAGCATCCACACTGAAAACAGAAGGAAGATGATTACAAGCTAGCACGAAGTGCAATCCAACGAAACAAAGAAAATGTACAGGCTGACATCAGCATTCCACACTGAACAAAGAAGAGTTACAGGCTGTCTGATGCATCCACACAAAAAAGCGAATGTTACAGCTGGATCTATGCAATTCCAACACTGAACAAAAGGAAGATGTTACAAGGCATGGCAATCAATCATCCACACTGAACAAAAACAGGAAAATTAAAGCGGCATCTGATGCAATCCAAACAAAACAAAGAAGAGTACAGTGGCACTGATGCAATACCAACACTGAACAAAGGAATGTACAGGTGAATCGAAAGCATTCACACTGAACAAAAGGAAGATGTACAGCTGGCATCTGATGCAATCCACACTGAAAAAAGGAAGAAGTTACAGTGGCAAACGATAGCAATACCACACTGTAACAAAAAAAATTTACAGCGCGGACTAGCATTCCACACTGAAAAAAGGAAGATGTTACAGCTGGCATCTATGCATTACCACAAATGAACAAAAGGAAGTGTACAACATCATGACAACACATGCAAACAAGAGACACGACTGTGCACCACACATGAACAAAACAAAAAAACGACAGTGAAGCAACACAAAAGACAAAACGACAGTGAACAAACAACAAACAAACACGACAGTGAACAAACAAACAAACAGACAAACGACACGTGAAGCATAACTAAACAAAGCAAAACGACAGTGAAGCACAATCAACACAAACAACAAAACGACAGATGAAGCAAACTAACAACCAACGACAGTGAAACAAACAAAAAACAGACAAACGGACAGTGAACAAACAAAAAACAAAACGACAGTGAAGCAAACAAACAAACGAAAAAAAGACAGTGAAGCACACAAACAAACAACAACAAACGACAGTGAACAAACAAACAAACAGAACAAAAACGACAGTGAAGCAAACAAACAAAGAAAACGACAGTGAGCAACACAAACAAACAAAGAAAACGGACAGATGAGCCAACACACAACAAACAACAAAACGACAGTGAACAAACAAACAAACAGACAAAACGACAGTGAAGCAAACAAACAAACATGCAAAACCAACAGGACCAAACAAACAAACAAACAAAACGACAGTGAACAAACAAACAAACAAACATCCAAAACGACAGTGAAGCAAACAAACAAACAAACATCCAAAACGACAGTGAAGCAAACAAACAAACAAACATCCAAAACGACAGTGAAGCAAACAAACAAACAAACATCCAAAACGACAGTGAAGCAAACAAACAAACAAACATCCAAAACGACAGTGAAGCAAAACACACAAAGAAAAAGAAACAAAACGACAGTAAAGCAAAACAAACAAACAACACACAGCAAAACGACAGCGAACAAACCAACCAAAACCAAACAAACAAAACGACAGCAAGCAAAACAAACCAACAAACACACAGGCAAAACACAGCGAACCAACCAACCAACAAACAAAAAAACAAACGACAGCAAAGCAAAACAAACAAGCAAACAGACAGGCAAAACCACAGCGAACCAACCAACCAACCAAACCAAACAAAACGACAGTGAAGCAAAACAAACAAAACGACAGCAAAGCAAAACAAACAAACAAACAAACAAACACGAACGATTCTGAAACAAACCAAACCAACGAAAACAAGGTACACTCAGAGAGAGTGACAAAAAAAAACAAAAAAAACAAAAAGCTGAAATTACTAGCTATGAATTTCCAGAATCCGTCGCATATGCAGAACAATGTTGACGACAGGAAGTGGTCGTCATTGCAAAGTCCGTAACAGTGAAAAGAAACAGCTGGTTGTGTCTGACAGCGTTTCCCTGTAGAGGGCGCCACCACGGGCCATGCAACCACAAGTTCCCGTGACCTTGACGACCCTGGAAGAACTGGACACGATCTCAGCACAAGCATGGAAGCAGAGAAGAACTCGCTCTGTGTTAGAAGAAGAAGAAGAAGAAGAAGAAGAAGAAGAAGAAGAAGAAGAAGAAGAGAATACCGATCAACTAGCTAAAGGAAAGGGAGAAGAGAAAAAAAATGGTAACTTTAAAGGGAGAGAATGTGGAGTGGGGAACTTGGGGGTATGGAAGCGTATGTGGGCTGCACACCAAAAAATCTGACCAACCAGTGCCTCCCCTCCACTCGCCCACTACCACCCCCCCCCCCCCCCCCACAAGTTCCCCCACACCCCCCCCCCCCCGGCTGTCAGTCCTACATGTCTATGTCAACACCCTGTGGAAACCCCCAAAGTTTTTACACACATCAGAACCATCAAAATGATGATGGCGGATGTTCAAAGAAAGAAGAAGAAAATCAATGCGCCAAGACCTTGCTTTAAGGAGTCGAGTATTTATAGACTGGCACAGTCAGATTGTTTTGAGAAATCTTATTGTGTCTGAATGTTGATTCTCCTCATTTTCTTTCATATGGCCATCAAGGTACAAGCCAGGTGGTTCCAAGCAGACAGATTAAGATCAAAGGAATGGGACTATTTGGACGTTTCCAGCTGGTGCAAAGATAGGGTCACGGGTGAGTGCAAAGGCCTGAAATGTGACGTCAAGGGGAAGATCATGTATTTGAAAATTGTTTGTGATTTCATCGGTGAAAATCCCCCAAAACAAGGGAAATAATCGGCGGAGAGTTGTTCTTTGATCAATTACCAGTTTAACAATGAAATGCAGGCTCAAATTCATGGCAGGCCTCAAAACGCTTACAAGAATTATATAGTGTTTTAGTGCAAAATCCTAATTGTAGCATGTGGCCTGTGTGTGTATGGGAGGGAAGGGGGGGGGGGAGGAGAAGGAAGGAGGGGGATCACCAGATAGGGTGTGATGCCCTCCATCAATGGATCTGGACTAAAGTCGCAATCTACCGAAAAAGATCGTATAATGCTGTCTGATTCATTATCTTAACCAACAGAATTTTCGCAAACTTTTTTTTTTTTTTTTTTTTGGGGGGGGGGGGGATTATCCTACATCCATATTGTGCCTAACAATGAGAGGACAAGTGACTGCTCCTTCGTTTTCATTGCCTTGATTGTTGTTTGTCTTGCATGAAGAAGATCAAAGAGGTCGAAACGCGTCGCGTTTCGTCTTGTCATTTCCACGTCTCTTTCGTTCGGCGGAATAGTACAACTTTCTTAAAACGTTTTTCTTAAATTCTCACCGTTGGGTCTTTCTTTTCATTTTTTTTTCTTTCTTAAGGGGAGGGGGGGGGAGGTTGGCTCTTGTCATGCGCGATGCTCCCTCAATGGCATTACTCATGACTCCCCTCTCCTCCTCCTCCTTCCCCGTTCCACTCCCCCTCTGCCACCACTCATTCTGGCCACACCTGTGACAGCCACACCAGAGAGGATCGTCCCTTCGTCACAAGCATCCAACAAAATCCGCCTGATTTCTAGAAGAAGAAGAAGAAGAAGAGAAGAAGAAGAAGAAGAAGAAGAAGAAGAAGAAGAAGAAGACGAAGAAGAAGACGACGACGACGACGATGACGACGACGACGACGACGACGATGAAGAAGAAGAAGAAGAAGACGAAGAAGAAGACGAAGAAGAAGACGACGACGACGACGATGACGACGACGACGACGAGAAGAAGAAGAAGGAGAAGAAAGAGGAGGAGGAGGAGGAGAAGCTACAGTCAACGGCTCACACAACTTGCAGATATTTGGTTATCCACCATGTTTTGGCGTGTAGCCGGCGTCACAGGGCGGACCTCGTATTGCCGGTGTGGTATGCTATCGACGCTGTCTTGTCAAAAACACTGCCAAGGAAGATCTAATGGCCTTTCCCCACACAGCAGCTTCTTATCCAAATCTTCAAAGATAACCTCCCTTTCAGAGACAACCTCTTTCGGTTAATGGTAAAGTGGTCTCGTGTTCACAACATAATTAATATATAGAAGAGAAGGAGGAGGAAAGAGAGAGAAAAGATTTACACACAAAACTTCAAAAGATAACCTCCCTGTCAGAGACAACTCTTTCGGTCAAATGGTAAAGTAGTCTCGTGTTCACAACATATATATATACATATATTTTTTTAATCCCCTTATGCAATGTCCCAGACACGCCGATCTTGTGACAGTAGTCCACAGTCTGTGTGGGCTATCAGACTGTTGAGGTGTAACCCTTGTCCACCATTTTACTACCGAGCACCTCATAACCATTGGTGTCGCTGCTTCTCATTAGGGGCATGTTACTGTATACGTATCAA
Source organism: Conus canariensis (assembly GCA_033310375.1). NCBI lineage: Eukaryota > Metazoa > Mollusca > Gastropoda > Neogastropoda > Conidae > Conus > Conus canariensis. The sequence continues at coordinate 77,633,007 of CM065721.1, forward strand.
TGGGGTTTAATCAAGCGAAAGTCCAACACTGTTCAGGTGAGAGATGAGAACAGTGGTACACACAAACACATGATTTACTTGCAAGCCACTGTGCGGGCGCTGCTCACACACATACACACACACGCGGGCGCACGCGTATGACATACAGACACACGTACTCTCTCTCTCTCCTCTCTCTCTCTCTCTCTCTATCTATCTACTCTCTCTCTCTCTCTCTCTCTCTCTCTCTCTCACACACACACACACACACACACACACACACACACACACACACACACACTGACTGAAACCATTTACTGTCATATTAACATATTGTTGTACTGACATTTAAAAACCATAAAATATTAATGAGAAACCAAAATAATGCAAATAACATTTGGATGACATAAAAATCATATAGGAAACTTAACAGGGAAACATTTAACATTTATAAGTATAAAATGATAAAAACAGAAATAGTCATTATAAAACAAATTACATCTTAACTGTCCTGAAAATTAAAAATCTCTCTCTCTCTCTCTCTCTCTCTCTCTCTCCACTCACACACACCACACACACACACACACACACACACACACACCACACACACACACACACCTCCATCACCCAAACACACACACTTTCCCCGAGATTGGCATTCAAAGGGAAACTACTCGTGATACCTTACAGCAAATACGTTTCTTCTTTCCCTTCCTGCTGTTCGCTAGCTCTGTCTTTTTTGTGTGCTCGTCTCCTGTGTGTGTGTGTGTGTGTGTGTGTGTGTGTGTGTGTGTGTGTGTGTGTGTGTGTGTGTGTGTGTGTGCCTGCCTGCCTGCCTGCCTGTGTCTGTGTGTGTTTTCTTTGCAAGTTTTCCTCAATAAATTACTCGTTCATTCGTTCATTCACAAACATCTAAAACTAGAATGCTTTGTCTGTTTGTATAGAAACCAGCCTGGACTGGAATAAGCTTAGATTCAAAGAAAAGGACGCGTCAGGCACGACTTTCTGAGGTGGCGCCTTCCACTCTGGAATTGTCCTTGGAGAGAGAGACAATTTCCGGTGCTGTGCCCGTCAGGTGGGATGGTGGAAGCAGCACGTGCAGCTTGTTGTTGTAGTTGTTGCTGTTGTTATTGTTGTTGTCATTGTTGTTTCCTAGTGCTTAGCTTGCTACTTGTTGCTTCGTTCATTTGAGTCAAGCGTTTGTCATCATGTTCGTTTGAGTGAAAATGCATGTCTGTATATAAATAAACATCATTCCTCCCAAAGCTTTTGGACAGCATCAACCCGTATTCAATGTTCAGTACTGGCACTGAACGAGAACTCATAGCGTTACTGTTGTGTGGAAGAAGAGAGATGGCCGCCACGCTGAGCATGGTATACTCCATCTCGGAGGAAGGAGCTCGCAACCAGCCTGATAAGATCTCCACTGGGCGCGACAGCTTTCGTCTGCTGGACCAGATAGCATTTTTTTTTTAAACTGAATTCACTCTCGAGGTGTTCCTCTTTCTTCTTCAAGCCAATGATTCCCCCCCCCCCCCCCCCCCCCCCCTTTTTTTTTTTTTTTTTTCTTTCCTTTCTTTTTTTGATTGTTCGGTTACTTTTCTTTTCAGTGTGGAAAGTAGGGGCACGTAACTAGCCTGATCAGATCTACACAACACAAACTGCCTGTCGTGTGCTGTGTCTCCTCATATTGACAACTTAGTAAGTCTAGAGAGGATAAAATGATTCTCGTTACCGTTTTCAATAAAAAGAAAATGCCTTTAAAATCATCACAGTAATCCCCGGCAATGCTTAATTTAACAATTCAAAAAAATGATAATTGTTGTAATGGAGTTTTTCTTCCCACTTTTCCACCCTTTGCTCCGCCTTCCCTCACCCCACTCTCTCTCTCTCTCTCTCTCTCTCCTCTCTCTCTCTCTCTCTCCTACACCACACACACACACACACACACACACACACACACACATACAGAGAGAGAGAGAGAGAGAGAGAGAGACAGCACGCGCAACACACGCACACACACCACACACCACACACACACACACACACACACACACACACAACTCACACAAGCCCCAGTCCCAAACCACCGGTACTAAATAGGTGAATGCTGCCAAATTGCACTGGCTTCCTCGGCGACCCAGTTCTGATGGTCTTTTGTTCTATAACTCACAAACCAGTCAGCTCTGACCCTTGCCCTACATACCGTAGCCTGGGTTTCCTCCTCTCTCTCTCTCTTCTCCATCATTTGGTCCCTCCTCCTTCTCTTCATCCCCTTCCTTCTTTTCCATTTTCATCTTCATTCGCTTCTTGTTCTGGTTCCTCTCCTTCTCTCCTCCTCCTCCATCTTCATCTTCTTCTCCTCCTCCTTCTTCTCTCCTCTCTCTCTCTCTCTCTCTCTCTCTCTCTCTCTCTCTGTCTTTTCTTCTTGTTCTCCTCTTCTTTTTCCCTTTCTTTCTTCTTCTTCCTCCTTCTCTCTCTCACTTCTTCTTTCTGTTCTTCCTTTTTGTCCTTCTTCTTCTTCTTACTTCTTCTTCTTTGGGAACCTACTTCTTATTCTTCGTTTTCTCATTCTTCTTCCTCCTCCTCCTCCTTCTTCCTTCTTCTCTCGTTCTCTCTCTCTTTCTGTCTCTCGCTCTCTCTCTCTCTTCCCCTCCCCCCCCCCCCCCCCCCCTTTCCTCTTCTTCTTCTTTTTCTTCTTCTTCTCTCCATTACTGATGTGGGCCCACCATTCAGCGTGTTTTGTGGTCCACTGATCACTGTAATCCGCGGAGCAAAAGACTCGCACCCCTTCACCAAAGTTCCCTCCCTCTTTGACCACAGTGGGCCTTTTTCACCCCACCCCAAGACACTATAGTCTGCAGTCCCCCCCCCCCCCCCTCCCCCTTCGAAATGTTTGTAGTTCTGCTCAGAAGAAGACGGCGGGGTGGAGTGCGGATGGGGAAACAAAATGAGCAAGAGTGGGAAAAAAAAAACATGAAAAAAGGGAAGGGGAATGGAGGAGAAAAAAGAACAACATGAAGAAAGGGAAGGGGAATGGAGGAGAAAAAAGAACAACATGAAGAAAGGGAAGGGGAATGGAGGAGAAAAAAGAACAACATGAAAAAAGGGAAGGGGAATGGAGGAGAAAAAAGAACAACATGAAAAAAGGGAAGGGGAATGGAGGAGAAAAAAGAACAACATGAAAAAAGGGAAGGGAATGGAGGAGAAAAAAGAACAACATGAAGAAAGGGAAGGGGAATGGAGGAGAAAAAAGAACAACATGAAAAAAGGGAAGGGGAGTGGAGGAGAAAAAAGAACAACCTGAAAAAAGGGAAGGGGAATGGAGGAGAAAAAAGAACAACATGAAAAAAGGGAAGGGGAATGGAGGAGAAAAAAGAACAACATAAAAAAGGGAAGGGAAATGGAGGAGAAAAAGAACAACATGAAGAAAGGGAAGGGGAATGGAGGAGAAAAAAAAAACAACATGAAGAAAGGGAAGGGAATGGAGGAGAAAAAAGAACAACATGAAAAAAGGGAAGGGGAGTGGAGGAGAAAAAAGAACAACCTGAAAAAAGGGAAGGGGAATGGAGGAGAAAAAAGAACAACATGAAAAAAGGGAAGGGGAATGGAGGAGAAAAAAGAACAACATGAAAAAAGGGAAGGGGAATGGAGGAGAAAAAAGAACAACATGAAAAAAGGGAAGGGGAATGGAGGAGAAAAAAGAACAACATGAAGAAAGGGAAGGGGAATGGAGGAGAAAAAAGAACAACATGAAAAAAGGGAAGGGGAATGGAGGAGAAAAAAGAACAACAAAAACAAAAAATTATGGAGAAGAGGAATAAGAACAACAAAATAAGAAGACGACGACGATGATGATGACGATGACGACGATGATGATAATGATGATGATGATGATGACGACGACGACGACGACGATGATGATAATGGTGGTGGTGGTGGTGGTGACAGTGGTGTTGGTGGCGGTGATGGTGATGATCGGTGGTGATGGTGGTAGTGGTGGTGATCGGTGGTGATCGTGGCAGTGATGGTGGTAGTGGTGGTGATCGGTGGCTGGTGTGGTGAAACAGAGGAAGAACAACAACAAACGTATCCAAACAAGAGGGGGACAAAACGAATAATAAGAACAATAACATTATCCAAAAGAAGTATGGCATATTGACGACAACGACGACGACGACGATGATGATGATGATGATGAGGGCGACGACGACCACGACGACGACGACGATGATGATGATATGAGAGATGATAGATGAAAATAATAATAAAAGTATCAAAAAATAAGAGTGGGGTTGAGGAGGAGAGAAACACTATACAGAATAAAATCATGCAGTAGAAAAACAGGATGATGACGTTGCTGCTGCTGTTGCTGCCGCTGCTGAGGAGGAGGAGGAGAAGGAGGAGAAGCAGGATGCTCATGATGATGAGGATGATAATGAGGAGGAGGAGGAGGAACATTTAACAACATCAAACACAAAAGGTATGGAGGGTAGGCGGATGGGGGGGGGGGGGGGAGAGAAAATGAAGAAGAAGATGATGATGATGATGATGATGATGATGATGATGATGATGATGATGATGAATGATGACGACGATGACGACGACGACGACATGATGAGAGGTTCACGCACTGAAATGGGCTGTGTAGTCACTAAGAGGGAAAAAAAAAGAGAAAAATAAGGAAAAAGAAAGAAGAAGCAAAATTCCAAAGGAGAAGAATCAAAAGAACAAGAGCACAAAAAGGAAGAAAAGAAGAAAGAAAGAAAAAAAAAAAAGAAGAAAAACTACAAGAAAACGAAGGGGTGTTTACACAGCCTTCTCGTGGACTCGTAGACGAAGTGGAAACTGCCTGCCCCCTTTAAACTCACCAATCACAACCATTGACCGCCGACTTACTGATGAATCACCGAGTCCGTCAAGCGACGAAGATGGGGAGGGGGAGGGGGAGGGTGGGCGGGGGATGGTAAAAGAAGGTCAGGGAAGTTCAGATTTCGACTCGAAGCTCCTCTAACTTTTGTGAACTCTCCCACCCCCGCTCTATCCCTCCTCACCCCATCTCTCACACACATACACATTCCCCAACACCTACCGCCATCTTCCCACACATAGGCTTTCGTGGGAATATTCGTCTGTGTGTGTGTGTGTGTGTGTGTGTGTGTGTGTGTGTGTGTGTGTGTGTGTGTGTGTGTGTGCACAAAGAGTAGATTTTGTGTGCACAAAGAGTAGATTTCGTTAGCATGTAGTTAAGGAGTGATCGTTCCTTCGCATGGGGGCGCTGCCGTCGATTTGTGGTTTCTACAATCAGTAAGATGTGATATTGGTGTACCTTGCTCAGCTGGTCGGGGGGGGGGGGGGGGGGGGGGGGGGTCAATGCTGGTTGTTCCTTCGTTCCCTTTCCCTCGGAATTTTTTTTTTATATTATTATTATTTAAAGATAGGGTGAGGGAGAAGTCGAGCCCAACAGATGTAGGTGTGTGTGTGTGTGTGTGTGTGTGTGTGTGTGTGTGTGTGTGTGTGTGTGTGTCTGTGTGTCTGTGTGTCTGTGTAAGAGGGAGAGGGTTAAAGGCGATTTATTCACTTCCGATTCCCCCGCCAGCGCCAGTTCTTCATCAGAATCTTTGTCCACCCATCAGAATCTTTGTCCACCCATCAGAATCTTTGTCCACCCAAGAAGCTTCCGATTTATTCCAGCTTGCTTCTTCATCAGAATCTTTGTCCACCCAAGAAGCTTCCGATTTATTCCAGCTTGCTTCTTCATCAGAATCTTTGTCCACCCAAGAAGCTTCCGATTTATTCCAGCTTGCTTCTTCATCAGAATCTTTGTCCACCCAAGAAGCTTCCGATTTATTCCAGCTTGCTTCTTCATCAGAATCTTTGTCCACCCAAGAAGCTTCCGATTTATTCCAGCTTGCTTCTTCATCAGAATCTTTGTCCACCCAAGAAGCTTCCGATTTATTCCAGCTTGCTTCTTCATCAGAATCTTTGTCCACCCAAGAAGCTTCCGATTTATTCCAGCTTGCTTCTTCATCAGAATCTTTGTCCACCCAAGGAGCTTCCGATTTATTCCAGCTTGCTTCTTCATCAGAATCTTTGTCCACCCAAGGAGCTTCCGATTTATTCCAGCTTGCTTCTTCATCAGAATCTTTGTCCACCCAAAGGAGCTTCCGATTTATTCCAGCTTGCTTCTTCATCAGCTCTCGAGGTGAACGAACGCGACAAAGAATCGTTTTTAATCAGGGAAAGGAGTAAGCACAAAACAGGCTTTTCTTTCACATCTTCTCCTCATAGAAGAAAAACAAAAAGGTAATAATAAGCGACTTCAAAAATGAATGAACTATCTAGACAACGAAAAGGACACTAACATGACCCAAATCGCAATCCAAAAATAACGCAATCAACTTTTTTTTGAAAAGGGACTTTGTAAAAACATCTTTTTTTAATGAGAAAGGGAACGTTACAGAGACGGAAAGACAGTGCTTTCGCTTGACTACGTTCGGCCTATGATGTGTTCTAGCTTCTTCTTTTAAACCCTTCTTCCCCGCATTATCTATCTTGCTACTCATTGCACGTTTCATTCCCAGTTTACAGGAACAACACCCCCCCCCCCCCCCCAACCACCGCCTGACCCCGCTTTTGTTATGACGATCCACAATCGTGCTTTATCCCGTTGTGTCGTAGGATGCTCCTCTAGGTGCCAGTCCTTTTCCTGCGAGTGGTCGGAGCGCTTTTCTTCACATGCCGGCCCAGTGTGGACTAAACTGGATTGGGGGGGGGGGGGGGGGATGGAAATGGGAACTCGTGTCCTTGCTTCCTTCCCCTTTAGTTCGAGTCTCGCCGTAGCCTCCCTAAAGTTGATGAATCCTGTTTGATGTTCGTGAGGTCGGATGCTTGTGTAGGCTGGGGAGTGTTGTTGTTGTGACGTGCCGGTGGAGTTTGTACAACAGTCTTTGTGCTTGATTTGGCTGCTCCTGGCTTGACGTTTTCAGTTTATCGTATAGCATTTCCTGTCATTTTGCTGGCTGTTGCGTGCTTTTGTTATTACGATTACTATTATTATTACTATTATTCTCCCCCGTTCCTCTCCTCTCTTCTTCTCCCCCCGCGTCCCCTCCCCCCATGCACACTGTTGTTGTTGTTTTTTTCTTTTTATCTTGTTTCTGTATTAGCAAAAACAGATACAAGCAGAGGCAGCCGAAAAGATTTCCAGCTGGATCTGGTCGAGGAGGAACAAAAGTGAACTTCATGAGGCTTCAATTTCCCCACTTAAAACAGATGTCCGTTCGCAGTTGGGCAAGACACCCATCCAAAAGTTGTGGGTTCGAATCCCGGCGGCGCCAGTAATTTTTTTTTTTTAAATGGCAGTAGAGGGGCACCTGGGAGACAAGACCTCTATGCAGCCCGGCTCCCTTGGAGCGTAAGGAGCTGAAGGTCAAAACACTTGTCTGTTCTTCTCTCAAGACCTGCTGTCGAACTCTTCTTAGAGTTTCTTCCTAATAATAGTAATAATAATAACGTACATTTATAGAGCGCCCTTTCTCACTAGAGCTCACAGCGCTTTACAATATTTAACTATAAACATGTCAAAAACAAAAATCACTATACAAAACCATAAACCCTGTCACCTCATCAATTATGACAATGAACATAGCAAGGAGAGGGGGGGTGCTGGCCAACCAACATTGACACCACACACACACACGCGCGCGCGCGCACACACACACACACACACACACACACACACACACACACACACACACACACGCACGCACGCACCACACACACACACACACACACACACACACACCACACACACACACACACACACACACACACACACACATACACACACACACACTGTCAGTTTCCAAGTATAACACTTACAACACGTAACGCAATTACACATCCAATAACAGGACAAAAATGTTTTCTATAAAAAAAATTCCTTGAACAGATGGGTTTTGAGTGCAGAGCGGAAAGCAGAGTCAGTTTTGGCAGAGCGGATCGAAAGTGGGAGAGAGTTCCAACCTGCTGCTTTGATTTGGACAGAGTCAGTAAAAGGATGGAATGAGACCCTTGAGAAAAAAGTTAGTTTAAAGAACCACATTGAGGCTTAACGTCCACACCCATTTACAAGTTTGTTTCATCAAGGAGCGTCACTGCGTGCGGACCAGTCCATATACGCTACACCACATCCGCCAAGTTTTGAGACCACACTGCGCATGATTTAAAGCTGATGGATCAATGAATTAATGACTAAGATGAGATAATTGAAGAAGAGGGTCTCGTGGCTACGACTTAGCAGGTGTCTGACCTAAGCATTAGCCCAACGCGCTGGTCAGACCGTCTATAATAGCATGGAGACGAGAGTAACCATGTAAAGGGGAACAATCTTACACTACACAGCACCACCAGAACGGCAACACGTGAGCAGCGAAAATGCCAAGTTTTGTGTAGTTCATCAACATGATCCGAACTCGCAGTGAGCCTGAATAGCTCAGTTCATAGACCGCCGGATACGTGATCCTGAGGTTCGAATCTCCGATGGGCCGTTTTGGAGCAGGGGGACGTTTCCTCAAATTGATATTGACTGATCTGCGACACACACACACACACACACACACACACACACACACACACACACACACACACACACACACATACGTATGCACGCAAGCAAGGAAGCACACACACACACACACACACACACACACACACACACACACACACACACACACACAACACACACACACACAACACAACACCACACCACACACACACACACACACACACACACACACACACACACACCACACACAAGACAACTGATACGAGGCGATAACACAGACCTACTTTGCTTAGACATGCGAGACAAAAAGCAAAAATAGAAGAAATAGGGAAATAAAAAACGGAAAGACAGAAAAAGCAAAAAATCAACAACAAAAAAAGCAGACGACCTGGACAACTGGACTGTTGTAGAATCACCGATATATGCGAGAGATAGATGGAAGAACGACAAGAGGCAACGTGAGCGGATGGTGTGGGCGAGTGATTAGTACAGGAATGTGGAGGGGTAGGGGTATGAAAGGGACTGGCGAGACCAACATGAAGATCGATAGGGCGAAACGCGCTGACTTTATCCACAAATTTTGAACTTGTTTGCCTGACCATGCAGCAAAATTAGAGGGGAGGACGCGGGGCTGGTTAGGTCAGGATAATGGAAGTAGAGAAGTAGAAGACGGCTAGATGTGGTATGGGGAACTACAGCGTGCTCTGTTCGCCGTTGCCAACTTGTTATGGAGAGGGGGAGCGGTCGGGGATACTCCACGCTAACTCGCGTTTTGTTCCAACCTTATCTCCCTGTATTCCACTCTTCCTTAAGTGAAACAGTAAGTAAATAAATATAAAAGTCATCATCATATAATAATGATGATAATAATAATGAAAATAACAATAATAATAACAATATGAATGATAATAATGATAATAACATTTGCAATAATGTTAAGAATAACAATGATAATGATAATCATGATTGTGATTATAGTAATAACTCGCCGTCGTCATAAATCACTTTAGCCTTTTGTACAATTATTTGCCGCTCTGCTCATGCGGAAAACCGATGCATCATTTCAATTTCTCTCTCACTCACTACTTGATTAAGCAACCAAAGCTTTTTGTTACTTCGTATTATCCAGACTTGGCGATTGAAATTCACGACCGTGTGCGTCAGTCCACTGTGGATTAAATTCACGACTGCATGTGCCTGTCGATTGTGCATTAAATTCACGATTGCTGTCCACTGTGCATTAAATTCACTATTGTGTGTGCCTGTCCTTTGTGTATTAAATTCACTATTGTGTGTGCCTGTCCACTGTGCATTAAATTCACTATTGTGTGCGCCTGTCCACTGTGCATTACATTCACTATTGTGTGCGCCTGTCCACTGTGCATTAACTTCACTATTGTGTGTGCCTGTCCACTGTGCATTACATTCACTATTGTGTGTGCCTGTCCTTTGTGCATTAAATTCACTATTGTGTGTGCCTGTCCACTGTGCATTAAATTCACTATTGTGTGTGCCTGTCCTTTGTGTATTAAATTCACTATTGTGTGTGCCTGTCCACTGTGCATTAAATTCACTATTGTGTGTGCCTGTCCACTGTGCATTAACTACACTATTGTGTGTGCCTGTCCTTTGTGTATTAAATTCACTATTGTGTGTGCCTGTCCACTGTGCATTACATTCACTATTGTGTGTGCCTGTCCACTGTGCATTACATTCACTATTGTGTGTGCCTGTCCTTTGTGTATTAAATTCACTATTGTGTGAGCCTGTCCTTTGTGCATTAAATTCACTATTGTGTGCGCCTGTCCACTGTGCATTAAATTCACTATTGTGTGTGCCTGTCCACTGTGCATTAAATTCACTATTGTGTGTGCCTGTCCACTGTGCATTAAATTCACTATTGTGTGTGCCTGTCCACTGTGCATTAAATTCACTATTGTGTGTGCCTGTCCACTGTGCATTAAATTCACTATTGTGTGTGCCTGTCCACTGTGCATTAAATTCACTATTGTGTGTGCCTGTCCACTGCATTACATTCACTAATGTGTGTGCCTGTCTTTTGTGTATTAAATTCACTATTGTGTGTGCCTGTCCACTGTGCATTAAATTCGCTATTGTATGTGTCTGTCCACTGTGCATTACATTCACTATTGTGTGTGTCTGTCCTTTGTGTATTAAATTCACTATTGTGTGTGCCTGTCCACTGTGCATTAAATTCACTATTGTGTGTGCCTGTCCACTGTGCATTAAATTCACTATTGTGAGTGCCTGTCCACTGTGCATTAAATTCACTATTGTGTGTGCCTGTCCTTTGTGTATTAAATTCACTATTGTGTGTGCCTGTCTTTTGTGTATTAAATTCACTATTGTGTGTGTCTGTCCACTGTGTATTAAATTCACTATTGTGTGTGCCTGTCCACTGTGCATTAAATTCACTATTGTGGGTGCCTGTCCTTTGTGTATTAAATTCACTATTGTGTGTGCCTGTCCACTGTGCATTAAACTTACTATTGTGGGTGCCTGTCCTTTGTGTATTAAATTCACTATTGTGTGTGCCTGTCCACTGTGCATTAAACTTACTATTGTGGGTGCCTGTCCTTTGTGTATTAAATTCACTATTGTGTGTGCCTGTCCACTGTGCATTAAACTTACTATTGTGGGTGCCTGTCCTTTGTGTATTAAATTCACTATTGTGTGTGCCTGTCCACTGTGCATTAAATTCACTATTGTGTGTGCCTGTCCACTGTGCATTACATCCACTATTGTAGTGACTGTCCACTGTGCATTAAATTCACTATTGTATGTGTCTGTCCTTTGTGCATTTAATTCATTATTGTGTGTGTCTGTCCTTTGTGCATTAAATTCACTATTGTGTGTGCCTGTCCACTGTGCATTAAATTCACTATTGTGTGCGCCTGTCCACGGTGCATTACATTTACTATTGTATGTGTCTGTCCTTTGTGTATTAAATTCACTATTGTGTGTGCCTGTCCACTGTGCATTACATTCACTATTGTGTGTGCCTGTCCACTGTGCATTAAATTCACTATTGTGTGTGCCTGTCCACTGTGCATTAAATTCACTATTGTGTGTGCCTGTCCACTGTGCATTACATTCACTATTGTGTGTGCCTGTCCACTGTGCATTACATTCACTATTGTGTGTGCCTGTCCACTGTGCATTAAATTCACTATTGTGTGCCTGTCCTTTGTGTATTAAATTCACTATTGTGTGTGCCTGTCCACTGTGCATTAAATTCACTATTGTATGTGTCTGTCCACTGTGCATTAAATTCACTATTGTGTGTGTCTGTCCTTTGTGTATTAAATTGACTGTTGTGTGTGCCTGTCCACTGTGCATTAAATTCACTATTGTGTGTGCCTGTCCACTGTGCATTACATTCACTATTGTATGTGTCTGTCCTTTGTGCATTAAATTCACTATTGTGTGTGCCTGTCCACTGTGCATTAAATTCACTATTGTGTGTGCCTGTCCACTGTGCATTACATTCACTATTGTATGTGTCTGTCCTTTGTGCATTAAATTCACTATTGTGTGTGCCTGTCCACTGTGCATTACATTCACTATTGTGTGTGTCTGTCCACTGTGCATTACATTCACTATTGTGTGTGTCTGTCCACTGTGCATTACATTCACTATCATGTGTGTCTGTCCACTGTGCATTAAATTCACTATTGTGTGTGCCTGTCCACTGTGCATTACATTCACTATTGTGTGTGCCTGTCCACTGTGCATTACATTCACTATTGTATGTGTCTGTCCACTGTGCATTAAATTCACTATTGTGTGTGTCTGTCCTTTGTGCATTAAATTGACTGTTGTGTGTGCCTGTCCACTGTGCATTAAATTCACTATTGTGTGGTGCCTGTCCACTGTGCATTACATTCACTATTGTATGTGTCTGTCCTTTGTGCATTAAATTCACTATTGTGTGTGCCTGTCCACTGTGCATTAAATTCACTATTGTGTGTGCCTGTCCACTGTGCATTACATTCACTATTGTATGTGTCTGTCCTTTGTGCATTAAATTCACTATTGTGTGTGCCTGTCCACTGTGCATTACATTCACTATTGTGTGTGTCTGTCCACTGTGCATTACATTCACTATTGTGGTGTCTGCACTGTGCATTACATTCACTATCATGTGTGTCTGTCCACTGTGCATTAAATTCACTATTGTGTGTGCCTGTCCACTGTGCATTAATTCACTATTGTGTGTGCCTGTCCACTGTGCATTACATTCACTATTGATGTGTCTGTCCACTGTGCATTAAATTCACTATTGTGTGTGCCTGTCCACTGTGCATTACATTCACTATTGTGTGTGCCTGTCCATGTGCATTAAATTCACTATTGTGTGTGCCTGTCCACTGTGCATTAACTTCACTATTGTGTGTGCCTGTCCTTTGTGTATTAAATTCACTATTGTGTGTGCCTGTCCACTGTGCATTAAATTCACTATTGTGTGTGTCCTGTCCTTTGTGCATTAACTTCACTATTGTGTGTGCCTGTCCACTTGTGTCATTAAATTCACTATTGTGTGTGCCTGTCCACTGTGCATTAACTTCACTATTGTGTGTGCCTGTCCTTTGTGTATTAAATTCACTATTGTGTGTGCCTGTCCACTGTGCATTAAATTCACTATTGTGTGTAGCCTGTCCTTTGTGCATTAAATTCACTATGTGTGTGCCTGTCCACTGTGCATTAAATTCACTATTGTGTGTGCCTGTCCTTTGTATTAAATTCACTATTGTGTGTGCCTGTCCACTGTGCATTAAATTCACTATTGTGTGTGCCTGTCCTTTGTGCATTAAATTCACTATTGTGTGTGCCTGTCCACTGTGCATTAAATTGTTTATTGTGTGTGCCTGTCCTTTGTGCATTAAATTCACTATTGTGTGTGCCTGTCCACTGTGCATTAAATTCACTATTGTGTGTGCCTGTCCACTGTTGCATTAAATTCACTATTGTGTGTGCCTGTCCACTGTGCATTAAATTCACTATTGTGTGTGCCTGTCCACCTGTGCATTAAATTCACTATATGTGTGGCCTGTCCACCGTGCATCATCATATTCACTATGTGACCTCCAACCTCACTGCTCGCATTAAATCTGACCACTTACTGGTGCTTCCCACGAAGAAAAGATTCAACACTCAAACTCATCGCGATTTTCAACCACAATTCTACGGTACCACGAAGCAAAGAATTCAACACAAATTATCGCTTTCAAGCCACAATTTCTCCGGAACCACGAAGGAAAGAATTCAACACAAATTATCGCTTTAACCACAATTTCTCCGGAACCACGAAGAAAGAATTCAACACAAAATTATCGCTTTCAACCACAATTTCTCCGGAACCACGAAGCAAAGAATTCAACACAAAATTATCGCTTTAAGCCACAATTTCTCCGGAACCACGAAGAAAGAATTCAACACAAAATTATCGCTTTAACCACAATTTCTCCGGAACCACGAAGCAAAGAATTCAACACAAAATTATCGCTTAAGCCACAATTTCTCCGGAACCACGAAGCAAAGAATTCAACACAAAATTATCGCTTTCAACCACAATTTCTCCGGAACCATGAAGGAAAGAATTCAACACAAAATTATCGCTTTAACACAATTTCTCCGAACCACGAAGGAAAGAATTCAAACAAAATTATCGCTTTAAGCCACAATTTCTCCGGAACCACGAAGGAAAGAATTCAACACAAAATTATCGCTTTCAACCACAATTTCTCCGGAACCACGAAGGAAAGAATTCAACACAAAATTATTGCTTTAAGCCACAACAATTTCTCCGGCTTATTCCCCCCTTATGTTAGGTATGCAATCATAGATTCAGGATGAAAAAGGACCGGCACTTACTATTAAGATTTGGACCATTCCTCATGGCCTTCATCAGTTTAGTAAAAAAAAAAAAAAAAAATTGTGGATGGCCGGCTTTTGTTGGTTGTTGACGTGGGTATGGGTCTCAGGCACGTAGGAGGTTATCACCCATGCCTCACCCATGTCCCCCCCCCCCCCCCCCCCCCCCCCCCCTTTATCAGGCTTCGTTTTGACTGTCATATTTCAATGAATTCTTTGAATTTTTCTCAAGAATACAAGTTCTGTATCAACGATGAGATGGCAAGTCAGTCAGGTGACCGTTTTGCCTTCACATGTTAACTCGCAGAGGATTTTTATATCTTATGATATGTTCACCGGGTATTTTCTTATCGTCGACTTGCCATTGTAGTCTGCTCACTAATGTCAAATTAACGAAGTTCCCGGCGTGTTTTAGGTGTATTTTAAAGGGTTATGTGTATGATTTTTTTTTTTTGATGGCTTTAAGAGTTGACTTCAACGCGGTGACAGCCCTGATATGGCCCTTTGCGGTCGGCTGGGCTACAAACAACATTACCTCAGTTTAAGAAATGCAGTAAGAAATGCAAGACCATATACTCTATAAATTCTCATGACTGCAATATGGGCTGGATTAGTCCGTCGACAAGAACACTTGAAACCAGATTCCGTGAACATGTCACAAAGTTAAAATCTACTGCATGTGAACATGTACAAGAATGGCCCTGTTGAAACCGCACAATAGACAGAAATCATTTACATAACCGTTAATCGTAAAAACGAAAAGCCGACCAACCAGGCTGACCCGTTATAAACAGATCAGTTACATATCACTGTGGAGGTTGATCAGTCAGTTGGTTCTGAAAGCTTACACAATGGTCTCTTTCCGTTTCCTTTTTCTCTTTTTTTTTTTTTTTTTTTTTTTTTTGTTCATTTCTTTCTTTCTTTGTGTCTTCCCTTGTTCTGTTCCTTGCAAGCATGTACAGTTCTCTGCTCATTTCTGGCGTTTTCGTTCCTCGTGGGATTATTGATTACGAATATTTATTAGAGAAGTGAGGGGAAGAGGTGTGTGTGTGTGGTGTGTGTGTGTGTGTGTGTGTGTGTGTGTGTGTGTGTGTGTGTGTGTGTGTGTGTGCGTGTGTGCGTGCGTGCGTGCGTGCGTAGGCGCGCGCGCGCGCGCGCTCTAGAAGAAAGGCGAAGGGAAGGAGAGAAAATGGAAGGGTAGGGACAATAAGAGAGAGAGAGAGAGAGAGAGAGAGAGAGAGACTGTGCTTTGTGCAATGTCGGCGTTGCCTATACGTAACGACTAACGTTTGTATAATTGTTCACCAGCCCTTATGCAGATAATCAGGATACTTATTTTCACACACGCCTCGCCCACAGCGGATCAGCAAGGGGGGGGGGGGGGGGGGGGGGGGGGGGCTGGCAGAACGGGGGAGGGGGGAGGGAAATGAGGGAAGGAGATAGGGGCAGAGGGGTGGGTGTGTAACAAGATCAGAAGGGAGGTTGTTTGTGGCAACACAAGATTGCAAAACTGTAACATCAGCATGCGCTCATGACCTACGCACAGGTATTACGTGATTTGCTTCATGTGGCTGATTATGTAGTCCCCCCCCCCTCCCCCTATTTAGTCCCCCCTCCCCCTCTCCCTCCCCACCCCCCTTCTTCCCCCATCCTCCCTCCCAGTACTATATGGGTGTTGGATGTGAGGGGTGGGGGGTGGGGAGGGATTAAAGGGGATGGGACGAAGGGCTGAGGTGATCGTGACGGTGATCACGATAGAAATGATGTTAATGGAAGTCGTTGGTGGCGGCTCTGACGTATGCCAGCTTGTGTCCGTTCGTCACTAGTTCACTTGTACCCATCACAATTGGGTTCATCGTGTCCGTAGCATCACAGCCGAGGTTCTCGTGTAATCAACAACCCAGGCCCCCCACGCACCCACACCCGCCCCACCCCCCACAATTTGCTGGCACCCCTGCTCCCCCTCCGATCCTCCCTCTCTCTCTCACCGCCATTTCTTCAGCCCCCCCCCCCCCCCCCCCCCCCCCCCCCCAACAAACGCGTACACAAATTTGGAATACGAAAAAA
The DNA here is from genome assembly GCA_033310375.1 of Conus canariensis. Lineage (NCBI taxonomy): Eukaryota > Metazoa > Mollusca > Gastropoda > Neogastropoda > Conidae > Conus > Conus canariensis. Next base: position 77,649,517 of record CM065721.1, read on the forward strand.
AAAAAAGCTGAGAATGCCGAGAAGAGATGAGAGCGTCGCTCTCTCTGGTGGAGTTACTGGGCACAGGCCTGCTCCCTGCACACACACACACACACACACCAGCGCGCGCGCGCGCGCGCGCACATGTACGTTCCTACGTGTGGGTGCGCCGAGCAAGTGAGACCACAGGCGTGTGTGCTGCTTACCTACCCTGTAGCCCAACTGCTCGAAATAGTGTAAAGATCAGACCCCAAAAAATGTACGAGCCAGTGTCGGTAGACACGTGCCCGGCTTATGCCGATGACGATGGCTGCGACGATGACAACAATAACGACAACGACCACGACGACAACCATGACGACGACGACGACGACAATAACGACGACGACGACCATGACGACGATGACGATAACGACGACCATGAAGAGAATAACGAAGACCACGACGACGACCATGACGACGATGACGATAACGACGACCATAACGAGACAATAACGAAGACCACGACGACGACCAGGACGACGACAATTAAAACAATAACGATGACGACAATAACGACGACGACAACTACAATAACAACGACAATAACGACGACGACAACTACAATAACAACGACAATAATAACAACGACAATGACAAGAACGACGACGACAACAACAACGACGACGACGACAACGACGACGAGGAGGAGGATTGTGGTAGTGGTGGTGGGTGGTGGGTGGTGGTGGTGTACCTTTTTCACCATCAACTTGGCTCCCTAAGCGGGTTTTAGGTAGCCATCCCACCATGACTGGCTACATACTGTGTGACTGGCTACCGACAAGGTGACCGGCCACCGCAACGTTTTTGAGAATGGCTACTTTCAACGTGACACGCTACTCGATGCTGACAGTCTACTTAAACCATGTCTATTTTGAGGGTGACATGCTACCCGATGAGGACCATCCACTGCAGTATCCAGCACCACGGCTACTTAAATCCAGTACCACAGCATATTCAGTAACTAAGGGGTACTGGCAATTTGGCATTGCTGTAGTGACAATGCGTTGTATATCAAAACACTCACAAAATCTGTTTCGTTTGACTTGTCTTTTCCAAAGAACTCTGCTTTCCTTTCAGAGACTCGTTTCACACACTGCTTGGCGGTGGTCTCAACATCGTCGGTCTGTGGCAGAAAGGAGAATGAGGCGATGGGAAACAAAAATGGAGGGATGAAGTACATGGGCTGGTTCTCAATGACTGGGTAAGCGTAATGGAATGAGGGCCTGGACAGAGCAATGAATGATGATGTGTGTTCAAGAAATGGTGAGCCGTTTCTGAAAGTTAGGTGCTCAGAAATGTGCGTTTGTTCACGAAAACGCGGTGGCAACACCACTTCACGTTCCTTCTGAACTGACTGTTTAAAGCATACAATCGTAATATAGAAAATGATATTGTATGTAGGCAAATGTTCAACAACACTTCTCCTTCTAGGGTTTTACATGTGTTCTCTGAAAAGTAGGCATGACCGAGCCTCCTTACTTTCATTAAATTCATCCTGAAACTGCAGGTTCGTTTCCATTTCAGTTTCATTGTCATTAAGTAGTCGTCAGCATGTGCGGACTAGGCCTTCCCTATTTGTTTGTTTTGTTTTTTTCATACTATATGTACTGTTCGGCCCACCTGACCCAATTTTGGTAGGGAAAAAATCCTTGTGTGTGTGTGTGTGTGAGAGAGAGAGAGAGAGAGAGAGAGAGAGAGAGAGAGAGAGAGAGAGAGAGAAGAGAGAAGACGGACGGACAGAGACAGACAGACAACAGACAGACAGACATTATGGAAGGAGAAATTTCCTTCCAAATTCCTATATTTCGATCTAGAGCCTTTCCGTTGAAGATCGTAGTCGGTTTGGTCGCCCACACACATCACGCCCTTCATCCGCGCTCCCTCTACATCAATACGCCCTCCACGTCACACCCACCATCTGCCCCCTCTGCCCCAATGTGCCTGTCACGTTATGCCCATCATTTGTACCCCTTCGTCCCAAGTATGCCCGTCCGTGTCACACCCTGCATCGACGCCCCCGTACGTCCAAACCTGAAATCTCCCTATCCTACCAAATCAATGTCATGCTAAAAAAATCCGTGCCCCCCCCCCCCCCCCCCTAACCATGTCACACCCTGAAATCAGCCTCCCCCACTCTTTTGCCACCCCACCCGTGTAAAGTGTTGAAACCCTCCCCCCCCCCCCCCCCCCCCATCCTTATTGTCCCACCCATGTTACGGCCCTGAAATTGATGCATTCCTCCCCCCCCCCCCTTTCCCCATACCCCAACCTAAATCATGATCTGAAATCCACACCCCCTCTACCTCATCCGTGTGAAGCCCCCAAATATGCACTCCCTGTGCTCCGACTAAAGTCACATCCTCCATCTGTTCCCCCTGCCCCCCTCCTCCCCCACTTATGTTACACCCTGCGTCCACGCCCTCCATCCCCCCCCCCCCCACTCATGTCATGCCCTGTACTGGCACCTCCCCTCCCCCCTTCTCCCCTCCAAGCCACGCCCTCCATCCCCCCCTCCCCCCACACACACACTCATGTCATGCCCTGTACTGGCACCTCCCCTCCCCCCGTCTCCCCTCCAAGCCACGCCCTCCACCCCCCACCCCCCCCCCCTCATGTCATGCCCTGTACTGGCACCTCCCCTTCCCCCGTCTCCCCTCCAAGCCACGCCATGCGTCCGCGACTGCCGCACCATCACTAGTGTCATACGCTGTATCCGCGTCCTCCATACCCGCCACCACATTGTACACTGCATTCGCGACCCCCCGATCCATGTCACACCCTGAATTCACGACGCCGTACCCATGGCATACCCTGCGTCCACGTCCTGCATACCCCCCCCCCCCCCCCCCCCCCACACACACACACACGTCGTACCCTGCATCCGCTCTTCCCCCACCCCCTCTTCACATGTATGCCGATAAACGTCGCGCCCTACGTACGTGTCCCCCCCCCCCCTCCCTCCCCACCGTCCCTCTTTGTACACCCGCCCATGTCACGCCCTTCATACACGCTCCTTCCAACCTATCTTGCCTACTCATGTGCATCCACACTCCCACCCACCCCCTCCTTATACCCATTTTGAGCGCTGCAACCATTCTCCCCTTCCCCTCCAGTTCGCCCAGCCAGCCTTATATCTGTGCCCACCCTCCACGTCCTCCCATGTCACGCCCTGCGCCCCCTCTGCCCTAATACACCCACCCATGACTCCTTGCATCCACGCCCCAATACACCCACCATGCCTCGACCTTCATCCGCACCCCCTCGGCCCCGTACGTCCACCTACGTCACGCTCCTCATCCGCGCCCACTATCCCCAGTACGCCCACCATGCCATGCCCTTCTTCTGCGCCCCATCCACCCTAATCAGCCCATCCCCATCACGTCCTCCATCCCAGCTCTTCTGCTCTATACACCCATCATGTCACACTCTTCCATCTGTGCCCTCCTTTGCCCAATACGCCCACCATGTACCCTTCATCCGCCTCCTCTGCCCAAATACACCCACTCACGTACGCCTTTTGCGTCTCCTCTGAACAATATGCCTACCATTTCATGCCCTTCATCCACGCCCACTCTGCACTAATACGCCCATACACGTCACGCCTTCATCCTCCCGCTCTGCCCCAAAACGTTACGCCATTCAGCCCCACCATGTCGGGCCCTTCATCCGCCTCCTCTGCCCCAATACACCCTCTCACGTCACGCTCTTCAACCGCACCTCCTCTGCCCCAATATGTCCGCCATGTCACAGCCTTCATCCGCACCTCCTCTGCCCCAATATGCCCGCCATGTCACACCCTTCATCCGCACCTCCTCTGCCCCAATATGTCCGCCATGTCACACCCTTCATCCACACCTCCTCTGCCCCAATATGTCCGCCATGTCACGCCCTTTATCCACATCTCTGCCCCAGTATGTCCGCCATGTCACACCCTTCATCCGCACTCCTCTGCCCAATATGTCCGCCATGTCACAACTCATCCGCACCTCCCTGCCCATATGTCCCATGCACACCCTTCAATCGGCACCTCCTCTGCCCCAATATGTCCGCCATGTCACACCCTTCAATCGTGCCACCCTCTGCCCCAATATGTCCGCCATGTCACACCCTTCATCCGCACCTCCTCTGCCCCAATTGTCCGCCATGTCACACCCTTCATCCGGCCACCTCTACCCCAATATGTCCGCCATGTCACACCCTTCATCCGCACCTCCTCTGCCCCAATATGTCCGCCATGTCACACCCTTCATCCGCACCTCCTCTGCCCCAATATGTCCGCCATGTCACACCCTTCATCCGCACCTCCTCTGCCCCAATATGTCCGCCATGTCACACCCTTTATCCGCATCTCCTCTGCCCCAATATGTCCGCCATGTCACACCCTTCCCGCACCTCCTCTGCCCCAATATGTCCGCCATGTCACACCCTTTCATCCAGCACCTCCTCTGCCCCAATATGTCCGCCATGTCACGCCCTTTATCCACATCTCTGCCCCAATATGTCCGCCATGTCACCCCTTATCCACATCTCTGCCCCAATATGTCCGCCATGTCACGCCCTTCATCCACATCTCCTCTGCCCCAATATGTCCGCCATGTTACGCCCTTCATCCACATCTCATCTGCCCCAATATGTCCGCCATGTCACGCCCTTCATCCACATTCATCTGCCCCAATATGTCCGCCATGTCACGCCCTTATCCACATCTCTGCCCCAATATGCCCGCCATTTTCACAGCCTTCATCCACACCTCCTCTGCCCCAATATGTCCGCCATGTTACACCCTTCATCCGCACCTCCTCTGCCCCAATATGCCCGCCATGTCACAGCCTTCATCCACACTCCTCTGCCCCAATTGTCCGCCATGTTACACCCTTCATCCGCACCTCCTCTGCCCCAATATGTCCGCCATGTCACACCCTTCATCCGCACCTCCTCTGCCCCAATATGTCCGCCATGTCACGCCCTTTATCCACATCTCTGCCCCAGTATGTCCGCCATGTCACACCCTTCAATCGTGCCACCTCTGCACAGTACGCCCTCCCACGTCACTCGCTTCAGCAGCACCCCTTGCCCACACATCAGGTCCTGAGATCTTCACTTCCAGTTTCCCCGCTCACAACATATCCTATTCCCTCTGCCGTGTCACGCCCTGAAAACTGCATCCTGTATGGCCACCCATGTCACGCCCTGAAAACTGTGCATCCTGTATGGCCACCCATGTCACGCACATCCTCCTCCATATCCTACCCCCAATCTACGTCATGCTCTAAAATCCGCTCCCCTCAACACCCAAATCCATGTCATGCCCTGAGATCAGCCTCCTCCACCCTTCCACTACCCCAAACATGTCAGGCGCTGAAAACCTCACCCATCCATTGTCCCACTCAGGTCATGTCTCAAAATTGACGCATCCCCTCCCCTATATCCCAACTAAATATCATGATCCGACATTCGCCCCCACCCCCCACCCCCAACCCAATTCATGTTCCACCCTGCATCCACGTTCCCCATCACTCCACCCATGTGATGCCCTGTATTTGCACTTCCCTTCTCCCCACTCTCCAACCCACGCTACGCATCCTCGACCGCCGTACCCTCACCAATATCTTACGATGTATCCGCGTCCTCCATACCCGCCATGATGTTACTGCATTCGCAACCCCATCACCCAATCCGTGTCACAACCTGCATCCACGCCGCCGTACGCACGGTATTCCCTGCATCCACGTCCCCCCCCCCCCCCCCCCCCACCACCTCATACCCTGCATTCCCTCCTCCCCATCCCTCTTCCGCGTATGCCTATACGTGTCGCACTCGCGCTAAATGTATGCAACTCTTCCTCCTCCCCCCCCCCCCCCTGTTCTCCCATCCATGTTACATGATGCATCTGTGCTTCCCCTTCCTCCTCTGCACACCCACCCATGTCACGCCCCTGCATACACGTCCCTCCTCCTCTGCACACCCACCCATGTCACGCCCCTGCATACACGTCCCTCCTCCTCTGCACACCCACCCATGTCACGCCCCTGCATACACGTCCCTCCTCCTCTGCACACCCACCCATGTCACGCCCCTGCATACACGTCCCTCCTCCTCTGCACACCCACCCATGTCACGCCCCTGCATACACGTCCCTCCTCCTCTGCACACCCACCCATGTCACGCCCCTGCATACACGCCCTCCTCCTCTGTACGCCCACCCATGTGGATCCATGCCCTGCTCCCCCCCCCCCCCCCCCCCTTACGCCGATATATTTCACATGCTGCATCCGTTTGCCTCTCCCTCTTGTTCGATCAGTCATGTCACGGCCTGCGTCTGCCCCCCCCCCCCCCCCCCCCCCCCCTTTTTTTTTTTTTTTTGGCCCAAATACACCCCATCCATGTCACCCCCTTCATCTGCGCCCCCTGGATCCAATACGCCCACCGTGTCACGCCCTTCATCCGCGCCCCCTCAGCACCAAAAGGACATCCATGTCACGCCCTTCATCCGCGCCCCCTCAGCACCAAAAGGACATCCATGTCACGCCCTTCATCCGTCCCCTCTGTCCCAAGACGCCCACAATGTCATGCCCTTCATCTGCGTCAGAAATACATCCACGTCAGACCCTTCATCTGCCGCAGAACATCCACGTCACACCCTTCATCTGCGTCAGAAAGACATCCACGTCACACCCTTCATCTGCGTCAGAAAGACATCCACGTCACACCCTTCATCTGCGTCAGAAATACATCCACGTCACACCCTTCATCTGCGTAAGAAAGACATCCACGTCACACCCTTCATCTGCGCCCCCTCTGCCCCAGTATGCCCACCCGTGTCACGCCCTGCTTCGCTGTCCCTCTGCCCCAAATCGCCCATGCGCGTCACGCCCAGCATCTGCCCCAATATGTCCATCCATCACATCCTACATCGCCTACAGTTTTACATACACCCGGTTATGCCCTGAAATACTCCTGTCACGCCCTGAAATCCGCGTCCTCTGTACCTTAACCTATGTCCGGCCCTCAAAACTGCACCTCGTACCCGTATCACGCCTTCTCTACCCTACCCTTACCTATATCATACTCTAAAATCCGCACCACCATACCCCCCCCCCCCATCCCCCTCCTTTACCTCCAGTTGTCAGGCGCGGAAATCTGCACCCCTCCCCCTCCCATTATTCTCACTTACGTCATGCCCTGAATTCCATGCGCCCCACCCCTCAACCTACGTCATGATGCGAAATCCGTGCCCCCTACCACGACCCATATCAAACTCTGAAATCTGCACTGCCTGTTCTCCCACCCATGTCACGCCCTCCATCTGCACCTCCTCCCCGTCACCCCACCCATGTCACGCCCTTCATCTGCACCTCCTCCCCGTCACCCCACCCATGTCACGGCCTACATCTGCACCTCCTCCCCGTCACCTCACCCATGTCACGCCCTTCATCTGCACCTCCTCCCCGTCACCCCACCCATGTCACGCCATCTGCACCTCCTCCCTGTCACCCCACCCATGTCACGCCCTGCATCTGCACCTCCTCCCCGTCACCCCACCCATGTCACACTCTGCATCTGCACCTCCTACCCGTCACCCCACCCATGTCACACTCTGCATCTGCACCTCATCCCCGTCACCCCACCCATGGCACGCCCTTCATCTGCACCTCCCCTCAACCATCCCCTGTCCACCCACCCAGTCCACACACTCCCTGCACCCCTCATCTGCACCCCTGTCCCACCCAGTCACTGATCGCACCCCCCCCTCACACACACCACCCCCATGTCACGCCCTCATCTGCACCTCCTCCCCCGTCACCCACCCATAGTCACGCCTGCATCTGCACCTCCTCCCCGTCACACACCCCCCCCACCCCCCAGTCACGCCCTCATCTGACCTCCTCCCTGTCACCCACCCATTACACGCCCTGCATCTGCACCTCCCTGTCACCCCACCCATGTCAACCCTGCATCTGCACCTCTTCCCCGTCACCCCCACCCATGTCACGCCCTGCATCTGCACCAACTCCCCTCACCAAACCCATGTCAAGCCCTGCATCTGCACCTCCTCCCCGTCCACCACCACCATGTCACGCCCTGCATCTTGCACCTCCTCCCCGTCACACACCCCACCCATGTCACGCCCTGCATCTGCCTCCTCCACCCCCCAGTCACCCCACCCATGCCATCCCTGCACTCTGCACCTTCGCACCTCCCCGTCACACCACCACCCATGTCACGCCCTGCATTTGCACTCCTCCCCGTCACCCCCACCCACGTCACCGCCCTGCACCTCCTCCCTCTCACCCCACCCATGTCACGCCATACATCTGCACCTCCTCACTGTCACCCCATCCATGTAACGCCCTGCATCTGCACCTCCTCCCTGTCACCCCACCCATGTCACGCCCTGCATCTGCATCTCCTCCCCGTCACCACACCCATGTCACACCCTGCATCTGCACCTCCTCCCCAGTCACAACCCACCCATGTCACGCCCTGCATCTGCACCTCCTCCCGTCACCCCACCCATTCACGCCCTGCATCTGCACCTCCTCCTCGTCACCCCACCCATGTCACGCCCGCATCTGCACCTCCTCCTCGTCACCCCACCCATTCACGCCCTGCATCTGCACTCCTCCCGTCACCCCACATGTCACCCGCATCGACCTCCTCGTCACCCACCCATACGCCCTGCATCTGCACCTCCTCCCGTCACCCCACCCATGTCACGCCCTGCATCTGCACCTCCTCCTCGTCACCCCACCCATGACACGCCCTGCATCTGCACCTTCCTCGTCACCCCACCCATGTCAGTCACCCCACCCATATCACCCGCCTGCACCTCCTCCCGTCACCCCCCCATGTCACCCTGCATCTGCACCTCCTCCCCGTCACCCCACCCTGCATACCTCTGCACCTCCTCCCCGTCACCCCACCCATGTCAACCCTGCATCTGCACCTCCTCCCGTCCCCCATCCCTGCCGCACCTCCACCCTGTCCCCCCATGTCCCCCTCCGCACCTTCCCCCTATCCCCTCCCCGTCACCCGCCCTGCCTCCTGCATCCACCTCTCCCCTCACCTGCAGCCCTCCTGCATCCTCCCCGTCACCCCTCCTATGCCACGCCCTTCGCATCCCCCCTCCCCGCACCCACCTTCACGCCTTCATCTGCACCTCCTCCCGTCACCCCACCCATGTCCACGCCCTCACTCTGCACCTCCTCCTCGTCACCCCACCCATCAGGCCTCATCTGCACCCCCCCGTCACCCCCACCCACCCTCTCCTCCTCACCTCCCTCGTCACCCCACCCATCTCACCGCCCTCTTGCACCTCCTCCCCGTCCCCCACCCTCTCACGCCCTGCATCTCCCCCTCCTCCTCCCCTCCACGCCATGCTCTACTCCTCCTCGACCCCTCCCCGTCCCCCCCCATCTCACTCCTGCCTCTCACCCCCCCGTCACCCCGCCCTGTCACCCTGCACCCTCTACCCTGTCCCCCACCCTCATTCACGCCCTCCGTGCACCCCCCCGTCACCCTGCCCTGTCACCCCCTCATCTCACCTCCCCTCACCCTGCCATCCCTGCACCTGCACCTCACGCCCCTGCACCTCCTCCTCGTCCCCCTGCACGCCCCCCCTCTCCCCCTCCCCTGTCACCCCTCTGCACCCCTCCCCGTCACTCCTATGCCCCCCTCACTCACCCCCCCTTCACCCGCACTCCATCTCCTGGCCTTCTCCCCATCCCCGTCATCCCCCCCAGTACCCCCTCACTCCCCTCTCACGCCTTCCCCTCACCGCCCTGCATCCCACCTCCCTCCTCTCACCCTGCCTCCTGTCACGCCCCTCTCACCCCTCGCCCCTCCCTCTCCGTCCTCCTGCACCTCCTCCCTCACCACCTCTCCCGTCACCCCCCTTCACCCCGCATTGCACCTCCTCCTCGTCACCCCACCCGTTCACGCCCTGCATCTGCACCTCCCCCTCACCCTGCCCGTGTCACGTCCGCATCTGCACCCTCCTCCCCTCACCCCACCCTACCTGCATCTGCACCTCCTCCTCGTACCCCACCCCACACCCCCGCATCCTCCCTCCGCTCCCCACCCTGTCACCCCGGCATCTGCACCTCCTCCTCGTCACCCCCCTGTCACGCCCCATCTCACCTCCCCATCTCCCCTCCCTCTCACCCCTGCCATCTCACCTCCTCCTCGTCACCCCCCCCTTCACCCCCCTGTCACCACCCTCTCTCACCCTCCCCTTCCCCACACCCTCACGCCTCGCACCCACCCTGTCACCCCACCCATTCAGCCCTCTCTCCACCTCCCTGTCACCCTCACCCACTCCCCCTCATCCCCACCCCTCCCAGCCCGCCATCTCACCTCTCCTGCACCTCCACCCTCGTCACCCCCTTCACCCTGCATCCTGCACCTCCTCCTCGTCACCCCACCATATCACGCCCGGCCATCCCCCTCTCCCTGTCACCCCCCGCTGTCACTCCTCTGCACCTCCTCCCGTCACCCACCCTTCACGCCTGCATCTGCACCTCCTCCTCGTCACCCACCTCACCCTCTCTCACCTCCCCCGTCCCCCCCTCACCCCATCACGCCCCATCTCCCTCCTCCCGTCACCCCACCCACTCCCCCGACTCTGCACTCCCTCACCACCCTCCCCGCACCCCCTCCCCTCCGCACCCCCCTCACCCCATCCTTCCCCTGCACCACCTCCCGTCACCCCATTCACGCCTCACCCCCCATTCACCCCCATCTGCACCCCCTCGCACCCCTCCCGTCACCCCCATTCACCCTCTCTGCACCCCCCCGTCACCCCACCACTCTTCCGCCCTGCACCTCCTCCCTGTCACCCCCACCCATGTCACGCCCTGCATCTGCACCTCCTCCCCTAACCCTGCCCGTATCACGCCCTGCATCTGCACCTCCTCCCTGTCACCCTGCCAATGTCACGCCCTGCATCTGCACCTCACCCTATCACCCTGCCCTGTCACGTCCTGCATCTGCACCTCCTCACCGTCACCCCACCCATGTCAACCCTGCATCTGCACCTCCCCCCGTCACCCCACCCATGTCACGCCCTGCACCTCCTCCCTTGTCACCCCACCCAGTATCACGCCCTGCATCTGCACCTCCTCCCCGTCACCCCACCCATGTCACGCCCTGCATCTGCACCTCCTCCCTGTCACCCCTGCCAATGTCACGCCGTGCATCTGCACCTCAGCCCTATCACCCTGCCCGTGTCACGCCTGCATCTGCACCTCCTCCCCGTCACCCCACCCATGTCATACCCTGCATCTGCACCTCCCCCCGTCACCCCACCCATGTCACGCCCTGCCTGACCTCCTCCCTGTCACCCCACCCATATCACGCCGCATCTGCACCTCCTCCCCGTCACCCTGCCCATGTCACGCCCTGCATCTGCACCTCCTCCCTGTCACCCTGCCCATGTCACGCCCTGCATCTGCACCTCGCCCTATCACCCTGCCCGTGTCACGCCCTGCATCTGCACCTCCTACCTGTCACCCCACCCATGTCACGCCCTACATCTGCACCTCCTCCACGTCACCCTACCCTATGCCAGCCCTGCATCTGCACCTCCTCCCGTCACCACACCCATGTCAGGCCTTCATCTGCACCTCCTTCCCGTCACCCCACCCATGTCACGCCCTTCACTGCACCTCCTCCTCGTCACCCCACCCATATCACGCCCTGCATCAGCACCTCCTCCCCGTCACCCCACCCATGTCACGCCCTTCATCTGCACCTCCTCCTCGTCACCCCACCCATTCACGCCCGGCATCTGCACCTCCTCCCGTCACCCCACCCATGTCACGCCCTGCATCTGCACCTCCTCCCCGTCACCCCACCCATGTCAGGCCTCATCTGCACCTCCTCCCCGTCAACCCCACCCATGTCACGCCCTTCATCTGCACCTCCTCCTCGTCACCCCACCCATATCACGCCCGGCATCTACACCTCCTCCCCGTCACCCCACCCATGTCACGCCCTGCATCTGCACCTCCTCCCCGTCACCCCACCCATGTCATACCCTGCATCTGCACCTCCTCCCCGTCCACCCCACCCATGTCATACCCTGCATCTGCACCTCCGCCCCGTCACCCCACCCATGTCACGCCCTGCACCTCCTCCCTGTCACCCCCTCCTCCCGTCACCCCACCCATGTCACGCCGCATCTGCACCTCCTCCCGTCACCCCACCCATGTCACGCCCTGCATCTGCACCTCCTCCCGTCACCCCACCCATTCACCCCGCATCTGCACCTCCTCCCGTCACCCCACCCATGTCACGCCCTGCACCTCCTCCCTGTCACCCACCCATTCACGCCCTGCATCTGCACCTCCTCCCGTAACCCTGCCCGTATCACGCCTCATCTGCACTCCTCCTGTCACCCTGCCATGTCACGCCCTGCATCTGCACCTCACCCTCACCCCCCTGTCACGCCTGCATCTGACTCCTCCCGTCACCCCACCCATTCACCCTGCATCTGCACCTCCCCGTCACCCCCCTGTCACGCCTGCATCTGCACCTCCTCCCGTCACCCCACCCATATCACGCCCGCATCTGCACCTCCTCCCGTCACCCCACCCATATCACGCCTGCATCTGCACCTCCTCACGTCACCCCCCATTCACGCCTGCATCTGACTCCTCCCGTCACCCCCCTGTCACGTCCTGCATCTGCACCTCCTCCCCGTCACCCCCATGTCACGCCTGCATCTGCACCTCTCCCGTCACCCCACCATGTCACGCCTGCTCTGCACCTCCTCCCGTCACCCCACCCATCATACCTGCATCTGCACCTCCTCCGCACCACCCATGTCACCCCCATCTGCACCTCCTCCCTGTCACCCCACCCATGTCAGCCTTCATCTGCCCCTCCTCGTCACCCCACCCATCACGCCCTGCATCTGCACCTCCTCCTCGTCACCCCACCCATTCACGCCCGGCATCGCACCTCCTCCCGTCACCCCCAATCACGCCTCATCTGCACCTCCCCTCACCCCCCCTGTCACGCCCGCATCTGCACCTCCTCCCGTCACCCACCATTCACGCCCTCATCTGCACCTCCTCCTCGTCACCCACCCATTCACGCCCGCATCTGCACCTCCTCCTCGTCACCCCACCCATTCACGCCCGCATCGCACCTCCTCCCCGTCACCCCACCCATCACGCCCTGCATCTGCACCTCCTCCTCGTCACCCCACCCATTCACGCCCGCTCGCACCTCCTCCCGTCACCCCACCCTGTCCGCCCTGCATCTGCACCTCCTCCCGTCACCCCACCTATCACGCCCTGCATCTGCACCTCCTCCTGTCACCCTCCCATGTCACGCCCTGCATCTGCACCTCCTCCCTCACCCCACCCTATCACCCTGCATCTGCACCTCCTCCCGTCACCCCCCCCCCCCCCCCCCCCCCCCCCCCCCCCCCCCCCCCCCCCCCCCCCCCCCCCCCCCCCCCCCCCCCCCCCCCCCCCCCCCCCCCCCCCCCCCCCCCCCCCCCCCCCCCCCCCCCCCCCCCCCC
>CM065721.1:77665423-77725423 GCA_033310375.1 Conus canariensis
TATACTCGTGCGGTGTATATGTGTGAAAGATTTATGATATACTCATGCAGTATATATGTCAGAAAGATTTATGATATACTCATGCAGTATACATGTGTGAAAGATTTATGATATACTCATGCAGTATATATGTGTGAAAGATTTATGATATACTCATGCAGTATATATGTGTGAAAGATTTATGATATACTCATGCAACATACATGAGTGTGCACCTGAATACTGCTCATATAGCTGTATGTATCCGCTTTCTTTTCTTTTCTTTTTTTAACTGTATATATCTTGGCCTTCAACAACATTCTCTTATTCCTCAGTGCCTTAAAGCCAGTCTTTCCTGATGAACAAGAACATTGAATGCACAAATATGCTGCAGAACATGGAGATGACTGCCTCGTGACACCAAGTCTATTCCTCCTCAGGCTATGCTGATGACACCAGTCTAATGTCAACCAGATAAAGAAGCAAGAAATAAACAATAAACAGACTGACATTATCCACTTGAAGGGTGATGACACCAACAAACCACATACACAAATTCACTCACCCTCACGCCCCCCTCCTCCTCCTCCGTCGCTCCCGCTCCAGCCGTTGGAAGTAGCCATCCGTGCGGAAATCAATCGACATGTAGCGGTCAGGAGGGTGTCGGTCTCTTGTGGAGCGACGGAGAGGTGGAGGGGCTACCGGGTGCTGGACCTGCTGCTGCTGCCCCTCCCGTCATCGCCATCGTTGGGTTGAGGTGGTGCCGCTACGGGGTTCTGCTGCCCGCCGCCTCCTGAGCCAATAAAGAGAGTTACAGCACAGACATCAGTCCACTGCATCCTGAGCCTGGGCTGAAACAGAGCTACAACACAACATCGTCCACTGCATCCTGAGCCTGTGAACAGAGCTACACACAGACATCAGTCACTGCACCTGAGCCTGTGAAACAGAGTAACAACTCAGACATCAGTCCACTGCATCCTGAGCCTGTAAAACAGAGCTACAACACAGACATCAGTCTACTGCATCCTGAGCCTGTGAAACAGTGTAACAACACAGACGTCAGTAAACTCACCAACTGATGAATCACCAACTGAAGCGAAGTTGGTATGATGAGTTGTGTCCCTTTCAAGTGAATGTTGTGATCCGCATTGACACAAAGTGAGTCTCTGACATTGCAAAACGTGTTGAAAACTCCTTTTTCAATGTTTCTTTTTTTTGCATGCCAATGGTTGCTTGTAATGTGGAATCAGCAGATGTTGCAGCCTGTACATCTTCAGGTGTGATGGCATTTGGTGTAGACGTTGATGCAATGAAGTTGACAAATTGTTCTGCAACTCTTTCTTCATGAGATGACTGTTGATTCTGAGGACCAGGATGGCGTGAGAGATAGTCTGCTGGGTGCCTTTCCCTGGTTTGTATTTCATTTCAAAGTCATAGGGTTGAACGCCAAGTGCCCCAGTGCCATTCTTGCCGGTGGAAATGGTTTTCTCCAGATATTGAGAAAAGGACGGCGATAAGGGGTGATTGTGAACTGCGTTTCACCTCAGACAGGGTGCGGCTAGCATAGTAGACTGGTATGCCTTCCTGAGCAAGTAGAGCAGTGATTCCTACTGGGCTAAAATCAACGAAAATGCCCATCGACTTCTTGGTGTTGAAATAGCTAAGAGTGGCAGATTTGTAGAGAGCAGTCTTGACATTGTTGACAGCGCTTTCTTGGTCTTCTCCCCAAAGCCATGTTGTGTCGTGCTTCGTGAGTTGACGTAATGGTTCAATGAG
Organism: Conus canariensis; assembly: GCA_033310375.1. Lineage (NCBI taxonomy): Eukaryota > Metazoa > Mollusca > Gastropoda > Neogastropoda > Conidae > Conus > Conus canariensis. The sequence goes on from CM065721.1 coordinate 77,667,182, forward strand.
TGTTGCAAATGTTTGAATGAACCAGGCAGAGTACTGAACCACCCCAGAAATGAATGTCACTCAGTGGCGTTGGTCAGTCTTGCAGCTTCTTGAAGTGCTCAGACTTTTGCAGGATCTGGTCTTAGTGCATCAGCTGTGAAGATAAAACCATAGAGTTCAACCTGGGGTTGTGGAAATCTTCATTTCTGATGGTGGAGTGTCAGTCCAGCTTCATGTAGACGTTGTAACACTTCTTTGAGCGAACAGTGATGGTCAGCAGTGTTCTTTTCCCACAATGATGTCATCATGTATGTTACCAGCAACTTTGATGTCAGCTATGATGGGCTGGATCGAATGCTGAAAAATTTCAGCCGCAGACTGGATGCCAAAGCTCAGCCGTTTGAATCTGTGGAGACCACAGTGTGTTGAAAATGTTGTGATGCATGGGCACTCTGCTTGAGTACTAGCTGATGGTAACCTGAACGGAGAAAGATTTGTAACAAAATTATATTCTTTACCTCTGACCCAGAACCCTGTACCTATGAAAAAAACTAAGACTGCACTTGATGCATACTTCAAACCATCCGTCAACATTCCGTATAAAAGACACCTTTTCAGTGACACCTCACAAAACTTTGAATTCAAGCAAGGGCGTCATCAGGTGCCGTGATTTGAGAGGCGTTTCAGAGTTAGAAATAAAGAAGGAACTGGCTTCCCAGGGTGTGACCCACGTTCACCGGGTTCTGGCACGAAAAGACCAAGACCGTGTGTCAACAGATACTTTTTTTCTAACTTTCTGTACGACAACTCTCCCTGTGTGTGTGAAGGTCGGATATTTGCGGGTTCCCGTCTCTATGTACATTCCTTCACCTTTGCGATGCTTTAAGTGCCAAAAGTATGGACACATTAAGGACAGGTGTACAGAACAGGACGCGTGTGGCAAGTGCTCAAAACAAGTGCATGAAGGTCCGTGTGATTGTCCGCCCTGTTGCATAAACTGTAAAGGCAACCATCCTGCTTTCTCAAAGGACTGTCCAGTCTGGCGCACCGAGTCTGAGATCCAGAAGGTACGCACAGAGAATCGAATTTCGTTCTTTGAGGCAAGGAAACTTGTGCAGAATAGACAGTCCTCCCTCAGCAAGTCATATGCTGATGTCGCCAAGGGGAGCATGGTCAGTGTTGGTGTTCAGACTGAGACTGTTCAACCTCAGGCCGGCTGTCAGCATCATGATCGGCAGACGCAACAGGAGCCTCAACATGTACAGAAAGACAGTGGAAAAAGAAAGCAAACTCCAAACAGTGCCTTGGGTGGAGGCTCAATATCCACCTCCCCCCGGACTCCTCGAGGGTCTGAGCCCCCTTCCTCCAATCCCAGACCCTCTGGGAAGGCTGCACAGGTAGCCTCTTTGTCTGGGGAGCACTCCAGAAGTCGACCTCTGGTGAAGCCTCCTCTTCCACCTCGTCCATCTGGGGGTGGAAATAAGTATCGTTCTTCGTCAGCCAAGAAGGTGGTATCTCCATCGCCTTCTTCCAATCGCTTTTCTCCTTTGGAGATAGAAGGTGATGAGGACAATGAGATGGAGTAATTTTCTTTTCTTTTTATTGTCATGGCCCTTATTCAGTGGAATATAAGAGGCATTAATGCCCAATATGAGGAACTCCAGCGGTTGTGTTCTGACCTCAAACCTAGTGTTGTTGCGCTGCAGGAAACATTGTTGAGACCAGGAAAACATTTTCATTGGCAGGCTTTAGTTCAGTAGGTTTTCCTGCTTTACCTACAGATACTGGCCATGGGGTCACTGGGGGTGTTTCCCTTCTTATTCACAGATCTTTGTTATTTAGCCAAGTTAACTTAAATACCCCATTACAAGCTGTTGCAGCCAGGATCACTTTCAATAAAACAATAACTCTCTGTTCAATTTACTGTCCTCCTTCTGGTACAATATCTAAGCAACAAGTCATTGATCTAATAGATCAGCTTCCACGTCCTTTTTTTTTATTTTGGGAGACTTTAACGGGCACTCCCCCCTTTGGGGTAGCTCACATTCCTCACCTCGGGGTCTCATGCTGGAAGAGATCTTTAACGAACTGGACCTGTGTTGTCTAAATGACAAATCACCAACATACATGCATTCTTCAAATGGTACTCTTTCGTGTTTGGATTTGTCAGTGTGTGATCCTTCATTGGTTCTAGACTATGATTGGTCAGTTCACGATGATCTGCACGGGAGCGACCATTTCCCTGTAATACTTTCTCCAGTTTTGAAGGAACCCGTTTCTTTTCCTCAGTATTTTTGCTTTAAAAGGGCTAATTGGGATTTCTTTCGTTCAGCCATAACTGATAAGCTAGATGCTGAAATCGTCTTCCGATCAGAAGATCCAGCGGAGTCCTTCACTAATGTTTTGTTATCATGTGCGAGAGATACCATCCCACTCACAAAACCAGGTCCACAATTACCTGGTACACCATGGTTCAACCAGGATTGTAAGAATGCTTGCAACGTTCGCAAGAGGGCCCAACGTTCAGTCTTTCAGCATCCTGTGGCCCCGAATGTTCGATCTTATCAGAGGAAAAAAGCAAAGGCGAGGTTTGTTTGTAGAGGAAGTAGACGAGTGTCTTGGAGAAATTTCTGCTCTTCCCGCACATCAAACATATCCAAAAGATCTGGAGAGTTGTTAAAAAAATTAGGGGCAAGAACAGCTGCCCTTCAATCCACCATTTAAAACTTGATGATACACTCATCACTGACAAACAAGCTGTGGCTAACTTGCTAGCTTCCACCATAGAAACCAACTCTTCCTCTAGTCAAAAATCCACCGCGTTTTTAAAGATCAAAACGCAAGCAGAAAAAAAGAAGCTTGACTTTTCCTCACCCAATCAAGAAGACTACAACTTGCCCTTTAATCTAAATGAACTGAAGTCTGCCTTGCAGGCATGTCATGATTCTGCTCCTGGTCTTGATGAAATACATAATCAACTCTTAAAACACCTTCCTGACTCGGGTCTTAACATTCTGCTTCAAGTTTATAACCACGTTTGGACGTCTGGGTCTTTCCCAGCTTCATGGAAAAGAGCCCTAATTGTTCCCATTCCGAAGCCTGGGAAGGATCATTCAAACCCAACCAACTATCGTCCAATAGCCTTAACAAGCTGTGTTTGTAAAGTGATGGAAAAAATGGTAAATGGTAGGCTCATGTGGAAATTGGAAACTGATGGGCTTTTAGCCATAGAACAGTGTGGTTTTAGAAAGCATCACTCTACCATGGACCATTTAATCAGATTGGAAACCACTATTCGAAACTCTTTTTTAGATAAAAAGCATGTTGTTGCCATTTTTTTCGACATAGAGAAGGCCTATGACACGACGTGGAAGTATGGAATCCTGTCAGACCTCCATCGGATGGGTTTCCGTGGCAATCTCCCAGTGTTCATAGAACAGTTTTTTTGGGAGACAGATCCTTCCAGGTCCGTGTGGGGACAACATTGTCAGAAATTCATGAGCAGGAACTGGGTGTTCCACAGGGTAGTATCCTTTCCCCAGCCCTGTTTAGTATAAAAATAAATGAGATTGTGAATTCTGTCAACCAAGGTTCAGACTGCTCTCTTTTTGTTGATGATTTTGCCCTTTAGGCATCTGGGAAGACATTCGCTGGTGTACAGCGCCAGCTCCAGTTGTGTGTTTATAAAGTCCAACAGTGGGCAGTCGAAAATGGGTTCAAATTTTCATCAGTTAAAACAGAGTGCATCCACTTTCACAATTTCAGACAACTTTTCCCGCCACCAGAAATTTTCATAGATAAGGCTAAAATTCCTGCTGTCACAGAAGCCAAATTTCTGGTGTTACCTTTGACCAAAAATTGAATTTTAAAGCCCATATTCAGAAGTTGAAAACATCGTGCCTCAAAGCCATGAATATTCTCCGTGTAGTGGCTCATACGGATTGGGGTGCAGACAAACGCACACTTCTCCATCTTTACAGGGCGTTAGTTCGATCCAAGTTGGACTACGGCAGCATCCTTTACGGCGCCTCTAGAGCCTCGTATCTAAAAGTCCTAGACCCAGTTCACCATCAGGGTCTTCGCCTCTGCCTTGGCGCTTTTCGTACTACACCTGTACATAGCCTATATGCTGAGGCAGGAGAGTGTTCCCTCTCTCATAGAAGAGTAAAATTAGCTTTGAATTACTACACACAGCTTTTTTCAGAACCAAACAACCCTGCCTACGACTGTGTTATGAATCCTCATTTCCAAGAGAAATATGAAAGAAGTCCATCCAGTATCCCCCCTTTCGGTATTCGCATCCTTCCTTTTTTGGAGGAGGCGGATATTGATGTTGGGGTCATCTCTGACGTTTCCAAGTTTCCTCAACAACCTCCTTGGACGTTTTTGTCTCCAGAAATTAGGTTTGATTTAACCGTGCAGCGCAAACAGAACACGAGTTCCTTAATTTATAAACAATTATTTTTAGACATGTGTTCTAACCTTAAAGAACATGTGGTTATTTTTACCGATGGTTCAAAGTCCGATGTTGGTGTAGGGTCCTCCGCATATGTTCCAGCTTCGGGAGAAAAATTGTCCAAACACATTCCCTCTGAAAGCACTATTTACACTGCGGAACTTACTGCACTGCTTTTGGCTTTGGAGTTGATCAGGCAGTCCCAGTCTAGGAAATTCCTTATTTGCACAGATTCTCTTTCGGCTTTAGAGGCTATAGGAGCAAGAAACATAAAACATCCGGCTCTTATCAAGTTTTTTACCATGTTTTCTTCATTAGTTTCAAGGGGTTTTGAGGTTTTGTTGGCCTGGGTGCCAGGTCATGTGGGGATCAGAGGCAACGAAGAGGTGGATCGGCTTTCTAAAGAGGCTGTCCGTCTTCGTCCTTCTAAACTGCTTGTACCATCTTCAGATTTAAAAGGCAAAATAGCTTCGTATGTCAATTCTTTATGGGAGGAGGAGTGGAGCCTCCAAGAAAACAATAAGCTTCATCAAATACGTCCAGATTTAAAGGAACATCTTCCCATGGCTGCTGGCGGTCGAAAGGGAGAAACAGTATTGTGTAGATTGAGGACGGGTCATGCCTATTTTACTCATTCGTTTTTATTGAAGGGAGAAGACCCGCCTTTCTGTGTTGCCTGTGATAGTCAGATATCTGTCAACATATTCTTTTAGACTGCTGGGATTTATACGACATTAGAAGGAAACATTACACTGCAGATAATATGAAGATTCTTTTCCGTGATGTTCCCCCTGACAATATTTTTAACTTCCTAAAAGAAGTGAATTTATTTCATCGTGTGTGAATTTGGTGTTGTTAGATTTTCTCTACCCAGTATTGATTTTTGCAGATTACAGTTAGTGATTTCAACGTGTTGGTTTTTAATCCTAGGATTGGTTCTTTTAATCTTGTTTTAATGGGTTGGGTAAGGTTTTGCTTTTAATCCTTTTTTTAACATGTATACGTGGTAGTTTGAAACGTGGTGACAGTCCTGAGATAACCTCTGCTGTTGACGGGACTATAATTTTAATCTTAATCTTAATCTTACTGATGGTTCAAAGTCCGATGTTGGTGTAGGGTCCTCCGCATATGTTCCAGCTTCGGAGAAAAACTGTCCAAACACATTCCCTCTGAAAGCACTATTTACACTGCGGAACTTACTGCACTACTTTTGGCTTTGGAGTTGATCAGGCAGTCCCAGTCTAGGAAATTCCTTATTTGCACAGATTCTCTTTCGGCTTTAGAGGCTATAGGAGCAAGAAATATAAAACATCCGGCTCTTATCAAGTTTACCATGTTTTCTTCATTAGTTTCAAGGGTTTTGAGATTTTGTTGGCCTGGGTGCCAGGTCATGTGGGGATCAGAGGCAACGAAGAGGTGGATCGGCTTTCTAAAGAGGCTGTCCGTCTTCGTCCTTCTAAACTGCTTGTACCATCCTCAGATTTCAAAGGCAAAATAGCTTCGTATGTCAATTCTTTATGGGAGGAGGAGTGGAGCCTCCAAGAAAACAATAAGCTTCATCAAATACGTCCAGATTTAAAGGAACATCTTCCCATGGCTGCTGGCGGTCGAAAGGGAGAAACAGTATTGTGTAGATTGAGGACGGGTCATGCTTATTTTACTCATTCGTTTTTATTGAAGGGAGAAGACCCGTCTTTCTGTGTTGCCTGTGATAGTCAGATATCTGTCCAACATATTCTTTTAGACTGCTGGGATTTATACGACATTAGAAGGAAACATTACACTGCAGATAATATGAAGATTCTTTTCCGTGATGTTCCCCCTGACAATATTTTTAACTTCCTAAAAGAATGTGAATTTATTTCATCGTGTGTGAATTTGGTGTTGTTAGATTTTCTCTACCCAGTATTGATTTTTGCAGATTACAGTTAGTGATTTCAACGTGTTGGTTTTTAATCCTAGGATTGGTTCTTTTAATCTTGTTTTAATGGGTTGGGTAAGGTTTTGCTTTTAATCCTTTTTTTAACATGTATACGTGGTAGTTTGAAACGTGGTGACAGTCCTGAGATAACCTCTGCTGTTGACGGGACTATAATTTTAATCTTAATCTTAATCTTCATCACAGTCCTGATAGAAACTGTGTGCTGACTGGGCTTTGTTGGTATGGTGTCCATGTTGTATTCCTTCATCACAGTCCTGATAGAAACTGTGTGCTGACTGGGCTTTGTTGGTATGGTGTCCATGTTGTATTCCGTCATCACAGTCCTGGCAGAAACTGTGTGCTGACTGGGCATGAGTTGAGTTGGCTGGCCTGGAAACCAGTCACTTGAGAGAGATTAACATTTTTCATCTGATTTAAGATTTTACGGAAGAAAGATTTTTAACGACGTTTCTGGTGCGTTTGTAGAAGATGTAATTTAAAGAGATGTGTGAAAGTTTTTTTTTATTTTTTAATTTTTTTTTTAAAGATGACTTGTGAGTTGATTTTAACGTGGTGACAGCCCTGATGTGGCCCTTTGCGGTCGGCTGGGCCAGAAGCAACATTACCTTACCTTACCTTACTGCAAAGAAAGACTGCCACATTGACCTCGTGTGTGTGTGTGTGTGTGTGTGTGTGTGTGTGTGTGTGTGTGTGTGTGTGTGTGTGTGTGAGTGTGTAGTGTGTGTCAGTGTGTGTGTATGTGAGTGTGTATGTGTGTGAGTGTGTGTGTGTGCGTGTATGTGTGTGAGTGTGTGGTGTGTGTGTGTGTGTGTGTGTGTGTGTGTGTGTGTGTGTGTGTGTAGCTATTTGTGAGTTTGCTTATGTGTTTTGTGTGTCTCAAGTATGTGTGTGTGTGCATGTGTGCAAGCACGCGGATGTGTGTGTGTGTCTGTGTGTGTGTGTGTGTGTGTGTGTGTGTGTGTGTGTGTGTGTGTGTGTGTGTGTGACAGCTCTTTGTTGTAAAATGGGAGAATTAATATGTACATATGTTTATCTTGTCTGAAGAAGACCAAAGAGATGGAAGCGCATCATGTTTTCTCCTGTAATTTGTTGGTCCCTTTTGTCTGACAAATGAATCATGAATTCTCTGTTAAAAAAATTGTTTCAGTTTCCACATGCAGTCATCTCACTTTGAAACTGATTTTGAATTAGTTCATATCTACTTGTCCACTAGAAAGGCGATGTCATATTTCATTTTCTTTAGATTTTTTGTTTTGTTTGGGGTGTGTTTTTCTGAGATCAAAAGGTCCATGGCTGTGGGCTGTGTTTGCCGGCAGAAGGCAATTAAAAAAACCTGTTTATTACAAATTTCTTTGAGTGTTCGTCTTTGTCGTGTCAGTGGGTGCATATGTGTCAGTGTGTGTGTTGTTTAAAAAAAATGGAAAAACAACAAAAAAAAAGTTAAAGAAAACAAAAACCAAACAAAAAGCAAAAAATTTGAAAAATGGAAAAAAAAAAGTTTATTAAAAGTTTAAGTGTTTGTCTTCATCATGTCAGTGTCAGTGGGTGCATATGTGTCCGCGTGTGTGTTGTTTAAAAAACTGGAAAAACAAAAAAAAAATGTTAAAGAAAGTATAAACCAAACAAAAAGTAAAAAATTTGAAAAATGAAAAAAAACAGTTTATTAAAAGTTTAAGTGTTTGTCTTCATCATGTCAGTGTCAGTGGGTGCATATGTGTTAGTGTGTTGTTTAAAAAAATGGAAAAACAAAAAAAGTTAAAGAAAATAAAAACCAAACAAAAAGTAAAAAAATTTGAAAAATGAAAAAAAAACGTTTATTAAAAGTTTAAGTGTTTGTCTTCATCATGTCAGTGTCAGTGGGTGCATATGTGTCAGTGTGTGTGTTGTTTAAAAAAATGGGGAAAAAAAAGTTAAAGAAATATAAAACCAAACAAAAAGTAAAAAATTTGAAAAATGGAAAAAAAAGTTTATTAAAAGTTTAAGTGTTTGTCATCATCATGTCAGTGTCAGTGAGTGCATATGTGTCAGTGTGTGTGTAGAAAGAAACGCTCGTGGAGAGCGTGGCAGCAGAGAGTCCTCAGAAGAGAAGCCCCCTTCAAGCAAGTGTTTCGGCCCTTATCTCCTGACACTCTAGGGGGGTTGGGCCACACCCGGTTCATGACTCCGGATGTCCCTCTGCTGCCCCTTTTTTTCCCATCTTGGGACGAGCCATGGCTGGGATTCGAACCCATGACCCTCTGGACATGCTCATTTTCCACTTAATGACTCGCGCTTTAACCACTGAGCCACAGGGACACCTGATATTTGTAGGGAAATTAAGCCTTATGAAGTTCACTTTTGTTCCTCCTTGACCAGATCCAGCTTGAACACCTCTCTGCCGCTTCTGCCATTGCTTTCAGGGCTCTGGTTTTTTCCTTCCCTGCAACTGAGAGCTGTTTCATGAGGCTGTATGCAGACGTTCCTACAAACCCCCTAGCTCCAATTTCTGCAGTGAGGACTTTGACCTGATAGCCTTCTCTCCTCAGGCTGTTTGCCAGATCAGCATACTTTTCAGTCTTGTAGATTTGAGCTGCCTCCATTCTGTTCTCATATGGCACCGTGAGCTCGATCATGATCAGTTGCTTGGTTGACTTAGAGTGGACTACCATGTCTGGTCTCATGCCACTCTTGCTGATGATCTCTGGGTGACTCTTCCATTCTGGGAGGTCTGCAGTGCACTCCCAGTCATCTGCCCCGTCCAGCAGACTCTGCCTGCATGTTTCGAGTGGCACTGTTGTTCTTGGCCATGATTTGCTGCCTCCTGCCGTGAAGAATGTTGCGGGTGCTTTTGGAGTCCTGATTTTCCCTTTTGTGGTGTTGGTACTAGCCCAGACTACTTGTACAATTTCTTTGAGCACTTGGTTGTGCCTCCATGTGTACCTTCCTTGAGCCAGGGCTACTTTACATGAGCTTAGGACATGCTCCACTGTTTGTTTTTCATGGCAGAGGGGGCATGCAGGATCGTCTGTTTTCCCCCACTTCACCAGGTTTGCATTTGAGGGCAGAAGGTCATATGCAGATCTGAGAATGAAGCTGATCCTGAGAGGGGCCATGTGCCAAATGTCATTCCAAGTGAGACTTCTTTGGAGTGCATTCTCCCACGTTGTCCATTGCCCTTGCTGGCTCTGCTGGACTGCTTTTTGGAGTCTTTTTTGGTCTTCTTCTTTTCTCATCTCCTGAATCATCATGTCTCTTTTGGCTTTTCCTTTGGCCTTTGACCACCATTCAGTTTTGGTCACCCCCAGTCCCTGTCTGTTGGTCTGTGTGTGTCCTGTTATTTCTCTGATCTTGAGACTTTCTTTTGCAGAATCCATCGCCTCTTGAACTTTCCATTTTCTGCCTGTCTTCAGCTGGGGCTTAATTGCTTCTACCACCTTGTCTCCTGAGTCCTCCAGCATGCTTTGAAGTCTGATCTTCCCTGCTTTGTATTCCTCCAGGATGGATTTCAGGGTAGTTTCAGCTTTGCTTGTCGACAGTACAGCGCTATGTCAGTCAGACAGGGTGGGACACCAAGCCATTTCCTTGTGAACTTGTTGATTTTGGCTTCCATTGCCTCCACTATGCTGGTGCAGATGTCGTATATCATCAGAGGCCATAGCAGCTTTGGTATCAGCATGAACTGCAGACACCAGACCTTGTATTTGCCAGGGAGCCCACACTGGTCAATGGTCTCCAAGCCTTCCTCCGCCATCTGCTTGGTTTCTTTTGCTCTTTGTGTGTCTTTCAGCGTATCATCATACCATCTTCCAAGGCTCTTGACTGGTTCTTCTGTGACTGTTGGAATGGCCTGGTTGGCAACACTGAAGACCACAGATCCGGCCACTTTTCCTTTCCTCAGTGAGAGACTCCGTGATTTCTTTGGCTTGAACTTCATTCTGGATGAGGCAACTATGTCGTCCAGCCTCTCCAGCACATGACGTGTCTCGTCTTCTCTGGATGAAATCACTGTAGTGTCATCCATGAAGGCCTTGAGAGGAGGCATCTTGTATCCATCGCCAAGGTCTGTTTGTCTCGCGTTGTTTGTTGCTGCTTTCAAGATGAGTTCCATTGCCAGCACGAACAGTATTGGGGAAATTGCACAGCCCATTGCAATACCCACTTCCAAGTTGATCCAGTCTGTTGTGTACTCCTTGGTAGAGAACCGCATTGAGAAGCCATTGAAGTACTTCTTGAGCATGTCGCGGATGTTCTTTGGCACATGGTACATCTCAAGAGCCATCTCAAGTGTGTTGTTTAAAAAACTGGGAAAACAAAACAAAAAAGTTAAAGAAAATGAAAACCAAACAAAAAGTTAAAAAATTTGAAAAATGAAAAAAAAAGTTTATTAAAAGTTTAAGTGTTTGTCTTCATCATGTCAGTGTCAGTGGGTGCATATGTGTCAGTGTGTGTGTTGTTTAAAAAAAAATGGAAAAACAAAAAAAGTTAAAGAAAATAAAAACCAAACAAAAAGTAAAAAAATTTGAAAATGAAAAAAAAAAAAGTTTATTAAAAGTTTAAGTGTTTGTCTTCATCATGTCAGTGTCAGTGGGTGCATATGTGTCAGTGTGTGTGTTGTTTAAAAAATGGAAAAGCAAAAAAAAAAGTTAAAGAAAATAAAAACCAAACAAAAAGTAAAAAATTTGAAAAATGGAAAAAAAAGTTATTAAAAGTTTAAGTGTTTGTCTTCATCATGTCAGTGTCAGTGGGTACATATGTGTCAGTGTGTGTGTTGTTTAAAAAACTGGAAAAACAAAAAAAAAAGTTAAAGAAAATGAAAACCAAACAAAAAGTTAAAAAATTTGAAAAATGAAAAAAAAAAGTTTATTAAAAGTTTAAGTGTTTGTCTTCATCATGTCAGTGTCAGTGGGTGCATATGTGTCAGTGTGTGTGGTGTTTAAAAAAATGGAAAAACAAAAAAAATTATAGAAAATAAAAACCAAACAAAAAGTAAAAAAAAATTGAAAAAATAGAAAAAAAAGTTTATTGAAAATTTAAGTGTTTGGCTCATCATGTCAGTGTCAGTGTGTGTGTGTGTGTTGTTTAAAAAAAAGTGTGTAGACTGGGTGGGTGTGGGTGGGTAGGGAGATGGGGAAAGGGGAGGGGGGAAGGGATGGAGGGTAGACTGGGTGGGGGTGGGGGGAAGGGGAGGGGTGGGGGGAAGGGGAGGGGGTCCGAAGGGGAGGGGGTGGGTGGGAAGGGGAGGGGGGTGGGAAGGGGAGGGGGGAGGGGGTGGGAAGGGGAGGGGGGGTAGGGAGTGGGAGGTGTGTGTGTGTGGGAGTGTGTGTTATTCACAGGGGCAACTTTGTTTTGGTGCACATGCTAACTCATTGTGTTTTCTGTACAGGTGTGTCAGGACTGCTGAAGAAGACACTGCACCATTTGGAGGGCTGGAAATGAGGTAAGGTGTGTGCTGTGTGTGTGTGTGTGTGTGTGTGGTTTACAAAGATAATACATGGGTGAAACTTCTTCCGTCTGAGGACGGAATCTGTTTTATGAAATTATTCGAGACGGAATTTTCCGTTTTTCGTAAATCTGAAAAAAAAGGTTTTCAAAACAGTCTCTATTGCGCAAATCATGTATCGAGTGCGTCTTACCATAAAACGGAAGTGCTGAATCGGAAGTACTCTTTATTTTAGGGAACAAAGTTAAAGCACCATTTGCCGAAATCTAGATTTCGAGTTTGGAGTTCGTTGGAAACGGTGAGAATGTCTTATCTTAAAGAAGGTGATTCAGTTGAGGAGATCGACGCTGGCATCACTAATAAGTGGCGATGGACTTGGCTGAACGAAATGGTTGATGAAAAACAACAACATTGTGTTTGGTGTTTGAAAACGAACAAACCTGGTGTAGCGTTTTGCCGTGAGTGCAACTCGGATCTCAAGTATGGATCCAATGGAAAATCTCGGCTAGCAAAGCACGCCGGAAGTCCGGACCATATTAAAAGCATGAAGTTAAGAATTTCAGTGAAATCTTATTCAGCAGCCCTCCATGCCCCTCCCCCCCCCCCCCACCCCCCTACTGACACACACACACGCACGCACACACACACACAAAGATGAATGTAAGGACAGAGAGAGAGAGAGAGAGAGAGAGAGAGAGAGAGAGAGAGAGAGAGAGAGAGAGACATAATAGCAAGAAAAAAGTATTTAAAGAAAGAAAAAAACATAAAAATAAACATGAGGGTTAGTTTTCTGGAAAAAGGATGGGGAAAGCTACTAAAGGTTCTGTTTCTTCTGTGTAATAAAATGGGTTAGTTTTGGAAGTACAGTGGACACTCTCTATTAAGACCTTAGAAAATGAACAGATTTGTGATCTTGATACCCTTACTGCCCATCTATATCCAAGACACCGTGGTCATAAAGAAGAAACAGTTCTGTGCCGGCTGCACACCGGCCATTCGTATTTTACCCATTTATACCTTTTAAAGAGTGAAGAAGCTCCGTGGTGCATTCCATGTCATGTGACACTCACAATGAAACATGTTCTTTTAGAGTGTTGGGACATGCATGATGTGAGACACAAACATTTTACAGCAGAGTCCATGAAAATCCTGTTCAGGGATGTCCCGCCTGACGTGATCTTTGAGTTTTTGAGAGAGATTAACATTTTTCATCTGATTTAAGAGTTTATGGAAGAAAGTTTTTAACGAAGTTTCTGGTGCGTTTCTAGAAGATGTCATTTGAAGAGATGTGTGAAAGGTTTTTTTTTTTTTTTTTAATGACTTGTGAGTTGATTTTAACGTGGTGACAGCCCTGATGTGGCCCTTTGCGGTCAGCTGGGCTATAAGCAACATTATCTTATCTTATCTTATATCCAAGACACCATAAGCAACATTATCTTATCTTATATCCAAGACACCATAAGCAACATTATCTTATCTTATCTTATATCCAAGACACCATAAGCAACATTATCTTATCTTATATCCAAGACACCATAAGCAACATTATCTTATCTTATCTTATATCCAAGACACCATAAGCAACATTATCTTATCTTATATCCAAGACACCAATCAAGCTGTTTTTTGGGGGGTAAGCTTTTTTTCTTCTTTTTTTTAAATTTAAAATGATAACTTTTGTTCACATATAAGCAATAAATATGTGTTTCAAACAAGGCCTCAGTTCCAAATTTCCTTTCACCAGAGGCCACGAAAACTATCTGAATTTTTCAAGAAATCAATTTCGGCTGGGGGACTTTGTCCCCCTGGGCCCCCCACCAGGGGGCCTAGGTGGCCCCGGGACCCCAACCTTTCAGTTTTTCAATTTTTTTCCAGTTTCACCCATGATAATATTATTGTTAGATTTCTATGGTAACGCCCCCATGGGCCGGCCTTCTCGTGGCGGGGGTGTTTCTTGACCAACCTGTGCCCACCCCTTTTTCTTGTCTTTTCTACTGTTCTGCCTACCGTGTCTTTTGCTACCTCTTTTCACCCATAAAGTCTCCCCACATCATCTGCCGCTTCTATGTCGTCTTGTTTCTTCCTTCCCGGTTCTTCAATCTGTTCTTTCATCTATTTTTTCCAGTCTTCCTTTTCAATGCTTCTTTTTCTGAGACATATCGGAGTGGTGGCCCTAAGTCACTCGCAATCTAAGGTGCTGACACTGGCCGAAAGATGAATGGCTCTGCGTTAGTGAGTCGCTACAGCAGTCCTGTCTGGTTTTGTGGGACGGTATCAGGCAGACGGACGTCCTACGAGTTCATCTTCGCATGTCCTTCATAGGGCCATCCATTTTCCCTTCCCTAGCACGGCAGCTCTCCTAGGGTGACTGTTGAATTCCTGCCATCGTTGAGCCTACGCCTTATGAGCAATCAAAACAGTCATTCCAAACGTCTGAGGGAATATGATTCGGATTCTGAGGAAGAAGTCAGGTTTGTGGCTAAGCAGAAGGAAATGTGGCTGAGATTCCTGGTAGTGGATGGCTTCCAGGGTCTCAGTGCATTTCTGTTTCAGAAATGGTTGGAGGGTGTATCAAAGTCTTACTCAGAAGTAAAAAAACAAAAAGACGGGACATACCTTGTAAAATGCCCGACCGAACGTTCATCGTCCCAGCTTAAAAAGGCAGATGGTACGAAGGCAAAGTTCGGAAGCAGGGAGGTCTTGGTTAAGGTGTCCGGCCATCGTACGTTGAACTCCTGCAAGGGAGTGATACGTTGCGGTGGTTCAAGACACCTTAGAGATGTCTTGAAAGACGCCTCAGAGGCTGAACTGAAGGATTATTTGGCGGAGCAGGGAGTTTTGGATGTGCGGCGTCTTTCCGCTTTCCGAAAAGGAGAAAGGATGCCCACATTTACCTATATCCTGACGTTTGGCGTGGCACAGATTCCAGTAGATGTGAAAATCTTCTACGAAAATGTCAAGGTGGATGTCTTCATTCCTTCACCCATGCGCTGTTTTAAATGTCAGAAATTCGGACACACAAAGGACAGGTGCAGGGCCACCTCAGAAGTCTGTAAAAGATGTGGCAAAGAAGCTCATGACACTAGTGTCGCATGTGACGCCTCCTGCGTCAATTGTTCCGGGAAGCACGAATCCAGCTCCAAAGATTGCCCTCAGTGGAAATTGGAGTCTGAGATTCAAAGGGTACGAGTGTCTGAGTGTTTGACATTTCTTGACGCAAAAAGGAAAGTCCTTCAGGAAAATCCTTCTGGCAAAAGCTACTCATCTGTATTGACATCAAAGCCAAAGATGATAGATCAGGCAAGCCAAGCAGATCTGTGCCCTTGTGCATGTTCAAAGCCATTAAACAAGTCAGCTTCATCCAATCAGACTTCAGCTGTGTCAAAAGATTCCGCTGTTTCTGCGTCAGTTGTCACACCTGTACCAACAGTATCTTTGTCGAGTTCAGTTTCTGAGGGTGCTACGAAGTCGAGCAAAAGTGATGATTTGAGGAGAGATTCTATTGGGGTTTCTCCACAAAAGAACAAGTTATCGGGTGGTTCGAAGGGTGCTGGTGGTGTAAGACACCCATCACAGGCTAAGCCTGATCCCCCACCCAAACCACCTAACAAGTACAAGAAACAGAAAAAGATTTCAGATCGCCTTAAAAAAGGCGAAGCTTCTTTTTCTAGCTCCAACAGGTTTCGGGTACTGTCTGGGGAAGAGATGTCTGATTCAATGACCTGATGTGTTTTTTTTTAAACGCTGTATTTGATGTATTGTTCTTTTACATTTTACCTTATTTTAACCTTTTTTATGAGTATTCTCCAGTGGAATATAAGAGGGTTGAGGAGTAATTATGATGATTTGCTCCTATTATGTAAAAGTTTTTCTCCCAATATTATTGCTTTGCAAGAGCATCAGATTCAGCAGCCGATTCCCATTAGAAACTATGCTTGTTTATCTAAATATCCTAATTCAAAGTCAGGTGGTGTATTCCTTTATATCCATAATTCTCTCCCTGCAGCAGAAATTCCATTGAACACTTCTTTACAAGCTGTGGCAGCAACTGTTTCTGGTAATAACACTTTTTCTGTATGTTCCATTTATCTTCCTCCTTCTGAAAATGTTTCCAAACAAGCTTCATTCCTTACTGGCATTTACATGTCAGCAATTTCGCGAACATAATGCCATCCGGGCATTCGGAAGTTCTGAAGATTGGATAAAGAAGCTCATGACTGTGGCATGTCCCTCACGTCAATATGTTTTGGAAGACGAATCCAAGCTAACCTTAGTTGCCCTCAGTAATGGAACTTCTGAGTCAATGTACCGGTGTCCCTGAGTTTTACATTTCTTGAATGCGAAACTCATGAAATTCCTATCAGGAAAATTTCCTCATGTTAAATTACAATGTTTGGCTAACCAGAAATGAAATCAGAATGCTAGCAATTTGAACTCTAATGCATGTTAAGCATTAACAAGTGCAAGATCAATAATCAACTTCAGTCTTGTCAAAGATTCGCTAGGGTACCTTGCGTTCTAGTTGTAGCACGTACTGTATTTCTTTGCGAGTTCTGTTGATATGAGGTCAACAAAGTCCAAAAGTGCTTGGTTTGAGCAGTTTATGGGCTTTAGCCACAAGATGCAAGGTTAAAGGTGTTGCTTTGCCGTGCTGTGGGTACAGACCCCATCGTCAGCTATTTCTTGACCTACCTAAACCTACTACATCAAGAACATAAAAGATTTCGATGCCTAAAAAAGGCGAAGCTTTTTTTTAAATGCTCAATGACAAGTTCGGTACTGTGGGAACATTATTCGATCATGACTGATGCAGCTTTTTATCTCGCTGTATTGATGATTGGTTGCTTTACATTTTCCTATTTTAACCTTTTTAATATCACTATGTACAACTAGAGGTTGAGGGTATTAATGATTTTTACATAGAAAAATTTTTCTACTTCAAGATTTATGCGATTGCAATGAAGGTCAGATTCAGCAGCGATTGATTGAAATCACTGTTATCTAATATTAATTAGTCGGGTGTGTGACTTCAATTTTCATGATGTTTCCGCAGCAGAAATTCCATTGAGACTTCTTTACACTGTGGGCAATGTTTCTGGTAATAACGTGAATTCATCTGAGAGTGGCGCTGCTCTTCTCCTCGAGTGCAAGCAAGGAAAGTTGGAACTAATGGAGCGAAAATTGAACGTTCCCACGGGGGCTTGGAAGGCGCCGTGTCCGTTGGGACGGTCTCGCGATGGATGTAGTGATAGACTCGAAGAGCTCTTTCGACTTCAATTATGTATGTTGACAACTGCAAAACTTTTATTTTACGTTTGACTTGCTTCTTGTTTATTGAATTATGTTCTGTATACTATTCTTTTATCGGAAAAATCAATCGGAAATCTCATTGTTAAATGCGCGTTTATATCAATTTACCCATTAAGAAGAGATTTGGCTAATCTACGATTGAGATTCCATTTAAGAATTTAAAATGCTAATTGGGCTTGTTTGACTTCAGTGCATGACCTAGAATATCTGTTAATTTTTCCCCAAATCATAGGATACCTTACTTACTGGAATAGCTCTGATTTGTATTCAAATTCAGGTAGATAAAAAACCTCCTAAAGTGCCTAGGTAATAATGAGTACAACGAGATAAGAATCGCAGGAAATCGCTAGAAAATTCCGAACAGTCGACGGAAGAAAATCGAATTGAGTATAAAAGACTAAAAGCTAAAGCGAAGTATATTATCAAAAGATGTAAAAAGAACTCGTGGTGTAACTTTTGTTCCTCCTTAAATTCTACAACATCATCTGCCCGAGTATGGAAATCCATCAAAAGAATCAAAGGGAAAAGATCTTCTGGTTTGAGACACCTGAAAATCAATGGGAAACCAATTTTGGATAGAAAAGACATAGCAAACCTCTTGGCCTCTTCCATCTCTCAAAATTCATCTTCTAACCATTATTCCAGTAAATTTCAAAAAATTAAAGTAGAATCAGAGAAACACCATCCTCAATTTTTATCTGACAATTCGGAGGACTATAATGCTCTATTTTCACAGTGGGAATTAGACCAATCCATCCACAAGTCTAACAATTCAGCAGTTGGCCCAGATGAGGTTCATTATGAAATGCTTCGTCATCTTCCAGCGGAAAGTCGTTCTATTCTTCTTCAGATTTATAACGGTATTTGGGAATCGGGAAGTTTTCCCGAAAAATGGAAGGAAGCTATTATTGTACCCATCCCTAAACCAGGTAAGGACAACTTGGATCCGAATAACTACCGTCCTATAGCGTTGACAAGTTGTCTTTGTAAAACTATGGAAAGGATGGTCTCGGCGCGTCTCTTGTGGACGCTAGAGGATAAGGGTTTATTGGCCAATATTCAATGTGGCTTTCGTAAGAAAAGGTGTACTATAGACCATCTTGTACGTTTGGAATCTTTTGTGCGAGAAGCCTTCGCTCGCAAACAGCATGTTATCTCTATATTTTTTGACTTGGAGAAAGCATATGACACCACCTGGAGGTACGGCATTCTGAGAGACCTTTTCAACATGGAGTTTAGGGGCAGGCTCCCCGTTTTTATTGAACATTTTTTACAGGATCGTTGTTTCCGTGTGCGTTCAGGATCAGTTCTGTCAGACTTCTTTGTTCAAGAACAGGGAGTGCCCCAGGGAAGCATTTTATCTCCCTTGTTGTTTTGTATCAAAATTAACAATATCGTTGAGTCTGTTGTAAAAGGTGCCGATGCTTCTTTGTTTGTAGATGACTTCTCCCTTGCGATTAGAGGGAAGTTTTTACCTTCAGTAGAACGTCAGCTTCAGCTATGTGTCAAGAACATCCAAGAGTGGGTTGAAGAGAATGGTTTTAAATTTTCACAGTCCAAGACTGTGTGTATGCATTTTACGAAACTTAGAGGCCCTTTTGGAGAGCCGGACATTAAGATTTCTGGTGAATCGATCAAAGTTGTGCATGAAGCCAGATTTTTAGGCGTGATTTTTGATGAGAAGCTCACGTTTTTACCTCACATTAGAGATTTGAGGGCAAGGTGTTTTAAAACTTTAGATATATTAAAGGTGGTTGGTCGCTCCGATTGGGGCGCGGACAAATTTACTCTGTTAAACCTTTATCGAGCTCTAGTGAGATCATAGCTCGATTACGGTTGCCAGGTGTACGGGTCAGCTGCAAAGTCTTCCTTGAAGCTATTGGACACAGTTCATCATCAAGGTCTACGGATAGCTCTTGGTGCTTTTAGAACATCGCCAATCTCTAGTTTGTATGCGGAGGCTCATGAACCATCTTTAAACCTCCGTCGTACTAAACTCAGTATGAATTATTATTTAAAGTTGAAGGCTTCCCCAGAGAATCCAGCCTACTCTTGTGTTTTTGAGCCTCCACCTGCCAGCCTGTTTGAGGCATCTACGTTGACCCCTCCTTTTGGCCAGAGAGTAAAGGACTATTTTGAAGAGGCTAACATAAATTTAGTGGATGTTGATGACCTTACTGTTGCCGGTGTCCCGCCATGGAGACTGGTAACTCCACAAATAGATTTCTCTCTCTCTGCTTATAAGAAAGAAACAACAAGTCCAGAGATTTATAAACATTTGTTTTTAGAAAAGAAAGAGAAACATAAACATCGAACATTTCTCTATACGGATGGTTCCAAATTGGAAGAGAAAGTTGCTGCAGCATCGACATCTGCCTCGGGCCATTCTCATTCTTTTCGTCTGAAAGATCATTCTTCTATTTTTACTGCAGAATTAGAAGCACTATACTTAGCTTTAAAGACTGTGCAAAGTTCAACTCGAAAGTCTTTTGTTATAGTAGTTGACTCTCTCTCAGCTTTACAAGCTCTTAAATCGTCAACTTGTGACCATCCTAAGTTAATATCCATTTTAGAACTTTTAACCGAACTCCCTGTAGATAAAGATGTTGTGTTTTGGTGGGTCCCTAGCCACTGCGGTATTACGGGCAATGAGATAGCGGACAGACAAGCAAAGAAAGCGTTAAATGATCCTGTCAAGCGATCCCATCGGTTACCATATCCGGATCTTAAACAGCTAATAAATAAGTTTGTAAAGAAACGTTGGCAAGATGATTGGAATTTGGAATCGGAAAACAAACTTCATGAGATAATGCCAGACTTGTCTGAATGGTTACCTTCGGTTTGCAAAAACAGGAAAGAAGAATGTGTTTTAAGTAGACTGCATATTGGACATAGTTATGTTACTCATTCTTTCCTCTTAAAGGGAGAAGATCGACCCCATTGTTTTGCATGCGATTGTGTATACACTCTTAAGCATGTGTTGACTGAGTGTGATGATCTCGGTGAGATCAGAGGAAAATATTTTGATAAAATGTCACTTAGTGAGCTTTTTAGAAATGTGCAAGTATCTGTGATATTTCAGTTTTTAAGAGATGTGAACATGTTTTATAAGATTTAGTTGTTGTTTTTTACATTTTAAGGTTGCAGATTGCATATGTGTTTGTATAACTCAAGTCACGTAATGACCCTCAGTGTATAGCTCTGATATCACCTCTTTATGGTGGAAAGGGCTTGTCCTTTATAACTATCTATCTATCTATCGTGTGTGTGTGTGTGTGTGTGTGTGTGTGTGTGTGTGTGTGTGTGTGTGTGTGGTGTGTGTGGTGTGTCGCGCGCATGCGCATTTACTGTTTGCTGAATTTTGAATGAAGTTGATGAAGAGGTCTCTTGAACAATTCACTAAGGAAACCACGCTGGTGAATGTTGAACAGATTTGTTAAAAGAGTACACAGGAATATGACTGACTGACAGTTACGCCCCCACGGGCCGGCCTTCTCGTGGCGGGGGTGTTTCTCGACTAACCTGAGCCCACCCCTTTTTCTTATCTTTCCTGTTTTTCTGCCTACTGTGTCTTTTACTATCTCTTTTTCCCCATAAAGTCTCCCCACAGAAACTGCAGCCTCTGTTTCGTCTAGTTTCTGCCTACCTGGCTCTTTACTCTGTACTTTAATCTTTACTTACAAGCCTTCTTTGGAACACTTCTTCTTTTCTCTGCGGTCTTCTTCAGACCCACCGTGTTTGCCGTGCGGTGCGTCCTGTAAGTGGGGGGGAATGAGGTCCTGGTGATTGAGAGAGCCTACTGTTCTCAACACATCACTTTGGCTCGGACCTCCTCTAAGACAGGTGGCATACATTGGCCCGTGTATGTCAATCGGCTGCCTCTACGTGAGGTTGGGTCAAACTGGGTAGTTCTTGGCTGGCCTTGGAAACCTTGTAAGTGTTCACCGTCTGTCCCCGGCGGTGTGTCATGATCTTGGCGGAATAGGTTAGTTATGTTCTATCTGGTGTATATCCCTGCTGAAACCCGGATGGGGTCAAGAGTTGGATTTCCCCTTTACCCTGGCCCCTTGTTGGACTCTATGGTGGGTGGGTAGGCAGGGATGAACTTTAAAAACTCAAAACTATGGCTCACTCCCAACAAAAAAGGAAAAGAAATTATTCCTCAGGCTCGAACTTGGACTCGGACTCAGATAATGAAATAAGGACAGCAACTGGTTTTTGGCCTTGTTGGTTGGTGATGGAGGGTGTGGATGAAGCTCGCCCTCTCTGTGGGGTGAATGGATTGAGTCCTTTTGCTATTTCGAGAGGAGTAGAGGGACTCTCCGGCGCACCCAGATCCATGAAACGGCTACGAAACGGTTCCTTTTTGATAGAATGTGCAAAACAGAAGCATTCTGAGTTGCTTCTCAAGTCGACGACGTTGATTGACAGGCCAATCAGAGTGACACCTCACAAAACTTTGAATTCAAGCAAGGGCGTCATCAGGTGTCGTGATTTGAGAGGCGTTTCCGAGTTAGAAATAAAGACGGAACTGGCTTCCCAGGGTGTGACCCACGTTCACCGGGTTCTAGCACGAAAAGATCAAGACCGTGTGCCAACAGATACTTTTTTTCTAACTTTCTGTACGACAACTCTCCCTGTGTGTGTGAAGGTCGGATATTTGCGGGTTCCCGTCTCTATGTACATTCCTTCACCTTTGCGATGCTTTAAGTGCCAAAAGTACGGACACATTAAGGACAGGTGTACAGAACAGGAGGCGTGTGGCAAGTGCTCAAAACCAGTGCATGAAGGTCCGTGTGATTGTCCGCCCTGTTGTATAAACTGTAAAGGCAACCATCCTGCTTTCTCGAAGGACTGTCCAGTCTGGCGCGTCGAGTCCGAGATCCAGAAGGTACGCACGGAGAATCGAATTTCGTTCTTTGAGGCAAGGAAACTTGTGCAGAATAGACAGCCCTCCCTCAGCAAGTCATATGCTGATGTCGCCAAGGGTAGCATGGTCAGTGTTGGTGTTCAGACTGAGACTGTTCAACCTCAGACCGGCTGTCAGCATCAGGATCGGCAGACGCAACAGGAGCCTCAGCATGTACAGAAAGACAGTGGAAAAAGAAAGCAAAATTCAAACAGTGCCTTGGGTGGAGGCTCAATATCCACCTCCCCCCGGACTCCTCGAGGGTCTGAGCCCCCTTCCTCCAATCCCAGACCCTCTGGGAAGGCTGCACAGGTAGCCTCTTTGTCTGGGGAACACTCCAGAAGTCGACCTGTGATGAAGCCTCCTCTTCCACCTCGTCCATCTGGGGGTGGAAATAAGTATCGTCCTTCGTCAGCCAAGAAGGTGGTATCTCCATCGCCTTCTTCCAATCGCTTTTCTCCTTTGGAGATAGAAGGTGATGAGGACAATGAGATGGAGTAATTTTCTTTTCTTTTTTATTGTCATGGCCCTTATTCAGTGGAATGTAAGAGGCATTAATGCCCAATATGAGGAACTCCAGCGGTTGTGTTCTGACCTCAAACCTAGTGTTGTTGCGCTGCAGGAAACATTGTTGAGACCAGGAAAACATTTTTCATTGGCAGGCTTTAGTTCAGTAGGTTTTCCTGCTTTACCTACGGATACTGGCCATGGTGTCACTGGGGGTGTTTCCCTTCTTATTCACAGATCTTTATTATTCAGCCAAGTTAACTTAAATACCCCATTACAAGCTGTTGCGGCCAGGATTACTTTCAATAAAACAATAACTCTCTGTTCAATTTATTGTCCTCCTTCTGGTACAATATCTAAGCAACAAGTCATTGATCTAATAGATCAGCTTCCACGTCCTTTTTTATTTTGGGAGACTTCAACGGGCACTCCCCCCTTTGGGGTAGCTCATATTCCTCACCTCGGGGTCTCATGCTGGAAGAGATCTTTAACGAACTGGACTTGTGTTGTCTAAATGACAAATCACCAACATACATGCATTCTTCAAATGGTACTCTTTCGTGTTTGGATTTGTCAGTGTGTGATCCTTCATTGGTTCTAGACTATGATTGGTCAGTTCACGATGATCTGCACGGGAGCGACCATTTCCCTGTAATACTTTCTCCAGTTTTGAAGGAACCTGTTTCCTTTCCTCAGTATTTTTGCTTTAAAAGGGCTAATTGGGATTTCTTTCGTTCAGCCATAACTGATAAGCTAGATGCTGAAATCGTCTTCCGATCAGAAGATCCAGCGGAGTCCTTCACTAATGTTTTGTTATCATGTGCGAGAGATACCATCCCACTCACAAAACCAGGTCCACAATTACCTGGTACACCATGGTTCAACCAGGATTGTAAGAATGCTTGCAACATTCGCAAGAGGGCCCAACGTTCAGTCTTTCAGCACCCTGTGGCCCCGAATGTTCGATCTTATCAGAGGAAAAAAGCAAAGGCGAGGTTTGTTTGTAGAGGAAGTAGACGAGTGTCTTGGAGAAATTTCTGCTCTCCCCTCACATCAAACATATCCAAGAAAAAAATCTGGAGAGTTGTTAAAAAAATTAGGGGCAAGAACAGCTGCCCTTCAATCCACCATTTAAAACTTGATGATACACTCATCACTGACAAACACGCTGTGGCTAACTTGCTAGCTTCCACCATAGAAACCTACTCTTCCTCTAGTCAAAAATCCACCGCGTTTTTAAAGATCAAAACGCAAGCAGAAAAAAAGAAGCTTGACTTTTCCTCACCCAATCAAGAAGACTACAACTTGCCCTTTAATCTAAATGAACTGAAGTCTGCCTTGCAGGCATGTCATGATTCTGCTCCTGGTCTTGATGAAATTCATTATCAACTCTTAAAACACCTTCCTGACTCAGGTCTTAACATTCTGCTTCAAGTTTATAACCAGGTTTGGACGTCTGGGTCTTTCCCAGCTTCATGGAAAAGAGCCCTAATTGTTCCCATTCCGAAGCCAGGGAAGGATCATTCAAACCCAACCAACTATCGTCCAATAGCCTTAACAAGTTGTGTTTGTAAGGTGATGGAAAAAATGGTAAATGGTAGGCTCATGTGGAAATTGGAAAGTGATGGGCTTTTAGCCATGGAACAGTGTGGTTTTAGAAAGCATCACTCTACCATGGACCATTTAATCAGATTGGAAACCACTATTCGAAATCTTTTTTAGATAAAAAGCATGTTGTTGCCATTTTTTTCGACATAGAGAAGGCCTATGACACGACGTGGAAGTATGGAATCCTGTCAGACCTCCATCGGATGGGTTTCCGTGGCAATCTCCCAGTGTTCATAGAACAGTTTTTGGCAGACAGGTCCTTCCAGGTCCGTGTGGGGACAACATTGTCAGAAATTCATGAGCAGGAAATGGGTGTTCCACAGGGTAGTATCCTTTCCCCAGCCCTGTTTAGTATAAAAATAAATGAAATTGTAAACTCTGTCAACCAAGGTTCAGACTGCTCTCTTTTTGTTGATGATTTTGCCCTTTATGCATCTGGAAAGACATTTGCTGGTGTACAGCGCCAACTCCAGTTGTCTGTGTATAAAGTCCAACAGTGGGCAGTTGAAAATGGGTTCAAATTTTCATCAGTTAAAACAGAGTGCATCCACTTTCACAATTTCAGACAACTTTTCCCGCCACCAGAAATTTTCATAGATAAGGCTAAAATTCCTGCTGTCACAGAAGCCAAATTTCTGGGTGTTACCTTTGACCAAAAATTGAATTTTAAAGCCCATATTCAGAAGTTGAAAACATCGTGCCTCAAAGCCATGAATATCCTCCGTGTAGTGGCTCATACGGATTGGGGTGCAGACAAACGCACACTTCTCCATCTTTACAGGGCGTTAGTTCGATCCAAGTTGGACTACGGCAGCATCATTTACGGCGCCGCTAGAGCCTCGTATCTAAAAGTCCTAGACCCAGTTCACCATCAGGGTCTTCGCCTCTGCCTTGGCGCTTTTCGTACTACACCTGTACATAGCCTATATGCTGAGGCAGGAGAGTGTTCCCTCTCTCATAGAAGAGTAAAATTAGCTTTGAATTACTACACACAGCTTTTTTCAGAACCAAACAACCCTGCCTACGACTGTGTTATGAATCCTCGTTTCCAAGAGAAATATGAAAGAAGTCCATCCAGTATTCCCCCTTTCGGTATTCGCATCCTTCCTTTTCTGGAGGAGGTGGATATTGATGTTGGGGTCATCTCTGACGTTTCCAAGTTTCCTCAACAACCTCCTTGGACGTTTTTGTCTCCAGAAATTAGGTTTGATTTAACCGTGCAGCGCAAACAGAACACGAGTTCCTTAATTTATAAACAATTATTTTTAGACATGTGTTCTAACCTTAAAGAACATGTGGTTATTTTTACTGATGGTTCAAAGTCCGATGTTGGTGTAGGGTCCTCCGCATATGTTCCAGCTTCGGGAGAAAAACTGTCCAAACACATTCCCTCTGAAAGCACTATTTACACTGCGGAACTTACTGCACTACTTTTGGCTTTGGAGTTGATCAGGCAGTCCCAGTCTAGGAAATTCCTTATTTGCACAGATTCTCTTTCGGCTTTAGAGGCTATAGGAGCAAGAAACATAAAACATCCGGCTCTTATCAAGTTTTTTACCATGTTTTCTTCATTAGTTTCAAGGGGTTTTGAGATTTTGTTGGCCTGGGTGCCAGGTCATGTGGGGATCAGAGGCAACGAAGAGGTGGATCGGCTTTCTAAAGAGGCTGTCCGTCTTCGTCCTTCTAAACTGCTTGTACCATCCTCAGATTTCAAAGGCAAAATAGCTTTGTATGTCAATTCTTTATGGGAGGAGGAGTGGAGCCTCCAAGAAAACAATAAGCTTCATCAAATACGTCCAGATTTAAAGGAACATCTTCCCATGGCTGCTGGCGGTCGAAAGGGAGAAACAGTATTGTGTAGATTGAGGACGGGTCATGCTTATTTTACTCATTCGTTTTTATTGAAGGGAGAAGACCCGCCTTTCTGTGTTGCCTGTGATAGTCAGATATCTGTCCAACATATTCTTTTAGACTGCTGGGATTTATACGACATTAGAAGGAAACATTACACTGCAGATAATATGAAGATTCTTTTCCGTGATGTTCCCCCTGACAATATTTTTAACTTCCTAAAAGAAGTGAATTTATTTCATCGTGTGTGAATTTGGTGTTGTTAGATTTTCTCTACCCAGTATTGATTTTTGCAGATTACAGTTAGTGATTTCAACGTGTTGGTTTTTAATCCTAGGATTGGTTCTTTTAATCTTGTTTTAATGGGTTGGGTAAGGTTTTGCTTTTAATCTTTTTTTTAACATGTATACGTGGTAGTTTGAAACGTGGTGACAGTCCTGAGATAACCTCTGCTGTTGACGGGACTATAATTTTAATCTTAATCTTAATCTGACAGTTACATCTATGGGAGAACATGTGTACACAGCGTTACTTACTTCATGATTATTCCATGGCAAAGTCCTTCCAGCGTGTGCTGAATTGTTGCAGGTGAGGAAGATCCGGCCACATTTCTGGGGCAGCCAGAGGGAGGTTCCATCAGGACATCAGGTGTGGCAGCCATTGTTAGACCTGGATCTCCTGCTGGTAAATAGCTTGGTCCCTTTGTTTGTGTGTATACTGTTTGGTATTTGCATGAATTAGCATGATTTCAGAGGTGTAGAAGTTACAATGGATCCAGTTTCACATTGTTTTAGAGGAGAAAACTATGTGACAATTTACCAGACTCCATGAAAACTTTGTTGAAAGATGGCCCATCTGATTGGATTTTTAGTTTCCTGAAAGAGATGAATATTTTCCATATCGGAATTTATGGAAGATGTTTAAGCATTTTAGCATGATTTAGACAAATGAGTGATGGACGTGTGTTTGACCAACTTTGTAGAGCTGTGATGTGGTGACAGCCCTTATACGGCCCTTGTGGTGTGGGCTGAGCTCTAAGCAACTTGATGCTCCATGAAAGCAGATAAGACGGTGGAACAGTTCAGACAACTGCTGTATGTGTAGGTTATTGACTCAATGTTTTCACCCGCTCCCTGTGCTGTCTGGTGCAAAATATTTGAATTTTTGTGACGGATCCAACCCATCATTTGTACAAAGTTGTCATACCACTCGTATGTGGAAGATGGGTGTCTATATAAATGTCCGATTATTAATGGCGGTGATTTGGAGTTTTTTTATTTCAATCCAGATACACTCGACAGTATTAGTTTGAAGATCAGTTCTGCGTCAGGTAATGTTGGCAATTGATTGATGAATGTATACGGCAAGGCCAGTATTTTTGGGTTGATCACTGTTGCGTCGTTCTATGTTGTAGTCAGGAATGCTAATAAGGTTATCTGTGATGCGAGAGTCTAACCTTGTTTCACTTGTACCAAATACTTTTACTGGATTGGGTGACTGTTTTAAGAGTGATGAGATTTCATGGACCTTATTAAATAAATGATAAACATCGAGATGTCCAACTGGAAGTCCTGGGACAGCAGGATTATGGGAGGGCATGGGTTGTAAGAGAAGAGTGACACAAATCGACGAGGAAGACAGTTTTCACAAAAAATGACACCGAGAATTATAGATCAAAAAACAATACAGGTGAGAAAAGTAACGTTTGCGGATAACACACAATAATGACATACGCACAGAAAGAATTTTAAGGTCAACTATTATACCTAAAACAGATAACAGAATGTATCTTTAGAAAATTGAATAAGCCAGTAAAACAACAAAAAAGAGCAATGGTTGAAGCATGATGTCGAACAAATAGAAAGAAAGATAAACAAATTATTAAGCTTAAAGCAATGAACGACGATAACACACACACACACACACACACACACACACACACACACACACACACACACACACACACACACACACACACACAAATGTTTACAGCGGTGCAAATAAAGAGGATGCTATGAGTGCTATGAGCACAATCCTCTATAGAGCAGATTTAAAGGTTGTAGATGAAGAAAAGGGAAACAAAGCACACACACACACAAAATAAACCAACAACAACAACAAAACCAAAAAGAAAAGAAAAAAAGGTTTTATATATATATATATATATATATTATATATATATATTATTAATATGATTCACGAACAATCTGTGGCGGTGAGAAAGTAGTCCTGGTCCCAATATCAGGAGATTGGCCCAAAGTTTCTTCTCAGTCCACAAAACGACAGCACCTGCACGAGCCGCCTACCTCACTTCAAAGTTTGCAATGTCGGCCAGAAATGACAATTATCTTCACACGCTGGTAGATAGGAAGTATAGAACAATGAACACAATTGATGTTCTGAGCACAAACAAAAACAGAAATAAGTGTGTGTTCACACATCCTCAGTGTCCATGAGTAGGGGATGGGAGGGGGAAAGACAGGGGGAGGGGAGGGGGGTAGGGATGAGATTGTGTGTGTTATTCACAGGGGCAACATTGTTGGGGCATATACATTAACTTATGTTTTTTTGTGTAGGTCTCTCAAGCCTGTTGAAGAAGACATAGGACCATTTGGAGAGTCAAAGATAGGTGAAGTCTGTGTGAGTGTGTGTCTTCCTGTGCGCGTGTTTCTTCAGGGATAACATCGTCAGATTGCTCAATGTAACTTGGTTTGTTTGTTTTTTCTACATATGTCTCAAGTGACTACATGTATCGGACAGGAGGAGATTACTCTGTGCCTGTCTGTGTTTGAACGGAAAAGAGGGGGAGGAGACCGGGGAGAGGGGAAGAAGGGGAGAGGTTGGGGGTTGTTAGCAATGTGGTGGGGGTCGGTAGGATGTATGCGAGTGTCTTAGAGACAGGAACAGAATTTGTGGGTGCATAATGATGTTAACTCATCATGTTTTCTGTGCAGGTGTCTCAAGCTGACCACAGACATTGGATAGAGAGGAGGGTCAACTGCCAGATGAGAGTGTGCATGTGTCCGTGTGTGTTTGAGGTTTGGAGGGGAGGGGGGATGGGAAGAAAGGGGGGGTAAGATTGGGAGACAGAAGGGATTTAGGGAGGGGGTAGAGAAGAAGGGAGAGGTGGAACAGGGAGAGGAAGGTGTATATATATATATATGTGAATGTGTTTTATTGATACATAAATGTTTACTCATTATGTTTTCTGCGTGAGTGCCTGACAAGACTACTGAAGATGTTGGACAATTTGGAGGGCCGGAGATGAGGTAAGTGTGTGTGTGTGTGTGTGTGTGTGTGTGTGTGTGTGTGTGTGTGTGTGTGTGTGTGGTGTGTGAGTGAGTGAGTCTGTGTGAGTGTGTGTGTGTGTGAGTGTGTGTGTGTGTGAGTGAGTCTGTGTGTGTGTGTGTGTGTGTGTGTGTGTGTGTGTGTGTGTGTGTGTGTGTGTACAAATTTACTGTTGGCTGAATTTCAAATTAAGTTGATAAAGATTTTCTTGAACAATTCACTAAAGAAACCACACTGGTGAGTGTTGAACAGATTTGTTAAAAGAGTACACAGGAAAGTGACTGACTGATAGTTACATGTATGGAAGAACATGTGTACCCAGCGTTACTTACTTCATGATTATTCAGTGGCAAAGTCCTTCCAGCGTATGCTGAATTGTTGCAGGTGAGGAAGATCCGGCCACATTTCTGGGGCAGCCAGAGGGAGGTTCCATCAGGACATCAGGTGTGGCAGCCATTGTTAGACCTGGATCTCCTGCTGGTAAATAGCTTGGTCCCTTTGTTTGTGTGTATACTGTTTGGTATTTGCATGAATTAGCATGATTTCAGAGGTGTAGAAGTTACAATGGATCCAGTTTCACATTGTTTTAGAGGAGAAAACTATGTGACAATTTACCAGACTCCATGAAAACTTTGTTGAAAGATGGCCCATCTGATTGGATTTTTAGTTTCCTGAAAGAGATGAATATTTTCCATATTGGAATTTATGGAAGATGTTTAAGCATTTTAGCATGATTTAGACAAATGAGTGATGGACGTGTGTTTGACCAACTTTGTAGAGCTGTGATGTGGTGACAGCCCTTATACAGCCCTTGTGGTCAACTGAGCTCTAAGCAACTTGATGCTTCATGGAAGCGGTCGAAACGGTGGAACAGTTCAGACAACTGGTGTTGGTAGCTCCATGTGTGTATGTGTGCGCTGTGAATTTTTTGCAGTGTGCAGTCTTTTGCGTGTTTAGGACATTTTCTTTTATTTAAGTATATGTGCATGGTGTTTTTTGTTCTAACTTCACTTATGCCTCTTGATTCCTTGAGGAACATAGGGCCGCGACGACACTCCTCCAACGCACGCGATTTTGGCAGGTCCTCCTTAGCTGGACCCACGTCATTCTGGTGACCTTCACTTCAGCGTCGACACTCCTGCGCCAAGTCCGTTTTGGTCTAAGCTTCTTCTTTGGTCTAAGTTCTTCTAAATGTGTAGGGAATTGACTGACATGATGACAGCCCAGATAAGGCCCCTTGCAATCGGCTTGGTTATAAACAACATAAATTCAACTGTGAGACTGGACTGACCCAAGAAGACAGAGTGGATTTTCATTCTTTAGGTATGACCCTAGTATAATTGTTTAAAAGAGCTGTGGTTAAGGTTAACTGTTCAAAACAAAAGGGTATTTGTTTTAATCTTGTTCTTTGACAGTGATGCAGCAGGTGTGCCTACCACTGATGTTAAGGGCAACGTCTTTTGAAACTGGATCCAGTCTTGTAAAGGAGGATTTCTTCTTTCTGTCTGGTAAGTGTGTGTGTGTGTGTGTGTGTGCGTGTGTGCGTGCGTGCGTGCAGGACATTTTCAAACTCTGATAGAAGCTTTGGATGACATCCTACGTGTTACTTGTGTTATGAATTGTTTTCCTTCATTGCATTCATTCTGTTACAGGTTGGCATGCATGTTTATAGTTAACACTGGCATCTATACTAACTCCTTATGCATGCATTTTCCCCAATTTTTTTTCTTTGCATACAAAATGTTTGTTTTACTAACAGGAATTGTGTGAATGAATGACTTGTGAGTTGATTTTAACATGGTGACAGCCCTGATGTGGCCCTTTGCGGTCGGCTGGACTATAAGCAACATTATCTTATCTAACAGGAATTTAAAAAATATTTGGTGTGAAGATATTTTAGAAACATACACCGGGCTGTACTTAATAGTGTTCTGCTTATTATGAATGTATGGTCTATATGTTTGCACATGAAACTGTGCATGTCCTAAGTTTTGTTTTTGGTGTGCTCTGTTGTCATTTTCATATGATGTTACAAGGATAACTTGCAAGATTTCTGACCCAAAGATACAGTTGGGTCCTAATGTCATTATTTGAGAAGAGTTGTGCTTGGTGATATGGATTCAAAACAAAAGTTAATGTATTTTTTTCTCGCTTCTGTTTCACAGTGAAGATGGAGATCTGCCAGTACAGCTCCTAATGCAGCGCCTGGCCTCGTCTGGGTGACGTTCTGTGAATGCTGAATCCTGTCCTACAAATCAGAAAGAGAGGGGGGGGGGGGGGATATGAAAGAGCAGAATATTTTTAAACCTTGAGAGAAGCTTTGAATGACATTAAGATCATGTGTGTTGTCATAGCTGTTCGCTTTTACAAAAGCAGGAAATAACTACAATAATAATCATGTGTTGATTATGTCATGAATTGCTTTCTTTCAAGTCCTAATGTGGTAATCTCATGTTTTGTTTTTACTTGTTGTACAGAATAGTGTCGTTTATTTTGGTTCAGGTTGCCACGCATTTTTATTGGTAGTTCTGGATGGGACACTTTCACTATGTATGCATGTGCATTTTTATTGGTAGTTCTGGATGGGACACTTTCACTGTGTATGCATGTGCATTTTTATTAGTAGTTCTGGATGGGACACTTTCACTATGTATGCATGTGCATTTTTATTGGTAGTTCTGGATGGGACACTTTCACTATGTATGCATGTGCATTTTTATTGGTAGTTCTGGATTGGACACTTTCACAATGTAGGCATGTGCATTTTTATTGGTAGTTCTGGATGGGACACTTTCACTATGTATGCATGTGCATTTTTATTGGTAGTTCTGGATGGGACACTTTCACTATGTATGCATGTGCATTTTCATTGGTAGTTCTGGATGGGACACTTTCACTATGTATGCATGTGCATTTTTATTGGTAGTTCTGGATGGGACACTTTCACTATGTATGCATGTGCATTATTTATTGGTTAGTTCTGGATGGGACACTTTCACTGTGTATGCATGTGCATTTTTATTGGTAGTTCTGGATGGGACACTTTCACTATGTATGCATGTGCATTTTTATTGGTAGTTCTGGATGGACACTTTCACTGTGTATGCATGTGCATTTTTATTGGTAGTTCTGGATGGGACACTTTCACTGTGTATGCATGTGCATTTTAATTGGTAGTTCTGGATTGGACACTTTCACTGTGTATGCATGTGCATTTTTATTGGTAGTTCTGGATGGGACACTTTCACTATGTATGCATGTGCATTTTTATTGGTAGTTCTGGATGGGACACTTTCACTGTGTATGCATGTGCATTTTTATTAGTAGTTCTGGATGGGACACTTTCACTATGTATGCATGTGCATTTTTATTGGTAGTTCTGGATGGGACACTTTCACTATGTATGCATGTGCATTTTTATTGGTAGTTCTGGATGGGACACTTTCACTGTGTAGGCATGTGCATTTTTATTGGTAGTTCTGGATGGGACACTTTCACTGTGTATGCATGTGCATTTTTATTGGTAGTTCTGGATGGGACACTTTCACTGTGTATGCATGTGCATTTTTATTGGTAGTTCTGGATGGGACACTTTCACTGTGTATGCATGTGCATTTTTATTGGTAGTTCTGGATGGGACACTTTCACTGTGTATGCATGTGCATTTTTATTGGTAGTTCTGGATGGGACACTTTCACTATGTATGCATGTGCATTTTTATTGGTAGTTCTGGATTGGACACTTTCACTATGTATGCATGTGCATTTTTATTAGTAGTTCTGGATTGGACACTTTCACTATGTATGCATGTGCATTTTTATTGGTAGTTCTGGATTGGACACATTCACTATGTATGCATGTGCATTTTTATTGGTGGTTCTGGATTGGACACTTTCACTATGTATGCATGTGCATTTTCCCAGTTTTGTAATTTACAAAATGTTTTACTAACTACAATACTGAAACACTGGGGTGTACATAATGATTCTCGGATTATTAGGAGAATATGAACCATCCGTTTTTTATGCATGAAAGTGTACATATCTCAAGTTTTTGTTTGATGTGAAATGTGTTTATCATTATATATGACTGTTCAAAGGATGGCTGTGAGACTTCTGACTGAAAGATACAGTTTGGTTTTTCTCATTTTTGGTAATGTTATATAATTATTTGAAAAGAGCTTTGCTTGATGTTACCTATTCAAAGCAAAAGGGTCATCTTCTTTTCCAGTGATGCTGCAGATCTGGCGTTTTTATAGTGCTGTAGTGCAGCCAGTTCTTCGTCTTGACAGAAGCATTCTTATTCTTAATTAACTCTTTTCTGTACACATATTGGTGGAGCTAGTCTTTCCCAGTATTTGCACAATATTTCTGATTGCACAAGTGTGCCATGTTTATCAGTTTATGTGCCATGTTTATCAGTTTGCTTATGTAGCATGTTTGTTTGCTTTTCTTTCCAATTTCTGTTGCAGATCTCCGATACAGTTAACTATTCAGCAGGTTTTTCTGTCACAGATAAACTCATTTTGAATATGTAAGATGAGTTTCTTTATTACACTAAAAAATGGTGTTGTGCATTGCAGTGTCCTCAGACATTGCCACTGGTGTTGGGCAGCATGCTTTGAATGGCGTATAAGGCTGCTGTCCATAGATGAGCAGTGTGTAAGAAACAAGTTAATAATATTGTGAACTGAGTGTACATGCTTTTCAGTCGTTGCACTGAATTGCGTGATAGTATTATGAATTGTTTTCATTTATTGCAGTAATTAATGTCATTCATTCTGTGTGTCTGGTTGGCATGCGTTTTTATAGTAAGCACTGGCACTGTTGACACTTTCACTTTTTTCATTTCCCCTATTTCATTGGTTTTTCAACATGTTTTATAAGATTTAGTTGGGGTTTTTTTACATTTTAAGGTTGCAGATTGCATATGTGTTTGTATAACTCGAGTCACGTAATGACCCTCAGTGTATAGCTCTGATATCACCTCTTTATGGTGGAAAGGGCTTGTCCTTTATAACTATCTATCTATCATTGGTTTTTCATTTAACAAAGTGTTTGATCTACTTACAAGAAAATTGAAATTACTGAGTGTTGAGAATATTTAAGAAACAAACGCTTGGGTGTACAGGATGGTTTTGATTACTAGGTGTATGTGGATGATGGTAAATACATGAAATTGTACTTTGTCCTAAGTGTGTTTGATTTACCTAGTGGTATTTTTTTTACATGATAGCCCCAGAAGGGCTTGTGAGACTTCTGACCTAAAGATGATTTGCAAAAAGATGTTGGCTGTTTGAGACAAAAAGCTAACTGTTTTTTCCTGTTCTTGTTTTATACAGTGATATTACTGGTGCGGATGCAGCAGCAGACATCTGGGCAATGTCTTCTGAAAGCTGGATCCAGGCATACACAGCAACTGGGCCTGCTTCTGCCATCTTGTGAGTAGATGTGTGTGTATGTGTGAGGGGAAGGGGAGTTATGTTTTACTTGTTTTATAAGAAAGTGACAAATTCATCTGCCCTTTTTGGGGAAGGGGGAAGGGGAGGGGGGGGGTCAAGGGAATGGGGGAGGGAGGGTCAGTCATTTTCATGTGACTTCGTTACTAGCAAGGTAGTGAATGAGCCAGTGTTGTACAGGCAACATTTTACTTTAAAGAATTGTGTGAATGACTGACTTGTGAGTTGACTTTAACGTGGTGACAGCCGTGATGTGGCTCTTTGCGGTCGGCTGGGCTATAAGCAACATTATCTTATCTCTTATCTTACAGGCAACATTTCAATAGCTCATTGCTGAATGAGATCTGCATTACATGTAGTGGTCATTTGTGCTGGTAAATGCTCATTTGCGCTGCTGTCACTGTGGTCTTTTGTTGGGATGTCATTGTGTGTATGTGTAAAGCATTCTTTTCACAATCATTTTGTTGGTGTGACATTTTTCATTGATTCAGTTCCGTATGTTTTCAGTGGTGAAACTCCCTCGGAGCAGACAATGATGTCGAACATTGGAGAGAACTGATGTTTAGTAAGTATCTCTGTGCAAGTGTGCTGTAAAAGCATGCATTTTCCACTGTTTCGCTATACTGAAATCACTGTTTGGAATTATTTTAGGAACGCGTCGCAGGATGTTCATACTCCTTTTCTGCTTATGAGGATTATGGGAAATATATGACGTTGTGCTTGTCGTAAGTTTCATGTTAGGCTAGTTCTGTGTGTATCATTTTGACACCATCGTTCAAAGGAGGGCTTGCAAGTTATGTTCTTGGTTTTCTTTTTTATGCTTTTTTTTCTGTTTGTGTTTATGAATCTACCTACGTCTGATGTGATTGCAGCAGAAGACCTGATCTGAGCAAAGTCTCTTGAAAGCCCTGCTCCCTATGTTGTGGGCAGTGTGCATATGTGTGTGTCTGTGAGTGAAAGCCCTGCTTCCTGTGTTGTGGGCAGTGTGCACATGTGTGTGTCTGTGAGTGTTTGAAAGCCCTGCTTCCTATCTTGTGGGCAGTGTGCACATGTGTATGTCTGTGTTTTATGAGGGGTATTTTTTGTATTGATTTCATAATAGTGAAATTTACCAGCTTTAAATTTGTGGTGGTGATGGGAGGGGGGGGGTGTTATGGTCATTTTCATGTAAATTTGTAACAGTTAAGGAGGCAAATGGGCTAGAGTTGCAGAGTCAGCATTTAGCTGTACATCACATATGCAAGTGTAATATGTTAGGCTCATGTAGCAAAGAAGTAACAATTCCCTTGGCAAGCTTGCTAATTTCTCAATGTCATCATCTATTTACTTCAGACTTCATAGTGAAGCTTTTTTCTTTTTTTTTTTTGTTTTTTTTATCTAGTTTCTGAAAGCTAATGAAAAGATAATTGACCAGAAATGATGTTTTCTTACAGACAGGCTGCAGAACTGTCTGGTGCCGAGACAAAAACAGTGATGAGATATGTCCAGCTGGATTGGCTCGGATTACCCTAGGGTCAGACTTGGGTCGGGTGCTTTAGGCGGCTGACTGCCTTCTCCCTGCCCTCCACTTGTCATTTACAATGCTTTTTTGTGCATATTGTATTTTATTGATTGTGTTTTCTCTTGTTCATTTCATTCATATGTAACACACCCACTACATACAATCACACCCTCCTCTCCTCTCACTCTCATTCCCCTCCCTGTCCTCTTCTCTCTCTCATTCTCCACTCTTCCTCTACTTCCATTCTCTCTCTCTCCCACCTCTCTTCCCCCCCCCACCCACCCTCTCTCTCTCCTTTTCCTCCTCCTCTCTTAACTCTACCCTCTTTCCTCGTGCCCTATTCCTCGAACTCAACTCACCCTCTCTCCCACTGTCCCTCTGTCAACTTCATTCACCACTTTGGCTTCACAAGGGAAGTATTGCGTATGTTAATGTCTGTACCGTTTTTATTTTTTTGTTCCTGAGGAAGGCATATTGCTGAAAATTTCTTGTCCTGTTTTGTGTCATGCATTAAAACTGGGTTACTTCACACTTTGTTTTGTGTGCTCTTCTGCTTTTTTGTCTGGTTCCGGTAACGCTGCAGTTTGTTTCATTTGCCTTTAAAAAAGAAGAAGAAAATTTATGTCTTCAGTTTCTTGGGTTGACAGATCGAAAATGAGGCAGAGAATAGACCGAGTCCTCTGGTTCGTGTCTCACTTCCCTCCCTCCCTCTGTTTTCTGTGCAGAGCTGCATTGCTACTTTGTTGCCAGTGCTAGTGCCATTACTCTTTGTGACTTGACAATAGGAAGCAGTGGCTTGTTTGTGACAAAATGCTATGCCAGGAAACAAACATTTGAAAAAAAATGTTTTGCAGACTAGGTGGCTTTGACAGAATGGAGTCAGCCTTGATCTTTCAGACTATAGACCTATGCTGACTAGGTGGCTTTGACAGAATGCAGTCGACCTTGATCTTTCAGACTATAGACCTATGCTGACTAGGTGGCTTTGACGGAATGCAGTCAACCTTGATCTTTCAGACTATAGACCTATGCTGACTAGGTGGCTTTGACGGAATGCAGTCAACCTTGATCTTTCAGACTATAGACCTATGCTGACTAGGTGGCTTTGACGGAATGGAGTCAACCTTGATCTTTCAGACTATAGACCTATGCTGACTAGGTGGCTTTGACAGAATGCAGTCAACCTTGATCTTTCAGACTATAGACCTATGCTGAGTAGGTGACTTAGACGACGAAGTTTCTGGTGCGTTTCTAGAAGATGTCATTTAAAGAGATGTGTGAAAGTTGTTTTGTTTTTTTTAATGACTTGAGTTGATTTTAACGTGGTGACAGCCCTGATGTGGCCATTTGCGGTCGGCTGGGCTATAAGCAACATTGTCTTATCTTACCTCAGAATGGAGTCAACCTTGATCTTTCAGACTATAAACCAATGCTGACTAGGTGGCTTTGACAGAATGCAGTCAACCTTGATCTTTCAGACTATAGACCTATGCTGACTAGGTGGCTTTGACAGAATGGAGTCAACCTAGGACTTTCAGACTATAGACCTATGTTGTCAACAGATGACCAAGGTCAGTAATAAGAGGAAGAACAAGCAGAAGAAAAATTACTAGG
This sequence comes from Conus canariensis, assembly GCA_033310375.1. Taxonomy (NCBI): domain Eukaryota; kingdom Metazoa; phylum Mollusca; class Gastropoda; order Neogastropoda; family Conidae; genus Conus; species Conus canariensis. The sequence continues at coordinate 77,705,024 of CM065721.1, forward strand.
GATGACACAAACTTTGTTGACATATTGACTGTTTGACCTACTGGCCGTACAGGGTGTCAAAAAGTTGAGATTATTGATGTTTCAGGCAAGGCTACTCCCTCCAAACCCTCCAAAGGGCATCCTACAGCTGTCAGCAAGGGAGCTGATGGAAAGGAAAAATCACCGCCCAAAAAGAGAGGGCCTAATATGTCATAGGACCGAGAGAAAAAAGGGGAAAAAAGCTCTTAAGGGGTTAGGGGTGTACAGGTGAAGACAGGCAGGTGGTAATGTGTAGGGGCCAAAGGGCAGCAGCCAGTCAAAAAGGCGCAGAGGACGAAGCGAAGTTTTCGCCCTTTTATTCTCCTTCCATGCCAGTCGCTCAGGAAATACTGAACACTCTCACACAGCGCCTCTAAATATATAAGGGCAAACTAGGCCGCAAAGCCAGCAACTCGGTGCCGAAGACGAAACGGGCCCTGTGAGGCCGGAACTGACAGAAGAAAAGAAAAAGAAACACCCGAAGGTGCTGGGGAGGACCCAGAGAAGCACTGTCTTCACCTGCCTTTAGAGCAGTCCTGTTCCACCCTTGGAGGCCTGCGCTGTGTTGACGATGGGTACAGGCACGCGCAGGACACTCCATTAAGATATCAAGGGACATAACTGCTCCTGAACAGAGGTAAATCAGACTACAGGACGCAGCTCATAACAGCCTTAAAGTAGCATCCCCGTGGGTGTACCAGCCCGTATTTCATGACTGCAGAGCCCACTGGCGAAAAACACCACCCTCCAGCTGCCGAGCACACCCTACAGACCCAACCACCCCTGCCCACGGACAGATGAAGACAGTGCCACTCCAGACACAGCCAAGCTTTCGCCATACGGTCTTATGTGCCCTCAAGAGAGAATCCAAAGTTGTAGTCTTTCCCACTGTCAACAGGACTTTCCCTGTGGTCAGTGGGTCTTTCCTCACCATCACTGGACCTTTCTCCAGGGTCAGCCTAGTTAAGGCAAAGAAGAAAAAGAAACACCCGAAGGTGCTGGGGACTCGGTGCCGAAGATGAAACGGGCCCTGTGAGGCCGGAACTGACAGAAATTTGTGCTATCTGTCGCTTCCCCTGAAGCTGGAGTATGGCTGCCTTAATAGCGGGATAAAAAACGGTCATACACATAAAACTCCACTTCCTTTGTGGGGTAGATGGGATTAATCCTTGCCTGCCTATATAGGGAGTGTCCGCAGGAGTATCAGCCTGTGTCTGCAGAAGAAGTGCTATCTGTCCCAGCTTCCATGTTGTCTGGCTCACCGTCCATTCAAACTATTCACACAGTTTTACCATCAATGAAAACCTCAGAACTCAAGGAGTAAAATGGAGTAAGTCACATTTGACAATTTTGTTGCTGTACATGACCGCACCGAAGGACGAAGAACGGTGCAGTGCTGGTGAAGACTGTGACCAGACGAATCTCAACAGTGAAATCTCTTGCCGAATTTAGTCAACTGCGTTAGATTTGTTTCTTTCTTCTTTTGTGTGTCATGCCGTCACTTTCACCTTTGCTTTGACATTGTGTTGTCTGCTTGAACTGTAAGTAGACCAAATTGATTTAACCAGCGTGTGATTATTTCCTGTTTAAAGTCGTAAGTGTGAAGGTTTGAGAATTCTTAAAGGTTTGTAATTTAGAAGCTACTTGAGGTAATTTCTGTATCTGTACGCTTTTTTATAACGACCTCGGCAGTTTTTTTGTTTTTGTTGTTTCTCTCCCACTTGACTTTGTTTACATCTGGGGGTGAAGGTCTTTTGGGATTGGCGAGTCAGGGGGCAGTTCTTGCGTCGAAGGTAGTTGTGGGCAAAAGTAAAGAAAGAAAACACAGCCTTGTGGTACTGTTCTGAGATAACCTTTGCTGTTGATGGGACTATAATTTTAATCTTAATCTTAAGTTGGTAGGCTTGTGTGTGAGAGTGGGATTGTAACTGGGTCATGTACACTTTATTTGTGTATTTATAAGATGTTGATATTAATGATGGGTGTGAAAACTTGCTTATTATTACATTGGAAGGTTGAGGCCGAAGTAGCTTCAGTTAAACTTTGGGGATGTGCGACATCACTGTATTTCAAAAAGTGTGTCTCTTGTGTTAGCAACACTATTGGAGTATTTCTTACTTCTTTCTTTTGTAGACCTTTTTTTAATTGCTATTATCTGTTTACTACTTTAACCTTTCTTGCCAAAACTCAAAATGGCACAGGATAGTTCATTTAAAATTTGTTCTTTGAATTGTAATGGTCTAAATAATAGTAAAAAAAAAAAAGGAAAGATGTATTTGATTTTTTGAGAAAAAAAGCAGCTCTTGTTTGTTGTCTTCAAGAGACACACTTAAAGGAAGACTCTGAGAATTCTATCCGAGCCAGCTGGGGATATAATGTATGGCTGTGTGGTACGGAAACTAACAAAAATGGTGTGGTTGTTCTTTTTAATAATAACTTGGAGTATAAGATACATGATGTTATAAGAGACCAGCATGGGTGTTACATTGTTATGAATGTTCAATTCTTAAAAAAAAAAGGTTTACTTTGGTGAACTTATACGGGCCTAGCAGTGGTGATAGCCCCGAATGTTTCGATAGTGTTTGTGAACTCATTGAGAGCTTTGGCAACCAACATGTAATTATAACTGGAGACTGGAATTGTGCCCTTAATTTAAAAATGGATGTTAGAAATTATACAAGTGTCACCAATCGGCCAAGAATCCGAGCAAAAATCAGTGATATAATGACTAAATACAATCTGTTCGATGTTTACAGAGAAATATACCCCGAAAAAAGAAACTATACATGGCGGAAATTTAACTCTTATAAACAAGCAAGACTTGACTACTTTATGATCACTGAAGAATTAATGATGGAAGTTAATGATGTTTGCATAGATCCTGGATATCGATCAGATCATTCTCTTGTCACATTGCTTTTAAAAGAAGATCATCTCAAACACGACAGACCTTTTTGGAAATTCAGCAATAGTTTATTAAGAGATAAGCAATATGTTTAAAAAATTAGAGAGTTGATCAGCAATATCAAGAAACAGTATGCATTACTTTTATACAACTTAGATGATATGCATAAAATTAGTAATGAAAACCTTTCTTTTCAAATTGAAGATCAGCTCTTTTTTGAGACATTAATGCTTGAAATAAGAGGCAAAACAATCTCTTATAGTACTTATAAGGAAAAAATGGATACTCAAAGAGAACATGACCTAGAAACAAAAATAAAAAACATTGAACAGAATTTACAAGAAGAAACTATTCCTCATTTAGAAAACCTAAAAACAGAATTGCAAGAAATCAGGAATTACAGACTTAAAGGCATGGCAATGTGCTCGGGAGTCCACTGGCTAAGTCAAGGGGAAAAAGTGAATAAATATTTTTGCAATCTTGAAAATCGAAATTTTCTTGATAAATCTATCCCCATTTTAGAAAAAGAGGATGGTTCAGTCATTTCTGAACAAAAAAGTATCCTCCTTGAGATAAAAACTTTTTATGAACAATTATACAGCTTTAGAGATGTAACTGATATAAATATTTCTGAAGAGCTTCCGGATGCTCCAGTCTTATCCAAGGAGGAGAGCTCCTCATTAGAGGGGTTGATTACACTAGAAGAGGTGGTTACTGCTCTGAAACAGATGAAAAGTTTTAAGAGCCCTGGGCCCGATGGGTTTACCGTTGAATTTTAAAGTTTTTCTTTGTAGATATTGGAACTTTCCTTGTATGTTCAATTAATGAAGGTTTGAAGGTTTTGCTTAAGGCCAATTATCAAACTACCCAGCGACAGGGAACCATAATATGTATCCTCAAGGAAGGGAAGCCGAAAAGATTTGTGAAAAACTGGCGCCCCATCTCTTTGTTGAACATCACATATAAGATAGCTTCCCATGTGTTGCCAATCGATTGAAAGTGTTCTTCCAAACATTATACATGAGAGTCAAAGAGGTTTTTTGAAGGGCAGATTTATTGGAGAGAATATAAGGTTGATGTATGACATGTTATTGTACACTGATAAGGAAAATATTCCAGGAATGCTCTTTTTAGTTGACTTTGAGAAGGCGTTTGATAGCGTCTCATGGTCATTCTTACATAACTGCCATAAATTTTTCAAGTTTGGACCCAACTTAATTAATTGGTTAAGAACATTTTATTCACAAATTTCTACCTGTATTTCTGTAAATGGCCAGTACTCCCCATGGTTTCCGATTGAGAGAGGGGTGATACAGGGCGACCCATCATCCCCTTATCTATACCTAATTTATGCTTAGGTTCTGTCATCAATGATTCACTCTAATCAGCATATTAAAGGAATTTAAGTTGTTAACAAGGAAACATTACTGTCACAATTTGCTGACGACACTAGTTTATGTCTAGATGGTTCAGAATTATCTTTTAATGAGGCGGTATCTGTCCTTAGTAACTTTTACAAATTTCAGGTTTAAAAATCAATTTTGACAAGTCACAAGTAGTATGGTTGGGGAGTAGAAAGAATTGTGGAATTAGATTTATGAGGGACAAAAATTTTGTTAGGGATCCAGGTACTTTCAAAATTCTTGGTATCAAATTCTCTACTAACACAAATATTGTGCATTTCTAGAAGATGTCATTTAAAGAGATGTGTGAAAGTTCTTTTTATTTTAATTTTTTTTTTAATGACTTGTGAGTTGATTTTAACGTGGTGACAGCCCTGATGTGGCCCTTTGCGGTCGGCTGGGCTATAAGCAACATTACCTTACCTTACCTAACGCAAATATTATTGTACAGATTAATTTTGAAGATAAACTTTTTTAAATAAAAAGAGTCCTAGCTTTTTTGGAAAAAAAAAAAAGAAATATAACTCGTTTTGGAAAAATAACTGTTATTAAAACTTTGGCATTTTCTGAAAATGTTCATTTATTGATTAACCTACCAGACCCCCCCCCCCCCCCCCCCCCCCCACTCCTCACTGAGGATTTTATTGTTGCTTTAGAAAAAGAATTGTATAGTTTTTTTTATGGAACGGTAAAAAAGTAAAATAAAAAAAATCTGTGGTTCAAAAGCAGTACTGTGAAGGTGGATTAAAAATGTTAAATGTAAAAAAATTTATTTCTTCTATGAAGATAATTTGGCTGAGAAGATTAATGTATGAGTCGGGTTGGCGGGAATTTACCATTAATATGTTCCCTAAGCTGGACAATATAAAAAAACTTTGGTGCTGAATTTGTTAATATTATTATGCAAGATGTCAATAACCCATTCTGGAATGATGTGGTGAAACACTACAAGAAACTGTGCTCAAAGTGCTGTCCGACTACAGTACATGATTTCATGTCAGAGTGTATTCATTACAATATTAAATTTTTAAGAGATAAAAAAGTTATTTTTGTACAGGAATGGTGTAATTATGGCATTTTCTTCATTAAAGACTTGATTAACAAAAATGGGCATTGGATGACCCAATCCATGAATTTTTAATTAAATATCAAGGTATAAGAACAAGCTTTCTCTTGTATGAAGGCATAATAAATGCCATTTGCAACTATTGCCAAAAACTTAATATTATCATAACTAACCAATATAAACTCTCAGACCAAAAGGCCTGGTTTTGCATTAAAAGAGGCAACAAATATGTACAAAAAACTTTAAATGAAAATAATGCCTCTCCCGCTGCTGTTAATAAATGGGATAGTCGTTTCGTAAATCTTAATTGGAAACAAATATTCCTTCATAGTTATAAAGTTTCTACTGACGTCCAGCTTAGATGGTTCCATTGTCGACTTCTACATAGATTGCTGCCAACCCAGAAATATCTATTTCAATGCAAAATTGTTGATTCACCATTATGTAACTTTTGTGATCATGAACAACAGACACATGCTTTTCAACTGTAATATTGTGCAGCGGTTTTTGGAGAAATCTTCAAAACCTGCTAATGGATAAATGTCAGCACTGCGCTAATCTGTTTTTTGAGAAAGAGTTAGTTCTGTTTGGAGTGAAACAAAATGTGGAAACTGACAAAGTTCTTAACTTTATTCTGCTGTTTGCTGAGTTTTATGTTTACAAATGTAAACTACAAAATAACCACCCAGACCTTCATGTTTTCCTTACAATCTTAAGCTATAGATTTAAATTGGAAAAATACTTAGCCTCTCTGAATTATGATTCAGATCAGTTTGACAAAATCTGGTTTCCGTATTCCTCTATCATTTCCTAGCTTTATTGTGACTTTTTTTTTTTTTTTTTTTTTTTTTGTAACAACTCTTATATATGTACACATTGAGAGAGAGAGAAAAAAAATATTAAGATGGGTAATTACAACAAGAGAATGGAAGACTACTTATGTTGTAACATACTAACGTCCACCATTCTCAACTACGTAGCATTATCTAGGTTGGGATACTCAAGTTGGGACTATCTCTCGCCCCTGCCATCCCTTGGTATTTTCCTTGTCTTTGAGGTTATACATTTGTACATGTGTGTGTGTTAGTTTATGCATATGTATCCTGCTTACAGTTCATGTATGTTTGTGTGTGTCTGCAACTTTTTTTTTTTTTTTTTTTTGGGGGGGGGGGGGAGGGGGGACATGTGTGTTTGTTCTCTTATTGTGTCCGACTTCTTCTGCGTTTTTGTACAATTATTATGCTACATATTTGTCTTTTTTCGCGTGTGCATGTTTGTTTAAAAAGACTGAAATTTTTTTTTACAAAAACCTCTTTGCTAATACTTTCCTAGCACGATTATATAATCTAACATATACATGTTGTCAGTTGCGTCAACTCATTCTCCCATTCATTCCTTCAAATACAAAGAACAACAAGACAAATGTCATAGGATATTTTGAATTGAACTCTTTATTATAACAACTTATATATTTGTACATACATGAATTTGTTATTAATTTAAGTAAATACTATGCCAAATATATGTTGAAGGATGAGTGTGTGAGAAAATGAAGGAATTTTTGAGTGGAGGGATGAGAGAGGTGACATTAAATATGTGAAGAAAAAAAATTTGTTGCTGTACTAAGTTATTGCTGATTAATGTCCCAGAGTGAACCCACTTTTAAGTGTTGGCATCATGTTTTTCACTATTTTGATATTTTGAAAGAGCATGAAATGATTTTACAATGAATGATTAGCTGGCATTTCGCTCTTTTCATGAATACAAACTTCATTATCCAAGGCGGTGTCTAAGCGGAGATATTTGTTTTTGAAAATTGGTAGAAAACACAACTTGCTTTCCTCGCCACATGGCCGTCGACATGTGCTTTTAATATGATTTTTGATGAAATATTACTCCGTTGGAATGGTCCATAGGATGACAATTCTTATACATTTTCAATGGTATTCATAACAGAAATGCAGTCATTAGCAAGATTTTGATCGGGAAGACTGAATTTCATAAAATAATTTAGATCAAATCTCTGACAATGAGCAAAGAAGGCAATTTGCTCAAGCAAACTATCGCCATCAGTCATTTCGTATATTTGAGGAAAAGATCCTAGCGATGCGATATACGAAATGAGAGCTTGTGGACTTTACTTCTCATCATGATCAGCTGCTTGGTTGACTGAGAGTGGACTACTATGTCTGGTCTCATGCCACTCTTGCTGATGATCTCTGGGTGACTTCCATTCTGGGAGGTCTGCAGTGCATTCCCAGTCATCTGCCCCGTCCAACAGACTCTGCCTGCATGTTCCGAGTGGCACTGTTGTTCTTGGCCATGATTTGCTGTCTCCTGCCGTGAAGAATGTTGCGGGTGCTTTTGGAGTCCTGATTTTCCCTTTTGTGGTGTTGGTACTAGCCCAGACTATTTGTACAATCTCTTTGAGCACTTGGTTGTGCCTCCATGTGTACCTTCCTTGAGCCAGGGCTACTTTACATGAGCTTAGGACATGCTCCACTGTTTGTTTTTCATGGCAGAGGGGGCATGCAGGATCGTCTGTTTTTCCCCCAATTCACCAGGTTTGTATTTGAGGGCAGAAGGTCATATGCAGCTCTGAGAATGAAGCTGATCCTGAGAGGGGCCATGTGCCAAATGTCATTCCAAGTGAGACTTCTTTGGAGTGCATTCTCCCACGTTGTCCATTGCCCTTGCTGGCTCTGCTGGACTGCTTTTTGGAGTCTTTTTTGGTCTTCTTCTTTTCTCATCTCCTGAATCATCATGTCTCTTTTGGCTTTTCCTTTGGCCTTTGACCACCATTCAGTTTTGGTCACCCCCAGTCCTTGTCTGTTGGTCTGTGTGTGTCCTGTTATTTCTCTGATCTTGAGACTTTCTTTTCCAGAATCCATCGCCTCTTGAATTTTCCATTTTCTGCCTGTCTTCAGCTGGGGCTTGATTGCTTCTACCACCTTGTCTCCTGAGTCCTCCAGCATGCTTTGAAGTCTGATCTTCCCTGCTTTGTATTCCTCCAGGATGGATTTCAGTGGTAGTTTCAGCTTTGCTTGGCGACAGTACAGCGCTATGCCAGTCAGACAGGGTGGGACGCCTAGCCATTTCCTTGTGAACTTGTTGATTTGGCTTCCATTGCCTCCACTATGCTGGTGCAGATGTCGTATATCATCAGAGGCCATAGGAGCTTTGGTATCAGCATGAACTGTGGACACCAGACCTTGTATTTGCCAGGGAGCCCACACTGGTCAATGGTCTCCAAGCCTTCTTCCGACATCTGTTTGGTTTCTTTTGCTCTTTGTGTGTCTTTCAGCGTATCATCATACCATCTTCCAAGCTCTTGACTGGCTCTTCTGTGACTGTTGGTATGGCCTGGTTGGCAACACTGAAGACCACAGATTCGGCCACTTTTCCTTTCCTCAGTGAGAGACTCCATGATTTCTTTGGCTTGAACTTCATTCTGGATGAGGCAAATATGTCGTTCAGCCTCTCCAGCACATGACGTGTCTCGTCTTCTCTGGCTGAAATCACTGTAGTGTCATCCTGAAGACCTTGAGAGGGGGCATCTTGTATCCATCGCCAAGGTCTGTTTGTCTTGCATTGCTTATTGCTGCTTTCACGATGAATTCCATTGCCAACACGAACAGTATTGGGGAAATTGAACAGCCCATTGCAATGCCCACTTCCAAGTTGATCCAATCTGTTGTGTACTCCTTGGTAGAGAACCGCATTGAGAAGCCATTGAAGTACTTCTTGAGAATGTCGCGAATGTTCTTTGGCACATGGTGCATCTCAAGAGCCAACTGTATCATTTCATGGGGTACAGATCCATATGCGTTTGCCAGATCAAGCCACACTACGTCCAGGTCTCTCTTTTCTGTTTTAGCTCTTTGGATTGCGTCCCAGATCATTGTGGCGTGTTCTACACAGCCAGCCACGCCTGGGATGCCACCTTTCTGGACTGACACATCCAAGTACTTGTTTTCCATGAGGTACTTGGTCAGCCTTGCTGCCATGACAGAGAAGAAGATTTTCCCTTCAACGTTCAGTAGTGATATTGGCCTGAACTGGCTGATGTCACTTGAGTTTTGCTCTTTGGGGATGTACACACCATCTGCCATCATCCACTGGCCGCTGATCTTCTGGTTTCTCCAAGCTGATCGCAGCAGCCTGTGGAGCCACTCCAGCACCTTGGGACATTTCTTGTTCAGCTGGTAAGGTATTCCGTTTGGCCCTGGTGATGATTTGGCTCTGGCTTTGTTGACCACCTTCTTGATTTCCGCCAACGTTGGAGGCTTGTCATTGAACTGTTCCTCAGGGTTGATTGGCCAAGCCAGACCTTGAATGTCGAGTGGTGCTTTGCTCTGTGAGTCAGAGTATGTTTTCCTCAGATGCAGTTCAAGAACTCCTTTGTGCACACTTAGGGTCCCAGATTTTGGCTGTTCAAACAGTGTTCTGGCAAACTGGAAGGGGTCTCTGAAGAAGCGCTCTTGTGTCATCTTCTTTTTGCTTTTCCTCTTCCTCGCAGATTCCGCTTTGCTGAGGGCGCTGTGTTTTACTTTCAGGTCTTCCAGAGTTTTTCCAAGCCTTGTTTTTCAGCTGGCAGTGCGGTCTTCATTTGCTTCTTGAGGTTTTTCTTTTGGACCCTGATCTTGTCCATCTCTTCTTGGCGTCTGGATTTCTTTGGAGGTGTTTTCTCTTTGGGTAGTTTTGCTCCATAGGCGTCTCTACGTGTGGCATACACAATGTCCCGATTTGTGGCTAGTTTGTGTTCCAGGGTGCTTTTCCCTGTCAGTGCATCGATCTTTGGACGATTTTTGCGTCCAGTTTCTCCCAATCTTCAGTTTCGTTTGCTCGTAGCAGGTTGAGTTTCAGGCGCCTGGCATTGAGGGCCTGTGCAAATTCCTCATCCGAACCAACAGCGTGGATGTCCTTGGCACTGTGGTTTAAATCCTGGCCTTGGTCTTCCGACGTCTTATCTGCTGATGCAGTGCGCTGCTGCTCATTCAGATGAGTCTTTACACATCCCATCTTTGTTCTGTTGATCTTCATGCCACGGGTGGTAGCGAAACACTTTCCACAGACACATGGATATTCCATTTGGTCCATGTTCATAGTCCGTTTGGGATTTGCAGTCATGATTGGTTGAGCACCGATGGATTCATCATTCTCTCCCCCTTTCGGTGAATCCTGGGAGCATCTTTTCCTTTTGTTCTTAGTAGAAAGTCTCTTAGAAAGAAATTATGACGAAGCCATTGACATGGCAGTAGATTCGGCAGGGACTTTATGACAAGACTGCTCAACGCCTCTTTTTAAAACACACCATCAACCAGGCCCGAGAGATAAAGATACCTGCAGTGCTGGCAAGAACATTTGAGCAACGCTGTCAGGGATGTATTGATTGTTGGTGAAACTCGTTTATGTTGCTTCCGGTTTTCCTATTGATTTGAGACCTTGGTATAACTCTGGATGGCAACCGTTCAGGAGCCAAAATATCTTTATCATTGGGGTTTCAAAGTGAGGGTGACTGCAGGCGGATATTAAAACATAAAAGCAAAACAAAACAAAAAATTACTGAGCTGCTAATTGGATGAACGCGTTTCGACCTACTGGCCCTCTTGAGGCAGGACAAAAGACATTTAAAACTATGAAAATAGACCTTAAAACCACGAAAACAACAGACGAACAAACAATCACTGTTCACTTATCTCTTTGATCTGGGCACACTGTAAGTAAAGAGACTGTTTGTTCGTCCTTGAAATGTTAATTGACCTGCCTGAGGAAGACCAATAGGTTGAAACATGTTGTGTCTGTTTTGTTATTTATTTGTTGTTCCTTTGTATGGCGGGTCAGTAATTCTCTTTCCGCTCTCTTGTCTTCTGTATTTATTCAATATTTGATGGGCATGGATGTCAAAGCTGAACCTCAGCCATTCTAACCGTGGAATATAAGGGCTGATAGGCAGCAAGAGAGAGTGTCAAACTGTAGACTGATTTATTGACCAGTCACATACTATACTTCCGGTGCATGTGGGAAAAAAAAATCAAAATGGTCGGATATTGCTAGAGAGCATTTCTCTTTTAGTCTCTAGATCTGAACAAAAATGTAGAGGGGGATCTCCTTTACATCTTTAATCTTAACGACAATGTTTAACTTGTGTATATTTCAAAACGGAGCGGATTTAAAACGAAAAGGAGTTGAATAAAAGACTGGACGGTTTGAAAATCATCTTTGTTTTTCATCTGTCTGCTTGATTTTGATATATGAACATCTATCTGGGGCAACATGATTGGCGAAAATGTGTCAGGTTCTTTGTGATCGGTGTGTGATAAACCCGTCATTCACTTATCCTTAGGTTCCATCACAAGAAAATGGAATTTGATGTAAATGCCGGTGTTGCGGAGAATATTGACTCCATAGAAATTTGACTCCCCGGTTCTTTTTTCTCCGGAGAATATTGACTCCTTCTGTAGAATATTGACTCCCATGGCTACGTAGAATATTGACTCCTGTAGAAAAATGACTCCTGTGTCAATTTTAGTTGCTACTGTATTTGATTTGTAAGTATATATACGTATCTTTATAATCATTCATCCATCCCAATATTCTTCTTATAAAACACACTGGTTAATTAATTTGTAGATTGTTTCAGTCGATGAATTTCAAAATTATCTATTATTATTATCATTAGTAGTAGTATTATGTCATTATAATTGTCTGTTAGTGTGAATGCACATGTTGACGTGAGCGTGCGTGTTGGGTTAGCACACGGCGCTTTGGGCTAAATTCATTTGGAACTGCGCCTGTCAACATCATTATCATCATCATCACTTTTGTTGGTGGTGGTGGATTTTTGTTTGTTTGTTTGTTTTATTGCTGACGCTGCTGCTTTTTCTACAACTATCACTGTTTAATGCAGATTGTTATTATGATATTAAGTAGAAACGAATAGATAATGACCACTATTGCGGTCTCTAGTCAAAGTCCTGTCATTGCGGCAAGTTGCAAGGAGCACAGCTTCGTTTGTCGGCTAAACGACATCCGTTTTCAGACTGTGAAGTAAGGACTGGAACATGTCGCAGGACTTCTAACACGCCGACACGGCCAAGGCATTAGCTGAGTCAGTCTATGCTCATGCCAAAAAGTTCAGCAACCGAGCTCTGAAAACAAGGAATCAAAGAATTTTTATGTAGTAATCAGTAAGATTTTTCAGACTATGTTTTACACAAAATAATAGTTCATTAAATGTTACAAGGGTGTGCATTTGAGGAAAAGTTATCAGACTTGGCAGTAAATTTTCATTATTGGAACCTTGCATATGTTTTGAAAAATATGCCTATCTGAAATAAACTAGCAAAACTATCTGGCTCAGGTAGCATGCAGGATGGATACAGTCATGTTGGTTGATCTCCGCATCAACAGGTCTCCCGTATAATTATTTTGACAGTTTCGCAGCGTGCAGGATGATGCAGGTCGATAGATCTCCACTATAAAATATGCTTGAAAGGATCCTGGGTCGATGATTGACTATGGTCTGAACTTCTGTCCAATTTTTGAGAACCATATCAGCATCCCTACTCACACACAGAGACATACAAGCATACATACCCTAAATACATAAGAACAAGCAAGCACAAGCAAGCCAAAACATAAATGAAGTTTAAAAAGTAAAAATCAACCAAACCAGACAAACCCTGCAAAAACTGTGCATTTACAAACTCGGTAATAAAGTAAGTTTATACATAGATCTATCGACATGGAGACCTATATTGCTGTGCAGATCTACTAATGCGCGGATCAGCCAAACAATCCAGTCAGTGTGCTACGCAAATGCAACGAGGGGTTCATTATAATGTGGCTTGAGTATAAACTGAACAGTTCGAATGATGAATTATTGGCAGAATAAATTTCCGACAATGTTTTCTCGGGGTTCAGTTTGAGATTGGTCTCTGAACGACATGGATGCTGCCAATATAGATGAACTGAAGAAGTACATCGGATAAAAGATCATACCAGACAGAATTAAAAAGAGTTCTGACACAACAAAAAGAAATTTTCGAAGAGACAGCAAGAAGTTCTTTCTTTCTGAGAGCAACGATCTGTTTTACAAGAATCGACAAGGCGACAGTCTGCGAGTTCTTTCCACAGAAAACAGGGACGAAGCGCTACTCGGTGTCCACGCTCATCAACACGGCGGCCACCTGGGTGTGAACAAGACATAAGTACAATGATCATCCATTTCTATTTTATCGGCGTGTTGATGTCTTTGCTATCTATTCCCTCTTCCCTGCCCCCCCCCCCCCCACCCCACCCCTTTTTTTTTTTTTTAACCAATAGTACTTTACAAGTAGACCCTGCATAATAATACTACTCTGCTAAACAACGCAGCTCTTACCAAAGACAAAAAAAGTATTGTTTCTGGTAACATGGCTGAAAAAATTTGAAAACAACCCTAACTGTATTCCGCCGTTTGGTCTTCGTATGCAGCCTCACGCACGGAATGCAGGTCTAGACTTAGGAGTTGTGTCCGATTTTTCCAAGTTTCCAGATGAGCCTCCGTGGACCTTTTTCACACCAGAGATTTGTTTTGATCTTGCAGCTTTTCGTAAAGAGTCTACCAGCTCTCTGGCATACAAGGCATTGTATTCTGACCTCTGTTCAAAATTTCCATCTTATCAGAAAATTTTCACTGACGGTTCCAAGTCTGAGGATGGAGTGGCCTGTGCAGCCTACTGCCCTGGGGCTCCTTCTCAGATACTGTTAGAACATATACCTCCAGATGCTTCTGTCTATTCTGCTGAACTTACTGCTCTGGTTCTGGCATTGAAGATAATCTCACAATCTACGAAGAGGGACTTTCTGGTTCTGTCAGATTCACTGTCAGCGTTGGAGGCCATAGCTGGCCGCAACCTTCAGCACCAAGAACTTTTACACTTTTTTGAACTTTTGACCAAGTTGAAAGCGGATGGTTACAACATTATTTTGGCTTGGATTCCTGGTCATGTTGGCATTGGAGGGAACGAAATGGTTGATCGTTTAGCCAAGAATGCCAAAAGAGAGAAACTGTCCAACATATATATCCCTTGCTCAGATCTGAAACCCAAAATTAACGATTATGTGAGAGACCTCTGGCAGGAGGATTGGAATACACAGACGGATAACAAACTCTTTCAGATCCGTCCAAACCTTAATGAGTTCCTCCCATCTGCGTCTGGTGGTCGTAAAGAAGAAACAGTTCTGTGCCGGCTGCACACCGGCCATTCGTATTTTACCCATTCGTACCTTTTAAAGAGTGAAGAAGCTCCGTGGTGCATTCCATGTCATGTGCCACTCACAATGAAACATATTCTCTTAGAGTGTTGGGACTTGCATGATGTGAGACACAAACATTTTACGGCAGATTCCATGAAAACCTTGTTCAGAGATGTCCCACCTGATGCCATCTTTGAGTTCTTGAAAGAGATTAACATTTTTCATCAGATCTGAGTTTTTACAGTGGAAAGATTTTTAACAAACTTTCGGATGGTTTTTCGATGTATTTTAAAGAATTGTGTGAATGAATGACTTGTGAGTTGATTTTAACGTGGTGACAGCCCTGATGTGGCCCTTTGCGGTCGGCTGGGCTATAAGTAACATTATCTTATCTTATCCTAGGTCGGATTTTTTTTTAAGATTTTTTTTTCAGCACAGAAACGACAAAATCTTACTTCTGCTGGAAGAAAACGGTTTGTCTCAAGAAGGTGAAAGACGACTCAAACTGTGTTTGCAATCCTGGCGTACACTTGCAGCTAAAATAAAAGTATGTCACTGCCAGCGTCAATTTACTGTAGTTTCCAAAAGCATGGTACTTAGGTCTTCCACAAAATCGACTTTCGATATAAGCTTGACTGCTTTGTGTGTGTGTGTTAGGAGAATAAAAGAAAAAGTCTAGGGTCGGCAGGAAAAATTAGGTACGGTCGTGTGACCAGAGACAAACAACTTTTTTCTTTGGACAAAGCTCTTTGCTCTTTCTGACATGTGTTTTTGCGTTAGCTTACATGTGTTGTAAAGTTTAACTGTTGAAAAACCACAAAGTCTATAAACAGCAAAACTGGCACAGATTTCAAACACCATAATTCTGAGAAGTTTCGAGCCACACCATCTTCGTTTGCTACTTACAAACAACGTCACGAAAGTAAAGTGAAGTAAATTATTGTCTCATGCTAACAAGACAGAAGGCCCAGACAGTTCACCAACTGCGTGCGGCACTTGTTTTTTTTGTTTTGGTTTTTGTTTGTTTGTTTGTTTTTGTGGCATCAGTTCTCAGATCAATGGAGCACCTAAGGTGGTGATTTTTTTCTTTCTATCTCTTTTTTTTTCTCTTTTTTTCCACTTTTTTCTTTTTTTCTTCCCTAAGGCCAAAATCCACCTCTTCATTTTTTGGTGCTTCACACTGTCCTCTTCATCTGCCAAAAAAACAAAACGCGGAAAAAACAAAAACAATTTCCACTACTAGGTTTTTTCTCTCTCTCTCTTTTTTTTCTTCTTTTCTTTCCCAGCCAATCTCTTACACACCATGCATAGTCTGTATGTTCTCTTACACACCATGCATAGTCTGTATGTTCTCTTACACACCATGCATAGTCTGTATGTTCTCTTACACACCATGCATAGTCTGTATGTTCTCTTACACACCATGCATAGTCTGTATGTTCTCTTACAAATGGACATATTTTTGCTGATTTTAGTGTTTTGGCAATTGGTACAAAGTGTCTGTGTTTGTTAATGTACTAATGTGTGGTGTACTGGCACACTCACTCTGATAATGTGTTGCATTATACGGAAACGGAACCAACATAGATGAAACAGGACTTAATTATTTTTAGTTTTTCATTTTGTTTTACACATACACCGGCACACACACTCTCGCTCCCCCCCCCCCCCCCCCCCTCCCCCCCTCTCTCTCAAGTATGCTAACAATGGTAGTTATCTGTTAAATACACGACACGATACCAAAGCAAAAACTATGCGTAAGCAACCAATTCCGTATATACACATGCCTGGATGCCGTTGGTCCCTATTGCCCGTCTCCCTCTCCCTCCCCTTACCCAAGCGCGTGAGCGCTCTTCACGTCACACCACCACCACCACCACCGTCCACCCACCCCAACACCCATCCACCCCCACCCCCTCCCCCACCCCCCACATCCACCCACCTCCACCCCCACCCCCACAAAAAAGACACACACACACACACACACACACACGGAAAGAGAGAGACGAGAGAGAGAGAGAGAGAGAGAGAGAGAGAGAGAAGAGAAAAGGAAGAAAAAAGAAAAGAGAGAGACAGACAGACCGTTAGGCAGACAGACAGACGGACAGAGACGGCGTCTTTTAAATGAATTTAGGGATTTAGTTTGTTACATGTCGTCTCACCAGTTGTCTCTTCCCGATGAAGCCAATCTTATAGTGAAAAGAAATTATGCATGATCCCCCTCATTTTCCACATTCCCCACGTGCAACAGTCTTACACAAACGAAAACGAAAGAGTGCAAGAAAGTGCAGAGGAGTGGAGAACGAAAAGGCATATTTACCTTGGGGTCACTTTCTTTATGAAAGAAACGTCACCAAGACTGTGTTGTATGTGTGCGTGCGTGTATATGTGTGTACCTGTAAGTGTGTGTGTTATAGTGCATTTGCGCGCATGCAAAATGCACAAACACGTGCATGTATTTGTAATTATGTGTATGTCTCTCTCTCTCCCTCCTCCCCCCCCCCCCCCCTCGCCCTCCCTCCGTCTCCGTGCGCGTGTGCGTGTGTGCGCGTGCGTGCGTGCGAGTGAATGCATGAATGAGATCTCTTTATATTTTCCTCAGTTGCAACTGATTTTCGAATATGACTGAAATTGGCAGCCTAGATTCCGTTTCTTTACAAATACTTATACACATCTTTGCAGTAATCACAACATGGTTTATTTTCAGTAGTATATGTCTGTCAATATTTTCTTGTCTAAGAATTCCAAAGAGCACAGTTTCTTCAGAAAACACAATTCTTGTGTTGTATACAGCTAACATGTATTGACTTGACAAATTTCCAAAACGAATCATTAAAAATCTCAAAACTTCTTGCCAGAAAGCTCTGAATATTCTGCGGGTCGTAGCACACACTGACTGGGGCGCTGACAAGAAAACTTTGCTGTGTCTCTACAGAGCCCTGGTCCGCTC
The DNA here is from genome assembly GCA_033310375.1 of Conus canariensis. Classification (NCBI taxonomy): domain Eukaryota; kingdom Metazoa; phylum Mollusca; class Gastropoda; order Neogastropoda; family Conidae; genus Conus; species Conus canariensis. The sequence continues at coordinate 77,722,609 of CM065721.1, forward strand.
CAAACTGGACTATGGTTGTGCTGTGTACGGCTCTGAAAGACCCTCTTATCTGAAACTCTTGGACCCTATCCACCATCAAGGGCTTCGTCTCTGTCTTGGAGCATTCCGCACCACCCCTGTGTACAGCCTGTACGCAGAGGCAGGTGAACCCTCACTGTCCAACCGCAGGCTGAAAATGTCTCAAAATTACTATATCAGACTGTTCTCAGAACCCAGAATCCTGCCTATGACTGTGTCTTTGACCCCCAGTTTCAAAACAAATTCGAAAACAACGCTAACTGTATTCCGCCGTTTGGTGTTCGTATGCAGCCTCACGCGTGGAATGCAGGTCTAGACCTAGGAGTTGTGTCTGATTTTTCCAAGTTTCCGGATCAGCCTCCGTGGACCTTTTTCACACCAGAGATTCGTTTTGATCTTGCAGCTTTTCGTAAAGAGTCCACCAGCTCTCAGGCATACAAGGCATTGTATGCTGACCTCTGTTCAAAATTTCCATCCTGTCAGAAAATTTTCACTGACGGTTCCAAGTCTGAGGATGGAGTGGCCTGTGCAGCCTATTGCCCTGGTGCTCCTTCTCAGATACTGTTAAAACATATACCTCCAGATGCTTCTGTCTATTCTGCTGAACTTACTGCTCTGGTTCTGGCGCTGAGGATAATCTCACAATCTACGAAGAGGGACTTTCTGGTTCTGTCGGATTCGCTGTCAGCTTTGGAGGCCATAGCTGGCCGCAACCTTCAGCATCCAGAACTTTTATACTTCTTTGAACTTTTTAGCAAGTTGAAAGCAGATGGTTACAACATTATTCTGGCTTGGGTTCCTGGTCATGTTGGCATTGGAGGGAACGAAATGGTTGATCGTTTAGCCAAGAATGCCAAAAGAGAGAAACTGTCCAACATTTATATCCCTTGCTCAGATCTGAAACCCAAAATTAACGATTATGTGAGAGACCTCAGGCAGGAGGATTGGAATACACAGACGGATAACAAACTCTTTCAGATCCGTCCAAACCTTAAGGTGTTCCTCCCATCTACGTCTGGTGGTCGTAAAGAAGAAACAGTTCTGTGCCGGTGTTACGGAGAATACTGACTCCGTAGAAAATTGACTCCCCGGTTCTTTTTTCTCCGGAGAAAAATGAACCGTTCAGTTTTCCACATGTTTTGGAGTCAATATTCTACGGATATACATTTTCTACATGTTTTGGAGTCAATATTCTACAGAGAATATTGTCTCCTACTGTAGAATATTGACTCCCATGGCTACGGAGAATATTGACTCCCGTAGAAAAATGACTCCTGTGTCAATTTTAGTTGCTACTATGTTTGATTTGTAAGTATATATACGTATCTTGATAATTATTCATCCATCCCAATATTCTTCTTATAAAACACACTGGTTAATTAATTTGTAGATTGTTTCAGTTGATGAATTTCAAAATTATCTATTATTATTAACATTAGTAGTCGTAGTAGTATGTCATTATAATTGTCTGTTAGTGTGAATGCACATGTTGACGTGAGCGTGCGTGTTGGGTTAGCACACGGCGCTTTGGGCTAAATTCATTTGGAACTGCGCCTGTCAGCATCATCATCATCATCATCATCATCACTTTTGTTGTTGGTGGTGGATTTTTGTTTGTTTTATTGCTGACGCTGCTGCTTTTTCTACAACTATCACTGTTTTATGCAGATTGTTATTATGATATTAAGTAGAAACGAATAGGTAATGACCACTGTTGCGGTCTCTGGTCAAAGTCCTGTCATTGCGGCAAGTTGCAAGGAGCACAGCTTCGTTTGTCGGCTAAACGACATCCGTTTTCAGACTGTGAAGTTACGATAAAAGCGCATAAAGACTGGAACATGTCGCAGGACTTCTAACACGCCGACACGGCCAAGGCATTAGCTGAGTTAGTCTATGCTGAAGCCAAAAAGTTCAGCAACCGAGCTGAAAGAATTTTTATGTAGTAATCAATAAGATTTCTCAGACTATGTTTTACACGAAATGATAGTTCATTAAATGTTACAAGGGTGTGCTTTTGAGGAAAAGTTATCAGACTTGGCAGTAAACTTTCATTACTGGAACCTTGCATGTGTTTTGAAAAATATGCATATCTGAAACAAACTAACAAAAGTATCTGGCTCTGGTAGCATGCAGGATGGATACAGCCATGTTGGTTTATCTCCGCATCAGCAGGTCTCCCGTATAATTATTTTGACAGTTTCGCAGCGTGCAGGATGATGCAGGTCGATAGATCTCCACTATAAAATATGCTTGAAAGGATCCTGGGTCGATGATTGACTATGGTCTGAACTTCTGTCCAATTTTTGAGAACCATATTAGCATCCCTACTCACACACAGAGACATACAAGCATACTTACCTTAAATACATAAGGACAAGCAAGCCAAGACATGAAATAAATAAAGTTTAAAAAGTAAAAATCAATCAAACCAGATAAACCCTGCAGAAACTGTGCATTTACAAACTCAGTAATAAAGTAAGTTTATACATAGATCTATCGACATGGAGACCTATGTTGCTGTGCAGATCTACTAATGCGTGGATCTACCAAACAATCCAGTCAGTGTGCTACGCAAATGCAACGAGGGGTTCATTATAATGTGGCTTGAGTATAAATTGAACAGTTCGAATGATGAATTAAAGAAAACAATTGCGTTTGAAGGCAGAGAAGCTGTCTCTAAAAGTGTTGATGATAATTTAATATACCCAAGCAAACAAGTTAAGTTTCTCGGTGTAATCTTCCACTATAAACTTTTTTGGAGTAAACATATTAGTTACCATGTAGAAAAGGCTAAGAA
>CM065721.1:77730423-77745423 GCA_033310375.1 Conus canariensis
GAGTTGATGCCCCTGGTAGGGCTTCCCATGTCAGATAGGCTAAGGGTGAGGATCCTGACTAATAGTAACCCGCCTTTCTCCTTTTCTTGTTTTCTGCCTTTCTTATTTGGCTCTTTTCTATCTTCGTCTCCCCTTCAAGTCTTCTTTTCCACACTCCTTTTCTCTCTGTGGTCTTCTTAAGATCCGCCGCGTCTGCCGTGCGGTGCGACCTGTGACGGAGGGGGATGAGATCCTGGTGATTGAGAGGGCCAACGCCCTCAACACATCACTTTGGCTCGGACCTCTCCTAGACAGGAGGTACACTCTGGCCCGTGTGTACTAATCGGCTCCCCCTTCTTGGGGCTGGGTCAAGACAGGCAGTTCTCCCGCTGGCCAAGTTAACCCCTGCAGTGCTCGGCCCTCTGTTCCCGGGAGTTGAGCATGATCAGGGGGGATAGGGGTAGTGGCGTTCTGTTTGTCGTATATCTCTCCTGAAGCCTGGAAGGGGTCAAGACAGTGATTTCTTGGCCCTGGCCCCTTAGTTGGACTCCAAGGTGGGTGGGTAAGGGAGAGACGAAATATAATTAAACTAAACATGGCTTTTTCAAAAATCATCCCCCCCAAAAAAGAAGAGGAAGGCAGCAGCCCCAATTTCAGGGGATTTCGAATCGGACAGTGACTCGGATATAGAGATAAGAGAGAGGACAGGTTTCTGGGCTTCCTGGCTCGTGATAGAAGGGACGGAGCAGGAAAAGCCCATTTCAGCTCTGAGTCCTTTCGCGATCCAGAAGGGCTTCCAAGGTCTAGCGGGTGACCCTCAGTCCGTGAAAAGGCTACGGAACAGATCATTCATCGTCCAGTGCAGGTCAAAAAAAACAATCAGAACAGCTGTTGAAGGCAAAAAAGCTCATGGACAGAGAGATTCGGGTGACTCCCCATAAGCAATTGAATTCATCCAAGGGAGTTATTCGGTGCCCGGATTTGAAAGGTGTCTCAGAAGTGGAGATCAAGACAGAACTTGCATCCCAAGGTGTGACAGGGGTGCATAGGGTGACAGTCAAAAAAGGTGCAGAAAGAGTGCCCACCAACACCCTCTTTCTGACATTCTGCAACCCTGTGCTGCCTCAGGTCATTAAAGTAGGGTACCTAAATGTCCGTGTGCAATTGTATGTCCCATCCCCGTTGAGGTGTTTCAGATGCCAGAAATTTGGACATGTCAGAGATCGCTGTTCTGGGGAGGAGGTGTGTGGTGTTTGTTGCAAGGCAACCCATGATGGGCCATGTAAAGACCCGGCTCATTGCGCAAACTGCGGTGGCGACCACCCCTCCTCTTCACGCAACTGCCCTGTCTGGATCCAGAAGTCCAACATTCAGAAAGTTAGAACAGAAAAGAAGATCTCATTTTTTGAGGCACGTAAGCAGGTTGTTGGCAGTCAGACGCCAACAGCGTCTTCATATGCTTCAGCAATAAAGAAAGTAACGACCCGTTCAGTCTGCTGCCAGACTGATGAATTTATTTTCTCAAAGACATTACAAGGAAGACCGTTAAGCTCGGGTGGAAGCAAGTCCACCACCTCCCAACCCAAAGTGGGTGCCCCTGGTGGAGGCAAAAAATCCGCCACCCCTCAGACTGCCCAGCAGTCTACTCCATCTGCTGCTGGGCAGATGAAAAAGCCAGGCCTCCCGCCTCGAACTTCCTCGAGCAGTGCCCGTGCGGGCAAGGGAGTTCAACCAAGTGTGGAGATGGTGGAGATGAGGAAGAAACCTCCACCATCTCCAAAATCCAGACCTTCTTCACCTGTGGGCAAGTCTGCCAGCAGGTCTGAAGACCCAAACAGTCCAGTGAAACTAAGCAATAAATTTGCTCCACTGAACGCAGACGATGATGAGGAGATGACTTGATTTCTCTCCTATTCATCCTCTGCACCATGGATAGTAGTAAACTAATCCATTGGAATATCCGTGGCCTAAATTCAAATTTTGAGGAGCTGCAGCTTCTGTGTCAAACAGTAAAACCTTCCGTCGTGGCTCTTCAGGAAACTAAAGTTCAAAGCCAGAAGACCTTCACTCTTTCTGGCTTTAATATTCTTTCTAAACCTGCACAACCATCCACATTGGGACTGTCAGGCGGTGTTGCCCTTCTTTTACACAAAACTTTGCTGTTTAGTCCTGTCGCTCTGACTACCTCCCTTCAGGCTGTAGCTGCGAGAGTCACTCTCCACAAGACTGTTACAATCTGCTCACAGTATCTGCCACCTTCTGTCCCGGTTTGCCGTCAGGACCTTGTCAGTCTGATCGGAGAACTTCCTCGACCTTTTTTGCTGTTGGGTGACTTTAATGGTCACAATCCTCTTTGGGGTAGTGTCAGTTCGTCATCCAGAGGTCTGCTTCTTGAGGATGTCCTTTCAGACTTTGATTTGTGTTGTCTGAACGATGGAGCTCCAACTTACCTCCACTCTTCCACAGGTTCACTTTCGTGCTTAGATTTGTCGATTTGTGACCCCTCGCTGGTCCTGGACTATGAGTGGTCTGTCCATGACGATCTGCACGGAAGTGACCATTTCCCTGTTCTTTTACAGCCCGTATTAACTGAAACCACCTCTGTCTCACAACATCTTAATTATAAGAAGGCCAACTGGGATCTTTTTGCCACCAATATTTTGAAAGAATTCCAGGAAATTGATTTTCTTCAGAGTCCAGACCCAGCTGAATCTCTGACTAACACTGTGATAAAGTGTGCTAAAACCTGTATTCCAATGTCTTCCAATAAACTCCAAATGCCAAAAACACCCTGGTTTAATCTAGACTGCCAAGAAATTTCAAAAGTTCGCAAACGGGCTCAGCGTCGGGTATACCAACGACCTTCAGGTCCCAACGCTCGAGCCCATCAGAAACTCCGCGCCAAATCGAGACACACTTTCAAAATCAGTAAACGTCAGTCTTGGAGAAACTTTTGCTCCGGGCTGACATCAAAAACTTCAAAGAAAAAAGTCTGGAACATCATCAGAAAAATCAAAGGGAAAAACACCAACCCCTCCATTCATCACTTGAAACTTGCCGATGTTCTGATCACTGACAAAGAAGCTGTTGCCAATCTGTTGGCCTCCACCATCCAACAGAACTCCTCATCTTCAAATAAATCTGCAGCCTTTTTAAAAAACAAACAACTCAGAGAGAAATCTTTATACAATTTCACATCAGACAACTCTGAAGCCTACAATCTCCCTTTTTCAATCAATGAACTGAAAACAGCTTTACAAACCTGCACTGATTCTGCCCCTGGTCTGGATGATATTCATTATCAGGTTTTGAAGCATTTTCCAGAAAGCTGTCTCCAGACTGTTCTTGAAGTATACAACCATATCTGGACCACAGGGTACTTTCCGCCCTCTTGGCGGAAAGCCCTGATCATTCCAATTCCAAAGCCTGGAAAGGACCTTACCAACCCTTCCAACTATCGTCCAATAGCTCTGACTAGCTGCCTCTGTAAGTTGATGGAGAGGATGGTCAACTCCCGTCTGATGTGGAAGCTGGAAACCGATGGCCTTTTGGCCAATGAACAGTGCGGGTTCCGGAAATACCACTCGACAGTTGACCATCTAATCCATCTGGAAACCACCATCCGCAATGCCTTTGTCAATAAACAGCATGTGGTCGCTATCTTTTTTGACCTCGAAAAAGCATATGACACCACATAGAAATCAGGAATTCTTCTGGACCTGCACAGACTTGGTTTCCGTGGTCACCTGCCTCTGTTCATACAGAACTTTTTGGCTGATCGACAGTTCCAGGTGCGTGTTGGCACCACACTCTCTGACATCCATGGGCAGGAGTTGGGTGTACCTCAGGGGAGCATCCTTTCTCCTGCCCTTTTCAGCATTAAAATTAACGACATTGTCAAATCGGTAAGCCAGGGTTCTGAGTCCTCTCTGTTCGTTGACGATTTTGCGCTGTACGCAGTTGGAGCTTCTTACACCAGCGTACAGCGTCGACTCAACTTTGTGTCAACAAGATGCAACAGTGGGCCGAGGAAAACGGGTTTACCTTCTCACGTACCAAAACTCAGTCAATCCATTTTCACAATTTTCGTCAATTTTTTGCTGATCCTGAAATTTGTCTGGACAAGTCCACCATTCCAGCTGTAATAGAAGCCAAATTCCTTGGAGTTATTTTTGATCAAAAACTCAACTTTCTCAGCCACAATAAAAATCTCAAAACCTCTTGCCAGAAAGCTCTGAATATTCTGCGGGTCGTAGCACACACTGACTGGGGCGCTGATAAGAAAACTTTGCTGCACCTCTACAGAGCCCTGGTCCGCTCCAAGCTGGACTATGGTTGTGCTGTGTACGGCTCTGCAAGACCATCTTATCTGAAACTCTTGGACCCTATCCACCATCAAGGGCTTCGTCTCTGTCTTGGAGCATTCCGCACCACCCCTGTGTACAGCCTGTACGCAGAGGCAGGTGAACCCTCACTGTCCAGCCGCAGGCTGAAAATGTCTCAAAATTACTATATCAGACTGTTCTCAGAACCACAGAATCCTGCCTATGACTGTGTCTTTGACCCCCAGTTTCAAAACAAATTCGAAAACAACGCTAACTGTATTCCGCCGTTTGGTGTTCGTATGCAGCCTCACGCGTGGAATGCAGGTCTAGACCTAGGAGTTGTGTCTGATTTTTCCAAGTTTCCGGATCAGCCTCCGTGGACCTTTTTCACACCAGAGATTCGTTTTGATCTTGCAGCTTTTCGTAAAGAGTCCACCAGCTCTCAGGCATACAAGGCATTGTATGCTGACCTCTGTTCAAAATTTCCATCCTGTCAGAAAATTTTCACTGACGGTTCCAAGTCTGAGGATGGAGTGGCCTGTGCAGCCTATTGCCCTGGTGCTCCTTCTCAGATACTGTTAAAACATATACCTCCAGATGCTTCTGTCTATTCTGCTGAACTTACTGCTCTGGTTCTGGCATTGAAAATAATTTCACAATCTACCAAGAGGGACTTTCTGGTTCTGTCGGATTCGCTGTCAGCTTTGGAGGCCATAGCTGGCCGCAACCTTCAGCATCCAGAACTTTTACATTTCTTTGAAGTTTTTAGCAAGTTGAAAGTGGATGGTTACAACATTATTCTAGCTTGGGTTCCTGGTCATGTTGGCATCGGAGGTAACGAAATGGTTGATCGTTTAGCCAAGAATGCCACAAGAGAGAAATTGTCCAACATATATATCCCTTGCTCAGATCTGAAACCCAAAATTAACGATTATGTGAGAGACCTCTGGCAGGAGGATTGGAACACACAGACGGATAACAAACTCTTTCAGATCCGTCCAAACCTTAAGGAGTTCCTCCCATCTACGTCTGGTGGTCGTAAAGAAGAAACAGTTCTGTGCCGGCTGCACACCGGCCATTCGTATTTTACCCATTCGTACCTTTTAAAGAATGAAGAAGCTCCGTGGTGCATTCCATGTCATGTGCCACTCACAATGAAACATATTCTTTTAGAGTGTTGGGACTTGCACGATGTGAGACACAAACATTTTACAGCAGAGTCCATGAAAATCCTGTTCAGAGATGTCCCGCCTGACGTGATCTTTGAGTTTTTGAGAGAGATTAACATTTTTCATCTGATTTAAGATTTTACGGATGAAAGATTTTTAACGAAGTTTCTGGTGCGTTTCTAGACGATGTCATTTAAAGAGATGTGTGAAAGGTGTTTTTCTTTTTTTTTTTTAATGACTTGTGAGTTGATTTTAACATGGTGACAGCCCTGATGTGGCCCCTTGCGGTCGGCTGGGCTATAAGCAACATTATCTTATCTGAAAAACCCACAAAGTCTATAAACAGCAAAACTGGCACAGATTTCAAACACTATAATTCTGAGAAGTTTCGAGCCACACCATCTCCGTTTGCTACTTACAAACAACGTCACGAAAGTAAAGTGAAGTAAATTATTATGTCATGCTAACAAGACAGAAGGCCCAGACAGTTCACCAACTGCGTGCGGCACTTGTTCTTTGCACCGCCACTCTGAAAAGACACCAAAATCTGTTCGTCGTGACCTTGTGACCATCACCACGGCTAGAGTTGCTTTAATGAGTTAATCCTAATATTTTACACGCGCGCACGCGCGCGCGCGCGCGCACCACACACACACACACACACACACACACACACACACACACACACACACACACACACACACATATTAAAACTTTTTTTTTGTATGAAAGGCAACATAAAGCCAGGAAACTTTCTCACCTGCTTTTTATTAGACAGTGAATGTGGTCTTGAAGTCCAAACTAAATTGAAAATCCACAGCAACCTCTGTCTCTTTAGCTAGTTGTCTGTCTATCTCTTTGTCTGTACGAATTTTGGATGTAGGAATCGGCCAAGACAAAGCTGAATCTTGTACGAGACCAACAACACAAACCACTGTTATTACTGCTGCTGGTGCTGCTACGCAGACCCACACGAACGCACATGCAATGTGCACGCCAGCACACACGCACACTTATGCATACAGACACACACGGCTGCAAATTCATGTTTCGCGCGCGCGCGCGCGCGCGCGCGCGACACACACACACACACACACACACACACACACACACACACACACACACCATATTATAAAACACAAAAGTTCATGTACGTCGACGCGACCACATCAACCAGGCTGCGGCACACACTCACTACACTGTCACAATACCTTCTAGCCAACGAGATCCCAATTCACAGATACACAACCATTCCATCTTTGTCAATAGCAATGTTATTTCCAACAACAAGTCAGTCAGACGAATGAAACATTAGAGAACGACACTGATTAAACATGACCAAATAAATACGTTAGACTTCTAGCCAAATCCCAAAAATCTACCATTGGCTACATTTTACACTTGGCGTCAAAACTACGCCAGATAATAATTAATCAATCAATAATTAAATAACGAAATAATTCCCTAAAAATGAAGCTCTGAGTCTGATTGGGTGTTTTTTTGTGGGTCCAGGTTATCTTAGGCATATGTACTGCTCAAGGAACAGCCTGCTTGATATGTGATTTAAAGCAACAGCATTATCACTTGGAAGGAAATCATCTAAAAGAGCTGTTCAGCTGCATGACTATCTTCACACACACACACACACACACACACACACACACACACACACACACACACACACACACATCATTGCAATTATAAAAGCCGCTTTACACGCCAGCACATGCCCATATGCGCAGTTTAACATGGCCAGAGTGATCTGACCTTTCACTTACAGACTTTATTTTTCTTGTGAGGTTTATGGTAGTGAAATACAACGAACCAACCAAGTTTCCTTTAGATCCGTTTTATAAATCCCAAGAAACAGCTGTGAAGAAAAATAAACGTGGCCATTGCTACCTTGATCTTTGAGTCACAACCCTCCCTTTCTTTTTTTTTTTTTTCTTTTTGTAAAGGTGATAATTGTGGATAGCAACTAACCCACCAACTTTCGTTGAGATCTGTCCAATAGTTCCCGAAAAATCCCCGAGAAACAGCTACGAAGGAAAATTAACGCGACCAGTGACTTTCACCTTTGACCCATAGACCTGATCTTTCTTGTGAGCGTGACGAATGTGAAAGATGTACAAGCAATCCTTCAAGTTAATTCAAGATCCATCCAGCAGTTTACGAAAAACAGCTTTTTTTTTTTTTCTTTTTTTTTTGCGTACTGTCATACAAAACTGTGACAGACAAACGGATCTGAAAACTTACCAGAGTTTGCAAACTGCAACAAAATTGACACAGGAGTCATTTTTCTACGGAAGTCAATATTCTCCGTAACCATGGGAGTCAATATTCTACAGAAGGAGTCAATATTCTCCGTAGAATATTGACTCCAAAACCTGTAGAAAACTGAACGGTTCATTTTTCTCCGGAGAAAAAAGAACCGGGTAGTCAATTTTCTACGGAGTCAATATTCTCCGTAACACCGGCTGCACACCGGCCATTCGTATTTTACCCATTCGTACCTTTTAAAGAGCGAAGAAGCGCCGTGGTGCATTCCATGTCATGTGCCACTCACAATGAAACATATTCTTTTAGAGTGTTGGGACTTGCACGATGTGAGACACAAACATTTTACAGCAGAGTCCATGAAAATCCTGTTCAGAGATGTCCCGCCTGACGTGATCTTTGAGTTTTTGAGAGAGATTAACATTTTTCATCTGATTTAAGATTTTACGGACGAAAGATTTTTAACGAAGTTTCTGGTGCGTTTTAGAAGATGTCATTTAAAGAGATGTATGAAAGTGATTTTTTTTTTTTTAAATGACTTGTGAGTTGATTTTAACGTGGTGACAGCCCTGATGTGGCCCTTTGCGGTCGGCTGGGCTATAAGCAACATTATCTTATCTTGTCTTATCCAAAACGAATTAACCTTATGACAGTGAAAAAAGAAATGTTCAATGTAATCAATTTCATCATTGCAATATGAACAATTTCGATTATCCCTGACTTTCATTTTGCATAGCATTATATTAGTCAGGTATATATTTTGTAAAATTTTCCATTGTAAAACTCTCAGTCTGGTTTCTTTTGTGCACAAGCGGGGTATCTTCCGTACATTTTCATTTAACTCCAGTCCACATTTATTAGACTAAAAACGGGCTGCACATGGTTCTGTGTAACTGAGGGAACACAAAGTTGCACGGAAATCCTTGCAAAATATATACTTTTTGTTACAGAAAAGAGGTGGTTCTGAAAAATCTATATCATAGCACTTGTTCTTTGCACCGCCACTCTGAAAAGACACCAAAATCTGTTCATCGTGACTTTGTGACCATTACCACGGCTAGAGTTGCTTTAATGAGTTAATCCTAATATTTTACGCGTGCGCGCCCGCGCGCGCACACACACACACACACACACACACACACACACACACACACACAAAACACACACACACACACACACACACGCACGCACGCACGCACATTAAAAACTTTTTTTTTATGAAAGGCAAAATAAAGCCAGGAAACTTTCTCACCTGCTTTTTATTAGACAGTGAATGTAGTCTTGAAGTCCAAACCAAATTGAAAATCCACAGTAACCTCTGTCTCTTTAGCTAGTTGTCTGTCTATCTCTCTGTCTGTACGAATTTTGGATGTAGGAATCGGCCAAGACAAAGCTGAATCTTGTACGAGACCAACAACACAAACCACTGTTATTACTGCTGCTGGTGCTGCTACGCAGACCCACACGAACGCACATGCAATGTGCACGCCAGCACACACGCACACTTATGCATACAGACACACACGGCTGCAAATTCATGTTTCGCGCGCTCCACACACACACACACACACACACACACACACACACACACACACACACACACACACACACACACACCGTATTATAAAACACGAAAGTCCATGTGCGTCGACGCGACCACATCAACCAGGCTGCAGCACACATACATTACACTGTCACAATACATTCTAGCCAACGAGATCCCAATTCACAGATACACAACCATTCCATCTTTGTCAATAGCATTATTATTTTCAACAACAAGTCAGTCAGACGAATGAAACATTAGAGAACGACACTGATTAAACATGACCAAATAAATACGTTAGACTTCTAGCCAAAGTCCCAAAAATCTATCATTGGCTACATTTTACACTTGGCGTCAAAACTACGCCAGATAATAATTAATCAATCAATAATTAAATAACGAAATAATTCCCTAAAAATGAAGCTCTGAGTCTGATTGGGTGTTTTTTCTGGGTCCAGGTTATCTCAGGCATATGTACTGCTCAAGGAACAGCCTGCTTGATATGTGATTTAAAGCAACAGCATTATCACTTGGAAGGAAATCATCTAAAAGAGCTGTTCAGCTGCATGACTATCTTCACACACACACACACACACACACACAACACACACACACACACACACACACACACACACACCACCAATTGCAATTATAAAAGCCGCTTTACACGCCAGCACATGCCCATATGCGCAATTTAACATGGCCAGAGTGATCTGACCTTTCACTCACAGACTTTATTTTTCTTGTGAGGTTTATGGTTGTGAAATACAACGAACCAACCAAGTTTCCTTTAGATCCGTTTTATAAATCCCAAGAAACAGCTGTGAAGAAAAATTAACGTGGCCATTGCTACCTTGATCTTTGAGTCACAAACCTTTTTCTTTTTCTTCTTCTTCTTCTTCTTTTTGTGAAGGTGATAATTGTGGTCGTGAGGAGCTGTCGTGAGGAGATGCCAGATCTCCTCATGACAGCTACAAACGGAAGAGCCTGGAGAGAAACGGCGGCTGCCTCATCATGTCCCCCTAACGACCCCAGCGGTCAGGGGAATGACTGACTGACTGACTGACTGATAATTGTGGATAGCAACTAACCCACCAACTTTCGTTGAGATCTGTCCAATAGTTCCCGAAAAATCCCCGAGAAACAGCTACGAAGGAAAATTAACGCGACCAGTGACTTTCACCTTTGACCCATAGACCTGATCTTTCTTGTGAGAGTGATGAATGTGAAACATGTACAAGCAATCCATCAAGTTAATTCAAGATCCATCCAGCAGTTTACGAAAAACAGCTTTTTTTTAAATTTTATTTTATTTATTTATTTATTTTGCGTACTGTCATACAAACACACAATGTGACAGACAAACGGAGCTGAAAACTTACCAGAGTTTGCAAACTGCAACAAAATTGACACAGGAGTCATTTTTCTATGGGAGTCAATATTCTCCGTAACCATGGGAGTCAATATTCTACAGAAGGAGTCAATATTCTCCGTAGAATATTCTCCGGAGAATATTGACTCCAAAACCTGTAGAAAACTGAACGGTTCATTTTTCTCCAGAGAAAAAAGAACCGGGGAGTCAAATTTTTACGGAGTCAATATTCTCCGTAACACCGGCATCCAATTACGCTGCAACAGACATACTCACACACTGACATGTACCTGTCTGCTCTCTGTCTCTGTCTGTCCGTCTGTCTGTCTGTGTGTCTGTCTGTGTCTGTCTGTCTGTCTGTCTGTCTGTCTGTCTGTCTGTCTCTCTCTCTCTCTCTCTCTCTCTCTCTCTCTCTCTCTCTCCTCTCCTCTCTCTCTCTCTCTCTCTCTCTGTATCTCTCCGTCTCATTGTCTCTGTCTATCTGTTTGTCTCTCTCCAACTCGCTCACACGCACGCATGTGTGCACGAATGCACGCACACAGGTATACACGCACACAAACATACCCGCGCGCACATGCGCACGCGCATGCACACACGCGCGCGCCACACACACACACACACACACACACACACACACACACACACACACACACACACACATACTTACACACAGGTGCACATCACACACAACTGCACACACAAACAGTCGCATACAAGTGCATGTACATATTGTACATCTTTGGCTATTTGTTTTATTTTCTTTGTCAGCGTGTTCTGGAAGTTGTTTTTCTCTTTTTCTGAATTCGATATTTTTGATCAAATTTTCAATTTTCTCTTCAAATGGTTTCATTTCTGCAATGGTTGGTGGTGTTTTTGTAGAGTTGAATCCGTATATAAAAACAAATAGCCAAAGATGACAAAATCCTCGTGAAAGCCGACAAGACATCAAATTATTACAAAATGACACCAAAAGAATACAACCACCTGCTAGATAAAAACATCCAGGCAGCCTACAGGAAAACATCAACCAAAGATTGTGATGACATCAATAGAGAAGCAAAAAACATAGCATCAATGCTGAAAATTGAAGACAGAGTCGACAAAACGGCAGAGAAAGAAGCATTTGTGACCTTGAAAGACCACAAACCAAACTTTGCAAATAAGCCAACTTGTAGACTGGTCAACCCAGCAAAATCTGAACTAGGCAGAGCCAGTAAAAGAATATTACAGAGAGTCGTAAAGGATATCGGAAACAACAAACATCTCAACCTCTGGAGAAACACCCAAGCTGTGATTGAGTGGTTCAAAAACATAGAAAAAACCACAACAACAACATTCATTTGCTTCGACATTGTGGACTTCTACCCATCAATCACTCAAGAACTCCTTGAAAAAGCCCTCAAATTCGCCTCAAAAACAACGACAATAACTGAACAAGAGATGGAACTAATAAGACACACCAAAAAATCTCTCCTATTCACTAAAGATGAAACGTGGATGAAAACATCACAAAAACCACAAAACAACTTTGACGTGACCATGGGTTCCTACGATGGGGCAGAAACGTGTGAACTAGTAGGACTCTTCCTCCTGTCTGAGCTCCAAACAGAGCATGGAAACAACATTGGATTGTACCGAGATGATGGGCTAGCAGCCCTGAACAAATCACCCAGAGAAGTGGAGACAATCAAAAAGAATATGTGCAAAACATTCAAAAAGCACAACATGCAAATCACCATAGAAGCAAACAAGAAAGTCGTCAACTACCTCGACATCACCCTCGATCTAAAGGAAAACACGTTCAAACCATTCAAAAAACCAAACGACGTACCACTCTACGTCAACATAAAGAGCAACCACCCACCATCAGTAAAACAAAATATACCGAAAGGAATCAACAAACGACTCTCTACACTGTCCGCTACAAAGACAGTATTCAATGAAGCAGCAAACGAATACCAACAAGCCCTAAAAAACAGCGGACACAACCACAAACTATCCTATGAAGAACAAAAAACAGAACAGGAAACAAGAAAAACCAAATACAACAAACAAAAAAACAAAACCAGAGGAAGGAAAAGAGACATCATATGGTTCAACCCACCATTCGAAGGAACCGTCAAAACCAATGTTGGTAAAGAATTCTTCAAGATAGTAGAAGAATCATTCCCCCCAAACCACAAACTACACAAAATCTTCAACCGCAACACCGTAAAGTTGTCCTATTCATGCATGCCAAACATCAAGCAGATCATAGAAAGCAACAACAAGAAAAAACTCCACCAGGAAAAAAGGAGCAGCACAAATCAAGAAAGCCACTGCAACTGCCGGAAAAGAGATGAATGTCCACTTCAAAATAACTGCCAAAGCCAGAACATTGTATACCAAGCAACTGTCACGGAGAAAAACACGCAGAAAACAGAGACCTACATTGGAATGACAGAAACAACATTCAAAACCAGATACGCAAACCATAAACAATCATTCAAACAAGAAAGGTACAAAAACCAGACAGAATTAAGTAAACACATATGGACACTAAAAGAAAACAATATTGACTACGACATTTCCTGGAAGATAGTCCCAAGAGCCAGGTCGTACTCCTCCTCCAGCAAAAGATGCAATTTGTGCACAACAGAGTACTATATACTCTGCAAACCAGGCATGGCAACTTTGAACTCAAGAGTGGAGATGATCAGCGCATGCCCACATAGACGAAAGTTGCTCCTAGCAAACGTAACATAAATGACACACAGAAAGACCCTATCAGAACGTCACACATATAAAACGTAGCCAATATATCACGTCATCTGATAAAATATGTCATCTGATAAATTACGCCATCTAATAACTTCTAGAACCTGATGAGAGCGAAAGCTTGAAACAACGTTGTAGTTCGGAGACTCAAGAAATCTTATATATCTTATATATATATATATATATATATATATATATATATATATATATATATATATATGTATATATACACACACACACACCGCGCGCGCGCATGCACACACATACAATGGTAAAAAAGCCATATCTGGTGAGAGCGATCCTGGCACTTAACTATTTCGACTGACAAGAGCGCCGAACTCAAGATTTGAACCTTGGCATGCCCCGCCCCCTCCCCCCCCCCTCCCCCCCCCCCCCCCCCTCCCCACCACCACCTACTCCTCTCCTCCTCCACCACCCCCTGGACTTCGTGGCTGCCAAAGCTTGCGTTTTGGCTATCCAACCTGACACACCGTCGGTGTGAAGCTGTCAGGTTAGCGTCACCTCCTTCCGCTACCTCTTTCTCACGCAGCTGCTCGTTGACACGCACCTTGGGAGCTGATAACGAAGATCGTAATCACGGGTTACGAGTTCGACTCTGGCTTGCGTCCAAAATCAGACGTGCCATTTCTTCTGCCCGTGAAAGTGTTGTCGTTCTGGTGGGTCGGGGGTAGAGTGAGACGCATCTCCATCCCTCCCTGGCGTAGGATGGTCCTTCCCGTCTGTTGACGGGGTCAACGACGTGGTGGAACTGGACGTTACACGAGAATGGAACTGACTGAACATTTACAAACTTTAAAAGGAGAACAAAAATACTGTTCCGCCGGAAAAAATGGACGAACAAATTACAAGACAAAACAACACGTTTCGACCTCTTTGGTCTTCTTCTGGCAAGAGAAACAATACTCAGGACAATGAAAACGAAGAACGAGCAATCAGTTATCTTCTCAAATTGAACGCAAAATGGCTTACTGAAAGTGTTCTAGGTGCGAAGGAGTTCAGACATTCAATTTTGGGGAGGGGAACCATTAAGATTTTCACAAAACAAAGAAATCTCTCAGTAGTCTGAGAAAAAGCATTGAATCTTTATGCTCGTTGTTGTTGTAGCTGCTGTTGTTGTTGCTGCTGCGCTGCTGCTGTTGCTTCTTTTGTTGTTCTTTAAAACTGTGTGTACCTATACCTGATGATAAGTCGATATGAAAAGTTCCAAAGCAACAAGTCAAAAAATTTGTCATTGTGCAGTTGGGGATTTGACCCCCCAAATGTTGACATGTCCTCCAAAACGATCACACACACACACACACACACACACACACACACACACACACACACACACACACACACACACACACACACACTCACTCACTCACTCACACACACATACACACACACACAGGCGCGCGTGCACACACACAGATACACACATAGGGTGAGTGATAGATAAACGCGCGCGCGCGTGTTTGTGTGTGTGTGTGTGTGGTGTGTGTGTGTGTGTGTGTGTGTGTGTGTGTGTGTGTGTGTGTGTACACAAAGATTGGTAGACAGACAGACAGAACT
>CM065721.1:77752923-77755423 GCA_033310375.1 Conus canariensis
AGGGAGTTACTTTGTAACAGAGGGGGAGTTAATCTGATCAGACTAAGATGACTCCCCACCCACCTATTCCCTGGTGTCTTTCGGTAAGAGAATGGAGAAGGGGATTTAATGTTCATGATCATCATCATCATAGGGAAAGGAAATGTCCGTGTACATATTCATGTGCTCATCTATGCATGTCCTTGATATTTTACTATACTTTTTTGTATATAATCTGTATGTAAAGTCTGTATATACATGAATTAATGGCTTGGTGCCTTTGGTAGAAATACTGTACCTTCAGTCTTTGGCGTTATCTCCTCTCTCTCTCTCTCCTTCTCTCTCTCTCTCTCTCTCTGTCATGGAATCTATGCGACTATCAAACAGTCACCCATAAGTGTAGGTCATTACACTCAAATGTAGGGCTGGGCGATAATATCGATATGTAGTAAAATATCGGTACGGATATGCCACGATACAATATATCGATACGGGTTGCGGCGACCCGATATACCGTAACAGAAGCAAAACCGAAACTAGAACCGAAAGCACTGTTTCTAAGAATTTGTGGGCTCTTCTGCGAACTGCACGGACTTCGTGTAGGCGTATGTGACAGCTATCTTCTCTTGTCAGCTGATATTTCGAGAAGGAGGATTCTTTTATTGTGTGTGAATGCTATGAAAATGTGTGCTTGGCATGCTTGTAATTTTGGTTTATAATATGAATCACTTTTAGTTTATTTTACTAGGTATTCAAGTACATGCACGCACAGATTTCATTCTATTTTGATACTACTTTTGATCCCGTTTCCTGAGAAAGGACTGTTAAGAAGACCATGTTGTACTTTATTGATTCTCAATTACTTTAGTGTTTAATTACCTAGTGATCTCAGTTAATGCCGTGAATGCATGACTGCGCATATGTACAGGTGTTTCTACTAGTTTGTAGTTTTGTACGTGCATAACATCTTTGAAATGATCTTACTTGCAATGGTGCATTTTTTTATTTATTAATTCGTTTTTGATGTGTACTAATTACGACGGGTATAGTATACACGCACAGAATAAACGTTTTATTTCTAGTCATTTGTGGTTGTACACTTGGAATAAAATACTGCCACCACTATATTTTGTTTCTGTCTCTATGTAGACATGTTTTTGATGCTTTTAGCTGTAACATTCATCATGAAGAAAGGTATTTGAAATTTGCCGATATATCGTTTGAAAATATCGATACGGCCAAAAAATATCGCGATAATATCGATACGTTTTTGCGACGATATCCCAGCCCTACTCAAATGGTGTAGAAATGGAAAATTTTCAATTTTTCATTGTCATGCCGCCAAATTAGGGAGTGAGGGGGGGGGGTGAGAGGGTAAGGAAGGTGGGGAGAGAATGACGAGTAGTCGCGACGTGACGTAAAATTGTTTATATTGACTCGCTACATCTGGGAGAGAAGGAAGGAGGAAAAGGGTCGGCATAGGTCAGAAATTTGTGTGTGAGACACATGGGATAGAGAAAGGGGGGGGGGGGGGGGGGGGGAGGGGGCTGTTTTTGTACAATTTGTACAAGAGGGTGGCTGCTTGGGACCGATCTGATGAAGCTGTCAAGTAACTCGTCACAGGTGTGGTGGTGTGCTTGTGCCAAGCTAGAAATGGAAGTCGGCCAGCCAATCAGAAAAACACACATTTTTCAATAAAATTCAGGACACGTGACTAATTCACAGTAACCAATAATATCGAAGGAAACAATTCTACCTGACAAGTCTTGATCTGGCAAGTTAGTGTAAGAAAACACACACACACACACACACACACACACACACACACACACACACACATTCCGGAAAAAAAAAAAAAATATATATATATATATATATATATATATATATATAAGATGCATGGGTGGTAGCGAGGTGCGGGGAGTGGGTGGTGGGTGGGAGTCATTCTGGTGGTATGTCAGAATAACTCCCCTGGAGTCAAACTGAAACACAGAGGGAGTTAGTTTTTTTTATATTCTAGTTTAACTCCCAGGGAGTTCAAATTTACAAATAAACAGTTTAACTCCCTGGGAGTTGAACCATTCGGGGAGTTAAAACTTTTCGTTACACCGGGGTCAGAGAACGAACATCACGCCGTGTGGATCATGTCTATTCCAGTCGAGTGCTAATCATTCGCTGGGTTCGGGTCCAGAAGAGAGACTTCATTGTATACACATGATCACACGGCTCAGGTGTTCATGTGTTGCAGAACACTGTCTCAATGATCGTTCTATAACAGAAACAATCCTTTATCAATGTGGCTGTTTAACAGAGAAACATTTCAGCTTGAACTCTAAGAGAAAAAGACTGTGTTTATGCAATGAATCAGATTTGAATTATACCTAAAGTAGCAAGCTAAGGGGAAAAAAAACACCTTCAAAACCCTGTCAAAGTCTTCACGGACGTGCTCTGAAAGTGATCCTTAATTAATCCTATTAACATGGATTTTAGGCTATTCCGTGTGGGACAGTCGGCAAAGTAA
>CM065721.1:77757923-77773905 GCA_033310375.1 Conus canariensis
AGCTGAAAAATTTTCTGAGAAACTCGTTTGCTTAAGTTGGAAACATGTGGCGACCAGGAAAGATTATTGTCAATAGTGATTCCTAACACTTTATGAGTACTAACTTCTTCTAGCTTGTTGTTATTGATAAATATAGGGGGCATTGGAGTACTTAAATTTTGTCTTTTTTGACGAGAAGTAATAAGCATGTACTTTGTTTTTTGATCATTTAAGGACATGTGATTCAATTCTGTCCAGTTAATTAGTCGAGTTACATTTTCTTGCAGGTTATCTGATAAGTGTTTCAAATCAGTATGTTTTGAATTAATTGATGTGTCATCTGCAAAAAGTTGAGATGAGTCTTTAATATGCAGAGGGAGATCGTTTATATAGACTAAAAAAAGAAGGGGACCAAGTACTGACCCTTGTGGTACACCAAATTTTAGGGGTAAACAACTGGACTGAGTGTTGTTAATGAGAACTGATTGTTGTCGATTAGTGAGGAATGACTTAATGAGAGAAAGAACAGGGTCAGCGATTTTGTAAAGAGCCAGTTTACGTAATAATAGATGATGATTTATGACATCAAAGGCTTTACAGAAATCAACAAAGAGACTCCAGTGAATTCTAAATTACTGATAGCCGCTAGCCATTGATCAACTAAGTTTATTAGTGCAGTATGACAAGAGTGATTCAATCGAAATCCAGATTGGCTGGGATGGATTAGATTATATTTAAAGAAATGGGAAGACAAATGTTTATGGATGTGCTTTTCGAGAGGTTTAGATGGAAGAGAAATGACAGAAATGGCCTGTAGTTTGAGGGGTCCATTTTATTTCCAGATTTAAAAAGAGGTATGACTTTAGCTTTCTTAAGAATATTAGGAAAATAACATTTATTTAAACACAAATTGTATAAATACGTAAGTGAATCAGAAATAATTGGGGCACTTAGTTTTAAAATGATACCATCTAAGTTATCACGACCTCTAGTTCCATTCTGCTTCATATGTATAAGAGAAAAATAAACATCATATAGAGATATTGGAGGAATGATTAATTCCGTTTCTATTGATTTAGAGTTACAAAAGTCAGAGAGAAGTTTCAAATCATTATTGTGTGATTTTCTTTTTTTATTTTTTGTGGATATCAGCTATATTACAAAAATGTTTGTTTAGAATCTCGGCAGACATTTCCATAGGAATAACAGTTGCCTTATCAATACATTTATTGGTAAGAATATTTATGGCTTTCCAAATAGGTTTGGAATTATTCTGGGGACAGCTGAAAATTAAGATTTTGAAGTAATTCCTTTTTGAATATGCAACATAGATGTAACCTTGTTTCTTTGTTTCTTATATTCTTCAAATTGTTTAGTTTTCAAAAGATTATTCCTTATATGTATGGCTTCTTCAATTTCTTTAGATAGCCATGGGGGTTTGGGTGAGTATTTTACCCTTTTGGTGACAAATGGGGCATGTTTATTGTATATATCAATGAAAATTTTATGCCAGCGTTCAAAAGCTTGGTCAGGGTCTGTATACTGATAAACATAGGATAACTGTGATTCTGCTAAATCTTAAAGGAAAGCATTCTTATCAAAACTGCTAAAAGATCTATATGTAACAGTTTTATGTCCAGGTTTAGGAATTTTTATATTCTTTTAAAACCAAGTTACGCATATGGGTAAATGATCACTACAACCACAGTAGGGGTGCATATTTCAATAATATTTTGTACTTGGTTAACATAGATATGATCTATTAAAGTTTCCGATGTAGAAGTAATGCGGGTAGGAGAATTAAATAATTGTGACAGCCCAAAATTTACGAAAAGTTGATTCCATTGGGGATTACTTTTACAAAGATCTATATTAAAATCTCCTAAGAGGACGACTTCGTAATTTGTGAGTGAAACGTCTTCCACCATGTTGTTCAAGTTATCATACCAATTGACATGTTCCGCTGGGTTCCTATACAGAAATCCAATAAGTAATGGTTTGTTGTTTTTAATCTTAACTTCAATCCAAATCGACTCAACGCCTTGACTTTCAAAAGCTGTTACACGTTGATAAGTTAGAGAAAGACTAGAATAAAGTATCAAACCTGTTTGTAAAGGACCTACTGGGTCAAGGCGAATGTGATGGTACCCTGGTATTGAAAGCTCAGAATCAGATATATGATTTGTTAGTCTTGTTTCAGCACAGCAAAATATATGGAATTGCTTTCCAGAATTAAATAAGATAGAGGAAAGTTCATCACGCTTGTTAAGTATATGATTAATATTTAAGTAGCCTATTCTAAGACCCTCTTTACTTGGCCAGTCATGTACAGTCGACATTTTAGACGAGAAAACAATTTGCCACAGGTACTAGATCAGTGAAATTCGATTTACAATCCAAAAGAAAACAACAATCAAAACAAACGAATTGGCAAAAGTCACACTAGAGCTCCAAGCATGCAAAGTACATTTATGGCAATGAAAAAGAATGCGAAAATAAATCTATTATGGTAACTCATCAAGTCAACAAACAGAGAGAGAGAGAGAGAGAGGGAGAGGAGAGAGAGAGGGGGGAAAGAGAGAGAGAAGGAGAGAGGGGGAGAGAGAGAGAGAGAGAGAGAGAGAGAGAGAGAGAAGGAGAGAGAGAGAAGAAGAACAAGAACAAGAGAGAAAGAAAGAGAGAGAGAGAGAAAGGAGAGAGAGAGGAGAAGAGAGAGAGAGAAGAGAGAGAGAGAAAGAGAGAGAGAGAGAAGAGAGAGAGAGAAGAGAGGAGACAGAGAGAGAAGAAGAGAGAGAGAGAGAGAGAGAGAGAGAGAGAGAGAGAGAGACAGAGAAAGAGAGAAAGAAAGAGAGAGAGAGAGAGAGAGAGAGGAGAGAGAGAGAGAGAGAGAGAGAGAGAGAAAGAGAGAGAGAGAGAAGAGAGAGAGTGAGAGTTGAAAGCTGAGGAAGAGAGACATTTGAATGTCCAAGGGAAAAAAAGGTTGAATTCCTCGTCTGCCTGATCACAGTTGATTGATTGAACTTGAATGGAGCTAACACAAGAGAAGAAAGAAGGAGGGGGAAGGGGGGAGGATGACCTTTTTTTTTTTTTTGATGGACCAAGGAAGAGAGACATTTGAACACACACACACACACACACACACACACACACACACACACACACACACACACACACACACATACACCCACCAATCCATAAAAGTGTCTAAAGCCGACAGACAAACAAACAATCGCAGCACACTAGGATGTCAGATTAGGGCGACAGAGAAGACGAAGACAGATCAGAGGAGAGAGAGAGCAGAGAGGAGAGAGAGAGGAGAGAGGCAGAGAGAGAGAGAGAGAGAGAGAAGGAGAGAGAGAGAGGAGGAGAGAAGAGAGAGAGAGAGAGAGAGAGAGAGAAGAGAGAGAGAGAGAGAGAGAGAGAGGAGAGAGAGAGAGAGAGAGAGAGAAGAGAGAGAGAGAGAGAGAGAAGAGAGAGAGAGAGAGAGAGAGAAGAGAGAGGAGAGAAGGAGAGAGGAGAGAGAGAGAGAGAGAGAAGGAGAGGAGAGAGAGAGAGAGAGGAGAGAGAGAGAGAGAGAGGAGAGAGAGAGAGGAAGGAGAGAGAGAGAGAAGGAGAGAGAGAGAGAGAGAAGAGAGAGAGAGAGGAGAGAAGAGAGAGAGAAGAGAAAGAAGAGAGAGAGAGAGAAAGGAGAGAGAGGAGGAGAGAGAGAGAAGAGAGAGAGAGGGAGAGGAGAGAGAGATGTGGAGTGAGGTTGAAAGCTGAGGAAGAGAGACATTTGAATGTCCAAGGGAAAAAAGGTTGAATTCCTCGTCTGCCTGATCACAGTTGATTAATTGAACTTGAATGGAGCTAACACAAGAGAAGAAAGAAGGAGGGGGGAGGGGTGAGGATGACTTTTTTGATGGACCAAGGAAAAGAGACATTTGAACACATATGCAGACACAGACAAACACACACACACACTCACACACACACACACACACACACACCACACACACACACACACACACACCACACCAATCATAAAGTGTCTAAAGCCGACAGACAAACAAACAATCGCAGCCACTAGTGATGCAGACTTTAGGGCGCCAAGATGTCGCCAGTCTCTGTCCCCTGTCCCTGAAGGCGTGGGAACCTTCAGCTAATGATGGTATGGCAAACGGAGCCTAAATTCTTTGCTTTACAACACGACAGACAGATGATGCAAGACAGCAAGTGCGTCCACTTCTGTGCAGCCCGCTACGGCTTCGGCTCCTGTGAATCGATCCATTTTAACTCCCCTCCACTTTTTAACTCCCCGGGAGTTAGAATTAGCTCGTGCCAATTTTAACTCCCCGGGAGTGAAATCAAACCACGCCAGAATGACTCCCCCCCCCCCCCCCCCCCCTGTTTTAGATTAATTCCCCCACCCCAAAACATTCAGTTTTATGTGTTAGTCACGATATGAGACATTTAATATACACCCTCTCCCTCCCTCCCCCTCTCTCTGTCTGTCTGCATGTCTGTCTCCCCCCCTCTCCCCCCCCCCAACTTTCTTTCAGTCTCTCGCTCACTCTCTCACTCTCCTTGCTTGTCTGTCTGCCTTTTTGCTTGTCTGTCTGTTTGTCTCTCTTAATCTCTCTCCCTCTCTCTTTGCTTGTCTCTCTGTCCGCCTGTCTAATTGTTTATCTATCTCAGTGTCTCTGTCTCTAGTGTCTCCCCCCCACTCCCCCTCCCTCTGTCTGTTGTCTGTTTTTCTTTCTTTCTTTTACTCCTCTCTCTCTCTCTCTCTCTCTCTCTCTCTCTCTCTCTCTCTCTCTCTCTCTCTCTCTCCCTTCCCCCCCCCCTCTCTCTCTGCATGCTTCATGGAGTTGTTGGCCTGCGCTTGTTTTTCCCCCATTATTGGATTGTTCGTCTCTGTATTTGTCTGACTTTATTCAAGTTCAAAAAGCTGTGTCAGTCTTGAATAAAAGTTACTCTGTGTTAGGTTTTCCTATGGGAGCAAAAGTTACCCCACTTGTTTACAGTTTATTGTTTACTGTTCCCTGCCTCATTTCATTTCCAGTTTCGTTTCGATTAAATCGAGGTTATTTGTATTCGTTTCTGTCCGTCTGTGTATTTGTCTTTTGATCTCCCTTGTATCCTTGGGTGGACCCTCAAGCGTAGGCTCAAAGATTGTCCCCTACATTTTATACTATTTGCCTTTAGTCTTTAGTTTTTCAGCAACTTTTTTTCCTCCGCACACTTTCGTTTGGTTTCCTTACTACCCTTCACTGGGTGCTTTGGGGGTGCTATTGGATTCTTTTTTGCACCCTTGGTGGTGAGAACACCACGGTATTATGGACTGAGGTGTGTCTCTATTTGACGCCAGGAGCGCAGACACAACCAGCCGTGTCTCCCTGATGAGTTCCGATCCAGCAGACGAAAGGCCTCGGAGCAGGCAATACAAATATATCTGCCTTCAAAAGGGATTACGATGGTTACCTTATGCAGCTAGTGAAGAGTTTTCATATCTGTAACATATTTTCTTAATTTCATGTTCCCAGTGTCTCCATCTTCAACTCCCCCATCCCCCCCACCGTCCTTAAGTCCAAAACTTTGACAAGTCATTACTATGAAGACAGCTGAGTTGTTGGCTGCGCTTGATTTTCCCCCCACTATTAGATTGTTCGTCTATGTATTTGTCTGACTTTATTCAAGTTTAAAAGGCTGTGCCAGTCTTGAATAAAAGTTACTCTGTGTTAGGTTTTCCTATGGGAGCAAAAGTTACCCCACTTGTTTACTGTGAATTTGTTTTGTTTTTGTTTCATCAAGATATAAGCATTTCTCTTTTCTAAGATTCCATTACATCGCTGACTTTTGAGAAATGAGTAGGCATTTCTCGCTGCCAGAAAGATAAAAAGATGGCGTGAATGTAAAGTATGCCTTTTGATCAGACATTCGACACCATATTGAAATCATCTACTGCATCTTCATGAACCATATCGCTTACTGGAAACAAAGCGACATGTATCGATAATCCATGGAGAATAGCAGAAATTCAGTTTGTTACCCACATTACTATATACACTGTCTTTCATTTGGGGATTGACACTTAGACTGGGCACCTAAAAGAAATAGTAACAAGAATACTTTTGTCTTTGTGGTTAGAATACTGTCAACTTCTCGGCATATTTTGTAATGCTTAGACACGGATATATTGTATAAACTGACTCACTGACAATGGCATTCGCCATGTGACGTGCAGATCAGTTCTGATGCTTTGCAAGCAGTTGTTTTACAAACGCGATTTCTTCCCTGTCGGATGTATTTCAAGTTGAGAAATTAGTGGCAGACGAAGAACATTTTCTTTATATTCATGTGCTTACTGCATTCCAAATCTCTTTGTCGTTTCATTCTACCTTAACTAACAATAACTTCAACATGGTAAAGTTTAACACTGACGGCATAAGTATAAAGAATCAATTGAAAGTGAAGGGATGTAAACACGCAAATATATGTTTCATTGAAAAGCAAAACAAAATAAAACAAAAAACTCCTAGCCAGTTAAGAGTATGTAATCATAATGTCTTCGTCTTCGTTAAAAATTAATTTTTGACACTGTAGGAAACCACCAATGTATAATGATTGATTTTTTTTTTTTTTTTATAGGAATGGCTGGCAGTTATACACAGTCTTCTTTTGTGTGTATATATATGTTTTTGATTTGTGTCTGTTGCTCCTTTTTATGATCTTTTCTTTATTCTGAACAGAGTTTACTTATATATACCGTTGTCTTCTAATTGTGAAATATTGAAATTATATGCACAGAAAATAGAATTGAAAATAAAAGTGTAGTTTAAAAAATATTATGGAATCCAACAAAAATCAACGCTTTAACCCCCAGCAGAAAGTATGAAGGTGAGTATCACATATTTTTTTCTCGCAGGCTATTAGTCTGGGATTAACAGTCCTACTGTTGTGATAATTGTAACAAAGGGACTTTAAATAAATGAACAGAAAATAGAACATTGAAGTTGAATGGTATGGTCGGGCATGAAAGTCAAAATTGCAAATGTACTGTTCATGTTTGGAACTGAACATGGTTGAAAATTACAGTCGCACTTGCACTTTGCCCACAGTGCCTTGTGAGGTGGCCTTTTTACTTTTGTGTGAAGGGTGATTTTTTTTTCCCTCGTTAAGTTTGAAATTAGATTGTCACAAGTCTGTCGATTACACAGATCTCCCCCACCCTTCCCCCACCTCCTCAGCCAACAAACCAATACAAAATAAAACTGGCCACACCCACCATCAACTACAAAACCATATACAAAACAAACAAAAAAATAGGCATAATTAATGAATCATGATGACAGCTCATGTATTGACATCCTGAAGGTAGATAAAAGCAAGTCATGCATTACATTTGATTTATCAGCCAAAGTTTTGTTTTTCTTTTTTTTTCCTTTCTTTTCTTTTGAAAAGTTTCTAGTACAAAAGGCGTTCTCATACGGACCGACATCGGATCAGACAAGGAATACGTACGTTCACACTCAAAACCAGAACGTAGTTAAAGTTCGCTTTGGAGAAGGGACGGGAGGGAGGGCTAGCGTTTAGAGAGGGTATGTGGAGGAGGTGGGGATAATTTTAATAATAATAATATCAATAATAGTTATGGCGCTTAATCTTACATCATAAGCCCTAAGCGCTTACAAATACATAAAAGGTTAAAGAAAACATAAATGAAACCAATAACAAGTTGAATACTGCAATAATTACCATGCATCTACAAACAAGGATGCATATTGACACCCACCCACGCACATACACGCGCGCGCGCGCGCGCGCGCACACACACACACACACACACACACACACACACACACACACACACACACCAAACAATGGAGGGGTGTCGCGGTGGCGGAGTAGTGAGAGCGAAAGGTGTATGCACTTCGACTTTGTAAATGGCGAGTAGCGTCTTGTCAGTTTGCATCCGGGCACCTTCAGCCAGATTACAGCCCAAAGCAGCTTAACTGTAAAGAATAGAAATGCTTCCAGATAGTGTGGGGTGTGGTGATGGGGGTCTGGGAAGAGATATCTGTGTGTGTGTGTGTGTGTGTGTGTGTGTGTGTGTGTGTGTGTGTGTGTGTGTGTGTGTGTGTGTGTCGCAGGTAATTATCGGCCCTTTAATTCGACAGGCACCATGCTGTCGCCAATCAGGTGTTGGTCGTCGTGGGTATTGTCAGATTGTCCTTTACAAACCAACCCCCCCCCCCCCCCGACTTAATTGTGTCTTCAATAGTGTGAGTGGAGGCGCATGACGTTGCCTTGTTGCCTTGCCGGTGTAACGTGGTGAAACTGCCCCCTTCCCTATTTAACTCCCGGGAGTCAGTCTCGCACTGTCCCAGATTAACTCCCGGGAGTTAATCTAAGTTTGCGCCAAATCAGTCCCCCAACAGGACTAGAACAGCCCCCCCCCCCCACACGCCCCCCCCCCCCCCCCCCCCACGGAGCTGATCTGGCATTGGCCCAAAACAGCCCCTCCCCTAAGGGAGTTAAACTGGACCTGGCCCAGAACAGCCCCCTAAGACATCTGGGGAGTTAATCTGGCACTGGACTGGAACAGCCACCCACTGGAGACTTGAACAAAACTGGCCCAGAACAGCCCCCTCCCCCTCCTGGGGAGTTAATCTGGCACCCTGGCACCAGCCCAAAACAGCCCCCTAGAGAGTTAAACTGGACCTGGCCTAGAACAGCCCCCCCCCCCTCTCCTAGGGAATTAATCTGGCTCCAGCCTGGTACAGGCCTCCCTGGCGAGTTAAACTGGCCCTGGCACAAAATAGCCCCCCCCCTCCCCCTCCTGGGGAGTTAATCTGGCACCAGCCCAGAACAGCCCCTCTGGAGACTTAAACTGGACCTGTCCCATAACAGCCTCCACCAGGGGAGTTAATCTGGCACCGTTATGGAACAGCCCCCTGGAGGGTTAAACTAGACAAGGCCCAGAACAGCCCCCCCCCCCCCCCCCATCTGGGGAGTTAATCTGGCACCGGCCCAAAACAGCCCCTCTAGAGAGTTAAACTGGACCTGGCCTAGAACAGCCCCCCCCCCCCCCTCTCCTGGGGAGTTAATCTGGCTCCAGCCTAGTACAGGCCTCCCTGGAGAGTTAAACTGGCCCTGGAACAAAACAGGCTCCCCCCCCCTCCCCCTCCTCCCTCCTGGGGAGTCAATCTGGCACCAGCCCAGAACAGCCCCTCTGGAGACTTAAACTGGACCTGTCCCAGAACAGCCCCCCTCCAGGGAAGTTAATCTGGCACCGTTATGGAACTGTTCCCCTGGAGATTTAAACTAGACAGGCCCAGAACAGCTCCCTCCCCCTCCTGGGGAGTTAATCCAGTGCTGGCCCAAAACAGCCCCCCTAGGGAGTTAAACTAGACAAGGCCCAGAACAGCCCCCCATCTTGAGGAGTTAATCTGGCACTGGACCAGAACAGCCCCGCTGGAGCGTTAAACTGAACCTAATGTAGAACATCCCAACTCCTGGAGAGTAGATCTGGCACCAGCCCAGAACAGTCCCACTGGTGAGTTAAACTGGACCTGGCCCAGAACAGCCCCCCTACTGGAGAGTTTATCTGGCACCGGCCCAAAACAGCCTCCTGGAGAGTAAGACTGGACCTGGCCCAGAACAAACCCCCTCCTATGGAGTTAATATTGCAACAGCCTAGAATAGTGCCCCTGGAAAGTTAAACTGGATCTGGCTCAGAACAGCCCCCCCCCCCCCCTCCCTTGAAGAGATAATCATGCACCGGCCTAAAACACCACCCCCCACCCCCCACCCACCCCCCTAGAGAGTTAAACTGGACCTGCACCAAAACAGCCCCTAGAGAGTTAAACTGGACCTGACCAAAAATACCCCCCCCCCCCCCATCTGGGGAGTTAATCTGGTACTAACCCAGAACAGGCCCCTGTATAAAGAGTTAACACATTGATAAAGGAGATATGCAAGGGGGGGGGGTACTTTTGGGACAGGCCCAGTAGTACTCCCCCTAAAGTTGATTCAGATTCGTTTTCAATGTTGAGCCAGATAGAATGTCCATGTATGAGTTTATAACCAGTAAATAACAACCCTCAACATATTAATAAAGGAGATATGCAAGGGGATACTTCTTGGACCAGCCCAGAAGTACTCCCCCTGAAGTTGATTCAGACTCGTTTTCAATGTTGATTCGGATAGAATGTCCATGTGTGAGTTTATGACCAGTAAATAACAACCCTGAACAAATTAATAAAGGAAATATGCAAGGAGGTACTTCTGGGACCGGCCAAGAAGTATTCCCCTTAAAGTTGATTCAGACTCGATTTCAATGTTGATTCAGGTATAATGCCATGTGTGAGCTTATGACCATTAAATAACAACCCTGAACACATTGATAAAGGAGATATGCAAGGGGGGGGGGGGGGGGGGGTACTTTTGGGACTGGTCCAGAAGAACTCCCCCTAAAGTTGATTCAGACTATATTTCAATGTTAATTTAGGTTGTAATGTCCATGTATAAGTTTATAACCAGTAAATAACAACCCTGAACACATTGATAAAGGAGATATGCAAGGGGGTTCTTCTGGGACTGGCCCAGTAGTACTCCCCCTAAAGTTGATTCAGATTCGTTTTCAATGTTGATTCAGATAGAATGTCCATGTATGAGTTTATAACCAGTAAATAACAACCCTGAACACATTAGTGTAGGAAATATGCAAGGGGGATACATCTGTGACCGGCCCAGAAGTACTCCCCCTAAAGTTGATTCAGACTATATTTCAATGTTGATTCAGATAGAATGTGCATGTATGAGTTTATGACCAATACATAACAATCCTGAACACCTTAACGGAGATATGCCGGGGGGGGGGGGGGGGGGGTCTACTTCTGGGACCGGCTCAAAATGACTCCCGGGAGTACTTTATGAAAACAGGGGGTCCATTTTTTACCCGACCCAGATGTACTCTCGGGAGTCATTCTGGCGCGGTCCCTGTAGTACCCCCGGGAGTACTTCTGGGCAGTGAGTACTTTTTGGTTGTTACACTGTAAACCGCTGTTTTGTCGCACATCCGCCGTTTTGTCGCACAGAGACAAAACGGTGGACCTTCAAACGCTGTTTTGTCGCTATCCCGCCGTTTAGTCACATGTGTGACAAAACGGTAGGGTACGATAAAACAGCGGTCTACAGGGGTGCTGTTCTGGACCAGGTCCAGTTTAACTTTCCGGGGGGGGGGGGGGGGGGGGAGGCTGTTCAGGGCCAGTGCCAGATTAGCTCCCCAGGAAGGGGGCAGTTTCAAACCAGGTCCAGTTTAACTCTCTTGGGGGTGGGGGATGGGAGAGGTTTGTTCTGGGCAGGTGCCACATAAGCTTTCGCTTGTTGTGCTCTGTGTTCTGATGTTCGCTGCAAAATGTTTCGGTTGAATGTTTGTTTAAAGCAAAGTCTCCCCATAAGAGGGGGCTGTTCTGGGCTAGGTCCAAATTAACTCTCTTGGTGGGTTGTTCTGGGCCGGTGGCAGATTAACTCCCCAGGTGGGGGCTGCTTCGGAGCAGATCCAATTTAACTCTCTAGGGGGCTGTTCTGGGCCAGGTCCAGTTTAACTCTCTAGGGGGGAGGGGGGGGGGGCTGTTCTGGGCTAGAACTAGATTAATCCCCAGGAAGAAGGCTGCTTTTGGCCAGGTCCAGTTTAACACTCTAGGGGGCTGTTTTGGGGCAGGTCTAGTTTAACTCTTTATACAGGGGGCTGTTTTGGGCTAGTAACTCACAGGGGGGGGGGAGGGGGGGGCAGTTCTGGGCAGGTGCCAGATTAACTCCCCAGGAGGGGGTGAGGGGATGTTCTGGGCCAGGTCCAGTTTAACTCTTTATACAGGGGGCTGTTTTGGGCTAGTAACTCACAGGGAGGGGGGGGGGGTCAGTTCTTGGCAGGTGCCAGATTAACTCCCCATATAAGCTTTCGCTTGTGCTCCATGTTCTGATGTTCGCTATAAAGTGTTTCTGGTTGAACAACGTTTGTTTAAAGCAAAGTTTCCCCACAAGGGGGGCTGTTCTGGGCCAGGTCCAATTTAACTCTCCGGGTGGGTTGTTCTTGGCCGGTGCTAAATTAACTCTCCACTGGAGTGCTTATTGGCCATTTCTTCATTATCTTGTTTGAGGTACAGGGGAGGGGTTGGGGGGGAGGCTATTCTGGGTCTGCGCCAGTCTAACTCCCGTGGGGGGGGGGGGGAGGGGGGGTGGCTTTCCAGGTCTGTCCTGGAATGACTCTTCACTTGCACCAGTTTAACTCCCCGGGAGTCATTTTGATGTCAAAAGTTTGGGCCCAGAAGAACTCCCGGGAGTTAGTTTGGAACAGCACCAGTTTAACTCTCCAAGGGGTTGGGGGGCAGATTTGGCACTGCCCCAAATGAACTCCGGGAGTTAGTTTACAGTCAAAATTTTTAGGTTCAAAACAACTCCCTGGGAGTTATTCTGAGACTGGCAGGGGTTCATTCTGGAACAGGCCTAATAAACAAAAAGAAGAGATGGGGGGGGGGGGGGCGTTTTGGACCTGTTGGGGGGCTGCTTTGGTGGAGACCCAGATTAAACTCCGGGGAGTTAATCTGGGACAGTGCGAGACTGACTCCCGGGAGTTAAACTGGGAGGGGGGCTGTTTCACCACGTTACACCGGTGGTCGGTCTTCCGTGAATTGTTGGCTGTACTGTGAAATTGGAAATGAAATGAGGCAGGGAACAGTAAACAATAAACAGTAAACAAGTGGGGTAACTTTTGCTCCCATAAGAAAACCTAACACAGAGTAACTTTTATTCAAGACTGGCACAGCCTTTTAAGTTTGAATAAAGTCAGACAAATACATAGACGAACAATCTAATAGTAGGGGAAAAAAACAAGCGCAGGCCAACAACTCAATTGTCTTCATAGTAATGACTTGGCAAAGATTTGGACTTAAGGAGGGGGGGGGGGATGTCTGAAGATGGAGAAACTGGGAACATGAAATCAAGAAAATATATTACAGATATGAAAACTCTTCACTAGCTGCATAAGGGAATCATCGTAATCCCTTTTGAAGGCAGATATATTTGTATTGCCTGCTCGAGGCCTTTTGTCCACTGGATCGGAACTCATCAGGGAGACACGGCTGATTGTGTCTGTGCTCCTGGCGTCAAATAGAGACACACCACAGTCCATAATACCGTGGTGTTCTCACCACCAAGGGTGCAAAAAAGAATCCAATAACACCCCCAAAGCAGCCAGTGAAGGATAGTAAATGAAACCAAACGAAAGTGTGGTTGACAACAAAGCTGATAAACGACAGGTGGAGACGTTCTCCCATGTCATACAGGAACTGTCTATGAGCAATTGTTGTCTTTACCTACCAAACAATACTGGTAGAAATCTTTTCGTAGGGTGTTAGAGGGAAGAAGAGCTGGAGGGAGAAGCAAGGGCCTCCCCTTGGAGAGGGGCGCGTACTCTCTTTTCATTAAAGTATTGAGGGGAGGGAGAGGTATGAGGGATAAGGTAGGCCTAATTGTTACCTTAGTTTCCCACCTGATTGCCAACTTGCCGTAGGTGGAGAGACGTTTTCAATGGAAGCTGAGTATCCCCACCTCAAGGTATTGGCTGACAGACTGCTGGAGACTTGGTAACAAAAGGAAGCGCTAAAGCATTGTTGTTACCTTGGGCTCCCCCTGGTCATCTCCCCTTCACTTTTCTCTGTGTCTCTATCATGGCTTTCTTCCTTAGTTCCTTCCTTTCAGCGTTTCCCTCAGGGGGGTGTCGTGAGAGAAGGGTGGAATGTGTGTGTGTGTGTGTGTGTGTGTGTGTGTGTGTGTGTGTGTGTGGTGTGTGTTTGTATGTGTGTGTATGTGTGTCCCTCAGGGGGGTGTCGTGAGAGAAGGGTGGAGTTGTGTGTGTGGTGTGTGTGTGTGTGTGTGTGTGTGTGTGTGTGTGTGTGTGTGTTGTGTGTGTGTGGTGTGTGTGTGTGTGTTATGGTGTGTGTCTAGAGGTGGTGTGTGTGTGTGTGTGTGTGTGTGTGTGTGTGTGTGTGTGTGTGTGTGTGTGTGTGTGTGTGTGTGTGTCCTCAGGGGGATGTCGTGGAGAAGGGTGGAGTGTGTATGTGTGTGTGTGTGTGTGTGTGTGTGTGTGTGTGTGTGTGTGTGTGTGTGTCTATTGCTTTTCCATCGTCTCATGTGACTTCTTTGCCGGTATCTGTCTGTCTGTCTGTCTGTCTGTCTGTCTGTCTGTCTGTCTGTCTCTCTCTCTCTCTCTGAGTCTCTCAGAGACAGAGACAGAAATTAAGCCGTGAATATGGAAACGCCACCATTCACACACACACACACACACACACACACACACACACACACACACACACACACACACACACCACCTCACACATTCCACCCTGCTCACACACCCCAACACACACACACACACACACACACACACAACACACACACCACACACATTCACGCTCACACACACTCACACACACACACACACACACTCTCTCTCTCTCTCTCTCTCTCTCTCTCACACACACACACACACACACACACACACAACACACACACACACACACACACTGAATGAATTAATGAACTAACGAACAAACGAACGAACGAAAACACAGATGAAGGAGGATGTTGGTAAGACTGTTTCACCGGTCATTTTGCCATTACCCATGGCGCGTCACCAGTACAAAGCAAGGGCGAAAAGTGCCTTGAGGTAACAAAAAGGAGGGGGGGGGGGGAAGGGGGGAGGGGGGGAGGGAAGGGGAGGGGAGGTTGGGAAGCTGACCAGAAAAGGGTAGGGGATGGTGGGTGTATGTGTGGGGAGTCCGCTACCGCCCCCCCCCCCCCCCACACACACACACACAACATACACACACACGCCCCTTCCCCCTTCCCCTGAATTGACTTCCCTAGTTGTGGTTACCAAGTGTGTTTTCTTTGTTCTTTGTTTGCTTGTTTGTTTCTATCTGTCTTGCAGCGTTGTGGGGCCAGAATGAAGTCTACTTGTTTGTGAACTTGTCCATTTGGTGAGTGCCAGGTTGTGATTCTGGACAGCTTGTGTGGGTGGAAAGTGTTGGCTGGGGTAAGTTGATGGTTTTTGGCAAACTCCAGCAGTCTAAGGCCTCTGTCGTTGGTTTCCCCAATGCCGAATTTTCCTGCTGTTCCTGCCCAATCCCGGTAAGCATCTGGGCCAACCTTGACATTCCAGTCTCCATGGATTATGAGGATATCTTTCTTTGGCACTGTTGCTATGATGGAGTTAATCTGTTCGTAGAACATCTCGATTTCCTCGTCGTCATGGTCTGACGTTGGAGCATAGGCCTGGATGATCGTCAGGTTATGAGGTTTTGTAGAGATGCGGATGGACATAAGTCTGCTTGAAATGGGTGTGCAGCTGATGATACTGCCTGCAATTTCCTTCCGTACGATGAAGGCCACCCCGTACTCATGTTTCTTCTCTTCCCCAGAGAACCAGATCTTATGTCCTTCTTCTGTTGTTGTTTCACCGAAGCCAGTCCATCTGACTTCGCACAGTCCTATGATGTTCCAGCGATAGCGCTTCAGTTCATGGGTCAGTTCTTGTAGCTTGCCACAGGCATAAAGGGTGCGAACGTTCCATGTTTCGATGGTTGTATTTTGGGTGGTAAGGTTGATGTTTTTAACTCCAGCAGCCCACTTATCGCTCCCAACCTGAAGTGAGTCAGTGGGACACGCGGTCGTTGTTAATCCAGGCCCTGACCAATCTGGTTTGGTATTCTTTCGCTTCCTCATCATGTCCTTTCAGTGGGCTTGTTGAAGCTTGGTGGCGCCCATCTCCTCTCCAAGCCAGGACCGCCAGCCGTAGTCCACAGAATAAGGAGTGGTACGCCCTCGGTCGTGTACACTTAGCCGTTCGGTCCATCGTGGGACCCTTCCGCCCTGGTCGTTGACCGCTTGCTGCAGCTCTTCCACCCAGTGGTGCAGTGCCCCACCTAAAAAATAGACTGGAATCCGAAACAGTTTCAGA
>CM065721.1:77774005-77839037 GCA_033310375.1 Conus canariensis
CGCATGACGTTGTCCTGTTCCCTTGCCGGTGTAACGTGGTGAAACTGCCCCCCTTCCCAGTTTAACTCCCGGGAGTCAGTCTCGCACTGTCCCAGATTAACTCCCGGGAGTTAATCTAAGTTTGCGCCAAATCAGCCCCCAACAGGACTAGAACAGCCCCCCCCCCCTCCCCCCTCCGCCCTCCCCCACATTGACACATTGACATTCTATCTCGATCAATCTTCTGGACCTGCTCAGAAGTACTCCCCCTAAAGTTGATTCAGATTCGTTTTCAATGTTGACTCAGGTAGAATGATTTAGGAAATATGCAAGGGGGGTACTTCTGGGACTGGCCCAGAAGTACTCCCCCTAAAGCTGATTCAGACTCGTTTAAATGTTGATTCAGATAGAATGTCCATGTGTGATTTTATAACCAGTAAATAACAACCCTGAACACATTAATAAAGGAGATATGCAAGGGGGGTACTTCTGGGACTGGCCCAGAAGAACTCCCCCTAAAGTTGATTCAGACTCGATTTCAATGTTGATTCAGGTAAAATGTCCATGTGTGAGCTTATGACCATTAATTAACAACCCTGAACACATTGATAAAGGAGATATGCAAGGGGGGTACCTTTGGGACTGGCCCAGAAGAACTCCCCTAAAGTTGAATCAGACTCGTTTTCAATGTTGATTCAGGTAGAATGTCCATGTATAAGTTTATAACCAGTAAATAACAACCCTGAACACTTAGTAAAGGAAATATGCAAGGGGGGATACTTCTGAGACCGGCCCAGAAGTACTCACCCTAAAATTGATTCAGACTCGTTTTCAATGTTGATTCAGATAGAATGTCCATGTGTAAGTTTATGACCAGTAAATAACAACCCTGAACACATTAGTATAGGAAATATGCAAGGGGGGTACTTCTGGGACCGGCCCAGAAGTACTCCCCCTAAAGTTGATTCAGACTCGTTTTCAAAGTTGATTCAGGTAGAATGTCCATGTGTGAGCTTATGACCATTAAATAACAACCCTGAACACATTGATAAAGGAGATATGCAAGGGGGGTACTTCTGGGACTGGCCCAGAAGAACTCCCCCTAAAGTTGATTCAGACTATATTTCAATGTTGATTCAAGCAGAATGTCCATGTGTGAGCTTATGACCATTAAATATCAACCCTGAACACATTGATAAAGGAGATATGCAAGGGGGTACTTCTGGGACTGGCCCAGAAGAACTCCCCCTAAAGTTGATTCAGACTATATTTCAATGTTGATTCAAGCAGAATGTCCATGTATGAGGTTATAACCAGTAAATAACAACCCTGAACACATTGATAAAGGAGATATGCAAGGGGGGTACTTTTGGGACCGGCCCAGTAGTACTCCCCTTAAAGTTGATTCAGGTTCGTTTTCAATGTTGAATCAGATAGAACGTCCATGTATGAGTTTATAACCAGTAAATAACAACCCTGAACATATTAATAAAGGAAATATGCAAAGGGGGTACTTCTTGGACCGGCCCAGAAGTACTCCCCCTGAAGTTGATTCAGACTCGATTTCAATGTTGATTCGGATAGAATGTCCATGTGTGAGTTTATGACCAGTAAATAACAACCCTGAACACTTAGTAAAGGAAATATGCAAGGGGGTACTTCTGGGACCGGCCAAGAAGTACTCCCGCTAAAGTTGATTCAGACTCGATTTCAATGTTGATTCAGGTATAATGCCATGTGTGAGCTTATGACCATTAAATAACAACCCTGAACACATTGATAAAGGAGATATGCAAGGGGTGGGGGGGGGGGGGGGGTTCTTTTGGGACCGGCCAGAAGAACTCCCCCTAAAGTTGATTCAGACTATATTTCAATGTTAATTCAGGTAGTAATGTCCATGTATAAGTTTATAACTAGTAAATAACAACCCTGAACACATTGATAAAGGAGATATGCAAGGGGGTACTTCTGGACTGGTCCAGTAGTACTCCCCCTACAGTTGATTCAGATTCGTTTTCAATGTTGATTCAGATAGAATGTCCATGTATGAGTTTATAACCAGTAAATAACAACCCTGAACACATTAGTGTAGGAAATATGCAAGGGGGGTACTTCTGGGACCGGCCCAGAAGTACTCCCCCCTAAAGTTGATTCAGACTATATTTCAATGTTGATTCAGATAGAATGTGCATGTATGAGTTTATGACCAATAAATAACAATCCTGAACACCTTAACGGAGATATGCCGGGAGGGGGTGGGGGTGGGGAGGGGGGGTCTACTTCTGGGACCGGCCCAGAATGACTCCCGGGAGTACTTTATGAAAACAGTGGGTCCATTTTTTTACCTGACCCAGATGTATTCTCGGGAGTCATTCTGGCGCGGTCCCAGTAGTACCCCCGGGAGTACTTCTGGGCGGTGAGTACTTTTGGATTGTTACACCGTAAACCGCTGTTTTGTCGCACATCCGCCGTTTTGTCGCACAGAGACAAAACGGTGGACTTTCAAACACAGTTTTGTCACTATCCCGCCGTTTAGTCGCATGTGTGACAAAACGGTGGGGTATGATAATACAGCGGTCTACAGGGGTTGCTGTTCTGGACCAGGTCCAGTTTAACTTTCTGGGGGGGGAGGGGGAAGCTGTTCAGGGCCAGTGCCAGATTAGCTCCCCAGGAAGGGGGCAGTTTCAAACCAGGTCCAGTTTAACTCTCTTGGGGGTGGGGGATGGGAGAGGTTTGTTCTGGGCAGGTGCCACATAAGCTTTCGCTTGTTGTGCTCCATGTTCTGATGTTCGCTGCAAAATGTTTCGGTTGAATGTTTGTTTAAAGCAAAGTCTCCCCATAAGGGAGGTTGTTCTGGGCTAGGTCCAATTTAACTCTCTTGGTGGGTTGTTCTGGGCTGGTGGCAGATTAACTCCCCAGGTGGGGGCTGCTTCGGAGCAGATCCAATTTAACTCTCTAGGGGGCTGTTCTGGGCCAGGTCCAGTTTAACTCTCTAGGGGGGGGGGGGGGGGGGGGGGGGGGGGGGGGCTGTTCTGGGCTAGAACTAGATTAATCCCCAGGAAGAAGGCTGCTTTTTGCCATGTCCAGTTTAACACTCTAGGGGGCTGTTTTGGGGCAGCTCGAGTTTAACTCTCTACGGGGGGACTGTTTCGGGCCGGTGCTAGATTAACTCTCCAGGAGGGGGTGGGGGGATGTTCTGGGCAGGTCCAGTTTAACTCTCTATATAGGGGGCTGTTTTGGGCTAGTAACTCATGGGGGGGGGGGGGGGGGGTCAGTTCTGGGCAGGTGCCAGATTAACTCCCCATATAAGCTTTCGCTTGTTGTGCTCCATGTTCTGATGTTCGCTACAAAGTGTTTCTAGTTGAACAATGTTTGTTTAAAGCAGTTTCCCCACAAGGGGGGCTGTTCTGGGCCAGGTCCAATTTAACTCTCCTGGTGGGTTGTTCTTGGCTGGTGCTAAATTAACTCTCCACTGGAGCGCTTATTGGCCATTTCTTCATTATTTTATTTGAGGTACAGGGGAGGGGTTGGGGGGGGGAGGCTATTCTGGGCCTGCGCCAGTCTAACTCCCGGGGGGGGGGGGGGGGGGGGGGGGGGGCTTTCCAGGCCTGTCCTGGAATGACTCTCCACTTGCGCAAGTTTAACTCCCAGGGAGTCATTTTGATGTCAAAAGTTTGGGCCCAGAAGAACTCCCAGGAGTTAGTTTAGAACAGCACCAGTTTAACTCTCCAAGGGGTTGGGGGGCTGATTTGGCACTGCCCCAAATGAACTCCTGGGAGTTGGTTTAGAGTCAAAATTTTTAGGTTCAAAACAACTCCC
This sequence comes from Conus canariensis, assembly GCA_033310375.1. Taxonomy (NCBI): domain Eukaryota; kingdom Metazoa; phylum Mollusca; class Gastropoda; order Neogastropoda; family Conidae; genus Conus; species Conus canariensis. Next base: position 77,777,804 of record CM065721.1, read on the forward strand.
CGGGAGTTATTCTGAGACTGGTAGGGGTCCATTCTGGAACATGCCTAATAAACAACAAGATGCAAAGCATATAAACGTACTCCCAGTTTACCCTGAATACGCGTGAGATATTCCATAAAGAGGAAAAACCGTCTTGGGCTGGTGTAACCGTTAGTAATGGCTATTCTGGTAAACATCGGCCATCGTCTGTGACCTAAAATGAACATACTTACAAATTTTCAGAAAGATCGGCCAAGAACTTTCTGAGATTTTCCATAAAGAAGAAAACCATTATGGGCCGTTAGTAACGGCTATAACGGTAAACCAAAACATCAGGCATCATCCGTAACCCATAATGAAGATACCTGCTAATTTTCACAAAGATCGGCCAAGTACTTTCGGAGATATTCCATAAAGAAGAAAAGCGTTACAGACCGTTACAGCCGTTAGTAACGGCTATAACGGTAAACTAAAACATCGGGCGTCATCCGTAACCCATAGTGAACATACCTGTTAATGTTCACAAAGATCAGCCAAGTACTTTCTGAGATATTCCATAAAGAAGAAAAACGTTACAGGCCGTTACAGCCGTTAGTAATGGCTATAACGGTAAACTGAAACACACAGGCGGCGGAAGCAGGGGGGGCGGGGGAGCCATGCCCCCCTCCAGAAAAATATTGGGGGGGGGGGGGGGCAGCCTTATATACTGCCCCCCCCCCCCCCCCTAATATTGAGCACCTCCAAAAAAATCAGAGAGAGAAGGGAGAGAGAGAGAGGTTTGATGGTGCATCACCTTGTCGCCATACTTGTCATACTTCCTGTCAAACTCGCTCAGGAAAGATGTCAACACATTTCTCGGGAACCTTTCTGCAGCTAACCCACTTTGGTCACACATTACTGACCAGTACCTGACCAACATTGCCAAGAATGGCATATATGCTGATGCTATTGTAGTGCAAGCTATGGCGAGAATGATTGGTAGGGACATACACATCGTAACAAGTCAGCAAGAGAGCTCCAGGATATGCTACCTGATGAATAAGATCTTGGCGGGAGACATTGAATCATCCCTTCCACCTGCCCTTATAGGGCAAATAGGCGAGGAACATTTTGTCATGAAGGAAAGGAGGAAGAAAGTGTTTTCTCATCTCCTACAGAAGGTGCATCAATCGTACAGTCTCCTCGTGACGACGCCAACCGACCTGCGCAGTCTCCTCGTGATGACATTGACCGACCTGCTACTGTAAGAAAACCAAAATGTCAGTCTACTGTGCGCTGCAAGGACGCAGTCAACCCCTTTCAGCCACAGAGCGACACAGTCCTCTCCAAACTGACCATGGTAAGTTCAGGAAGGCCCCGCTATTTCCAAAGATCATGGTTCCAGCAATACCCTTGGCTTCACCTATGCACAACAGACAACAAGGTATGTTGTTTCTTCTGCATGAGGGCTAATCATTAAGGCTGCAAACCTGATGCAGCGTTTGTATGGAGCGGTTTTGACAACTGGAAGAAAGCACGGGAAAAGTTCACAAGCCACAAAAAATCATCTTCACATGGAGCAGCCGTGTATGATGTAAACTGTAGGCAGTCTACAACGTCTGTGTATGCTCCAGTGACGTGTCAGCATGAAACAGAACAAAAGAAACACTGCAAAGCCTGATGAACGAACTAAAGAGCCTTCAGTTTCTCCTGCGTCAGGGTCTGCCTCTCCATGGACATGACCAGCAGGAAGGCAACCTTCAACAGCTGCTGAAGTTCTGCTTTGGAGAGGGCTGCAAGGAAAAAACAAACACAGGTTCAAAATATCTGTCACATGATATTGTCAACGAGATCCTCGGGATTATGGCACATAAAGTCTTGCGATCTGTTGTACTTGAAATCAGAGAAGCGAATTGGTTTTCGATACTAGCTGACGAATCCCGTGATGTTGCAAACAGGGAGCAGGTTGTAATTTGCATAAGATGGGTAACTGAGCAGTTTGAAGTCGTAGAGGAGCTTGTGGGACTGGTGCATGTTGACAATACCTGTGCTGAGACAATTTTTAATGCGCTAAAGGATTGCTTGATCAGGCTGGACTTGCCAGTGCAGAAGTGTAGGGGTCAGGCCTACGACGGGGCCAGTAATTTTCAGGGTCACGTTTCAGGAGTTGCAAAACGGTTCAAAGATGAGGTCCCGTCAGCAGTGTCCATATACTGTTTGGCACACTCAGTCAATCTTGTGTTACAAGAGGCTTCCAGAAAGGTCAAAGTAATAAGAGATGTCCTTGACTTTGCCACAGAGGTCATTCAGTTGATCAAATTATCACCAAAACGACAGATCCTTTTTGAAACAATCCAACATGAAACATCAACTTCGTGCAGCCCGTCCATTAAACCACTGTGTCCAACAAGGTGGACTGTTCGAACAAGAGCTTTTGACTCTCTCATTGAGAACTCTCAGGCTTTGCAAGAAACACTTGAACTAGTCTCACAAGGACATGATGAGAATGCCAGGAGGGCATCCGGCCTTCTAGCACTTATGCAGCAGTTCTCCACCTGTCTTGGGCTCTCACTTTCACGGGATGTCTTTGCTGTGACTGAAGAGCTGGCGACTGCTGTTCAAAGGAAACAAACGTCCTGTGTGGATGCAACAAACGCTGCAAACCTCTGTCTGAGAACGCTTGAAAGTATGCGCCAGGATAAAAGTTTCCAGACGTTTTTTGCCGACGTCTCAACCACGGCTGCAAACGTGTGTGATGAGCCCCACATTCCGAGACAGAGACAGCCTCCACGAAGACTTGATGAGGGCTCCCAGGGTCACAGCTACTCTGACCCTTCTGCTTATTACAGACAGCAGTAGTATGAGGCCATAGACAACGTCAAAGAGCATATAAAGCGCAGGTTTGACCAACAAAGTCTTAGGTTGCCAAGGAAGACTGAAATTCTCTTGGGTGACGGAGCTGCAGGAAAGAATCCAGATATTCCTCAAGAAATCAAAGACACATATGCTGCGGACATTGACATGGACAGACTCAAAACACAGTTGGTCATCCTTCCACATGCTCTGGGGGACAACAAGAAGTCCATCTTTGATGCACTGCTAGAAGAACTGACAGCTTCTGACACTGTTAAAAGAATGTTGAGTGAGGTAGACAAACTTATCAGGCTGTACTTGACCATTCCAGTTACAACTGCAACAGCTGAACGCTGTATTTCTGCCTTGAAGCGGGTCAGAATATACCTCTGAAGCACTATGACTCAGAAGCGCCTAAACAACTGTCTCATTATGCATGTGTTCAAAGACAAGGTTGATCAGCTCAATCTCACTGAAATTTCTTCCGAGTTAGTTTGCAGAAACGAACGACGTCAAAGTTACTTCGGAAAATTAAATGTGTAAAGGTGTAACCTCCCAGCTGTTGGTGTAACCTGCTAATGTACAGACTGTGACAATCGTGACTTAGTAACTGCATTTTACGGTGCCTAATGTCCAGTGAATATGGAGAAGGTATGTTATTACGCTAGTCAGTCAGAAAGTCTGACAGTTGTCCCCCCCCCCCCCTCTCTCTCTCCTCTCTCTCTCTCTCTCTCTCTCTCTCTCTCTCTCTCTCTCTCTCTCTCTCTCTCTCTCTCTCTCTTTCTCTCGCTCTCTCTCTCTGTCTCAGTTTCTGCAACGTTTTAATTGCAGCTATACAAAGTGTATTTCAAGTGTGTGTGTGTACGTGTGTGGTGTGTGTGTGTGTGTGTGGTGTGAACTGAATATTGCATGCTGGATTTTTTTTTTTTTTAATCGAACATTGACATATTGTGATTGTCGGAGTTCAGTGATTTGAAATATCCATTGCCCCCCCCCCCCCCCCCCCCCCCCCTAATCCTGGACAGCTTCCACCACCACTGAAACATCGGGCATTATTTGTGACCCATAATGAACATACCTGCTAATTTTCACAAAGATCGGCCAAGTACTTCCTGAGATATTCCATGAAGAAAAACAACCATTACAGGCCGTTGCAGCCGTTAGTAATGGCTATAACGGTAAACTAAAACATCGGGCATTATTCGTGACCCATAATGAACATACCTGCTAATGTTCACAAAGATCAGCCAAGTACTTTCTGAGATATTCCATGAAGAAGAAAAAACGTTACAGCCGTTAGTAACGGTATAACGGTAAACTAAAACATCAGACATTATTTGTGACCCATAATGAACATACCTACAAATTTTCAGAAAGATCGGCCCAGTGCTTTCTGAGATATTCTATAAAGAAGAAAAACCGTTACAGGCCGTTACAGCCGTTAGTAACGGCTATAACGGGGTAAACTAAAACATCAGGCATCATTCATGACCCATAATGAATATACCTGCTAATTTTCACAAAGATCAGCCAAGTACTTTCTGAGATATTCCACAAAGAAGAAAAAGCGTTACAGGCCGTTACTGCCGTTAGCAACGGCTGTAACGGTAAATTAAAACATCGGGCATCATCCGTGATCTATAATGAACATACCTACAAATTTTCAGAAAGATCGCCAAGTGCTTTCTGAGATATTCTATAAAGAAGAAAAAGCGTTACAGCCGTTAGTAACGGCTATAACGGTAAATTAAAACATCGGGCATTATTCGTGACCCATAATAAACATACCTACAAATTTTCAGAAAGATCGGCCAAGTACGTTTTGGGATATTCTATAAAGAAGAAAAACCATTACAGGCTGTTACAGCCGTTAGTAACGGCTATAACGGGGTAAACTAAAACATCAGGCATCATCCAAGACCCATAATGAACATACCTGCTAATTTTCACAATGATCAGCTGCGTACTTTCTGAGATATTCCATAAAGAAGAAAAAGCGTTGCAGGCCGTTACAGCCGTTAGTAACGGTAAACTAAAACATCGGGCATCATCCATGACACATAATGAACATACCTACAAATTTTCAGGAAGATCGGCCAAGTACTTTTTAATATATTCTAAAAAGAAGAAAAACCGTTACAGGCTGTTACAGCCGTTAGTAACGGCTATAACGGGGTAAACTACAACATCGGGCATCATCCGTGACCCATAATGAACATACCTGCTAATTTTCACAAAGATCGGCCAAGTACTTTCTGAGATATTCCATAAAGAAGAAAAAGCGTTACAGGCCATTACAGCCGTTAGTAACGGCTGTAACGGTAAACTAAAACATCAGGCATCATCCTTGACCCATAATGAACATACCTACAAATTTTCAGAAAGATCGACCCAGTAGTTTTGTCTGGTGCGAGTGGAACAGAGAAGATCGGGCGTTTTGGACCTGTTGGGGGGGCTGCTTTGGTGCAGACCCAGATTAACTCCCGGGAGTTAATCTGGGACAGTGCGAGACTGACTCCCGGGAGTTAAACTGGGAGGGGGGCGGTTTCACCATGTTACACCGGTGGTCGGTCTTCCGTGAATTGTTGGCTGTGCTGTGATTAACAGTAAACAAGTTGGGTATTTTTTGCTCCCATAAGAAAACCTAACACAGAGTAACTTTTATTCAAGACTGGCACAGCCTTTTAAACTTGAATAAAGTCAGACAAATACACAGACGAACAATCTAATAGTGGGGGAAAAAACAAGCGCAGGCCAACAACTGAACTATCTTCATAGTAATGACTTGGCAAAGATTTGGACTTAAGGAGGGGGGGGGGGGGGGGGGGGGGTAATTTGAAGATGGAGAAAACTGGGAACATGAAATTAAGAAAATATGTTACAGATATGAAAACTCTTCACTAGCTGCATAAGGGAACCATCGCAACCTCTTTTGAAGGCAGATATATTTGTATTGCCTGCTCCGAGGCCTTTCGTCCGCTGGGTCGGACTCATCAGGGAGACACGGCTGGTTGTGTCTGCGCTCCTGGCGTCAAATAGAGACACACCACAGTCCATAATACTGTGGTGTTCTCACCACCAAGAGTGCAAAAAAGAATCCAATGGCACTCCCAAAGCAGCCAGCGAAGAGTAGTAAATGAAACCAAACGAAAGTGTGGGGAGGAAAAAAGTTGCTGAAAAACTAAAGACATTATGCAAACAGTATAAAATAAAGGGGACAATCTTTGAGCCTACGCTTGAGGATCCACCCAAAGATGCAAGGGAGATCAAAAGACAAACACACAGACGGACAGAAACAAATACAAATAACCTCAATTTAATCAAAACAAAAATCGGAAATGAAATGAGGCAGGGAACAGTAAACGATAAACAGTAAACAAGTTGGGTATTTTTTGCTCCCATAAGAAAACCTAACACAGAGTAACTTTTATTCAAGACTGGCACAGCCTTTTAAACTTGAATAAAGTCAGACAAATACACAGACGAACAATCTAATAGTGGGGGAAAAACAAGCGCAGGCCAACAACTGAACTATCTTCATGGTAATGACTTGGCAAAGATTTGGACTTAAGGAGGGGGGGGGGGGGGGGGGGGGGGTAATTTGAAGATGGAGAAACTGGGAACATGAAATTAAGAAAATATGTTACAGATATGAAAACTCTTCACTAGCTGCATAAGGGAACCATCGCAACCTCTTTTGAAGGCAGATATATTTGTATTGCCTGCTCCAAGGCCTTTCGTCCGCTGGGTCGGACTCATCAGGGAGACACGGCTGGTTGTGTCTGCGCTTCTGGCGTCAAATAGAGACACACCACAGTCCATAATACTGTGGTGTTCTCACCACCAAGAGTGCAAAAAAGAATCCAATAGCACTCCCAAAGAATCCAATAGCACTCCATCTTCAAATTACCCCCCCCCCCCCCCCCCCCCTCCTTAAGTCCAAATCTTTGCCAAGTCATTACTATGAAGATAGTTCAGTTGTTGGCCTGCGCTTGTTTTTTCCCCCACTATTAGATTGTTCGTCTGTGTATTTGTCTGACTTTATTCAAGTTTAAAAGGCTGTGCCAGTCTTGAATAAAAGTTACTCTGTGTTAGGTTTTCTTATGGGAGCAAAAAATACCCAACTTGTTTACTGTTTATCGTTTACTGTTCCCTGCCTCATTTCATTTCCGATTTTTGTTTTGATTAAATTGAGGTTATTTGTATTTGTTTCTGTCCGTCTGTGTGTTTGTCTTTTGATCTCCCTTGCATCTTTGGGTGGATCCTCAAGCGTAGGCTCAAAGATTGTCCCCTTTATTTTATACTGTTTGCATAATGTCTTTAGTTTTTCAGCAACTTTTTTCCTCCCCACACTTTCGTTTGGTTTCATTTACTACTCTTCGCTGGCTGCTTTGGGAGTGCTATTGGATTCTTTTTTGCACTCTTGGTGGTGAGAACACCACAGTATTATGGACTGTGGTGTGTCTCTATTTGACGCCAGGAGCGCAGACACAACCAGCCGTGTCTCCCTGATGAGTCCGACCCAGCGGACGAAAGGCCTCGGAGCAGGCAATACAAATATATCTGCCTTCAAAAGAGGTTGCGATGGTTCCCTTATGCAGCTAGTGAAGAGTTTTCATATCTGTAACATATTTTCTTAATTTCATGTTCCCAGTTTCTCCATCTTCAAATTACCCCCCCCCCCCCCCCCCCCCCCCCATCTCCTTAAGTCCAAATCTTTGCCAAGTCATTACTATGAAGATAGTTCAGTTGTTGGCCTGCGCTTGTTTTTTCCCCCACTATTAGATTGTTTGTCTGTGTATTTGTCTGACTTTATTCAAGTTTAAAAGGCTGTGCCAGTCTTGAATAAAAGTTACTCTGTGTTAGGTTTTCTTATGGGAGCAAAAAATACCTAACTTGTTTACTGTTTATCGTTTACTGTTCCCTGCCTCATTTCATTTCCGATTTGTGCTGTGATTGACAACAAAGCCGGTAAGTGACAGGTGGAGACGCACTCTCATGCCACACAGGAACTGTCTATGAGCAATTGTTTTTCTTTACCTAGCAAACAATACTGGTAGACACCTTTTCGTAGGGTGTTAGAGGGAAGGAGAGCTGGAGGGAGAAGCAAGGGCCTTCCTTTGGAGAGGGGCGTGTACTCTCTTTTCATTAAAGTGTTGAGGGGAGGGAGAGGTATGAGGGATAAGGTAGGCCTAGTTGTTACCTTAGTTTCCCACCTGATTGCCAACTTGTCGGAGGTGGAGAGACGTGTTCAATGGAAGTTGAGTATCCCCACCTCAAGGTATTGGCTGACAGACTGCTGGAGACTTGGTAACAAAAGGAAGCGCTAAAGCATTGTTGTTACCTTGGGCTCCCCCCTGGTCATCTCCCCTTCACTTTCTCTGTGTCTCTATCATGGCTTTCTTCCTTAGTTCCTTCCTTTCAGCGTTTCCCTCGGGGGTCGGGGGGAGGGGGGTGTCGTGAGAGAAGGGTGGAATGTGTGTGTGTGTGTGTGTGTGTATGTGTATGGTATGTTGTGTGTGTGTGTGTGTGTTTCCATCAGGGGGACGTCGTGAGAGAAGGGTGGAATGTGTGTGTGTGTGTGTATGTGTGTGTGTGTGTGTTTCCATCAGGGGGACGTCGTGAGAGAAGGGTGGAATGTGTGTGTGTGTGTGTGTGTGTGTGTGTGTGTGTGTGTTTCCATCAGGGGAACGTCGTGAGAAAAGGGTGGAATGTGTGTGTGTGTGTGTGTGAGAGTGTGAATATGTGTGTGTGTGTGTGTGTGTGTCCCTCAGGGGGATGTCGTGGGAGAAGGGTGGAATGTGTGTGTGTGTGTGTTCATTTGTGAATGTATGCATGGGCGTGTGCGTGTGTGTATGTGTGTGTGTGAGTGTGTGAGTGAGTATCTATTATTTTTCCATCGTGTCATGTGACTTCTTTGCCGGTATCTGTCTGTCTGTCTCTCTGTCTCTCTGTCTCTCTCTCTCTCTCTCTCAGAGACAGAGACAGAAACTAAACCGTGAATATGGAAACGCCACCATTCACACACACAGACACACACACACACACACACACACACACACACACCACACGCACGCACGCACGCACACACATATTCCACCCTTCTCTCATGACATCCCCATGAGGGACACACACACACACACATTAACGCTCACACACACACACACACACACACACACACACACACTGAATGAATGAACGAACGAACGAATGAAAACACAGATGAAGGAGGATGTTGGTAAGACTGTTTCACCGGTCATTTTGCCATTACCCATGGCGCGTCACCAGTACAAAGCAAGGGCGAAAAGTGCCTTGAGGTAACAAAAAGGAGGACGGGAGGGGGGAGGTTGGGAAGCTGACCAGAAAAGGGTAGGTGATGGTGGGTGGATGTGTGGGTGTGTGGGGAGTCCGCTACCGCCCCCCCCCCCCCCAACACACACACACATACACACACACACCCCTCCCCCTTCCCCTAAATTGACTTCCCTAGTTGTGGTTACCAAGTGTGTTTTCTTTGTTCTTTGTTTGCTTGTTTGTTTCTATCTGTCTTTCTTTCTTCCTTCCTACCTTCCTTCCTCTCTTTGTTTCTTCCTTCCTGCCTTTCTTTCTTCCTTTCTGTCTTCCTTTCTTTCTTTTTTTTCTTTCTTTATTTCTCTCTGCCTTTATTCCTTCCTTCCTTTCTTTCTTATCCCTCTCTTTCTTTCTTTTCTGTTTCTTCCCTAATTTCGATCGTTTTATTCACGTTCTTTTTTCAGCTGTAAAAAAAAAAAAAAAAGCAAGATCGGACCTTGACGTTTGATGTCTCATCAAACAATGCATCGTATTTACTGCGTTGTGGCAGGCATCCCTCGGTTCACAGGAAACGTTCACACTCAGGTGCAGGTGCCGGAGAAAATGTCCTCCTTGTCGTCATCTGAAGGGGAACTGGCGGGACGTATCACCGGTCACACTGTGGCTCAGTGAATCTGAATGGTGAGACTAAACATCTTGTTAGCCTGAAGCTCTTGTTGTTCCAAGGCTCTGTGTGTGTGTGTGTGTGTGTGTGTGTGTGTGTGTGTGTGTGTGTGTGTGTGTGTGTGTGTGTGTGTGAATGGCGGCGTTTCCATATTCACGGTTTTGTTTCCTCACTCATGATTCCCATTACCGCTTGTCCCTTAAGAAGGTTTCCCGTATCTGTCTGATGTAGTTCCAGTTTCCGCGATCGCCTTTCCTGAAATAAACATGATATATTCACTTTATTTTACGACAGTATAAAACCATTTCTCTCCCTGTCTCTCTCTCTCCCTCACACACACACACACACACACACACACACACACACACACACACACACACGCACGCACGCACGCACGCACACACGCACGCATACACACAAATCCACACGCTTACAACACACACACACACACACACACACACACACACACACACACACACACACGTCAAGCAGGGGCGTGTACTGCAGTAAGTTATTTTGAGCAGATTAAAAGTGAATGGCGTCAGAGCGGGTCTCAATGAGTTCTTCAAGAGATTTTTCACCGTACTCTTTCAACAGTTTATTCTTTTCAGTCTTTCAGAGAGAGAGAGAGAGAGAGAGAGAGAGAGAGAGAGAGAGAGAGAAGGTTGGGTGAGGGAGGGGTAACCGGGAGGGCATGAGAGGACGGGTAACAGGTAGGGTGGGGATACATTACAATCCGTTCTTAATCCTTTCAATGGCAATGTATCTGTTATGTTTGATAATACGTTTGAATTTAAGATGAAAACAATACACAGAGACCAAGATGGTAACTTTGTAATTAGTTTGTTTAAATATATGGAGTATGACTGGCTTCTTGTTAATTTATACGGACCTAATAGAGATAACCCAGATTTTTATGTAAACCTCAAAAACACTATAGAAAGTTTTAAAACCCGTAATATCCTTCCATTGATTATTGTAACTATAAGCATCCTTCCATTGATTATTGTAACTATAAGCACAATAACAATCTCAAAGCTCAGGATGCAGTTCTGAACACGATGGACGAACTGCAGTTGTCAGATATATGGAGAGAATGTAACCCTGATAGCAGGAGACACACATGGTGAAAGATGAGCCCTCTTAAACAAAGCAGATTAGACTTTTTCTTAATTTCTGAATGTGATTTTTTTAATGTGGAAGATCCTAACATCTACTATGGATATCGATCGGATCACTCCATGGTTAGCTTAAAGTTAGAATTTGGTAAACAAACCATTCATAAATCATATTGGAAATTTAACAATCTCTGCTCCGAGACCGTGAATTTTTAGATAAAATTAATGAGGTAATTGATGACGTTACTGAAGAATATGCTGCAGCTCATTATGACAGAGCACAACTGCAGGATCTGTCTAAAGCTGATTTACAGCTAACGGTGTCTGTCAACGTTTTCTTGGATTTCTTGTTAATGAAAGTCAAAGCAAAAGTGATTGCATATGCAACAATGAAAAAAAAAGAGAGAAGAAACAGAGGGCAGTTTAGAACTTCAAATAGCAGAAATAGAAGAAAAGGAAAATAAAACTGAGGACGATATGCAGAAATTAAATTGCTTTAGCAGAGAATTAACTACGTTGAGAGATGAAAAAATTTGCAAGGAATTTTAGTAAGATCAAAAGCAAGATGGGTGGCAGAGGGTGAAAAGATAACTAAATATTTTTGTAATCTAGAAAATACACTTCGTTAGTAAATATATGACTAAACTAGTAACTGATGACAGGATAGTGTACAAATCCGATGAAATCCTGATGGAAGTGAAAGCATTTTATAAAAACCTGTATACAGAGAGAAAAGTGGAAGAATGTGAGATCACGGACTTAATTGAAGAAATGCCAAAATTAACAGAGGAAGAACAAAAATCGCTTGAAGGAGAAATAACACTTGAGGAAGCAGGATGAGCTCTTAAAAACATGTAGAACGGGAAAAGTCCTGGTTTAGACGGATTCACATCGGGATTTTTGTAAGTATTCTGGAAACAGCTGGGTGTCTTTGAAGTTCAAGCCAAAGAAATCACGGAGTCTCTCACTGAGGAAAGGAAAAGTGGCCGAATCTGTGGTCTTCAGTGTTGCCAACCAGGCCATTCCAACAGTCACAGAAGAACCAGTCAAGAGCCTTGGAAGATGGTATGATGATACGCTGAAAGACACAAAAAGAGCAAAAGAAACCAAGCAGATGTCGGAAGAAGGCTTGGAGACCATTGACCAGTGTGGGCTCCCTGGCAAATACAAGGTCTGGTGTCTGCAGTTCATGCTGATACCAAAGCTCCTATGGCCTCTGATGATATACGACATCTGCACCAGCATAGTGGAGGCAATGGAAGCCAAAATCAACAAGTTCACCAGGAAATGGCTTGGTGTCCCACCCTGTCTGACTGACATAGCGCTGTACTGTCGCCAAGCAAAGCTGAAACTACCACTGAAATCCATCCTGGAGGAATACAATGCAGGGAAGATCAGACTTCAAAGCATGCTGGAGAACTCAGGAGACAAGGTGCTAGAAGCAATCAAGCCCCAGCTGCAGACAGGCAGAAAATGGAAAGTTCAAGAGGCGATGGATTCTGCAAAGAAAGTCACAAGATCAGAGAAATAACAGGACACACACAGACCAACAGACAAGGACCGGGGGTGACCAAAACTGAGTGGTGGTCAAAGACCAAAGGAAAAGCCAAAAGAGACATGATGATTCAGGAGATGAGAAAAGAAGAAGACCAAAAAAGACTCCAAAAAGCAGTCCAGCAGAGCCAGCAAGGGCAACGGACAACGTGGGAGAATGCACTCCAAAGAAGTCTCACTTGGAATGACATTTGGCACATGGCCCCTCTCAGGATCAGCTTCATTCTCAGATCTGCATATGACCTTCTGCCCTCAAATGCAAACCTGGTGAAGTGAGGGAAAACAGACGATCCTGCATGCCCCCTCTGCCATGAAAAACAAACAGTGGAGCATGTTCTAAGCTCATGTAAAGTAGCCCTGGCTCAAGGAAAGTACACATGGAGGCACAACCAAGTGCTCAAAGAGATTGTACAAGTAGTCTGGGCTAGTACCAACACCACAAAAGGGAAAATCAGGACTCCAAAAGCACCCGCAACATTCTTCATGGCAGGAGGCAGCAAATCATGGCCAAGAACAACAGTGCCACTCGAAACATGCAGGCAGAGTCTGCTGGACGGGGCAGATGACTGGGAGTGCACTGCAGTCCTCCCAGAATGGAAGAGTCACCCAGAGATCATCAGCAAGAGTGGCATGAGACCAGACATAGTAGTCCACTCTCAGTCAACCAAGCAGCTGATCATGATCGAGCTCACGGTGCCATATGAGAACAGAATGGAGGCAGCTCAAATCTACAAGACTGAAAAGTATGCTGATCTGGCAAACAGCCTGAGGAGAGAAGGCTATCAGGTCAAAGTCCTCACTGCAGAAATTGGAGCTAGGGGGTTTGTAGGAACGTCTGCATACAGCCTCATGAAACAGCTCTCAGTTGCAGGGAAGGAAAAAACCAGAGCCCTGAAAGCAATGACAGAAGCGGCAGAGAGGTGTTCAAGCTGGATCTGGTCAAGGAGGAACAAAAGTTAACTTCATAAGGCTTAACTTCCCTACAAATATCAGGTGTCCCTGTGGCTCAGTGGTTAGAGCGCGAGTCATTAAGTGGAAAATGAGCATGCCCAGAGGGTCATGGGTTCGAATCCCAGCCATGGCTCGTCCCAAGATGGGGGAAAAAAAAAGAGGCAGCAGAGGGACATCCGGAGTCATGAACCGGGTGTGGCCCAACCCCCCTAGAGTGTCAGGAGATAAGGGCCAAAACACTTGCTTGAAGGGGGCTTCTCTTCTGAGGACTCTCTGCTGCCACGCTGTCCACGAGTTTCTTTCTACTGTAGTTAGAGCTTTGAACCACTCATTTTAAAAAGAGAAATTATCCGACATGCAACAAGAAGGAATAATTACGTGCATCCCCAAAGGAAACAAACGTAAAGAATTCATAAAAACTAGAGACCAATATCTTTGCTCAATGTTATCTATAAGATGAGGCCTTCTTGCATAGCTAATCGTATTAAAATTGTTCCTCCCAAATTAATCAGTGAAGATCAAGCAGGGTCCATAGCAAATAGACATATAGGAGACAACATTAGATTAATTTATGATTTAATACGTTACTGAAAACAAAGAAACTCCCAGGCATGCTGATCTCCATAGATTTTGAAAAGGCGTTCGATTCCTTGAATTGGCAATTTATGCTGAAGGTATTAAAATCATTTCGATTTGGTGGAGATATATGTTGCTGGATCACGACCTTTCATAAGGAAATTAAATCCTCTGTCATAGTAAACAGTCAGAACTCAGCATGGTTTGAAATACCAAGAGGTTGTGGACAAGGTGACCCCATATCTCCCTATCTATTTATATTGTCCGCAGAAGTATTAGCTATTATGATCAGGGAAAGTAAAAACATTAAGGCAATACACATTAACCCAAACTGAACACAATCTGTCTCAGTTTGCAGGTGATACACAGTTGACAAACGAAGGGGACAGCACATCATTTGAACATTCAATAGAGACTTTATACAAATTGCAAAAGTATCTGGGTTGTATATAAATATTGAAAAATGAAGGCAGTTTGGCTGGGAAGCAAAGTATTTTCAAAGACAAGATATATCAGTCAGTCCCCTGACCGCTGGGGTCGTTGGGGGGACATGATGAGGCAGCCGCCATTTCTCTCCAGGCTCTTCTGTTTGTAGCTGTCGTGAGGAGATCTGGCATGGTCATTTTGGTCCAGTCCTTTATATTTTTGGACCAGCTCTTTCTCTGGCGTCCTCGTCTGCGCCCTCCTTCAACAGTACCTTGAAGGATGGTTTTGGAGAGGGTGTTGTGACGAATGACGTGGCCAAACCCTGCCATCTTCCGTCGTTTGACGGTTGCCAGAAGTGGTTCGTGGGGCCCGACTAGGTTGGTGACCAGGTTCCGCACATAATCATTGGCCTTGTGTTCTTTGTAGGAGATGTGGAGTAGTTTCCTCAAGCACCTGGTCTCAAACGCCTGGATTCTTCTTTCTGTTTCGGCCATCAGTGTCCATGTCTCGCAGCCATATAACAGGATGGAGACCACTAGTGACTTGAAGAGCCGGAATTTTGTGTGGAATTTAATGTTGCTCTTCCACACCCTGTTCAGTCTGGCCATCGCTGATGATGCGGAGTTGATGCTGATTCGGATTTCTGCTGTGCAGGTGCCATCTTTCGACAGGGTTGCTCCAAAGTACCTGAAGCTGGTCACTTCTTCCAGGGACTCACCATTCATGGTTATGTTGGCACTGCTGTTAGTCGTGCTGTTGACCATGACCTTTGACTTCTCTGCTCTGTGCTGACCTCCATGCCGTAGGCACTTGCTCTTGTGACAAGTCTGTTTGTAAGATCCCGGAGCTCGGTGTTGCTGCCCCCATGAGGTCAATGTCGTCTGCAAAACGAAGGTTGTAGACCGGCCTGCCACCAATGCTGATGGAGGTGTGATGTTCTTCGAGGGTCTCTTGCATGATTCTCTCCAGAAAGATGTTAAAAAGTACTGGAAATAGTAGGCACCCTTGCCTGACTCCGACTGTGGTCGGGAAGAACTGGCCCTGCTGGCTGTTGAGGAGTACTGTGCTGCTGGAGTGTTCGTAGAGGGCCTGGATGACTTGGACGAGCCTCTCATCAATGTTGAAGTCTCTGAGAACCTGCCATAGGCCGTTGTGCCACACCCGGTCAAATGCCTTCTTAAAGTCGATGAAGTTGTGGAAGAGGTCCTTTTGGTGTTGTAGATGCTTTTCAATCAGGACTCTGCAGTTAAAAATTTGTTCCACAGTGCTCCGCCCTCTTCTAAAACCTGCTTGTTCTTCTGATAGCAGTTCCTCAGCCTTGGATTTCAGTCGGTTGAGGATGATGCGAAGCATGACTTTGCTGGGGTGGCTGATCAGACTTACAGTCCTGTAGTTTTGGCATTGTTTGAGATTGCCCTTCTTGGGTAAAGGAATCACCAATGACTGGGTCCACTCTGTTGGCCACTTCTTTTCTGTCCAGATCTTCTGACAAAGCATTGTTAGAGCCTCTGTGGTCTCTTTCCCTCCGTATTTCAAAAGCTCAGCTGGGACATTGTCCACTCCTGGGGATTTCCCTGGCTTCAGACTCTGGATTATGGCCTCAACCTCCTCCTTCAGTACTTGAGGACTGCTCTCACTGTCTGCGGGTCATTGATTGTCCTGCAAAATGGATGTGTCTGGGTTGAGCTGATAATTGTAGAGGTCCTCACAGTATTCTGTCCACCTTTTCAGGACTTCTTCATTCTCTGTCAGTAGCTTGCCATCCTTATCTTCGATGACCGTTGCTCTTGTCTGGTTAGTCTTATTGAGGGTCTCGAGTGCTGAAGGCTTCTTTGCTGTTCCCTGCTTCCATGCCTTTCTCGATTGCTTTGCACTGCTCCTCTATCCAATTTTCCTCAGCTGTCTTCTCTTCTTCCTGACTTCTCTGTTCACCTGTTGGTACTGCATCCTGGCTTCGTCGCTGGAGTGTTTCTTTTCTCTCAGTTCCCGCCTCTTGTCACATAGATCTAAGACCTCGTTTGTAACCCAAGGCTGGATCTTCTTTCGCTTCTTTCCCACAACTTCTTCAGCTGTTGTAGTTAGCACCTCTTTGATGTTATTAGCAAGGGTGTCTACATCGCTGTCCACTAAGTTGAGGGCAGCAAACTTCCCGCCTACTTGAACCTGGAACACCTCTGCAATTTCGGGATCCTTCAACTTCTCTAGGTCAAAGCAGATGCGAGGGTTCTTTGGACAACGCTTACACTTCAGCTTGAGCTTGAAGGTTGCCAGGACAAGATCGTGATCGCTGCCAATGTCAGCGCATGGGATTGTTCTTGTTTTGGCTTTGTTGATGCTAGACTTGTAGCGTTGTGGGGCCAGAATGAAGTCTACTTGGTTGTGAACTTGTCCATTTGGTGAGTGCCAGGTTGTGATTCTGGACAGCTTGTGTGGGTGGAGAGTGTTGGCTAGGGTAAGTCGATGGTTTTTGGCAAACTCCAGCAGTCTAAGGCCTCTGTCATTGGTTTCCCCAATGCTGAATTTTCCTGCTGTTCCTGCCCAATCCCAGTAAGCATCTGGGCCAACCTTGGCATTCTAGTCTCCCTGGATTATGAGCATATCTTTCTTTGGCACTGTTGCTATGCTGGAGTCAATCTGTTCGTAGAACATCTCGATTTCCTCATCGTCATAGTCTGACGTTGGAGCATAGGCCTGGATGATCGTCAGGTTATGAGGTTTTGCAGAGATGCGGATGGAAATAAGTCTGCTTGAAATGGGTGTGCAGCTGATGATACTGCATGCAATTTCCTTCTGTACGATGAAGGCCACCCCGTACTCATGTTTCTTCTCTTCCCCAGAGAACCAGATCTTATGTCCTTCTTCTGTTGTTGTTTCACTGAAGTCAGTCCATCTGACTTCGCACAGTCCTATGATGTTCCAGCGATAGCGCTTCAGTTCATGGGTCAGTTCTTGTAGCTTGCCACAGGCATAAAGGGTGCAAACGTTCCATGTTTCGATGGTTGTATTTTGGGTGGTAAGGTTGATGTTTTTCACTCCAGCAGCCCACTTATCACTCCCATCTTGAAGTGAGTCAGTGGGACACGCAGTTAATCCAGGCCCTGACCGATCTGGTTTGGTATTCTTTCACTTCCTCATCATGTCCTTTCAGTGGGCTTGTTGAAGCTTGGTGGCGCCCATCTCCTCTCCAAGCCAGGACCGCTAGCCGTAGTCCACAGAATAAGGAGTGGTACGTCCTCGGTCATGTACACTTAGCCGTTCGGTCCATCGTGGGACCCTTCCGCCCTGGTCGTTGACCACTTGCTGCAGCTCTTCCACCCAGTGGTGCAGTGCCCACCTAAAAAATAGACTGGAATCCGAAACAGTTTCAGATCCTTGGAATATGGTTCACCCGGAACTATCACACTGCATAGAACTGAACTACAATGTAAGCAGTCAAGGGCAGAGGGGGGAGAGTCATCCATCCATCACCCACGACCGTGTTGATGTTTGATTTTTTTGTTTATTTCAGTTCCTCAGTCAATCAAAACCAAACCAACCAACCAACCAACCAACCTGAAAATTAGCAGGAAAATCATATTTAGAAAATTGGCAACAAAATGAGAAATTTCCAAAGCATGAATGAAAGGAGACATACATTTGTAACTATGAGTGCACAATTTGCATGATAACAGTATAGCACCTGAAAAGAAGTAATGGATTGATTTATGTTCAATGCACAAAAGTTCCTCTGCAAATAAGCACATCAAGAAGAAAATTGTGACACAGACCACCCTAAAAGTCTCAGGCCATGTTATGCTGCAACATCCACAGGACTATATTGGTAATTTGATGAGAAGAAATTGACATAAAAATCTTTAGAGTACACTACCATGGGTGAATCTGCAAAACAATCAATTCAACATAACAATGGAAGAAAAGCAAAATAAAATAACACTAAAATACTATGAACAATCTGGCATCTGTTCTGTTACAGTAAGGGTTGTACTGCATGCTAGCAGCATGGATCCGGAATAGCTCAGTTGGTAGAGCGCCTGACTCGTAATCTTGGTGATCACGGGGTTGCGGGTTCGAATCTCTGCCGGGGCGTTTCGGTACAGGGGGATTTTTCCCTCGGAGTTAACATTAGTTCTGACTCCATTTCCCATACAGTCCTTCGAATGAGACTATAAACCGAGGTTCGTGTGTGAACGCACGCATAATATCTTGCACACACGTAAAATCCATCACCAACTTTCGGAAGAGTAGGCCAGTTTGGCCGTTGGTATGGATGACACGTTACACACAGCATGCACCCTGCGTAAGAAATGGAAAAAAAAAAAAAAAAAATGTGAAAGAATAAGAAACTGATGTATGTGAATACGATATTGATTGGATGAGGAAGAATTGAATAAGGCAGTGAGCTCTTCAGACGGCACTACCATGGTGATTGCAGCCGTGTATAAACGAATGATGAAAAGTGACAAATGGTGATGTAAGGCATTGGTTGTTACAGAATTCGTACTAGTATTAACATTTATATTATCATCTATTAAGACAACAGAACAGGAAAACAGCAATTATATCAACAGGACATGGACTAGATTATTACTCCTCAGATTCAGATTTTGGGTGGTAAGGTTGATGTTTTTCACTCCAGTAGCCCACTTACGCTCCCATCCTGAAGTGAGTCAGTGGGACACGCGGCCGTTGTTAATCCGGGCCCTGACCGATCTGGCTTGGTATTCTTTCGCTTCCTCATCATGTCCTTTCAGTGGGCTTGTTGAAGCTTGATGGCGCCCATCTCCTCTCCAAGCCAGGACCGCCAGCCGTAGTCCACAGAATAAGGAGTGGTACGCCCTCGGTCATGTACACTTAGCCGTTCGGTCCATCGTAGGACCCTTCCGCCCTGGTCGTTGACCGCTTGCTGCAGCTCTTCCGCCCAGTGGTGCAGTGCCCCACCTAAAAAATAGACTGGAATCCGAAACAGTTTCAGATCCTTGGAATATGGTTCACCCCGGAACTATCACACTGCATAGAACTGAACTACAATGACAAATTTCTTGAAATAAAATTATCATTCAACGCCTGGAGTAAGAGTTATTACGCCTCTTGGCAGAGTGCCGTTTTGAAATCACTGATTATCTCAGAATTAATATATCTTCGGATCTTGCTACCTAACCCACCGAACAGCTTTATGGATAAGCTTCAAAAGTAATGCTTTCAATTCGTATGGAATAACAAACAAGACAGGATAGCCCGAAAAACAACAGTTAAAACGGAAGAAGCCGAGGATTAGGAATACCTTCACTTAAACACATGACAATGGCACTGAAACTTACATGGATCAGAACACTTAAATTTAGTAATCATAAATGAAAGTCTGTGATAGAAAAAACGTATCCTTTGGTAAAAGATCTTGAGAAAATAATGGCTATGCTTTACCAGTTAACCAAAAGGAGAGGAATGCCTTTTGGAATGACACTTTCGAAGCATATGAAATTCTTGGTAACAAAGTAAGTATTGAAGATCCTAGCAAATTCCTGGCTGAAAACATTTTTAACAACAAAAACAATAAACTAGACGGGAAGACTATATATTTTAAGGAATGGATAGACAAAGGAGTATATCGTATTGCAGATTTGATAAACCAAGCAGGGTCATTCATGAGATATGAAGAATTCAAGCACAAACATGCTGTTCAAACAAACTTTATGCTGTATCTAGGTTGTGTACAATCTGTCAGACAATATATTCGAACGAGGAATATCAGATTCACTAGCAATATACCTAAGAACACTGAAAAGGCTCTCAGTATCATTTTGAAAGTAAAGAAAGGAGCTCGACTTTATTATAATATCTTAAATGAAGACAACTCACAACCAAGGTGCTGTGAAAAATGGAACAATGAAACAGGTGAAGAATTGAACTGGAAAAACATATTTCTTCGCACACACAAAATAAAGAAATCAAACTGAAATGGTTTCAGATGAGATTGTTTCACAGGATCCTGGCTATACTGTTGTTAAAATAATCAATGTCATTGAAAATAACAAATTCTTTTTGTAGGTCTGAAAAGGAAACTATAGATCATTTATTTTTCACATGCGACGTGACAACACGTTTTTGGAGTGATCTCCATAATTTCTTAAAAGACAATTGCTGTTGTTTACATGAAATTATATCATCAAAGGAACTTGTCCTGTTTGGCACCGACTCTCGGACTGACATCATATTCGATTACCCTATTATCTCTGTAAAGTTCTTTGCATACAAATCCAGAGCTGAAAAGGCGCTTCCTCTGTTTCCTGTCTTCAGGAACATTTCGAGGGTTGACTACCAGAACCCAGCATCTCATATACATATAGAGAAGAGAGACACTGGGCTCTGCAGTCAACCCTCGATTTAAAAACCAAATATCAAGTTGAAAAATGCATTGCGAAAATAAATATGAACTATGTTGATTTTGCAAACAAATGGCACAATCTTAAGCTTTTGATCGAGAGCTAAGATTTGTGTGCGCGTGCTTGCGTGTTCCCGTTTATGCATGTGTGTAGTGTTGAACAAAGCCGAGGATTCTCTCTTGTTGGGTAGACTTCAACAGGAGCGATCACTGTCCATAATTTCGAGCAGAGCGTGGCAGCTAAAATTCAACGGTCGTTTTTGTACTCCCGAAATGCTGTGTGTGTGTGTGTGTGTGTGTGTGTGTGTGTGTGTGTGTGTGTGTGTGTGTGTGTGTGTGTGTCTCCTTCCGTCCGTCCGTCCATCCGTGGTCAAAATGTGCTCCACTCGTTCCAGACAAAACTACTGGGCCGATCTTTCTGAAAATTTGTAGGTATGTTCATTACGGGTCACGGATGATGCCCGATGTGTTATTTTACCGTTATGGCCGTTACAAACGGCCATAACGGCCAATAACGGTTTTCGTTCTTTGTGGAATATCTTAGAAAGTACTTGGCCGATCTCTCTGAGAATTTGTAGACATGTTCATTACGGGTCATGGATGATGCCCGATGTGTTATTTTACTGTTATAGCCGTCACTAACGGCTATAACGGCCCATAACGGTTTTTCTTCTTTATAGAATATCTCAGAAAGTACTTGGCCGATCTTTCTGAAAATTTGTAGGTATGTTCATTATGGGTCACGGATCATGCCCGATGTGTTATTTTACCGTTATGGCCGTCACTAACGGCTATAACGGCCCATAACGGGTTTTCTTTTTTATGGAATATCTCAGAAAGTACTTGGCCGATCTTTCTGAAAATTTGTAGATATGTTCATTATGGGTCACGGATCATGCCCGATGTGTTATTTTACCGCTATAGCCGTTACTAACGGCTATAACGGCCCATGACAATTTTCTTCTTTATGGAAAATCTCAGAAAGTAGGTATGTTCATTATGGATCACAGATGATGGCCGATGTTTACCAGAATAGCCGTTACTAATGGCTATAACGGCCCAAAATGGTTTTTCCTCTTTATGGAATATCTCACGCGTATTCAAGATAAACTGGGAGTACGTTTATATGCTTTGCATCTTGTTTTGTTCTGTTTTATTTGTTTCTTTTTTTTTTTTTTTATTAGTAATTTATTTGCGCTGTTGATGTTGATGCCTATGCTTCTGTATTGAAAATCTTTGGAATCTAGGGTTGTTCTCTCTCTCTCTCTCTCCTCTCTCTCTCTCTCTCTCTCTCTGTGATTACTGATTTTTAACAAAAAAAGGACAACTATCCAAAACAGTACTGAGGTGAATGTGTGACACTGACAGCCTAGACACAATGTTGTGCTTGTTTTGTACTATGTATACGTTAGATAGGATTTGCTGTTTTTTTTGTGAAATCATTGCTGATTTGTAATTTGTTTATGTAAGATAAGATCCACTGTTTATTTTGTTTTTAGTACAGTTCTCTGTTCACGTTTTCCATTTGTAAATTTCTTCACAAGTGAATAAAAGTGTTTGCCCTTAAGAAATAATATTTGACCACGATGGTGAAAGCATAATAGAAACCGAGAGAGAGAGAGTGTCACAGGCAGGCAAAAATGAATTGTTCAGTATGTCTTGTAATACGGACTGTTCTGCTTTTTCTATATTGGAATAGAGGAGTTTCCTGTCGTGTTCGAGCAGTTTCTTTGATTCATAGAGGTTTTCTGCAAATGAAACATTTGCTCATTTCCACCAGTCTTTAGTAGTTCCCAACGGTCTTTCTTTTGTTCTTTCTTTGTATCTTTCTTTCATTTCTTTTCTTTCTTTTGAGTCTTTTTTCCCTCTCTTCATTTGTAGGCCTATGTATAATGTGGAAAACCTGTTTGCTTTCAGCATGACTCGCTCCTTTACTTCCACTGAGGAGGCGAGGTTTTCACCTACGTCTGTTGGTTTGCTTGTCTGTCCGTCAGCATGATTATGCAGAAACGGCTGAATCTATTTTAATGGAACTTAGTGCAAATATGAAATGTTTTTCTGAACATGCATACATTTAGATTTTGTGCTGATCTCCGGAGCAGATCTGGATGAAAGGGCGACTTCAGTGGAGGTCTCCATGCTTTCTTGTGGGCCATGCTGGATTTCCCCTCCCGCAAGACATCAACGTTCAAAATTCGATTTTAGCGCGTGCGTGTGTGCGTCTATGTGTGTGTGTGTGTGTGTGTGTGTGTGTGTGTGTGTGTGTGTGTGTGTGTGTGTGTGTCTGTTTAACAGGAAAAATATTCGTTGAGACAATATTTGTCGTGGTGATCATCCGTTTAAGAATTGGCCATTGAAGTGATGTCCGTTGAGGCGATATTTCTCTTCTCTCTCCCCTTTCCCCATTCTCTCTCTGTCTCTGATTGTGTCTGTCTGTCTCTGTCTGTCTGTCTGTCTGTCTCCTCTCTCTCTCTCTCTCTCTCTCTCTCTCTCTCTCTCTGTGGAGCATAGAACGTTCTTGATTATAAGCTGGGTTTTTTTTTATCATTTTTATACACACACACACACACACACACACACACACACACACACACGCACACGCACACACACACACATACGGGGGCATGGCCTATATATATATATATATATATATATATATATATATATAGAGAGAGAGAGAGAGAGAGAGAGAGAGAGAATAGTGCTAAGAGTCAGCGTTATTTTAAAAATAGTGCTCAACCACAAAGGGAGCGACATTTGTTGTATTAAAACCAGTTAAAATCAAGGTTAAAACCACCTACAAGCTTGTTTCGCGCTGTGCGGTCGTCAGGGTGCAGTGAGCTTGTGCTGTCAGTGTTATATATATATATATATATATATATATCCCCATTGGAGATTGTCTCCCCCTGGGAGACTATAAGCTTGCTGAAGGCTCATTTTGAGAAGCATTTATTTTTCCCCATTCACCCACTCAAGCACATACTGTTAGTTAGGCAGAATCATCTACCACTGCAGATATGAACGCTTATCTCCCCCTATTTCTTCAATCTAAGACATAAGAGCAAGCTTTGTTTATAATTGAATATTTCTTGCAGTCATTGCAACACCAAGCTGCTCTGTAAGTTGCTGGAATGGTGCTCGGTACTTATCCTTGGAATTTATTATTATTATATTTGTATTTATATAGCATCTATCCTCGGTCACAGACCAAGCTCTAAGCGCTTTACAATAAACACACTACCTCACTCACTCACTCAATGGGCTGCCTACCCAGGTAGAGCCGGCCGAAGAGCAGCCTACTGGTGCTCATTCAGTTGTTTCCCGTACCATTCAAATATCAGTCACTCATTTTCATTTATCTCATTTATTCCTCCAGTTTCTCGCATAGGATGCATACGATGTTTTATACGTGTCCTCCATTTCCACCGGTACACGATGGCACACGACAACAGTAAGTGACAATTTTTGTGGCTTGGTAAGAAATACCAGGCAGCTATCTTTACTTTACCTTAATTTATTAGTTTATTGTAATTTAGTCCCTTGTGGATTCATTCCAAGAACTGGCCCTCAGCACTTGTGTCTTGAGAGGTTATCTTTTTATATTTTCTACTTTTCACAAGAAAATGTAGCTTGTTTTGCTCTTTCATGATTTTCTTTTGCTTCTTAGGTGGCACCTTTGGTTAGGTTTTTGAAAACTCAACAAACTATACTACGGTATTGCACACCAGCCTTTTCTGGGATAGCATTCTTCTTAAAACTGAAAAGGCAGAGGAGTCAAATTACCACTTTCCGCGGTCACTGAGGAGAAACAATCAGGTTTCAAAATATCGGTATCTGACCAGGAGTTACATGTTAGTGAGTTTCCTCCCCATTGGAGATTGTCTCCCCCTGGGAGACTATAAGCTTGCTGAAGGCTCATTTTGAGAAGCATTTATTTTATTTTTCCCCATTCACCCACTCAAGCACATACTGTTAGTTAGGCAGAATCATCTACCACTGCAGATATGAATGCTTATCTCCCCTATTTCTTCATATCTAAGACATAAGAGCAAGCTTTGTGTATAATTGAATATTTCTTGCAGTCATTGCAACACCAAGCTGCTCTGTAAGTTGCTGGAATGGTGCTCGGTACTTATCCTTGGAATTTATTAGTTTATTGTAATTTAGTCCCTTGTGCATTCATTCCAAGAACTGGCCGTCAGCACTTGTGTCTTAAGAGGTTATCTTTTTATATTTTCTACTTTTCACAAGAAAATGTAGCTTGTTTTGCTCTTTCATGATTTTCTTTTGCTTCTTAGGTGGCACCTTTGGTTAGGTTTTTGAAAACTCAACAAACTATACTACGGTATTGCACACCAGCCTTTTCTGGGATAGCATTCTTCTTAAAACTGAAAAGGCAGAGGAGTCAAATTACCACTTTCTGCGGTCACTGAGGAGAAACAATCAGGTTTCAAAATATCGGTATCTGACCAGGAGTTATGTGTTAGTGAGTTTCCTCCCATTGGAGATTGTCTCCCCCTGGGAGACTATAAGCTTGCTGAAGGCTCATTTTGAGAAGCATTTATTTTATTTTTCACCACTCACCCACTCAAGCACATACTGTTAGTTAGGCAGAATCATCTACCACTGCAGATATGAACGCTTATCTCCCCCTATTTCTTCAATCTAAGACATAAGAGCAAGCTTTGTTTATAATTGAATATATATATATATATATATATATATATATATATATATAATGCTGAACAATTAAGTAGTGGGAGAAAACAAGTGTCGACTAACAATTCTTCAGTCATTAGAGTAATGACTTGGAAAAGATTCAAATTTTTAAAAAAAAGAAAAAAAAAATTGAAGATGAGGGGAATATAATATGAGAAACCCTTCACTAGCTGCCTGAGGGAACCATCGTACTCCCCTTCGAAGGCAGAACTATTTGTATTGCCATGCTCCTAGGCCTTTCGTCCGCTGGATCGGACTCATCAGGGAGACACGGCTGATTGTGTCTGCACTCTTGGTGTCAAATAGAGACACACCACAGTCCGTAATTCTGTGGTGTTCTCACCACCAAGGGTTCAAAAAAGAATCCAACAGCACCCCCAAAGCAGCCAGCGGAGGGTAGTAAATGGAACAAAACGAAAGTGTGGAGAGGAAAAACGTTGCTGAAAAACTAAAAGCATTATGCAAACAGTATAAAATGCAGGGGACAATCTTTGAGCCTATGCTTGAGGATCCATTCAAGGATGCAAGGGAGATCAAAAGATATGGAACAGTCTGAGTGGTCAGCTCTGCTGTTCAATAACCCAAGCATTGTGAGTGGCTAAGAACTGTACAGAACAACCTTTACTTGGATCTCCTAAGAGATGCAATCTCCCACTGATTGACCAAACATTATAATGCTGAACAATTAAGTAGTGGGGAAAAACAAGTGCCGGCTAACAATTCTTCAGTCATTAGAGTAATGACTTGGCAAAGATTCGAATTAAAAAAAAAAAAAATTGAAGATGAGGGGAATATATTTATAATATGAGAAACCCTTCACTATCTGCCTGAGGGAACCATCATACTCCCTTCAAAGGCAGATCTATTTGTATTGCCTGCTCCTAGGCCTTTCATCCGCTGGATCGGACTCATCAGGGAGACATGGCCGATTGTGTCTGCGCTCCTGGTGTCAAATAGAGACACACCACAGTCCGTAATTCTGTGGTGTTCTCACCACCAAGGGTTCAAAAAAGAATCCAACAGCACCCCCAAAGCAGCCAGCGGAGGGTAGTAAATGGAACAAAACGAAAGTGTGGAGAGGAAAAACGTTGCTGAAAAACTAAAAGCATTATGCAAACAGTATAAAAATGCAGGGGACAATCTTTGAGCCTATGCTTGAGGATCCATTCAAGGATGCAAGGGAGATCAAAAGATATGGAACAGTCTGAGTGGTCAGCTCTGCTGTTCAATAACCCAAGCATTGTGAGTGGCTAAGAACTGTACAGAACAACCTTTACTTGGATCTCCTAAGAGATGCAATCTCCCACTGATTGACCAAACATTATAATGCTGAACAATTAAGTAGTGGGAGAAAACAAGTGGCGGCTAACAATTCTTCAGTCATTAGAGTAATGACTTGGAAAAGATTCAAATTTAAAAAAAAAAAAAAAAATTGAAGATGAGGGGAATATATTATAATATGAGAAACCCTTCACTAGCTGCCTGAGGGAACCATCGTACTCCCCTTCGAAGGCAGATCTATTTGTATTGCCTGCTCCTAGGCCTTTCGTCCGCTGGATCGGACTCATCAGGGAGACATGGCTGATTGTGTCTGCGCTCTTGGTGTCAAATAGAGACACACCACAGTCCGTAATTCTGTGGTGTTCTCACCACCAAGGGTTCAAAAAAGAATCCAACAGCACCCCCAAAGCAGCCAGCGGAGGGTAGTAAATGGAACAAAACGAAAGTGTGGAGAGGAAAAAAGTTGCTGAAAAACTAAAAGCATTATGCAAACAGTATAAAATGCAGGGGACAATCTTTGAGCCTATGCTTGAGGATCCATTCAAGGATGCAAGGGAGATCAAAAGATATGGAACAGTCTGAGTGGTCAGCTCTGCTGTTCAATAACCCAAGCATTGTGAGTGGCTAAGAACTGTACAGTATATAAGAACTGTACAGTATATATCTTGTCGTTTTTTCCCGTGCTACATGTATTTCTCAGGTGTTTTTGATTTTATTCACTGATAAGAACTTCCATCTGTGTCTGCAATTGTTAACCATTTCTGTTCTAACATTTAAAGTTGCTAATTGTGGTTTACATAGTATAATGTATTTCTCTGTAAGGCATAGATTACATCTTTTTGAAATGTTATTGTATGGTGCTGCTCTTTTTAAGATTTTCCAAGATATGTTGTAGTCTGTGTTTTTATCCTTAAGTTTCCAAATGTATTTACTCAGTTCTGTTTGGTTTTTATATCTTTCTTTGTTGAATGATTGTTTATGGTTTGCATATCTAGTTTTGAATTGGTTTTCAGTGATACCTACATATGTTTCTTCTGCGTTCTCTGATGTTACAGTGGCTTGGTACACAATGTTGTTGTAAAGGCATTTGTTGCTTAGGGGACACTGTTCTTTTTTGGTGCAGTTACAAGATTTCCTTTTGTCACCCTCATTTTTCTCTGAGCTGCTTTTCTTTTTTTTGCTGAATCAATGGCATTTTTAAGGTTCGGCATACATGAATATGATAATTTGATGTTGTTTTTGTTGAATATCTTAAATAATTTATGGTCTTCTGGGAAAGATGATGTCAAGATTTTAAAGAATTCTTTCCCTACGTTTGTTTTGACTCTTGCATCATATGGGGGATTGTACCATATGATATTCCTTTTCCTGTTCTTTCTGCATCTTTTTGTATCATTGTCTGGATCGTATCGTAGTTCATAATTGTAGCCACTTTTATGTAACGCCTCTTGGTTATAAAAAATACCCTGTATTTTCTTGTTTATTGAGATTTTCGAACCATTGTATGACTTCATATGTGTTTTTCCAGAGATTGAGTTCAGTGTTTTCTTTTATGTTTTTTATGGTTTTCTCTAAGATTATTTTACTAATTTTTCCTAGTTCAGATTTGGAAGGGCTTATCAATCTACATGTTGGATTGTTCAAGAAATTGGGTTCGTGGTCTTTGAGTGTAATAAAGGCTTCTCTAGCTGCTGTGGTCTCTACTCTGTCACTCTGGAAAAACACATATGAAGTCATACAATGGTTAAAAAAACTCAATAAACAAGAAAATACAGTTTTTATAACATTTGACATAGTAGATTTCTATCCATCTATAGATGAAAAGCTACTAACTAAAGCTATAAAATTTGCCAACAAATACACAGAAATATCAGGGTCAGAAATGGAAATCATTTTCCATACAAAGAAAACTTTACTGCACAGTAAAAATGAAACCTGGATTAAGAACACAAGCAGGAATTCAACTTTTGATGTTACAATGGGATCATATGATGGTGCCGAAACTTGCGAACTTGTCGGACTATTCATGTTATCCAATATTTTAAAAAAAACTTGGAAAACAAACTGGACTGTACAGGGATGATGGCCTTGCCGCTCTGAATGACAACCCAAGGAATATTGAAAATAAAAAAAAAGAATTGTGTAAAATTTTCCACAACCAAAACTTAAAAATCACCATAGAAGCAAACAAAAAGATAGTGAACTATTTAGACATAACGTTAGACCTCAATCAACATACATATAAACCATACAAGAAACCAAATGATACGCCTGTTTATGTAAATATCAAAAGCAATCACCCACCCTCCATACTGAAAACAATACCCCAAAAGCATAAATAAAAGACTATCCAATCTGTCATGTAATGAAACAGTATTCAACAATGCTACAGCTGAATACCAAGAGGCGTTACATAAAAGTGGCTACAATTATGAACTACGATACGATCCAGACAATGATACAAAAAGATGCAGAAAGAACAGGAAAAGGAATATCATATGGTACAATCCCCCATATGATGCAAGAGTCAAAACAAACGTAGGGAAAGAATTCTTTAAAATCTTGACATCATCTTTCCCAATAGACCATAAATTATTTAAGATATTCAACAAAAACAACATCAAATTATCATATTCATGTATGCCGAACCTTAAAAATGCCATTGATTCAGCAAATAAAATGAAAAGCAGCACAGAGAAAAATGAGGGTGACAAAAGGAAATCTTGTAACTGCACCAAAAAAGAACAGTGTCCCCTAAGCAACAAATGCCTTTACAACAACATTGTGTACCAAGCCACTGTAACATCAGAGAACGCAGAAGAAATATATGTAGGTATCACTGAAAACCAATTCAAAACTAGATATGCAAACCATAAACAATCATTCAACAAAGAAAGATATAAAAACCAAACAGAACTGAGTAAATACATTTGGAAACTTAAAGATAAAAACACAGACTACAACATATCTTGGAAAATCTTAAAAAGAGCAGCACCATACAATAACATTTCAAAAAGATGTAATCTATGCCTTACAGAGAAATACATTATACTATGTAAACCACAATTAGCAACTTTAAATGTTAGAACAGAAATGGTTAACAATTGCAGACACAGATGGAAGTTCTTATCAGTGAATAAAATCAAAAACACCTGAGAAATACATGTAGCACAGGGAAAAAACGACAACAAGCTATATATATATATATATATATATATATATATATATATAGCACTGACAGCACAAGCTCACTACACCCTGACGACCGCACAGCGCGAAACAAGCTTGTAGGTGGTTTTAACCTTGATTTTAACTGGTTTTAATACAACATATATATATATTATATATATATATATATATAGAGAAGAGAGAGAGAGAGAGAGAGAGAGAGAGAGAGAGATACGGAGCATATATATTTATATGTACAGTCGAAGCCGCTTATAACGAAGTCGGATATAACGAATGCTGGATATTACAAAGCAAAAGGTTGGTTCTCGGCAAAAATCCTTCTATACGTTACGAAAAATACATCGGATTTAACAATGTCGGATATAACGACATGCCGCTAATAACAAAACGGTTTCGGGGTCCCCATCGGGCAATCATGCTGGTTATAACGAATCGGCTGCCTATGAAGAGTTTGAGCCGGATATAACGATTTGGTTGTTTTTGTGTTTGGGAATCGTTTCTTGGAAATGGCTGGTTAGCTCACTGCGATGTATATTGCTTCATACAGTCGCTTGTTATTCCAATGAGATGGAGGAGGGTCCACATAGGACATGAATAATAATGATTTCTTATATAGCGCTTAATCAAACGAATTTCTCTAAGCGCTTTACAAAGTCATACTACATTCACCCTTCTCATATACAATAATACACCTTACACCCAACTACAAATACTATTACTACAATAACTAACAAATCCTAATCCTACCAATGTGACATTCACTTATTCTTCAAATATCACTACAAAAACTTAATCCTATAACGTTCAATCATACAACAAATACATATAATAGAGAACATACACATACGCTACATTTGAAAAGGCCCAGACGGCTATGAGTTAGGTTGTGCCCCCCCCCCCCCCTCCCCTCTCCCCACAGCATTGACTAATTATGAGAAAATAGATGGGTTTTAAGTTTAGACTTGAAAGAAGAGATAGAATCTGAATGTCTGAGACAGTCTGGCAGTCTGTTCCACGTCGCTGGAGCTTGAAAAGAGAAAGATCTTTCACCAGTAGTAGTCCTGAAGCGAGTCATTCGCAGAAGGCGGTCGTCAGCACAGGAGCGTAGTTGTCAGAGGGGGTGTAGATTTTAAGGAGATCTGAGAGATAAGAAGGTCCATTTTCAAAGAGAGCAGAGAAAGTGAGAGTTGAGATTTTGTACGAGATACGGTTTGTGACAGATAGCCAGTGAAGAGAGTGGAGGAGAGGCGAAATGTGAGCATGTTTTCTTGCTCTACAGATGACTCGGGCTGCATGATCTTGGATTCGCTGTAATCTTTCTATCAGGTATTTTGGAAGGCCGGCCAAAAGTGAGTTGCAGTAATCTATTCTAGATAAGACAAATGCACAAATGAGAGTTTTTGTAGCATCTGTAGAGAGAAGGTGACGTACAGAGCTGATTCTTCTTAGTTCTAAATAGGCAATCTTGCAATATTTGAAACCTGTTTCTCAAAGGAGAGGGATTGGTCAAGTATGACCCCTAGACTGCGGACAGAGGTGGAGACAGAGACAGCACAGTCATTGATAGTGACAGTTGAAGGCAGAGAAGGATGGTTAGGCTGTTTTGTCACGAACATGAGTTCCGTCTTGTCGTCGTTTAGTTGTAGTTTGTTGGTTGTCATCCAGTCCTTCAGGTCTGCAATGCAGCCCCGCATCCGAGAAATCAGTGAGTCAGTTTCAGCAATGGGAGCCGACTGATGAAGCTGAGTATCGTCAGCAAAGCTCTCATGTGACATGGCGTGACCACTGATGACGTCAGACACAGGACTAGCATACAGCACAAAAAGGACTGGCCCAAGTACAGAACCCTGAGGCACACCGTACCTAAGAGGAGAACTGTCTGAGTATCTTCCCTGTACACACACTGTCTGAGTCCGTCCAGTCAAGTAAGAGATAATCCAGTCGAGAGCTGTGTCTTTGAATCCAAAGGAAGTTTGAAGCCGTGAGAACAAAATATTATGATCGATCGTGTCAAATGCTGCAGAGAGGTCTAACATCGCTAATAAGGAAACGTTCCCATCGTCAAGCCCGCAGAGGAGGTCATTGACTATATGGAGGAGTGCTGTCTCACAACTATGGCCTTGTCTGTAAGCAGATTGATGAGGATTCAAAAGGTGATTCTTTTCGAGATGTTCTAGAATTTGTTCCAAAACGATCTTCTCCAATAATTTTGATAGAAATGACAAATTTGATACAGGCCGATAATTCTTTAAAACATTTTTATCTAATGAAGGTTTCTTGATCAATGGACGTACCACTGCGGACCGGAAGATTTCAGGAACGTGACCAGAGGACAAAGAGGTATTGATAACATGAGTAAGATGGGGTAGGACATCATCAATGCACTGAAAGAGCAAGTTAGTGGGAATGGCATCAAGTTCACATGATTTAGGGCTGCATCGCAAACAAAGTTTTTTGACATAGTCTTGACTAACAGGACTAAAACAAGCCAAAGGAGGTCCACAGTAAACTTTGTCATTCAGAGGATGTACAGGTGCAGTAGAATCTAGCTTTTCACGGATAGTGTCAATTTTTCCATTGAAAAACTCTAAGAATTTCTGAGGGAGCTCTTGAGTTTGGAAGATGGTGGGAAGGGGGGAGTAGCTGACTTTGCCTAGGAGACTATTTGTGACATTAAATAGTTGCTTGGCCGTATTACAGGCCAATATCTTTGAAGAATAGAACAAAGTTTTTGCTTGATGAACAATGTCAGTAACATGATTTCTCGCAGTTTGATATATTTCCCTGTGCACAGTCAGTCCCATGGCGCGCCATCGCCTCTCAGCCCCCCTCCTCTCCTGCTTGGCCTCCGACAACTCGGGACCCACTGTGTTGTGCCATTGACACAGTGAGCGATCAGTGATCAAGCGCCTGCTCACTGGAGCATGCTTATCAAGCATGGCACGGAGGGCAGAGGTCAGCTGACAGGCCAATGGCTCGCTCGGTATGGCCGTGCTCAGATCAGATTTGAAAGCCTCTATATCGATAGCAGAAATTTTCCTAATTCCTTGTAAGTCTTTGGAACGGCGGGCCTAACGATATCTAATTCACACTTCACAGCATAATGATCTGATGCTAGGTTATCGTCAACGGTTGAGGATTTGAGAAGATGATCACTGTCTCTGTAGACTACCTAGTCTACTATGTTACCCTGTTTGTTCGTCATTTCATTCACGGACTGCTGGAGTCCGAAAGTATCTAAAATTTCTAACACCTCGGGCGTGTATCCAACTGTGGGCTTATTGAAATGGAAGTTGAAGTCGCCGATCAATAATAATGTTCCTGGAAGGTCATTTACAAATTCAAGAAAGTCTGGAAGTTCGTTGACAAACATGCTGGGCGTAAATTTGTTCTTTCTGCTGGGTACCGGTCTATAAATCCCAAAAATGTTAGTGACAGGAGCGCTAGGTAGGGACAGTTTCAGGTGAACAAGTTCAAAGGTCCGATGCTGAAAATCAAAAGACGAGTCAAAAGAGCAATAGGGGAGCAGCTTATCCGAGATGACGAATGCGATTCCGCCCCCGCAGGTCGTGGTGGGGCAGGGGAAGGACTTGGTGGTATAGCCAGCTGGGGCGAGGTCACGTAGCTTTGGTTCATCGCCGCTTTCCTTGAACCACGGTTCCGTTACACAAAGAATGTCGATATCATTGGAGAGTATAAAGTCATTTACGGCAGATCGTTTCTTTTTACAAGTATTACCAAGTGACTGAGCATTGAAAAGTGTCAGCGAAATGTTCGTTGTTGTTTGTGTGCGAGGAGCCATAGGCACTTGAATCAAGTTGCGACAGTTTACTGAGCGAGTGTGGTTGTGGCGAGAGTGGTGAGAGAGATGGGCAACGTTACCGACTGTAGGTATCGTCCTCCGTTTCCTCCTCCCTCCCCGTGCTGTGCGACAGTGAGGAAGGTCACGGCCAATCCGAGACGCCGCAGTGTCACGTTGAGCGAAGGGTCAAGGGGTGAAGGTCGCTCCCTGCCAGCCAGCAGCTGGTCCCGTGTGTAGGTCAGGCGAGTGATTTGACGAGGGAAAGGGTGTGGGTAGTGACGCGTAAAGTCGGTCACCACAGGGTAGGGTAGTGGTGGGTGTGACAGTGGAGGGCCGTTATATGCCGTAACGGGTAGGGAGAGGTTGGGTGGTAGAGGCTGGGGTGAGTAAGCGTTGGCGAGAAAGTGAGTCAGCATGTGTCCCTGCCCGTGCGATACACAGGCTGAACACAATGGCGCCGGTCGAAAACACAGTGTGTTGGCAAGGTTGGCCAAGAAGAAGATCCAGATTATCGTCAAGTCTATGGGGAGGGAGGCACAGAAATAGATCCAGAATAACAAGCAGTTCTTCACATACATCCAGGTACAAATCTTTACAGTCCACGATCACAAAAACAACCACAAAGCGACGAAAATGGACAGCGACACTACACTCAGCCTGCTAGGCGATTGACAGCTCACGTGAGAAACGTAATGTAGAGCTGTCTATGCGTTGCTCTAAACAGAGATCACTTGTTTATACATGTGTTTGACTAGCTGCATAACCTAAGCTTGTATCGTTTTCTTACACAGTTTCACGTGGGTAGATTTAAAGTACCCAGTATTTTATGTTTGTTGTATGGTAAACGTCACCTCTGATAATAAAATCGTATTTTAATGTCCTGCACTGCCAGTGCCTGTGATTGTCGAAGTAGAACAGTCGACTCATGTGAGGTCAAGCTCGGCGACTGTCGATGGAGGAGAGATGCTGAAGGGAGGAGGGTGGGGTGAAGGGGAAGGAGGGTGCCAGGGTGCCGGGCTTTGATGTCCTAGCCATGTCATCATGGTGTCTGCAGGTCGCAAAACGTTCTGTCGCTAAAGCGAAAAATGGAAATGATTTAGGAAATTGAAAGAAATCCAGCAATACAGGTAAAGAAATGATGGAAGACTATGAAACTGCGCTGTCGACATGGCAATCATTCTGGCTTCCAAAGAGAAGTGTAACAGTCAGTATTTTGGAACTGAGCACACCGCAGCACGCCAGAACTCGTTTGAAGTATCTACCGGAGAGAATCAAATGAGAAGTTTGACAGAGCTGCTGCAAATACATGTGCTTGGGTGCCTTTGTGTAATTATGTGGACTGCTGTGTTACGAGGATGAAAACATTTTTTTTTTTCTTTTGAGATGTTTCTCTTCATTGTTCATAGTTGAGTTTTGATTGCTGTTGCTGTTATCTTTTTCGTCCAGCTGTGGCAACAATCAACCTCATTTGTTCCGTCAAAGAGTTTAACATTTGAGGGATTTTTTTCCGTCCAGTGTGGCAACAATCATCCTTTTCTGTTGTTTCAAAGAATGAGATAATTTGAGGGTTTTTTTTCGTTCAGTGTAGCAACAGTCATCCTTATTTGATGTTCCACAGAATGTGATAATTTGAGGGCTTTTTCCCCGTTCAGTGTAGCAACAGTCATCCTTATTTGATGTTCCACAGAATGTGATAATTTGAGGGTTTTTTCCCCGTTCAGTGTAGCAACAGTCATCCTTACTTGATGTTCCACAGAATGTGATAATTTGAGGGTTTTTTCCCCGTTCAGTGTAACAACAGTCATCCTTATTTGATGTTCCACAGAATGTGATAATTTGAGGGTTTTTTTCCCCGTTCAGTGTAACAACAATCATCCTTATTTGATGTTCCACAGAATGTGATAATTTGAGGGTTTTTCCTCGTTCAGTGTAACAACAGTCATCCTTACTTGATGTTCCACAGAATGTGATAATTTGAGGGTTTTTTTTTCGTTCAGTGTAGCAACAATCATCCTTATTTGATGTTCCACAGAATGCGATAATTTGAGGGTTTTTTCCCGTTCAGTGTAGCAACAGTCATCCTTATTTGATGTTCCACAGAATGCGATAATTTGAGGGGGTTTTTCCCGTTCAGTGTAGCAACAATCATCCTTATTTGATGTTCCACAGAATGTGATAATTTGAGGGTTTTTTTTTTCGTTCAGTGTAGCAACAATCATCCTTATTTGATGTTCCACAGAATGTGATAATTTGAGGGTTTTTTCCCGTTCAGTGTAGCAACAATCATCCTTATTTGATGTTCCACAGAATGTGATAATTTGAGGTTTTTTTCCGTTCAGTGTAACAACAATCATCCTTATTTGATGTTCCACAGAATGTGATAATTTGAGGGGGTTTTTCCCTGTTCAGTGTAGCAACAATCATCCTTAATTGATGTTCCACAGAATGTGATAATTTGAGGTTTTTTCCCGTTCAGTGTAGCAACAATCATCCTTATTTGATGTTCCACATGTAAGCAGTCAAGGGCAGAGGGGGGTGTCACACTGCAGGGGAGTGGATATGGTGAGGTGCGTGTGGATGCTTCACTCACTCCGCGTTCTGATTCAGGCTATCAGACACGAAGAGCCCGATGACAATTTTGAATACATTTAATTATGCACATATGATATGATGGACGATATGATGATCGGTGGACAATGTGATAATGATAATAAACTATGTATTATTACGAAGCTTTCATTCACTGACTCACACCAGGCTACTAACGAGATTGAACATTAATGCGTGTATGCGTGCGTGCGCGGGTATCTGTCAAATATACGTATCTTGGTTGCGTCGACTTCCCTGGAACCCGGGTTACTCGCCGTCGGTCGCGATCGGCTTGTCAAAGCAACGTTCGTACAGTTCCAGGAAGCCGTCAATCCACGGATGTCTTCGTGTATATATATATATATATATATATATATATATATATAAATGCAGTTACGGTTCACCCCAACGCTACACCACAGCGTCAGAATCAAGTTTCCTCTTTTTTCTTTCACAGCACTTGTAAGAAACAAGAATCCTTGGCGCGATGACCGGTTCCAATTTCCCAGAATAAACTAAAACATCCTCTTCTCTTTTTCTCCATCACCCAGAAGCACGAATACCTTCCCATCGACGAATAAATACAAGTTTTTTTTTCTTCTTGTTAATACGTAGTCACACAATTCTTCTTGCAGCATAACAGGTCAGCCTTCCCTTCCCAGACACGCGAAGTCACTAACGTCCCGTAGAAGTCCATACAAGAAACAAACGTACACACGGGTGGAAATATTGACTGAAGGACTTGGCGACGAAATAAGATAAGATAGGATAGGAGATGATAGAATATGATCAGATAAGATGATAATACGACAGGATACGATAGAATACGACAGGATACCATAGAATACCTGCAACAGAGATAAAGAGTCCTTAGCTCATTCTCCAACATATACATCCTCTACATACACGCATTTACAATCACACTATTCCCCTACTGTAGCCTGCATTCGCTCTGAAAATAAAATAAATAAAAAATCAATGGTAACGAAGACGCAGGTCGGCACTCCGCTCAATTCAAT
Organism: Conus canariensis; assembly: GCA_033310375.1. Lineage (NCBI taxonomy): Eukaryota > Metazoa > Mollusca > Gastropoda > Neogastropoda > Conidae > Conus > Conus canariensis. The sequence continues at coordinate 77,815,173 of CM065721.1, forward strand.
CATAATCGTCGGACCTAAAACATTCTACAAATGAATACAACACAAACGGACCCTCCTGGCTTCATCGATCTGCTCCTCTGTGGATGAAAGCATCTATTAAACCTGCTAGCACCGATCTCTTACCTCAACAGGTATATTAAGCAGCCATAGGCTCGGAATGATCGACTCTGTGCGGTTAACTGTCAAGATATCATCTAGGCAACTGGGTCCAGCCGCGCGATTGGACAAACCACGGCGACGGCCTAACATCACTAAGACAAATGGGTTACTTATGCGATGACTCGATTTCCGAACGATGTCATACTACACCTTGCGTCATTCCACTCATACGTAAACATCCCTCCATTCTCTCTCTCTCTCTCTCTCTCTCTCTCTCATCCATCCCGCTGATTGTCCAGTCATATTGTCCATGACAATATCCCCCTTTTTAGACTTGAAAATCTGGTTTTAAAGATATAACAGGATCATGGGGAAAAGCCCCCCTTTTAAAACTGGCAAGATTTTCAATTCACTTCATACGACTGAGATAATCAGCGCCGATGTTATCCACACCTGGGATAACCTGTACTGTGAAGCAGTACTGTTGTAGATGCAGCGCCCACCTCATCAATCTTCCATTCGTGGGTTTGTTTCGCTGCAATGACTGGAGTGGCTGATGATCAGTCTGCAGGGTAAACTTCTTCCCGTACAGATATCTCTCAAATTTCTTAATCCCCCAGACCACTGCCTGGCACTCTTTCTCTACGGTGGCATAATTCAACTCTGCCCCGTTCAACTTTTTACTAGTGTAAGCGATTGGTCTAAGACCATCCCCTTGCTCTTGGAGCAACACTGCCCCAACTCCTCTGTCGGACGCATCTGTGCGCAGCACGAACTCTTTGCCTAAGTCGGGCAAACAAATAATAGGATTCCCTGTCAGCTTTTCCTTCAGAGTGGTGAAGGCTTGTTGGCAACTAGCGTTCCAACAGATTCTCTCTGGTTCCTTCTTGCACGTTCTATCAGTGAGCGGCAGTGCAATGGTCGCATAGTTGGGTATAAACTTGCGATAATATCCTGTCAAGCCTAAGAATGCTCTAAGCTCTTTCTTTGTCTCTGGTTGTTTGGCTTCTTTGACTTTCTCGATCTTCTCCAATTCAGTGTTGTTTGGCTTCTTTGACTTTCTCGATCTTCTCCAATTCAGGCCACACCTTTCCGCTTCCTATGCGATGCCCCCGGTAGTTCAGTTCTTTGAATCCGAAATGACACTTGGACGGTTTGGCAGATAAATTTGCTTCCGTTAACCTTCTGAGTACAGCTTCAATTGCTTCAAGGTGTTCTTCCCATGTCTCATTTGCAATTAGGATATCATCCATGAAGTTGTCGACATCACTTCTGTTCATGGGTTGGATTAATTTTCTCATCAGTCTGGAGAAAACACTGCCTGCATTTTGTAGACCAAATGGCATTCGCGTCCACTGAAATTGACCCATTGGTGTTGAGAACGCTGTCTTACTCTTGTCTTGATCTCTTACTCGGCATTGCCAGAACCCTTTCGAAAAATCAAGTTTTGTGAAAAACTTTGCCTTTGATAGCTTGGAAAACAAGTATTCTGGGTCGGGTAGTGGTTCGGCATCAAACACAGTTACTTTGTTTAGCTTCCTATAGTTAACGCAGAACCTCACTGATCCATCCTTCTTCTTAACTAATACAACTGGTGCATTGTAGGGCGATTGAGCGGGTTCGATGACTCCCATCTCTAACATCTCTTTTACCTCCCTCTCGATCGTTTCTACCTGGGAATGAGGTAGTGGGTATTGTCTCACGAATACTGGCCTATCATCTGTCAGCTCAAATGAGATCTCTTCTAAATCTGTCTCTAAGGGTTTGTCTGTCAGTACTCTCTTGTACTTCCTACACAGATCTTGAACTTGCTTCTTTCTGCCAACAGTTAACCCTGGGTCGATGACTACATCTTCTTCCGTTTCGTGACCCTTGGTACTCGGGGTAGGTAATACATTCCCTGTGTCGTCTGCATCTGGGAGATCTGTCTCCTCTAACACTACGATCGCAATCTCGCAGCCATCGTTATCCGGTTCATCATCTCCATCTTCCTCAGGTGTAATCCTATCAGTCAATTGCTCTCTCTCGAGGTATTCTTTGAGCATGTTGATGTGGAATACCTTGTGGATTTTGCCAATTCTTATGACGTAGTCGACACTGTTTACTCTCTTGACGACTTCGAAAGGTCCCATCCATTGCAGTTCAAGCTTGTTGTGTTTCACCGGTCTCAGTACGAGTACTTTTGCTCCAGGTTTAAGTTCTCTTTTCTTTGCCTTGACATCATAGTATTTGGCATGACGTTCTGCGGCCTTAACGGAGTTTTCCTGTGCTATCTTGCACGTATCATAGATCTTGGTTTTCAGTTCCGTGACATATTCTGCTGTTGTCCTAGCTTCTTCTGTCAAGTCTTCGTTTGTCCAGATAGCTCGTAGGATCTGCATTGGTCCTCTCACTTGACGTCCATATAAAAGCTCAAATGGAGAGAATCCCGTGGACTCCTGTGGCACTTCTCGGTACGCAAACAATAACGCGGGTATGAACGTGTCCCAAGTCGTTGGTTGTTCGAGTACCAGTTTGTTCAACATGCTTTTAAGCGTCCCGTTGAACTTTTCAACGAGTCCGTTGGTTTGTGGGTGGTATGGGGTAGTCTTGAGTCCTCTTATGGCTAGCAAATCCAAAACTTCTTTCATGGTTTGGCTCCTGAATTGACTCCCTCTGTCCGTTAACATTTCGGATGGTACGCCAGTCCTCGTCCACATCTCCCACAATGCGTCTGCTACAGATTCGGTGGTGATGTCTTTCAACGCTATTGCTTCCGGATATCTTGTGGCAAAGTCAACCATGACCAGTATGTACTGTTTCTTGCTCTCTGACGTTGGTTTTATCGGGCCGATGATGTCTACTCCTACCCTGTTTAACGGTGTGTCAACTCGTGGTGTCCTGACAGGTGGTACTTTCCTTATCCGTCCTTTACTAACGGTACGTTGACACGCGTCACATGACACGCAGTATCTACTTATGTCCCCTACTATTCCTGGCCAATAGAACTCGGTCCAGATCCTCGATGTCGTTTTCTTTACTCCCATGTGTCCTGCCATTGGTCGTTCATGGGCGTTCTTCAGTACTTCACTTCTGAGCTGCTTCGGAACAATCATTTGTTTCTGTCGACGACCCTTCTTGTCTACATGTTTCCTGTAGAGAATACCCTCTTCCATAACGAATGTGGCGTTACCCCTTTTCTCTTTGGAAGCTGCCCATCTGAACATTCTTTCCAATGTTGGATCTTGTTTCTGAAGTTCTTTCACTTTCTTTGGATCCGTTTTGGTCTTGGCCGGCTTGTTATCGGGTTTAGGTGCATTCGGCTTGACGTTTTTCACCTTTCGCCTGCTGCCTAGTCTCCACAGCGGAAACTATTTCTCTGACGGGGTATACTGGGATCCTTGACCTGCTTCTGGTTCTAAACGCTTGTTTATAGTTCCCTATGAGAACTGGGTGTACGGGATCCTTCATTACGACAACCTCTACATCGCCTTCACAGTACGGTGAGTCAATGTGTACAACTGCTACAGGTAGCTCTTGTTGAACCCTTACTGACGCTAGAGTTACGGTTTTCCTTCTCTCAGTTATCTTATCTTTTGGCACGAGCTCTTCCGACACTACTGAGATCGACGCCCCTGTGTCCCTTATGCCGTCGGTCATCACTCCCTCAACAGACACTGAACAGTGGTTGTCGAACTCGATAAGTTTGCACTTATCTCGCAACCTTTCGGTTGCTTTAACCCCTTTCATGTTGTCTTTCTTGCCGCTATCCGTGACGAGATTGATGGTGCTAGCAACTTTAGGACAATCACGCCTAATATGCCGTGTGCTGTTACACGCAAAACATCTCCTTTCGGGCAGAGTATTTGGTGGTCTATTGTCTCCCTCTCTGTGTGTTGGAACTCTTTGTTGTTGGTTGTTCCTATTCGGTTTTCGGACCATACCGCGTCCTCTCTACGTCACCCCTCGGTCGGAATCTTACACTTGAATGCGCCTCTTCGTACGTTTCGGCCAACGTCGCCATCTCTTGCGCGCTTCCTGGCTTCCGTTCCTTAATGAACGTGGCTACTTCGGGTTTCAACCCTTCAAGAAATTGCTCTTGCAACATTAGGTCAAAAACATCTTCGAACGATTTGTCTTTGCCGGACAGCTCAATCCATCTCGGGCAATACAAATCAAGTCTTACCAGATAGTCACTGAACGACTCACTCGGCTCGCGCTTAGCTGATCTGAACTTCCTTCGGTATGAGTCGGTAGTTAACTGAAATTTCTCTAACAGTGCTTTCTTCAGAATGGTATAGTCACTGGCCTGTTCATCACTAAGTCGGGTATACACACCCCTAGCTTTTCCTTTCAACAATGTTCCTAACCGCGTGGCCCATGTTTCTTCACTCCACTCCTGGATTTTGGCAATTCGTTCGAATTGACTGATATAAGATTCAATACAATCACGATCATCAAAGTATGGTAACCGTATTTTCATACTTTCTATCGCATATGGACCCTGGTGTCTCACGTTCGACTGAGCATTCTCTCTCACTTCTAACTCTCTCATTCGTATTCTTTCTTCCATCTCTTCTCTGTCTCTTTCTCTCTCCATTCTTTCTCTCCTTTCTTCTCTATCTCTCTCCCTTTCTTTTTCTTTCTCTTCCCTATCTATTCTTTCTCTCCTTTCTCTCTCTTCCTTAACGTATTGGATGAGCTCTGTACCGGTGAGCCCAAGCAACTTTCCTTCTTCTACGATCGCAACGGTCGTGGACGACATACTAGAAACGGACACTGAACTTTCTGAACGTGTCGCCGTGGTGCCTCTTGCGCTCGTGCCTTGAATGGCTTCGGCCCCTGCTTGCCTGTCCTGGGCCAACCTTGTGTGCTGAGCTGGACCATCAATTCTAGCTGGTACTGACGCCTATGTACTACAATGACGTCAAATACAGAGATACGTAAGACCTTTTCACTAGATTCGAGGATTTGCTTATCGCTATGCAGATCTACGCGCTGGCTAGTTCCAGGGCTAGATCTAATCACTACTTCACTGTAGACAATTCTCCTACAATAGCAAAGTGACCAAACTACGTGAATTTACTGTCTTCACTAGACACAGCTCTCCAACAGAGATATATGAGCCTCACACAGACTCGTAAATACACACTTTAATGGGAAGATATGAGCCTCACACAGTCTCGTAAAATACACTCCCTAACAGATGCGTATGAGTGTCACCTACACTCGTATCGTGCGCACAGACGATTCTCAACTAGAACTCGCCTACAGCTCACTTTCCTCTTGGTAACCTTCTACCTCAGAAAGTAACAAAGATACACAGAGATCCAAGGAACAACAGGTTTAACCATTACCTATTACCACGAGTCGATCCCGTAATGTAAACACACCTTCGGTTCACACCACGAATCCTTGATCTCACCAGTCAATGAAAATCTTCACTTCTGTCTTCACTGACTACCGTTTAGACATACGCGCACAAGTACATCTAAACAAATGGACACTCTATCCAAACATCAAGTTAACTCATACAGAACATAACCACTTGTCCTATATACAACTAAGTTAACTTTCTTGCCCTAAGACACACCTTTGATCCTAGCAACAACAATATACTCTGTACTGGTGATAAGACACAACGCTGGTCTTACAGATCAACCCACGTACATTCAGCGTTATCATACAACACACACTACAGCATAGCTCTAGCAACACGCTAAATAGCTACTTTCATCCAACAGAAGGAACAGATGATCGCCTACAGGTCATGGGCCCTTGCCTGCTAGGCACCTATCACCCTTCAACCGCCCGCTGTAGTTAGACGGGTCGAATCCCTAATTCGAATCCCTCTTCCCGGCCTGAACTGGGTTAGGATCTCCAACGAGACCTTACTGTGGATATAAAAGACAAAGCAAGTGATGAGATGAACTAATGATGATGGCTCTCGTGGTGATAATAAGAGTTCCGGGACGGCTCAGGGTAATCCCGGACGAGCCCCCATTTGTCACATTGCAGGGGAGTGGATGTGGCGAGGTGCGTGTGGATGCTTCACTCACTCCGCGTTCTGATTCAGGCTATCAGACACGAAGAGCCCGATGACAATTTTGAATACATTTAATTATGCACATATGATATGATGATCGGTGGACAATGTGATAATGATAATAAACTATGTATTATTACGAAGCTTTCATTCACTGGCTCACACCAGGCTACTAAGAAGATTAGAGAACAGGAAAATGCCGGGACTAGCTCAACTGCCCCTCAAACGGTTTTACCGTTTTCGGGGCGGCCGACCTAGTCCCGGCATTTTCCTGTTCTCTAATTAGTGAACTCCTTACAAACATATATACTGTGTAGGATTATCTGTTTTTAATACTAATTTACAAAACTTTTCAGATTTCAGTTTTTGCTTAATCCTGTGTTTTTCTTCATTGTTTTAAATAACATCATTTTCACGCATACATTCATCAAATGCGTCTCTGTCTTTCATGTGAAATAAAACTACAGTCTTTAACTGTTCTCTGAAGTCTTTTAAAACCGAGTTATATTTTTGACATGAAATCCACACACTTATCCCAGCATGTCTTCCACTGAAAGCCAGTTTTGATAAAGTTTTTCTCTTTTTAACTATGTCTCTCTCTGCCGAAGTCATCTTCTTGCTAGTTTTACTACTCTTAACTAGACCAAACGTTCATCCATGCACGTTTGACACAGTTAGAGGGGCTTGCAACTTTATATCTATGTCAAACGTTCATGCATGTACGTTTGGACACAGTTAGAGGGGCTTGCAAATCTATGTCAAACGTTCATGCATAAACGTCTGACCTAGTTACAAGAGCCATTACATCCTGTTGGCTCACTGCTAAACTAGGACGTTCACGCGTGAACGGCTATTTATAGTAAAAGACCGCAGCAACCTTCTTGCTGCTGCTAAACTAGGACGTTCACGCGTGAACGGCTATTTATAGTAACAGTCAGCAAGGCTAGTTTTGCCGCAGCACAGGCCTCCCACCTATTTTACAAAGAGTTTCACAAAGAGTTTAACTCTCCACACGCCTTTTCTTTTTTCATCCTGGGCTTGGGACTGGCATTGGCAGAGTTAGTGTTTTTTTGTTTTTTGGCGGCTCTTGATCACCAGGCAGTACACCTGTCACCAACAATCTTTTAAGGTACTTTGTAGTTCATCGATGGTAGGTTCTTGTTTTTCTTTCTCCTCACCTTCCAAAAATGCAATTCTGGCTTAGGAGGTAAAGAACTGGGCTCGCCTGATTTTCTTTTGTTTAGATACTCCACCATACAGCCGTAATAAAACACATGATCATCTATAACAAGAAGCTGTTCCTCTGTGAACAAAACACGTCCGTCTGCATTGGAAGCCATGGCTAAACTGGCCGGCTCTTGTCCGGTCACGGGGCAGCCTCGCATTCTCTCGAGAATGTTCGGGAACATTTGCTGATGTAATAATGTTGCAAGTTCCTATAAATAGCCGCTCGCACGTGAACGTTCTTGGTCAGGTGCGCGCCGCAAGCCTGCTATTACTTTCTCCCTTTACAAGTTCTTACTGTCAGCACCTGCAATTAGGATATGGACCCCGTCATTTGCCTTTCTCATATTACCATTGTCAGAGACACACAGCTGGTAAACAAGAAGCTCAGCCTGCTGACTTACTGTGACACTATCATTGTGTTGTCTTAGTCCCTTTAAGTTCTTACTCAAGTCCCTTTAAGTTCTTAATCAAGTTACCTCAAGTTTTTAAACAAGTTTTTAATCAAGTTCTTAATCAAGTTCTTAATCAAGTCACCTTAAGTTCTTAATCAAGTCACCTCAAGTTCTTAATCAAGTTCTTAATCAAGTCACCCCAAGTTCTTAATCAAGTTACCTCAAGTTCTTAATCAAGTTTTTAATTAAGTCAACTCAAATTCTTACTCAAGTTCTTAATCAAGTCAGCTCAAGTACTTAATCAAGTCAGCTCAAGTTCATAACTAAGTCCATCCTCTAAGTACAACCAAGTTTTTATTTAAGTCAGTATATAATTATTGCATTTGAAATGGATCAAAATGATCTTTTGTTGTTGGCAGTTCTGGCATGCTTTTTTGTTCGGCTTCTGCATTTAGTGGCTGAGATTTTTTGGACTGCTTTGGTTTTTGCTGGCGTTGTTTATATATTTTATAACCGTAATAACCACCCCCAGCAGCAATGACGCCAAAAATGACAACTGTTTTAAATTCAATATTCCATAACGACTTTGGTGTTGTTGGAATTAAATCAACTTGTTCTTGTTCTGGTGTTTTTATAATAACTGGCTGTGGCAACACTGTTGGCGTTGGCGGTGTCACTTTTTCATTATGAGTTACATTTTGTGCTTGTAACATTATTTTTTTTGTTTGTTCCACTCTGCTAATTTTTTTTCCTGCTGCAACACGCCCAGGATGAGAAAGCTTTTTACTGGTCACTTTCTCCATCAGTATTTTCTGATTCTGATTCTGCTGTTTTTCTGGCTCGGTCATTTTTAAGGGAAATAAAATCTATATGATTAAAAGTAATTAATCCCATGATTACTGGCGACAGTAATGTTCCAAATCTGTAATATAGATCACATCCTAGAGACTCTAATGACTTTGTTAAAACTGGATCCTGCGTTAAATCATACATAAAATCTTGTTCAGAATCAATGGGAGCAAATCTAGTTTAGTGTACAAACTAAGAACTGTTTGACCGACGCTTTTTACCATTCTTGACCCCAGTTGCGCTTCATACCTGTTGTGATACTTTAGAATGTCTTGCGGCGACATCTGTTGAATCTGTTCTATGCTGAATTCATTTCAAAGGTACTGTTTTGTTTTTCCACATGCCGCCAAAGAATACAGCCTTTCCTTTTTAGGCATAATAGCTTGGTCATCAACTTGATCATTTGCAATCACAAGTTCAGGAATGTTTAGTAGATCGTCGCTGTTCATGTTTTTTTTTAATTAGATATTATTATTATTTTATTTTTTTAAAATGAGCACCGAAAAAACTGTTACCAACCTTGTATACCATTCTGCTGTTATTGGAGGTCTAAGTGTAGGATACACGATGCTTGGTAAAAACTTGTTAAAAATAAAACCAGCAGATCTTGGCAAACTAGACTTTGAAGACTCAGCAAAACTGATTGCTATTATTACAGCTTCATTTGCTACGAAAGATTTTCTAGTTAAGCAAGGAATAATTCAGTATCAATATGTAAATTAAAAAAATACATTTATAAAAATGGCTTCACTCGTGATGATGATAGGTGGCGCAGTGGTTAATGCGCTTGCTTTTAGCGGAAGTAATTACGCATTTAGTAAACTACATGATGACGGCGAGAGAAAAAGACATAACAAAGCTATGGAGCAACTAGCTGCAGCACAAGACGCTTATGAAAAGCAGAGAATTGAGCAGTTAGATTTTATTAATGGCAAACTTAAAGAACAGGGACATGCAGCTTACACATTTAAAGATGTTGATCAGGCAATAAAAGAATATTATCTAGTAACAGGCAAACCAAACGAGACATTGCCCCCACCAAAATTCAGTGACTTTTATCAACCATCAGAAAAACAAAAGATGCAAGAAATATTGTTTATTGCCTTTGGTATGACCGTTGTGTATTTTGTTGCACATAATATTGGCTGAATAAAAAATGAACAAGATCTATTATTCACCCAAAGGATATTGGAAGGGAATCACGGCAATTAAAAAGCTAAGCCAAGCAGCGGGTGTCAGTGAACAAACAGCAAAGGAATGGCTATCTAAACAAGCGATTTGGCAAATTTATCTACCAGCGCCTAAAAAACTACAGAGACCGCACTTTGTAAATACAACGCCAAACGACACCCATGAAATGGACCTTCTATATTTACCCCATGATACGATTAGACGAAAAAGATTTTAAGTATGCACTTACAGTCATTGACATAGCTTCAAGATACAAAGATGCGGAACCATTAACACAAAAGAGTGCTTCTGCTGTTGCTGTTGCTATACAACTGATATATCAACGAGGTCCCTTAACTTATCCTCACATGATTCAAGTTGATGATGGAAAAGAATTTAAGGGCCAAGTGAATCAATTATTGTTAAAACATAGAGTTACCATTAAAAGAGGCATTCCAGGAGTTCACAGATCACAGGCTTTGGTTGAAAACTTTAACAAACAGTTATCTGAAAGACTTTTCTCCTACCAGTATCACAGAGAGCTGATTGACAATTCTCGCAACACAGAATGGGTTAGAAGACTGCCCTCAGTTTTGCGCGCAATGAATAATGAAGAATTTAAATTAACAGGTCTAAAACCAGTACAAGCAATCAGATGAAAAACAATAAATGTTGTTGAAGGAGACTCCAGTTCATCCAGCAAACTATTGCCATTTGGTTTGAAAGTAAGGTACCTTTATTTACCGGGAGAAGCAGAAGGGGACACTCGCATCAGGGCAACAGATCCAGTTTGGAGTGTTGATCCATATGAAATAAAAAGAATTGTAAAAATGAATCCGCCTGTGTATTATTTACGAGAAACTGGCACAACAAAACGACCAGCCCCTCAAAGATCTTTTGTGAAGGAAGAACTGCAGATAATCCCCCCAGACACAGTTCCGCTTTAACTGATTTACGTAAATATATTTGAGTTAAAATGGAAGCTCAGAACGAAGAATCCTTACGTATTGAAGCACAGAAGGAAGTAAGAATGGCAAAAAAAGAGGCCTCAAAATTAATGCAAGAATTATTTAATTATTTACCCTTATTAATCAAATTTTTTGAGAAGAATTATAATCTTATGCTAAAACAGCTAGACAAAACCCATATTATAGTTTTTTGACATGTCTTGAAATGATAAAAAAAAATCCGGGCACATTTAGCAATAACGAGTAATACTTTGGTTAAATTGGATGGGGATATATTTGAGCTAATGACGTTCTCCAGTGCCCAATTGCATATGAAAACTCTGGATTAACAAATACTCGTTTAGTGTTTGTTCTATCTAATGACTTCTTTGTTACAACAGTTGTGTTGATCTCATGTAGATTAGATCGTAGTTTTACGTTGTCATGATGAAAAGTCTTTTTATTGAACAATGCTTCCTTGTAGTTGTCATGTGATATGCTTGATTGCACAACACTGCGAGATATTCCCTTTGCTTTTTTGATGGTTTTTTTTTGGCATGAAACACTGTACATTTTTTTTTTTTTACCTTAAACCAATAAACTCCTTGATCACTCCTCCAGATAATTCATCCTTCATCTTTCCTAAAACCTTCTTATTAACAGTTGAATGCAAAGGTGAATCTTTAGGATAATCAGATGTATCGTACCATCCTTCTTTCCCTTTCGCTACTTCTATTTCCATGTCTTTATAGATGTCTTCAGTAGGAATATCTATAACAAAACTGTCTGTATCTGTGTAAAGTACTGTGGACTCTGGATACAAGGGTTTAAAGTAGTCATAAAGAAATTCTAACATCAAAAGCTAATTCTAAAACAGTAAACCCAATAAATACAGGTTTGTCCTATTTGACTTTCTTTTTCTTCATCATTATGCCAAAAAGCTGATCATGAAATCTTCTGAAGTCTTGATAATTAGGTTTTGAAGTCAGCTTAATTGCGTCGTTTTCTCTGGTGACCAATCTGACATCTTTACGCTTGTGCGGATTCTCCATAGTCTTTCCAAAACAGCTGTTGTTCATCAACTTGAAAAAGTCTTTTTCTGATGCATCTGTGGATTTAGTTCTGAGATCAGTGTTCTTCATGATGTATGGTTTCATGAACTGTTCTTGGTCAAAAGCAATTATACGATGAACAGCTGTTAGTTTTAAACCATGCCTTAAATAAAATTGTAGAAGTCTGTAATGACAGACATTTTTTTTTTTTGCCTCGAAGATTAGGCACAAGTTTAGGCGGTTCTGTTTTTGTCATCTTTAGGCTTTCTGCTGCTAATGGATAGTCATTATGCAGGTCATGGAGTTCATGAGGATATTCTAAATCAACTTCTAGAATAAAACCATGCTGTTGATCTGGCGACAAACTGCCCAACCACTTTAATGCCCTTTGAATATTATTCGCACCATCACCTGTGTACATTTTAAAGTTGCGTAATGGAAGTGATTGCGCCATTGCCCATCCATACAGATTGTTTGCATCTAAATACATAAGATAGTTAGACTTCTTATCAGGATCATAGTTATCCAAGTATTTGTTGTTTGCTTTACAGTAATGGTGCGACGCCATACTAATTCCTCCACGCAATCCGTTTTCAATCATCTGAAGCATTGGCAGGTCAGACAACAGGTCAATCTGTACACCTGTATATTTTAAGAAAGCATCCCAACTCATCCCGGGCGCAGAAACATAATGCGCAGGATCTAAACTGTAATGTTTCATGCAGGTCTTTCTATTATTTTCAAAGACGTCCGCCAACAAACAAACGTCAGCCATCAAATATGAATCATGATAGCCTCCCATTGTTTTGCACTCTAACTTCTGCCATGCGTCTTGTGCGTGCTGATAGTCGGCGTCACTGATGTCCTTTCCTCTAAGACTAGAAAAGAAAGCACCTTTAGGCGGAAGTGAGTCTTCATCAAACCTTTCCCAACTGCTCATGTACTCATAAGGGTAAACGCCCTTTCTAACCAATGATGAGTCAAAATATTCTTCTGTTATTGGGCAGGACTTTAAGGACATAGCCAGTGACTCTAATGATCCCATCAGGTGTTGCATAGAGTCATAAAAAGACAGGTTATTTAAAGTGAAACACATGTACTTTTCTGATGACTGTGCAATACATGATACCCTAAAGGCGCTGGTTACTGCTTGCAATATAAGATGAGAGTCGTAACCTCGCAAGTTATGAAAGAATATAGGCAGCTTCCATGTCTTTGGTTCAAACTTTAGTTGAAGATTGCATTTACTGTGTGCGGCTCCTCTGAACTTTCCACTAACGTGATCATGGTCTCTTACTATTGGATTCGTTGCGCCTGGTGTTAGATCTAAACCACAAATCCAACAACGTGTGGCTGATTCATACTGTTCTTGGTCTTCAGGTGTCATCTTGATTTCAGATAAATTTAGATTATTAGAACAAGCATTACGCAATTGCTGCATGCGTTTTAAGAAGTATTCTGCAGCATGGGGCCCTCTGTATAATTCTGGCTCTGAATGAGCGCCATCCGACCTGACAACAATGAAGGCAAACGAACAAATCTGATGATTACTCACTAAGGCTGTTTTTGGAAGTTTCTGTGGGGTTGGCCCTTCATAAGGAACAATGAGTGATTCGAAGTCTGCGTAAACAACATATGGAGTATTTTGCATCCGTTTCCAGTTCTTAAAACAAACTTTACTGCCTTCTCTCGGCGTAATTAGTTCTGTATTACAGTCAACTGGGCTGATACAATGTTTCTTATGTTCACTCGCGGCTTGAACAGATGGAATTCTTGTTAAACATTTTCTACAGAATTCTTGTTTATGCTCATTCTTTGAAGTATGCGCCAATAATCTACTCATTGTTCGTATCAAAGTGTAATGGTAAGGCAACCCTGTTGGCGAATACATCAGGAGTAAGTCCACATGATTTTTGTCTGGGTCGCCAATCGACGGACTGTTCTTAGACACTCTGATGGGCTGTGGATTTGTTTCCTCATCCCATGTGTACACGTTAACAGTTATTGGGCGATTCTGTTCTTCAAACTGATCAATTTTGTCTAAGCTAACAGGAAAGGATATTCCACTGAAGTTAAGATCATTGATGTAAGGTTGATAGTTAGACACTCTCTCTGCATTTTTGCGGGCGTGATGCAGCCTTGCAAGAACACACCACATAAAACATTTGTTGTCTGTGTTCTTTATGTTTAGAACTGCTCTTTTTAAAACCAATGCTGGGGGCAGCGGAATGTAAGCCTTGCCAACAATTGGCTCATACTTAGCCTGTTTTAATCTGATCTCTAAGACTTCGCCCTCTGACCAACCAGAGCCTCTCATTTTAGCTTCCTCAGAGGCTTCATCAAACCGTGTAAGCAGTTGGTCTGCCCAACCAGGTGTAAAGTCATTATAGGAAAGAATAGTCTGCTGTATAGTTGAGACCCAGACTTCTAGATTTTCTTCATTTATTGTTATATAGTTGATTAAAACTTTTAACATTAATTTAACTGGCGGTTGTATTGTTAGTTTACTTGGAACTTGAGAAATAGCATGTGCAACACTTGCCCGCACGTTTTTTGGAGCAATAACTTCTAAATCAATATCATTTAAAGCTTTTGATAAACGTTCTTTCTCAAGCATTGCTTCAAACAATTCGTCCGGGCCTTCATATATCTTAGCCATGTTGAGTTTCTTTTCTAACTCAACATGTTTATTTAAATTAAAAAAAAAATACTTAGTCAGAATCAATATCAACGGTCTTTTTGTGCTTGGACTCATAAACTAAAGTATAAACGCCCTTTGGTGTTGTTAATGTGATCTGTTTAGAACAGAGTTTAATGTCTCGTTTACTTTTTTTAAACATTCCTTTTTTATCTGATCTGTGTCTGGTTGTTGAGAAAAAGTTGCTCTTGCCTTTCTTTGAAGATCAAACTTTTGTCTTTTGTAGTCCCCAAAATCAGCCTGTAAACGCCCAAATTCTTCATCAGTGATGTTCGAGTCAACTAGTGCTTTATTTATTATCAGTTTGAAGGAACTAAGTTTAGCTGTTATTAGTTGAACCATAGCTGTGTGCTTTTGGAGTTTAGTTTTTATTTTTTTGCTGGCAGCACTTATAGCTAATGAACACAGGCCAAGAGTTAAAGACAAACCGCCTAGAGGTAAAGCTGCCGGCGCACCTACGCCTGTTGCTAAGAGACCTACACTTGTTCCTGCTGATAGAGCACTAATAGTCGATGCTCCAGTATTAACATATGTAACAGCATTAAAGGCAGCAGAATACCTTCGTTTGGTTTTGTTGCATTTTGAAAGGTCCTGCTCTAGTTCTTGTTGCATTTGTGTAATGTTGGTTAATCTGAAAGTTTTTATGTCAGGGCTTTCTACAGCAACAGAATTGCCTACTATCTCTTCTTTGGGCACTTTTGGATAAACCTGAACAGACATGCTTTTTAAAAATAAAAAAATAATTTAGTATTGGATATCTTTTAATCTGTTATCTTGAATATTCAGCTGCGCATCATATATTACAAACAAATGTACATTAAGTGGTTTATCACCATCTTTTTCTTTATCAATTTGAATGTTTATTACGTCTTTAACTGTTCTCCCACTCCCATGCAACTGATTATCCTCTGTCGACCTTAGGTCAATCCATAAACCGTATTTCGTTGTTAAATAATCATCAAGTCTAACACTGTGAAGGTGTAGATCTTTAGACACAAGGTCTACTGTTGGATTTCTACACCTCCCGCCTCCAAACAATTTTCTTATTTCATCAAAATGCTGATAAGGTTTAAGCCCGCTACCGTAGACTTGGTTAGGACTACCCTCAATTGAACATTGTACTTTCATTATTTTAGGATTAATAAACTTTTCAGTTTGTCTTTTGAATGGTTCTTCATCTTCACACAGCAATAAAATACCTTTAAGGGATCTTGCTGTGGCACTAAAACTAAAGTTCCATATAGTGTCTGCCCTGCTTTTAGGATATTTAGTATGATGAATCACTCTTTCGTAATATATTGCTAATTTTGACTGATATTGTTGCTCAATCAACCTTGCTAAGTTAGGGTTGCTAACAATGTCAAACTCTAACGAGATGTCGAAAATGCTGTACTTTGCGTCAGTGTCTGTAGATTTAATAACACGTTTGTATTCATTAAAAGTTAGTTCATATGACAATCTGTCTTTTAATGCTCCTTGAAAGTATGGCGCATGCGCACTTAACAACTCAAAATCCAAGGGTATGGAAAAGCGATTTCCATACGCATAACTTACAGCTTCATACTTGTTGCCGGCTTTAGCATCTTCGGCGCCTATTCTGTGTTTTAGTGCTTCGTTATTTTCGATTCCTTGAAACGCAAGATCGGCCCTTTCATTCTCGGTTAGCCATAGATCAGAATAGATTAGAAATATGTCTGCATTGTGTAAAGAAAATATTTCTTGCCCCTCAAGTTTTATAGAAATTTTCTTAACGATTGCCCGTCCCAGATTCTGTACAACTGTCCTGCCTGTGTCTGTTGCTGATTCGAGTTCTATTTTGAAAGTAAGACGTGCAGATCCCGGCACAATCACTTCATCTGCTCCTAGGTCTGGAAATTTAACAGTAAGAATTTGATCTGAATCAATAGTAGATGGATTATTTGGAACAATAATATTGTTTATTTCCCTTCACACCAAAGGGCTCTTTCAGTCTTCTATGCGGGTCAAGAATTGAGCCGTATGCTTGTGACATTTTTTTTTATAAAACAAAATAAAAAGTTAATTATTTAAAAACATGGAGGGCATTGAAGATGAAGATTTTGATGTTTTTGATCGTGCAGACGACATGAGTGAAACGACTCCTTTGACACATCCATTGCCCTCATTGCGGCGTGAATTAACAGACAGTAAGGTCGGATCATTTTATCAAAGTTTAGGCCAAGAACCTCCCGAATTTATAGACCCTAATGATTTTGAAGTAAAACCTGACCATTTGTTTGTGAGAAACGACCAAGGGCAACTTGTTCAGCTTACAACTAAACCAGACTCATCAAAGTTTTTAAAAAAGAGTACAATTAGACAAAGGCTCAGTGTGAGCGAACAAAATCGCCTTGGCATTACTAAACCAAAATTAGGCGGGGAGGCAGTTGCTAAACTTCAAAACACACTACAAGAACTCCCAACAGATAACCAAATGCAAAACATAGAACTTAAAGATTTAAATCAAACAGCAGACGAAATAATACAAGCAATAGAAGCAGAAACCAGTTTTTCAGAAGAAACAGCATTAAAAACTATAAATGATCCGCCGCTACCTATGAGAGAAATAACGGCCCTTGATCATGCTTTGAGAAGCATCAGAGGCGAATTAACAAACAATTTAGTAAAACTGGGTGAACTAGATGAGCATAAAAAAGAGAAAAAGAAAAACTAGTTGAGGCTGACGACTTCAACTTAGGACATGATATTAAAGAAAGAATAACCCGAAGACTACATGATCTTGAACAAGAGAGATCAGCAAGACTAGAAGTGTTGTCTACTAACCGAGAACAATTACGAACTCAAGTGAGCAGAATAAGAGAAACTATCCAAAGAATTTTATATGAAGACACAACGTTAGCAGAACGAATAAGAACACTGTTTAGAGAGCAAGGCGTCACATTAGCAAGTGTTATAACTGCCTTAGGATTTGCAATAAGTACACTGGTGTTGGCTATTACAGGCGGTGGTGGTCAACGTTCAGTGCCTCCGCCACCATCACCTCCATCGCCGCCTGATAAATCATGGGTAAAAAAAAAACTTGATCATCTTGCGGGTTTATTAAAAAAAAAAATAGCCACTAAGGCCATAGACTCTTTACCTGGCATATTAGGGAGTGTCGTTAGCTGGCTTTTGTCTACTGCAAGCAAAGTAGTTGGCTTTATGGCCGAGCACTTATGGACATTAGTTGTCTTAATAGTTGGGTTAATTTTTAGTAAGATAAAGAAGGAGTAATCCTAGGCCAGTTAATCCAAAAACAAGTGCTGTCTTTTCATATTCATGGTCATTATTTTTTTTGTCATCGTGAACAGAGTTCGCGTCTTCAGCGACCTTTGGGATTGGATGACTTATTCTTGGAGGGCCAGCTTGTTTGTTTATTGTTTGTAATATTACTGGCTCAGAATTTATGTTGTTTTTTCCAACTTTCTGTTCTTTGCCCGCCACAAGGATTTCATTATTGTAGTTTATTATTGTTCCTATCTGGAGTCTGAGGTCAGAAGGCAGCATGTATAAACCAGTGCCAACAGCAAAGTCTACTTTCGATCTTGCGAATTGTAAAACATTTTGGTACCTTTTAATACTTGATGGCAAATCAACTGCAGAATTAATGGCGTCCTCTGAATTTGCTAAGTACTGTTTTTGTGCATCAAAGCCAGTAGAAGGATCAGTTATGTTCGATCTTGCTTGTGCTTGCGAACCTAGCAAACACCAAACATAAGTACGAATGGAGTCGTTTATTCGTTCTATTCCCGCTCTAGTTAGACCATTAGAAGTGTCTAAAATAAATGTTGTCCACGCTGTTTTATGCTCTTGCTCTATGGACCCGAGGTGAACAGTTGTGCCTGAAGAGAAAGATGTGTAAGGTGGATTCCAGTCATAGTTATACTTTCTGTGCACGCCCCAAAAATAAGGGGTGCCTAAACCATGATTGCAGTCCAACTTTTGTCTAAAGTCTAACATTAATATTGAATTCGTTACAGATCCTTTCAAAAGCCTTCATGTCTATTCTGTTGCTGAATGGATTAAACGGTTTGTCATTTGGTAATGGCGCTTGCAGTTCAGACAAAATACGCCTGAAGGTGTAATAGAAATGAAATCTATACACTGACCTCACCAAAGGATCAGGATGATTTAAATGATCGGCATACGACACTCCACACCCAGTTGATGCGCAAAACACAGCAAAGTTTAACTGGTTCTGATAAAACTGCATCGGATGACTGAACCACACTTTCGCGATGTAGTCTTTTTAATAGGAGGGTTAAGATATCTGTTTAATGGATTACTAACCTTTACTTGAAAGGCGTCAGACTGAGTCACAGAAATGTCAAGGGTGTCAGTTGTTATATTTTTAAGATTGTAGTGCGGTCCAACAGAATATTTTGCATTAGTATATTTGAATGCACTCATTTTTAAATTTGTTTTTAAAATGTTTGTAACAATAACAACTCAAGACAGTCCTTCGTTTTTAGAATATGTTATTGATAATAACTGCGGAACCCAAAGGGTCGCACTCCATGAAATTTTTTTACTAAGTCGTATGGTTTAATATAGCTGAATCCAAGGAGAATAATATGATTAAAAAATTTGATAATAGAGGAAACTTAGTTGGCCAGTTAACCATACCTGATGGTTATTACGGGTTTTGCTCACTAAAAGAAGCAATGAGTAACTTCGACATTACTCTCAAACTTAACAATGCAAATTTGAAAACAATGTTGACATTCAAACTTGAAGAAGAAGATGTAAGTTACCTTTTTGATGGAGAGCTAGCTAAAATGTTAGGCTTTACGAAGGGGATTCAAGGCGATTATGGTTTTATAGTTACACCGGACAAAACTACTTTTGTGGGGGAAAGCCCGCTCGATCTTGCATTACATTCATTACTCTATGTTCATTTGGACGAGCTGAGCACTGATGAAAACTTATATGATGGAAAGCCCTCAACTGTTTTAAGAGCTCTTCCATCAGGGAAAGCTGCATATTGCGATTATGAAATTATACAATTCTCTAATTTACAGTTTAAAAAATTAGCTTGTGGGAGGGTCAGATCATTTAATATAAAGATCACAGATAAAACAGGGAAAGTCGTGAAATGTGATAACCTGCACATTGTTTTAGAAATAAAATAATAAGTTGTACTAAAAATAATGTCGCGTGGGCCAGAAGAATCGGGAGTTACATTAGCGCCTGTGAGGTGTGTAACTTTAGAATTAAAGACCTTGCAGACACTGAGGACTTTGAACAGAACGGTGAGATAGGCACTTTGTATGGTTTTGAGTACACTAAAGATGGTTATTATAAACGCAAAGAGGTTAGCGACAACAAAAGGTTTCCTAAACTAGAACAACTACGCAATGCAGAAGCAAATAATGCGGGTCAGTATGAATATAAAATAGTTCGAAAAACTGACAACAAATGGCACTTAGAACCATATTTAGAACGGGACATAAAATTTGAATTCTTAAGCCCATTTACATTTTTTGACCGTCAAAAAAGTTTCAGAAAAGCATTCAACTCTGGCCCTTTACATGTAAGTCTTATGCCAGAGGACAACAGTCGGAAAGAGATCGAAATAAAACCTTTGGGGACAAACAGTACATCCTCCACAGAAGAGAATCGGTTTTAAAGAAAGCTTCTACAAAATTACAGTTCATTCCACGCACAAAATTAGGAGACACGTTCACAATGATATTTAAAATTTCTGTCTTAAAAGATGAGGCGAGGAATGGAGCTTTGGGCGTCAGTGACAATCTTATAAAAGGAATTCTTATTAGCTGGCAAAACTTAGACGTTGACAAACTTAAAGTTACTGTCGTTGTTCTTTACAATGGTGAGGATATTAAGGTCATAACAACAAGCAACAAAATTGATATTAGTCTAAATAGAAACGATCTTACAGAACTGAACTGGATTAATCTTACACATTTGGGCCTTATAGGTTTTTATTATACTGAACAAGTTTTGACAGAGAGTATGATAAACATAATAACTGGATTAGATTAAATTCTGTTTTAAAACTATGGAGCAGTTAAACTTTATGACAAAAACCCCTCATTGTTCATTAATTTGTGGACAGACTGGTTGTGGAAAAACAATATTTGTCCTCGACCTATTACAAACAGTTTATCGTTATAACTTTGATCATATTGTAATTTTCTGTCCGACACTTAAATGGAACAAAGCATATCACGATAGAAGGTTTATATGGACGGATGATGACATACATTTAGTTGATCCCAGCAATAAACTGAGTGAGTGTTTAGAACACTTTTATAGATTGTTTGAGGGAACACAGACACTATTTATTATAGATGACTGTTCGGCAGAGAGAGACATAGTTAAAAAGAGAAAAACTTTATCAAAACTGGCTTTCAGTGGAAGACATGCTGGGATAAGTGTGTGGATTTTATGTCAAAAATATAACTCAGTTTTAAAAGACTTTAGAGAACAGTTAAAGACTGTGGTTTTATTTCACATGAAAGACAAAGACGCATTTGATGAATGTATGCGTGAAAATGATGTTATTGAAAACGATGAAGAAAAACACAGGATTAAGCAAAAACTGAAATCTGAAAAGTTTTGTAAATTAGTATTAAAAACAGATAATCCTACACAGTATATATGTTTGTAAGGAGTTCACTAATTAGAGAACAGGAAAATGCCGGGACTAGGTCGGCCGCCCCGAAAACGGTAAACCGTTTGAGGGGCGGTTGAGCTAGTCCCGGCATTTTCCTGTTCTCTAGATTGAACATTAATGCGTGTATGCGTGCGTGCGCGGGTATCTGTCGAATATACGTATCTTGGTTGCGTCGACTTCCCTGGAACCCGGGTTACTCGCCGTCGGTCGCGATCGGCTTGTCAAAGCAACGTTCGTACAGTCCCAGGAAGCCGTCGATCCACGGATGTCTTCGGTGTGTGTGTGTGTGTGTGTGTGTGTATATATATATATATATATATATATATATATATATATATATAATATATATAAAATGCAGTTACGGTTCACCCCAACGCTACACCACAGCGTCAGAATAAAGTTTCCTCTTTTTTCTTTCACAGCACTTGTAAGAAACAAGAATCCTTGGCGCGATGACCGGTTCCAATTTCCCAGAATAAACTAAAACATCCTCTTCTCTTTTTCTCCGTCACCCAGAAGCACGAATACCTTCCCTTCGACGAATAAATACAAGTTTTTTTTTTCTTCTTGTTAATACGTAGTCACACAATTCTTCTTGCAGCATAACAGCCTTCCCTTCCCGGACACGCGAAGTCACTAACGTCCCGTAGAAGTCCACACAAGAAACACACGTACACACGGGTGGAAATATTGACTGAAGGACTTGGCGACGAAATAAGATAAGATAGGATAGGAGATGATAGAATATGATCGGATAAGATGATAATACGACAGGATACGATAGAATACGACAGGATACCATAGAATACCTGCAACAGGATACCACAGAATACCTGCAACAGAGATAAAGAGTCCTTAGCTCATTCTCCAACATTACTAAATAATATACATCCTCTACATACACGCATTTACAATCACACTATTCCCGTACTGTAGCCTGCATTCGCTCTGAAAATAAAATAAATCCAAAATCAATGGTAACGAAGACGCAGGTCGGCACTCCGCTCGATTCAATCATAATCGTCGGACCTAAAACATTCTACAAATGAATACAACACAAACAGACCCTCCTGGCTTCATCGATCTGCTCCTCTGTGGATGAAAGCATCTATAAAACCTGCTAGCACCGATCTCTTACCTCAACAGGTATATTAAGCAGCCATAGGCTCGGGAATGATCGACTCTGTGCGGTTAACTGTCAAGATATCATCTAGGCAACTGGGTCCAGCCGCGCGATTGGACAAACCACGGCGACAGCCTAACATCACCAAGACAAATGGGTTACTTATGCGATGACTCGATTTCCGAACGACGTCATACTACACCTTGCGTCATTCCACTCATACGTAAACATCCCTCCATTCTCTCCTCTCTCTCCCTTCTCTCTCTCTCTCTCTCTCTCTCTCTCTCTCTCTCTCTCTCTCATCCATCCCGCTGATTGTCCAGTCATATTGTCCATGACAGGGGAAGAGTCATCCATCCATCACCCAAGACCGTGTTGATGTTTGACTTTTTGTTTATTTCAGTTTCTCAGTCAATCAAAACCAAACCAACCAACCAACCTGAAAATTAGCAGGAAAATCATATTTAGAAAACTGGCAACAAAATGAGAAATTTCCAAAGCATGAATGAAAGGAGACATACATTTGTAATATGAGTGCACAATTTGCATGAAAAACAGTATAGCACCTGAAAAGAAGTAATGGATTGATTTATGTTCAATGTACAAAAGTTCCTCTGCAAATAAGCACATCAAAAAGAAAATTGTGACACAAACCACCCTAAAAGTCTCGGGGCCATGTTATGCTGCAACATCCACAGGACTATATTGGTAATTTGATGAGAAGAAATTGACAAAAAAATCTTTAGAGCACAAACCATGGGTGAATCTGCAAAACAATCAATTCAACATAACAATGGAAGAAAAGCAAAATAAAATAACACTAAAATACTGTGAACAATCTGGCATCTGTTTTGTTACAGTAAGGGTTGTACTGCATGATAGCGCATGGATCCTTGTGTCTATTAAGACAACAGAACAGGAAAACAGCAATTATATCAACAGGACATGGACTAGATTATTACTCCTCAGATTCAGTTAGTCTATCATAATATCAACAAAATTTCATTTATTCATAATAATAATACACAACATCATTCAATCAATGGCTCTGACAAAAGAAAAACATATTATCTTCATTCAATACCATTGATTGCATACACATTGGCTTGTGGTAACAATAACCATTGTGACCACCCGCTTTACAAAAAAAAACCACGGTACCAAAGGTACAATGAATTGCACAGAGGTGCGTTGAAAAATGTCAAAACAAAACAAAAAAGTTTTCAACAGAATATCAACATGGGGAAAAAAATTATCTACCTCAGGACAGGGTGTTGAGACACACCCATTCATCTGTCCCCGCCACCTCTCTGGTGTGGGAAAAGGCGTCCTCTGAAAAGGGCAACATGTGTGTCCCTAAATCATAACACCAAGACTCACATGATCTTCAAAAAAATAATAAGTGCCTGGCATCAACATAGCCAGCAAGAATACAGCAAAGGGAAGCAACTCATACGTTTCAATGGTTTACTCTTCAAAAGGGGTTACTTCCCTTTACTCATCTTCGTTCGCCCATCTTCGTAATACTAGGCCCGAGTGTTGCCGAGAAATGGAACACAATTAAAAACGAAGTTTTGACACATCTAAAAAGAAAATTAAATAGACAGCTTATTTTTATGAATTGC
>CM065721.1:77839137-77849137 GCA_033310375.1 Conus canariensis
CCCGTGTGTTCTTTTGAAATGTCGCACGCTAGACAATCCCCCTCCTACTTCCCCACCCACCTCATTCTCTCTCTCTCTCTCTCTCTCTCTCTCTCTCCTCTCTCTCTCTCTAGTTTCCCACCCACCCTAGTCCATTCCCGTTACTCATCCCCACCCATTGACTGCAGTTTTAAAAGTTCCTGTTCAGATCGATCGATTACACATTCCTCGCGCTGATCAGTTCAGGCAGTTTTAAATAAGCAGATAAATGAATAAGTACAGACATAAATGAGTAAGTTGTAATAGAACTGACGAGTGGGAAAGCCTTCCGACCCCCCCCCCCCCCTTTTTTTTTTCCTCCATATATCCCCACCCCCTTCCCTTTTCTCGGGCATTCGACCTTCGTATGGACTACGGCTTTCAGTGTGATATCAACGGCGTCTTCATCTCCCTTCTACAGCACCCCGATTTGTGGACAAAATTTTGAGGAAAGAAAGGTTTTCGAACTCCCCCCCCACCCCCCGCTGGCACTGTCGACCTGGCACTGTTGACTTGACGTGCACGCTGCCCTTCAACACAATGGTTTGGCCAATCGTCGGACCGCGCTACCAGCATTATTAATACACGGTTTGAAGAATGGTATTATAACGCGAAGATCCTTAAAGAAAGGCTTCTATTTTTGTTCTCCCCACCCCTCCCGGGCTCCCCTCTTGAAAAACGACGTGGTCGTCAGTGATGCTGCATTTTAGAATTTGAAACGAACCCGTTTACTGTTTGAACGGTGAATCTCGCCCCTGTCTCCTGTACACTACTTTTTGAAGCTGGAAAAATGACATGCACATATTTGAAAGTATTGATCGTTGTGATGATTGGTATTTCCCGTGTTCAAAGAAATATTTGATGTTGTCATTCTCGTATTTGTTTTTTAATTCGAGTCCGTGGTAAGGAACTATGATGGTTGATATGAGTTTTTCCTCATTTACCCACATCCATGGTAGGAAATAACGTTTCCGAATAATTCGTTGTAATACTCGCATTTACTCCCGTCAGAGAAGAAAACCGGTTGTCGGAAAGTAGTTTTCTGAATCTCGCTCGGCTTCTTTCCATCGATAGATATCATTAACTTTAAATGACAACAACAGTAGATACTCTTCCATCAATAGATATCAGCTTTAATGAGACAACAGTAGATACTGTTCCATCAATAGATATCAGCTTTAATGAGACAACAGTAGATACTGTTCCATCAGTAGATATCAGCTTTAATGAGACAACAGTAGATACTGTTCCATCAATAGATATCAGCTTTAATGAGACAACAGTAGATACTGTCCGTTAGGCCGCTTTCCGTCAGTTGTTATCTCTCTGACCTCAAAAATGGACGTAGCCCAAATCTTTGCTTACAGACTGAAAACAAACTGTTCCAGGAAGAGCGTTTCAATGTATAGATGATTCTGTTTAACGTGTTGTCATAACCTCAAAGTAGTTAACAAAAAAAGTTACGCGTGCGCACGCGCACGCGCCGCCGACGCACACACACACACAACACACACACACACACACACAATGCGTGCGCGCGCGCAAAGAGAGATAAGAGGGAAAAATCCTCGTTTCTCCTTCATCTCTGGCATTTTCAAAACATTCATGTGGTGAGAATTGGGGGGGGGGGGGGGGGGGGAGCGGGGACGGGGGGAGGGGAGTCTTACTTTTACCCGCAGGGTTTTATTATCAGACTTACTTTGGACAACTTTAGGCTTTTGGAATCGAGTGACGTGCGGACTGTTGAATGCTATGAACATATTCACGGTAGAAACAGCTCCAGGGGGACTGGGCAACAAAGAAAATGTCAGAACTAGTCTTAATAATAATAACGATAATAATAATACTAATGATGATGATGATGACGATGATAATGATATAACATAGTATTTATAAAGCGCGTAGTCAAAGGTGTTCTAGGCGCTGAATCCACACTCTCTTTGTGCGCAACGGGTTGCCTACCTTGGTAGTGCCGATTTGAAGCCAGCGCTTCATTCAGTCGTTTCCCGTGTTATCCAGTCAATATCGTTTACTCGGTTTCCTTCCTTTCCTTCCTCCATTCTTTCAATGTCTCGCGCAGTGTGCATGCTGCGTCTAACGTGTCATCCATACCAACGGCCAGTTGGCGATGGGATTTTACGTGTGTGCAAGATGTTTTGTGTACGTTCACACACGGAACCTCGGTTTATAGTCTCATTCGAATGACTTTTTTGGGAATGGAGTCAAACCAATGTTAATTCCGAGGGGACCTCCACCCTCCACACCTGTACCGGAACGGTCCGGCGGAGATTCGAACCCGCAACCCCAGGATCACGAAGATTACGAGTCAGGCGCACCACCACCGGCCCTTAAATCTCTCGTGTCTGTCTGTCTGTTGTTGTCTGCTCTCTCTCTCTCTCTCTCTTCTCTCTTGTGTGTGTGTGTGTGTGTGTGTAGTAGTAGTAGTAGTGGTAGTAGTATTAGTAGTGGTGGTGAAATCCCCCAAAAGGAACGCTCAAGCTACCAACTGAATGACAGTGCAACTGGAACGCGTACTCGTGCTTGTTCCTGCGCAGTCATATCCGTTTTGTGACGGTGGTTTGTGAGAATGCGGCGCATGGAACTCCTTCATACGTCCTGAGACCAGTATGTTGTCCATACAGGTGTTGCTTCGGTCAGTAGATGATTCTGTTGCGAGGCTGACTGGTGACTGTTGCCAGTATTTCGTCCATACGGGTGTTACTTCGGTCAGTAGGATGATTCTGTTGCGAGGCTGACTGGTGACTGTTGCCAGTATTTCGTCCATACGGGTGTTGCTTCGGTCGGTAGATGATTCTGTTGCCAGGCTGCCTGGTGACTGTTGCCAGTATTTCGTCCATACGGGTGTTGCTTCGGTCGGTAGATGATTCTGTTGCCAGGCTGACTGGTGACTGTTGCCAGTATTTCGTCCATACGGGTGTTACTTTGGTCGGTAGATGATTCTGTTGCCAGGCTGACTGGTGACTGTTGCCAGTATTTCGTCCATACGGGTGTTACTTCGGTCGGTAGATGATTCTGTTGCCAGGCTGACTGGTGACTGTTGCCAGTATTTCGTCCATACGGGTGTTACTTTGGTCGGTAGATGATTCTGTTGCCAGGCTGACTGGTGACTGTTGCCAGTATTTCGTCCATACGGGTGTTACTTCGGTCGGTAGATGATTCTGTTGCCAGGCTGACCTGGTGACTGTTGCCAGTATTTCGTCCATACGGGTGTTACTTTGGTCGGTAGATGATTCTGTTGCCAGGCTGACTGGTGACTGTTGCCAGTATTTCGTCCATACGGGTGTTACCTTCGGTCGGTAGATGATTCTGTTGCCAGGCTGACTGGTGACTGTTGCCAGTATTTCGCCCATACGGGTGTTGACTTTGGTCGGTAGATGATTCTGTTGCCAGGCTACTGTGACTGTTGCCAGTATTTTGTCCATACGGGTGTTACTTTGGTCGGTAGATGATTCTGTTGCCAGGCTGACTGGTGACTGTTGCCAGTATTTCGTCCATACGGGTGTTACTTCGGTCGTAGATGATTGTTTGCCAGAGGCTGCCTGGTGACTGTTGCCAGTATTTTGTCCATACGGTGTTAGCTTCGGTCGGTAGATGATTCTGTTGCGAGGCTGCTGGTGACTGTTGCCAGTATTTTGTCCATACGGGTGTTACTTCGGTCGGTAGATGATTCTGTTGCCAGGCTGCCTGGTGACTGTTGCCAGTATTTTGTCCATACGGGTGTTGCTTCGGTCGGTAGATGATTCTGTTGCCAGGCTGCCTGGTGACTGTTGCCAGTATTTCGTCCATACGGGTGTTGCTTCGGTCGGTAGATGATTCTGTTGCCAGGCTGCCTGGTGACTGTTGCCAGTATTTCGTCCATACGGGTGTTACTTTCGGTCGGTAGATGATTCTGTTGCCAGGCTGCCTGGTGACTGTTGCCAGTATTTCGTCCATACGGGTGTTACTTCGGTCGGTAGATGATTCTGTTGCCAGGCTGCCTGGTGACTGTTGCCAGTATTTCGTCCATACGGGTGTTACTTCGGTCGGTAGATGATTCTGTTGCCAGGCTGCCTGGTGACTGTTGCCAGTATTTCGTCCATACGGGTGTTACTTTCGGTCGGTAGATGATTCTGTTGCCAGGCTGCCTGGTGACTGTTGCCAGTATTTCGTCCATACGGGTGTTACTTTGGTCGGTAGATGATTCTGTTGCCAGGCTGCCTGGTGACTGTTGCCAGTATTTTGTCCATACGGGTGTTACTTTGGTCGGTAGATGATTCTGTTGCCAGGCTGCCTGGTGACTGTTGCCAGTATTTTCGTCCATACGGGTGTTACTTTGGTCGGTAGATGATTGTTGCCAGGCTGCCTGGTGACTGTTGCCAGTATTTCGTCCATACGGGTGTTACTTTGGTCGGTAGATGATCTGTTGCCAGGCTGCCTGGTGACTGTTGCCAGTATTTTGTCCATACGGGTGTTACTTTGGTCGGTAGATGATTCTGTTGCCAGGCTGCCTGGTGACTGTTGCCAGTATTTTGTCCATACGGGTGTTACTTTGGTCGGTAGATGACTGTTGCCAGGCTGACTGGTGACTGTTGCCAGTATTTGTCCATACGGGTGTTACTTCGGTCGGTAGATGATTCTGTTGCCAGGCTGCCTGGTGACTGTTGCCAGTATTTTGTCCATACGGGTGTTACTTCGGTCGGTAGATGATCTGTTGCCAGGCTGACTGGTGACTGTTGCCAGTATTTTGTCCATACGGGTGTTACTTTGGTCGGTAGATGATTCTGTTGCCAGGCTGACTGGTGACTGTTGCCAGTATTTCGTCCATACGGGTGTTACTTCGGTCGGTAGATGATTGTTGCCAGGCTGCCTGGTGACTGTTGCCAGTATTTTGTCCATACGGGTGTTACTTCGGTCGGTAGATGATTGCTGTTGCCAGGCTGTCCTGTGTGACTGTTGCCAGTATTTTGTCCATACGGGTGTTACTTTGGTCGGTAGATGATCTGTTGCCAGGCTGCCTGGTGACTGTTGCCAGTATTTTGTCCATACGGGTGTTACTTCGGTCGGTAGATGATTCTGTTGCCAGGCTGCCTGGTGACTGTTGCCAGTATTTGTCCATACGGGTGTTGCTTCGGTCGGTAGATGATTCTGTTGCCAGGCTGCCTGGTGACTGTTGCCAGTATTTGTCCATACGGGTGTTACTTCGGTCGGTAGATGATTGTTGCCAGGCTGCTGGTGACTGTTGCCAGTATTTTGTCCATACGGGTGTTACTTCGGTCGGTAGATGATTCTGTTGCCAGGCTGCCTGGTGACTGTTGCCAGTATTTGTCCATACGGGTGTTACTTCGGTCGGTAGATGATTCTGTTGCCAGGCTGCCTGGTGACTGTTGCCAGTATTTGTCCATACGGGTGTTACTTCGGTCGGTAGATGATTCTGTTGCCAGGCTGCCTGGTGACTGTTGCCAGTATTTTGTCCATACGGGTGTTACTTTGGTCGGTAGATGATTCTGTTGCCAGGCTGCCTGGTGACTGTTGCCAGTATTTTGTCCATACGGGTGTTACTTCGGTCGGTAGATGATTCTGTTGCCAGGCTGCCTGGTGACTGTTGCCAGTATTTGTCCATACGGGTGTTACTTCGGTCGGTAGATGATTCTGTTGCCAGGCTGCCTGGTGACTGTTGCCAGTATTTCGTCCATACGGGTGTTGCTTTCGGTCGGTAGATGATTGTTGCCAGGCTGCCTGGTGACTGTTGCCAGTATTTGTCCATACGGGTGTTGCTTCGGTCGGTAGATGATTGTTGCCAGGCTGCCTGGTGACTGTTGCCAGTATTTTGTCCATACGGGTGTTGCTTTCGGTCGGTAAAATTTTACTGTTGCCAGGCTGCCTGGTGACTGTTGCCAGTATTTTGTCCATACGGGTGTTACTTCGGTCGGTAGATGATTCGTTGCCAGGCTGCCTGGTGACTGTTGCCAGTATTTTGTCCATACGGGTGTTGCTTCGGTCGTAGATGATTCTGTTGCCAGGCTGACTGGTGACTGTTGCCAGTGTTTTATCCCAGTACCTGCCACACCTGTCTTTCCACCCTCAGAATGGCTCTCCGTGGTCTGCTGGATAGAAATCACGTGACTTGCTGTGTCGCTTCTCAGCGGCTCAATGGTACGGTACCGAGTGTGCACTTAATTCTTCGTGAGTCGAGTTGTGATCATGGCGTTGTTCGGGTGATAGGGTCAGTCTCGTCATTCACCCATCTGGATGGCCGAGTCCGGTCAGCTGTTTTGTCGAGTGGGTATGGACGTTACACCTGAATGAACGCAACTCGCGCACCACCAAGGACAGTGTGACTACACTACCAAGGACATTATGAGCGAAGAAAACGCTGAAGACACACTCCAAGAGAACATACATTACCATTTAGATTTCATTCGTTTAATACTCTATTTTTGACAACCATAAGTATACAAGGAGGGAGGGAGGATGGGGGAGAGGTGGAGGAAATGAAAGGATACCATGCCCTGTTCCTGACAAACTTAATCTCCACGTGTATGGTCTGTTCTCTTTCCAGGCCTAACCTGTGTCATCAATCGTCAGAATCATTCTGGTCTTGTGAACATTAACATCGGCCGATATCCTTCAGAGGATTCCTTCCTCACCCAAACGTCTGACGGAACGGTCAGATCCAGCCCTACCGTTATGCCTGTAGAAACTACTGAACTTGACCTGCCTCAGGACACCACTAGAACCGAGGTGCCAGAGGGTTCCACAGACGTGGGTCGCGAACGATCGACCGAAAGTTCACCATCAATCAACACACCTACAGAGGAACTTACAATCAACGATGCACAAATATCAGACGCTGAACCGACGATTGCATCACCTCGAAAGGATTCGGAGCACACCTTGCAAGTACCCAACATAAACGATGAGCCCAAAATAGACACGGATCAGGATGGAGATTCGCGTACCCTTGAACCAGCCATCGATGGTACACAAGTAACGGACTCTGAACCGACGACTGCATCACCTCGAAAGGATTCGGAGTACACCCTGCAAGTGCCCGACATTGATGAGCCAAAAATAGCAACGGAAATGACAGAGGCGGCCTTTCAGCACAACCCATCTGACCAGCACGTGGACCGTGATTTCGATAGAAACGAGTCGGAGTCATCAGCTGAAGAAAACCGTATGTCTGATTTGGAGGACCCCAGGATCACAGTGGAAAGCAACGCTCAGAAGGACACCGAAAATCCTCAAGACTTAAAGGAGCGTGCCCATGCACACGCAACGCACATCGAACAAGACTTGTCTATGGACGTACGCTCCTGCCTGGAGATGGGCATGCTGCCGCCGATGTTTCTTTCAATAGCGAAGTCGGCAATTCTTCATCCAAAGCTGTGCTTGCCCCTACGGTACAGGTGTGCGAGCGCTCCAAAGAAGATAGTTGCCCAGATGTTGCGCGACCTACATGTGTACAGAATCCTGAAAAACGGTCGAAATCAGATGACGCAGGCACTCTTGGAGAGACGACGGCTGTATGCTTTTTATATGCGGAGTTTGAGCCCGTCTGGAAAAAAATCTCCGACACCAGGGTGACACGGCCAGGGCTGGACAACAGAGTCGCCCCAAATTCACAGGTAACTTTAACCTAGACAATAGCATTTATAGATCGGTACTGTATACTTGTCTTCATGAATTTCGTGTCTGAATTACTGTGATCAAAAAGTTATCCATGCACTGTTTAGAATAAATCACAGATCAGAGTTTTCATCTTTATTACAGTAGCGAATGTCTTCGTTCATAATATTCAGTTTATTATTGAAGTAAAAAAAACAACTGTATATTGTTCTGGACATTATTTTTGCTTGCTCTCGTAAATACGTGTCCTCAGGACCTACTTTTATTGTTTTGAATAAGAGTTTGTCACTTAGTTTTAAATTCATTCTATTTGCCGTTTTAAATTCTGAGGATATAATCAGTGTATTTTTTAATTAACAGTTTGTGGATATTAATTAGTCGCAATTTTAACCTCACATTTTAAGATCTTCAATTGCCCGTTTTAAATTCATATTTTCAGGATAGTATTTTATTGCGCTTTGAATTACTGCTGCTTTAAATTCATTCTCTGATGATATTGCGTTTCATTGCCGTTTTGAATTCATGGCTTCCGGATATTCTATTCCAGTACTAAATTTATATAATCTTTACAATATAATTTTACTGGAGACCGAAAGAATAGCTTCTGCATATTTTCTGGTGTATTTATTTTAAGACGCACGTCCAAGATGTTTTATTGCTGTTCCAGATTCATATCTTCAGCATATTGTACCATTGTAAATACAAACAACTAGGATCTTTTTTTGTCACTCATGATACCATATTATTGTTTGAATTTCACAGCCACAAGCCTGTTGTTTAAATATCTTGCCTTCAGAGCACCCTCGTTTCCCGACAGACGTCATCGTTTAGCTAAGATCATGACAAGTATGACTGCTGATTTCAGAATCACAGATTGCTTTAACGTGAAGCCAAGACAATTCACACGCGCAAGACCGACAGTTCCTTTTTTTTCCCGAAAAGTGGGAAGGTTCACTTGAAAGGCCACAAGTTTGGGTGTCTTTTGGAACCTGTCGATCCCTGCCAGATAGATAGACCTTGATTTTTGCAGGCCCTTTTTATTTATTTATTTATTTATTTTTAATTTTCAGATTGTCTCCTCGATCTTGAACCGATGTTTAGAGTTGCCCGTCCCGGGTGGAGGAGCAAGTAGTGAGGAACGGGAGTTGATACCGGATGACTGGTCCAAGGACGCACCATATTATCCAGACGTGACACCGGCCAAAGCGGTTTTACCCATCGGACACGGACGGCCGGTAAGACGAGGGCCGAGTTCAAATCACCTGAATGTCGACACTGAAGCTATTTCTAACTTGAACGTCCATGCCACGGTGCTTGAGTTCAGACAGAAGACAGACAGTGGTATCGGAATGTCGCCCGAATCCAGCCCTAAAACGGAAGTCGAGAAGTCAGTTTTGACAGACTCGGGCCGGCACTGTCAAACACACAACAGGAAAATGACCGGATTCTGCATCCAGAGTCATTTTCTCTTGTGCGCACTGTGCGTTCCAGATCCGGAGTCGTCCCAAACGATAATGACCGTCTACTCGGCGTACAGGTATCTTCACGGGAACCTGAGCAGAACAAGAAACATCATCGGCAGACTCATCACGGTGCTAAAAACTGGGGACCGTGATGAGCTCTCGGCCCATTTTCCAGCTCCAAAGCGAGTGAAAGAGATCAAAGAAAATGCCGAAAGCGACAACGATGGGCGGCACGAAAAACTTGGCAACGACGACGACAAGAATGGTGTGTCCTACGAAAGCGTGGAAGACGCCAATGAGATGATTAAATCATCAATCGACTTGCTGTCCGACATGGACTGCTTCCTAGAGTCGTTGCGTCGCCAAGATACTGGTTGGGACATATTGATTGCATGCGACAAACGCTTGATGTCTTTGCTGTTCAGGGCTTTGTCGGCAGCTGCACACGCCATGCAGACAGGCGCATCATCCAAGATGCCTCCATGGCTGAATAATCTGCTGGACATGCTATCTAAGGAAGCTTCCTCAGCTCGCCCAGTCAAGGACTCTTGGTTTGAAAACTTCACGCGGGAGAAAGATGGACTCTGTGCGGTGCAGCCCAATGCACCCAGGACCAGCAATGACGTGAAAAGCTTGCATCTGGAATTCAGACAGTTGGCCGGCGAATACCCATCTGAATGGCTGAAGCCTCCCGGCTCTTCACCATCCCTGGATTTTGTCCCTTGGCGCAAACCCGCCGATTTTGTCGACGAAGTTTTCGAGGATCCCAATGAGTCATTGGGCGTCAACAAAACGAAAGACAAAGCGCGGGATGACTACAAGCTGTTTCAGCGTATTGCAGCCTTCTTTCCCACGGACGCAAACCTCTCGTTTGTTACTGATGCGCACGT
>CM065721.1:77856637-77901637 GCA_033310375.1 Conus canariensis
AGAAGATCTGTCGAGGCACATCGACCCAACCCAGAGGCACGGGTACCCCCCCCCCCCCCCCCCCCCTCACGTGAGTTCTTTTAGGCCCTCAAATAGTGGAAAACACGAAAGAGAAACTGTCCATCCTACATCCTGCATGACATACATTCTTATGTTAAGTGGCATTAGGAAAGATGTTCAACCTAAACGAAAGGCTTAGAAACTGCTTGCAATGTCTGTCAGGCCATTTGTGTGTGTGTGTGTGTGTGTGTGTGTGTGTGTGTGTGTGTGTGTGTGTGTGTGTGTGTGTCGGGAGTGCGCGCGTATTTGCATATCTTTTCATTCATGTTTCTTACGTTTTTTACATTTTTTTGTTTTGTTTTGTTTTGTTGTTTTTCTTGCCTGAACCTGTTACATTCAGGAGAACTGGTAGATTCAGTAGCCTGCAGGTTTTAAAGAAGGTATTTTTAAGGATACCATAGATTTAACAGTGTTGATTATAATGATGCTGCATGGTCTACCAAGTTACACAATGCACCTTTTATTCTTAAGTATGAACGTGATTCATATCGAAACAAAGTATCTCGTATATATATAGATATCTGAGATGAAAAAAAAAAAAAAGCAGTCGGTCAACGGAAAAGCTTTGAATCGTAAATTTACAGTATTCTTGGAGGATTAGGACTTGTAGAGCAAAGCGCTGGGGATGGGTGAGTAAACGTGAGTAGCCTTTTCTTCAATTGGTCTTTTTCGCCATGTTGTTTCTCCCTTCGAAGTGTCTTTTATTACAAATGTTAAGCAGGCAAGTTATGCCGTTAGATTAAAGAAAAAATCTAAACAGGATAGGGCCAAAGTCAAATATAATTTCCAAAGTATGCACTGCAAGCTGATCGGCATTACGAGTTGCATTTGTTTCTTAGGAGTCCATGGAAGTGAACAATGCATTGAACTCATCGCTTCATCTAGGTTTTTCATGTCCGTAGTGATGGAGGCCTATATCCTCTATGAATGTGGTGATTTGGATTTTGGGTAACTGGACTAAATTACAAAGAGGCGAACCTACACTTCAGATTCAAGATCGACTGTGGAAACAAAGTAAATTAAACGCCCTCCCCCCCCCCCTCCCGCCCCCCACCCATTCCCACCAGACTTCTCCCCCTGTCCACCCCTCCACCCGAACATTTTTAAGGCAGTTCCTTTGAAAGTACTTTCGCTACAAAGCCCCGAATTGCGTTTGATATCTTGCATTTTAGTTCTAAGCGTTTTTTTTTTCTCTCTCCTTTTCTACCAAAAGCTGTGTTGTGTAACTTTCAGGTAGAATTGCAGTAAATGTACAAAAAACTGATAACTTTGAGGCTTACGAATGCATGGCCGGTTAGATTTTTTTTTACTGATTTTAATTTTACATGAAATACAGTGTTAGTTTTAGTGAATTTTTCACTGCGAGCTGAAGACCTCTAGTGAACGCCAAATGACGGTGGTTGTGAACACAGCGCGCGTAGTGTTATGATATTCCGTGTAGAAAAGTTATAATTTTTGTTGGTGTCGTGAATTTTTAATCTTTTTGACAGTTAATAAAAAAAAAAGATGGAAAATGTAAACTCGGTGTGTGTTTGCGTGCGTGGGGTTGGGGGTGTTCGTGCGTACGTGCACACATGCTTGGTGGGAGAAGGGGAGGATGGTGATGGTTAACCGTGTGGGTGGCCAACAGATAAGCTGCCGAAAGATGTAATGGTCGTATGTCCGATGGCCGTGTGGTACGTGAAAAAGGAAGAAAAATAACAAAAACATCTCATTTAGAGAAGCACAATGACATACTCCCGTTTGACTAGGGTCGGACACATGTACATGCTCACACAAACCCACAAATTACACACCCACATGCACACACGCTTCAGCGCACGCGCGTATATACATGCAGGCACACACGTACACACTAACACGCAAACGCACGTGTGCGCACGCATACACAAGCGCGTACACACGCATGCGAGCAATATCCCCCCCCCAACTCTTTCCTCTCCCCCCCCCCCCGCTCAGCCTGTCCCCCCTCCTTCTCTTCTACCTCCATCCGCTGTCTTCTTCCCTCCCAACTTTTGACGTTCACTTGTCTAGAAACATTTCCTGTCTGTCGGGTTTTGTTCCCCCCCTCACTGGTCAAAGTGAATTCAAATTGGAAACGCCCACGAATACTACACACACACACACACACACACACACACACACACACACACACACACACACACACACACACAAATGCACAGCAAATGCAAAGTTTATCAGAAAATCCAGAAAATCAATAAAAAATTTCAAAGGGTCATTTTCACTTAGGATTTTGAATAGGAGGCCTCATGCGCCATGGGATTTCCCGT
The DNA here is from genome assembly GCA_033310375.1 of Conus canariensis. Classification (NCBI taxonomy): domain Eukaryota; kingdom Metazoa; phylum Mollusca; class Gastropoda; order Neogastropoda; family Conidae; genus Conus; species Conus canariensis. The sequence continues at coordinate 77,858,989 of CM065721.1, forward strand.
AGTTGACCCAAACGCATTGTGAAAACCTTCCCAGATGCTTTGGCAATGGATGTCTCTGAACGCAGTGCTTTGGACGAGTTCACTGCGAAGGATGCATTTCCATCGTATTGAAAATTCCTCAGCAGTAAGACGGAAGAAAAAGTCTACGTGAACAGACGAACGCGGTCAGGGGCACACACACAAACTGTCGCAGAAAACAATGATGACGCTTCCTACTACTGTGATCGAAGACGGAACGTGAGTACGGTGACTACTTTATAGGGTGGAATTAAAAAAGCTTAAAACGCGACAGTGTCGTCGGTCTTGTAGCCGCGGAAGACGAATATGTAGAAGCGTGTTAAGATGGTATTCTATTGCACTGAACTGTCTGTATGAAAAAGGAAAACTTGAGACTGCAGAGAGTAGATAACAAACAAGTAGGCTGACTCTTGTTCCCATGATCAGGAAATTAAACGCCCATAAATCCAAACGAAGGCTGGTTTCGATTAGCACAAATGCCAACGCACAAAACACACACACGCCCACATGCACGCACGCAAGCAAGCACGCATGCACGCACGCGCGCGAGCAAGAATGCAAGTAAGCAAGCTGTACCCGAGGTGTAGAAACAAGAGTTACCCTACCTGTCTGTTATTCTCTGTGAATCGCCACAGCAGACAGCGACCACGGTCACCCCGTGGCCCCTGAAAAAAAAAGAAAGGTTGTTTTTTTCTTTTCGGGGGCCACGGTCACCCCCCCCCCCCCCCCCCCCCCCCCCCCCCCCCCCCCCCCCCCCCCCCCTCCCTCTGACTGCGTATGGTGTTGCTTAGCTATCAGAAGTGGGTTTTCCAGCCGAACTTGACCAGAGACAGCTGCCTTGCTCTGTTGCCGTGGCTTCTTTCACGTGTGGTAAGCGCTAGCGCTCTGACCAGTGGGGAGCACCGGAAGAGGTCGAGGGGGGGTCCGCCCGGTAGCCCGCCCACCTCCCCTACCCCACCCTCGCCCCAACCTTCCGGAATCCCACCGACTCCAATGTCATTAACGGTCGCCCGACGACAGTCGTTAAGAAAGTTCAATTTCAATGAAGTAACGCTACACAAAGCAGAGCAACGTACTGGGGACAACTTCGCCTAGATCCAGCATCTTCATGTTTTGCGGCGCTGTTTAATCCGTCAATATTGACAGCATACAAAGACACAACTTTCCTGTTCTGTTTTCTTTCCATGCTCCCCGTCAGTGGCAATAGTCCCATGCCGTTCATTCTGGTAACACCATATGCAACCACATCAAAACCCAGTTTAATCACCAGCGGTCTTGACTGCGTGGTGGCCATGGCAAAAGTCCCCTATAGGTAATTGCCCCTGATGGGACACAAACCTACGACCTTCTTCCTCCTGACCATTGCATCATGGCGGCCGTAACTTGTACTCCAAAGGTGTGCAACAAGGCACAACCCCATACACAATCATGCTTTACGGCACGCGTTCACCTAGGACACACACACAGACAACAACACGCAGGATATACAAAGAAACTTCATCTCCTAGTAAAAAGAAGTTATGAGTGTGCTCCATACACCCTGATCAGACACATGCACACAGCAACAACTGCAGAGGAAATCCACACCAGTTCAACTTGCCCCACGTCGTCTGGCTGTACCGTCAGCACTCAGTTCTCTCTGTAAAGTTCTGGCGGCTCTTCCTGGGACGGTGTGTCGCAATAATCCATCGCCATCCATATTCCTTTTCTTTTCTTTTCTTCTTCTTCTTCTCCTTCTTCCTTTTCTTTCTTCTCCATCTCTTCTTCTTCTTCTTCTTCTTCTTCTTCTTCTTCTTCTTCTTCTTCTTCTTCTCCATCAAATTTGCTTTCCCTCTAGTCAGTTTTCGTTTTTGCCTATTAAGGAAGACTTTCTCACCAAATTTTGCCAGACACACGTTTTTTTTTTTTCCCCTGTCTTCTATTCCGTGTCACTTAAACAAGCTCCCGTCCACATCCACGGCCCGGCTTGTCCCGTTACAACCCCGTCACCGACAATCCACAGGGAGCAGTCAATGTGGAGCCGTCATGAGGTAATCCACCAGTGAAAATACTGCACTGCTGCCGAGTCACTTCCGTGGTGTTCAATAGTGCCCGTTCTGATCCAACATATGCGGGACACCACCTGCTTAACTGCCCAGGACGACAATAATTCCTTAGTCGTGGAGCCAGCGTGAGTGAGCTCGCCTTCTGTCCAGTGACAGTCCCTATGAGCTTGTTGATACCGGTGACTTAGACACGAACCTCGCCAAGGGTATAGATGTGAAGTCACCATGACAGCAGGGCACGAAGGGCCATAGAACTTGAGACCTTTTTATGCTGATCGATGAGGATGAGGATGATGAAGATAATGCTGTGACGTTTCATTCTGGTCTGAGACTGCATCACAGGGGCGTACTCTACGATTACTGTCGTCATGTATCCCGGCGTCAACCAGGCCCGAGAGATGCAGACACCTGCAGTGTTGGTCGAGACTCTCAGAGACGCATCCTTTAAGAGGATAAAGCACGACTGTGTGATCCCAGTCTTCCATAACGAGTCCACAGCAAAGTCAACTCCTGAAGGAGCTGGTCGGGGCAGAACCACCCCCCCCCCCCCCCCCAAAAAAAAAAAGTAAATGGCTCCGATGGGAATCGAACCCACGACCTCCCAGCCGGGAGTCCGCGACACTAACCATTTTGCCGAGGCAACTGGAAGGACGGTCCCTTTGTTCCCGTCGGTTCCAATCTTTTACGTGTGGCACGTGCAAGCTGGCAACCTTGGAATTTCGTGTCACCAGAAAGAATAGCATTCTGATCACTACTTAGGGCTTGGGTGGGGAACGGGGTGGATCGGGAGAGGAAAACCCGCCCCCTACATGGTATCTCAATAAAACATCATTGCTTACTGTCGCACGATCTTCCCCCAAAAAGGTCAGATTCAATGAAGCCGGACACAAAGCCATGCAACACAATTCAACACTTTAGGGACAACTCAACGTGGATCTTCGTTACAGAGCACAGAACTGTTCATACCGTCAGTAAATACATAATTATTAGCGATATGGACACACTAACTTTTTAAAAATGCCGTTCCGTCTCTCTCTCCGCTCTCTCTCTCTCTCTCTCTCTCTCTCTCTCTCTCTCTCTCTCTCTCTCTCTCTCTCTCTCTCAATTTATATATATGATTCCTGAAGAAGCCCTTGTGGCGAAAGCTTGAAGCAGTAAAATCGTCCCTGTGGGAAGAGATGTTCAACTTGTCCTAGCATTCATTTCATTCAAAGATACCTGTTGCTGTCGTTTTGTTGAGGCGCGGTGCGGGTTTCAGTGAGAATTTTACCTGTGCATTTACACACACACACACACACACACACACACACACACACACACACACACACACACACACACACACATACATATATATATATATATATATATCCCTTTTTCCCTCCCCTCTCTCTCTCTCTCTCTCTCTCTCTCTCTCTCATATCTTCCGTGCCCCCTCAGTGGCATGACTCCAGTGCCGTTCAAGTGTAAGAACTCCATACACAGGCACATCAAGACTCGTCCTATCCTTGTACCTGCATCAACAGTCCACAGAGCAGTCAGCAGCAGATCGCCATGAGGCATCCCAACAGAGGACACCCTGCACTGCTGCTGCGTCGCTTTGGTGGTGTTCAGTGGCACCATGGTGCCTGTTCCGATGTGTTCAGTGGCACCATGGTGCCTGTTCCGATGTGTTCAGTGGCACCATGGTGCCTGTTCCTATGTGTTGAGTGGCACCATGGTGCCTGTTCCGATGTGTTCAGTGGCACCATGGTGCCTGTGCCGATGTGTTGAGTGGCACCATGGTGCCTGTTCCGATGTGTTCAGTGGCACCATGGTGCCTGTGCCGATGTGTTGAGTGGCACCATGGTGCCTGTTCCGATGTGATGAGTGGCACATGGTGCCTGTCCCGATGTGTTGAGTGGCACCATGGTGCCTGTTCCGATGTGTTCAGTGACACCATGGTGCCTGTTCCGATGTGTTGAGTGGCACCATGGTGCCTGTTCCGATGTGTTGAGTGGCACCATGGTGCCTGTTCCGATGTGTTGAGTGGCACCATGGTGCCTGTCCCGATATGCTGAGTGGCACCATGGTGCCTGTTCCAATGTGTTGAGTGGCACCATGCTGCCTGTTCCAATGTGTTGAGTGGTACCATGCTGCCTGTTCCAATGTGTTGAGTGGTACTATGGTGCCTGTTCCAATATGTTCAGTGGTACCATGTTGCCTGTTCCAATGTGTTCAGTGGCACCATGCTGCCTGTTCCAATGTGTTGAGTGGTACCATGCTGCCTGTTCCAATATGTTCAGTGGTACCATGGTGCCTGTTCCAATATGTTCAGTGGTACCATGCTGCCTGTTCCAATGTGTTCAGTGGCACCATGGTGCCTGTTCCAGTGTGTTCAGTGGTACCATGGTACCTGTTCCTGTACGCAGGACACCGCTTACTAGGTCTCAAACTGACGACAACGACTGCTTCGTCGAGAAACCGCTGTGAGTGGGCGTCCTTGGCTGGAGGGTACCAGCACGTCCATACAATGACGTCCTTGGCTGGAGGGTACCAGCACGTCCATACAATGACGTCCTTGGCTGGAGGGTACCAGCACGTCCATACAATGACGTCCTTGGCTGGAGGGTACCAGCACGGCCATACAATGACGTCCTTGGCTGGAGGGTACCAGCACGGCCATACAGTGACGTCCTTGGCTGGAGGGTACCAGTACGGTCATACAGTGACGTCCTTGGCTGGAGGGTACCAGCACGTCCATACAATGACAGTCCCAGGAAGTTTGCCTGTTCTACCCACATTGGTGTGAACCACTACAGGTGTGGTCCGGGACAGGAAAGCGACACAGAGATCGCTTCGGCGGCAAGGCATCAAGGGTAACTAATTTCTTACTTTTAATACGCTAATCACAAAGCACGAGGGTAATGAAGACGAAGTTTTGGAGTTTCATTCTTAGACTGGCTGATAGGACTTCATGCTTTCTTTCATACTATATCCCGGCGTGAGCGGAACCCGGGAACTCCTGTAGTTCTATCCAGAAATATGAGCAACATCCAAAGAGATGCATTTTTCATGGGAATTAATCTTGGCTGCGTGGTTACAGTCATCCCCTTTGAGTCCATGGCACGCTCGACTCTGGGTAAGAGCCCTCGACGGGACTCGAACCTATGACCTACTACCCAACACACCATCGCACTATGGCGGTCGGTACTACATTGATTTTGGCTCTCAGGGTAAAAAGACACACCTCTTAACCAATGTAGCTTTACTGTACCCATTCACGGTGGCCACGTGTGGAAAGGCCACATATAGGACAAAGAAACTTTCCCTTCTAAAAGGAAGTTCTGAACGTGGCCCATACTCCCTGATCAGACACAAGCACACAGCAACAACAGCAGAAGAAATCCTACACCCGTTCAGCTTGTTCTTCACTATATAAGTTCATCATCAGCACATATTTCCCTCTGTACAGTTCGGGCTGCTCTTCCATGTACAGCGTGTTGCCACAATCCAGTGCCACACATTTTTTTTTTAAATCTGTCTTCCTTTTTTGTCCATTTCTGTTTTTCTGTCAAAGTCGATGTGTGGACTGAATTTGCCAGGCCTGCAGATCAAATCCATTATTGTCTTGCCTCGTAACACGTGCGGTAAGTGCGTGATGGCGCACGGAACTTAAGTTCTGTCTCATCCGAAAGACTAGTATTCAGACCAATACTTGAGGCCTCAGTGGAATATAGGTATTGGGTGGAGGGAGTGGGGCAGATACCCGCTCTGTACATGGCAAATGGTAAAAAATCTCATGGTCATTAATCACTTGTCTCTCTTCTAAAGAAATGTCAGGTTTAAATGAGTCGAACATAACGCTACAGAAAACATTTCAACAGTCTGGGCACAACTTGACTAAGGTGGATTTTCAACTTATTTGATACAACTGCTCTCACACTAAAATAAAAACTTCGTCTCTCCATAACGTTTCGTTCAAATGTTGTGTTTGATGTTGGTGTTGTTTGTTTGAGGGTTTCTTTGTTTGCTTGCTTGTTTGTTTTGCTTGCTTGCTTCATCTTGTAATGAAACGGTGCTGTTGATTGTTTGGGTGGTTGTTTTTCAATCGTATTGTTGCCGACACACAAATCAAAGAACGCGAGAGAAAACCTAGGCTAACTTTCTTGACGGAGACAATTATTTACCATCTCATTCTTTACACGTCTACGTTCAATCATTAATAAAGCCAGTAACATTATTTTGGCATGTATCGCTTGGTCTGTCAAATGTTCAAGATCATTCATCCAGTATCAGTCTTCAACTATTATTCGAATGTTCAAGATCATATATCAAAAACTGATGGAGGATGAAATTTCTGTCCACGGTTTAGTTGAACTATCCAAGATCATGCATCAAAAATTATGTTGGAGAAAATCATGCTCTCTGTGTGCGTGAGTGCGTGCGCGCATGCGTGAGTGCGTGCGCGCATGCGTGCATGCGTGCGTGCGTGTGTGTGTATGCGCCCGTGTGTGTGTGTGTGTGTGTGTGTGTGTGTGTGTGTGTGTGTGTGTGTGTGTGTGTGTGTGAGTACGTACCTACGCACACACGTGCGTACATACGTGCACACGCTCGCCTTGTCTGCTCAAAGAGACAAAATAAGGCTAGAAGCGAGCGACAGACTTCCATAAATGAACGCCAAACACGTTGATGACTATGTCCTCCGACAGAAGACCTGCGGAGAGACGCGGAGTGAAAGGATGAAAAGACTGAGAACAGCGACAACTGTCATCACTCGTTTTCCATGTAGCCTTGACCGGTCCTTTGTCATGATAACTAGAACAATAGTAATGAGCAAGGTGGTTTGGGCAAGGTGGGACAAAGGGATGGAGGGTGGACTCTAGGCTATAATATAGGGCACAGAACTATGCCAAGGGATAGAGGGTGGACTCTAGGCTATAATATAGGGCACAGAACTATGCCAAGGGCCGTGAGTATCTGAAAAGCATCCGCCGTGTGTATGTCAAAGATTAATCCAAAAGCTCTTTTTTTTTTTTCTTTTTTTTTTTGCCCAGGATCGGTTTAAACGACTCCATCTTAAGCAAACCATGCAGTTGATGATGACAAAGCGGCGGCTCCAATAAACGACGAAATGTTGCTTGTTTGCCCAGACTGCGTTTGCGTGCGCGCGCGCACACACACACACACACACACACACACACACACACACACACACACACACACACACACATACGCACGCGCGCGCGCGCGCGCGTATGCACATTAGCATGCCCGTGCCCGCATACGCATTAAAAAAGCAGACAAACGAGCAAACAACAAGATGCAAAGCATATAAACGTACTCCCAGTTTATCTTGAATACGCGTGAGATATTCCATAAAGAGGAAAACCCGGTTTGGGCCGCTTTAGCCGCTAGTAACGGCTATTCTGGTAAACATCGGCTATCATCTGTGACCCATAATGAACATACCTACAAATTTTCAGAAAGATCGGCCAAGTACTTTCTGAGATTTTCCATAAAGAAGAAAACTGTTATGGGCCGTTATAGCCGTTAGTAACGGCTATAACGGTGAAAGAAAACATCGTGCATAATCCGTGACCCATAATGAACATACCTACAAATTTTCAGAATTTAGTAACGGTAGTAACAGCTATAACGGTAAAATAAAACATTGGGCATAATCCGTGATCCATAATGAACATACCTACAAATTTTCAGAAAGATCGCAAAGTTCTTTCTAAGATATTCCATAAAGAAGAAAAACCGTACTGGGCCGTTATAGCCGTTAACGGCTATGATGGTAAAAGAAAACATCGGGCATGATCCGTGACACATAATGAACATACCTACACATTTTCAGAAAGATCGGCCGAGTACTTTTTGAGATATTCCATTAAAAAAAAACAAACATTATGGGCCGTTATAGCCGTTAGTAAGGGCTGTAACGGAGAAAGAAAACATCGGGTATGATCCGTGACCCATAATGAACATACCTTCAAATTTTCAGAAAGATCGGCCATATACTTTCTAAGGTATTCTATAAAGAAGAAAAACCGTTATGGGCCTTTATAGACGTTAGTAACGGCTATAACGGTAGGGCATCATCCGTGACCCATAATGAACAGACCTACAATTTTTCAGAAAGATCGGCCATGTACTTTCTGAGATATTCCATAAAAAAAGAAAAACCGTTATGGGCCGTTATAGCGCTAGTAACGGCTATAACGGTAAATAACACGTCTAGTTTGAACAGGCCTTGTAAAAAGGCCTCAAACAACCAATACATCAAGTATCAAGTAAGTATCAAGTTGTGTGTGGTAAGGTGTGTGTGTGTGTGTGTGTGTGTGTGTGTGTGTGTGTGTGTGTGTGTGTGTGTGTGCGTCCATCTTTACCCGCACACACGCGCGCGCACTCAAAAGATTCAAAGATTTTAATCTTGTGACCCCTTTTGAGGCATGGAGGACTTGAAACAAATCAAACAAATGTAAATGAAACGCATCAAACATCCAAACATTTTCCCTATAATTTACACAACAGAATGTTACACAACTAAGTTTTGGAAACTTCGCTAAGTTTAGCAACACTTTTCTACCAGCACAGAGCAGACGACAGTAGTTAAAAACTATACGGACTTTATACATGTAAATTTCCTTGGTATAAACTTATTTCTAATGTCGTCATGTTTGGTGCGTTTCATTACAAAATGAAATTCATCACCAAGGTCATTCTCACACAACACACACACACACACACACACACACACACACACACACACACACACACACACACACACACACATTTATCTCACGATATTAATTCTAATGAAAGGCCCTAGCCCGTTAATGAAGGGGGAAAGAAGTGCGGTCCAGCAGTTTAAAAAAAAGGGGAAAAAAAAGGCTCAGTAAGACGTCTGATAAAGCAGCACATGCTGAAAGTACTTCGACAATGACAACAAACTACCTCAAGGCAATAAAGACACGGAGTGCCGCATAAGTCAACATTAAACACCTCACGGAGTGACAACTCTATTCTTTTCTATCATTGTTCAGCATGATACGTTTCTATCATTTGTAGATGTGTGTGGCGGCCAGATGACAACCAGCATGAACACAGGGGTCACTGTCACAGTTTTGCTGAATTTGAGACCTTTCGAAACCAGACAACCCAGCTAGAGAATGTCTAAATCTGCGTTCTAGATCAGCCATCTTATTTCGCCCGCAAACCCCACTTTTCACATAATCAAATTTCCTCAACCAAAAAAACAGCTAAAAACCTACAAAATTAAAAACTTAATTACGTGAAAAGCGGGGTTTGCGGGCGAAATAAGATGGCTGCTCGAGAACCACAGATTTAGACATTCTCTCTGATTAACTTATAGGCACTGTGTTTGGCGGAACAACTTGCAACTCTTCGCGAACAAACGATCTTTTAGGGGCGGGCTTTTTATAAGAAAGAGTCTCTCTTAAATAATACACGGGTGGGGCTGTTTTCATAATTCTTTCAACTTCATACACATCTACGCTCCATATAGGGTCTGTGGCTCTAATTCTAACATCACCTTCTGCTTCTCCAGGTGCATACAAGTATCTTACTTTTAGTCCAAACGGCAAGAGTTTCTGATTACTTTGGATGTCTTCAGTAATACTTTTTTTTTTAAATTTGATTGCGTTCACTGGCTTAAGGCCTGTTGCTTTAAATTCTTCATTGTTCATGGCGCGTAAGACTGCTGGCAATCTTCTAACCCATTCTGTGTTGCGTGTTTTGTCCATAAGGTCTCTGTGGTATTGATAGGTAAACAGACGTTCAGCTAGATTCTTATTAAAGTTTTCTACTAGCCCCTGGGAGCGATGGTTGCCTGGGATCCCTCTCTTAACTGTAACCCGGTGTCTTAAAAACAGTTGGTTTACAGCTCCTTTAAACTCTTTCCCATCATCAACCTGAATCATCCTAGGATACTTTAACGGGCCTCTCATGTATATTTGTTGTAAAGCAACAGCCACAGCAGTTGAGCTTTTATCCGTTAAAGGCTCGGCGTCTTTATATCTTGAAGCCATGTCAACAACTGTAAGAGCATACTTAAACTTTTTTCTTCTAACTTTGTCATGTGGAAGATACAGCAAGTCCATCTGGTGGGTGTCATTAGGAACTGAGTTAACAAATTGAGGCCTTATTATTCTTTTTGGGGCAAGCAGATATATTTGCCAGATCGCTTGTTTTGAAAGCCAGTCTTTCGCTTCTGATTCAGACACCCTAGCAGCTTTACTCAGTTTATCAATAGCAGCCTTTCCTGTCCAATACTCTCTAGGAGAATAATATATTTTGTACTTCGTATCGTCCATAAGAAGGGACTGTTTTTTTTTAAATTACATTTTAACTATGTTTTTAGATTGAATATGCAAGAAGAAAGATTGCTCCCATAGCACCTATAATAAAGCCTATTTCTACCATTTTCTGATCCTCAGATGGTTCATAAAAGTCAGACAGTTCTGGCGGTGACGATGTTAGAAACTTCTTTCCTGTCACTAAGTAATATTCATTCATTGCGTCATCAACGTCTGTAAATGTGTGCTCTGCATGTCCCTGTTCTCTTAACTTTTTATTGATAAAGTCTAAGCGAGCCATTCTTCTTTTCTCGTAAGCGTCTTTTGCCTTAGCTAACTCTTCCATTGCCTTGTTATGGCGTTCTCTCTCTTCATCAGACCGCAGTTTACTAAACATATACTGTTAAAAAAAAATTTAAGGACCAACATTTCACTGACTTATAAAAAAGAAAATTGGGAAGTGATCAATCTCGAAGTGTAACATGAATTTATTGAATATGTGAAAAGTGTGTAAAGACAATGACAAGTCCGAGGAATCAACAAACTGGAATCGAGCGCAGTACAAACACCCCCACCCCCAAATTTGAAAGTCACAGGAGGAGTGTTTGTTCAATGTCATGGTTAATAACGTGTGTGTCCCCCGTTATTGGCAAGGCATTCAAGGCAGCGTTGTCGCATGGAGTTCACCAGTGTGCGCAGAAAGGCCTGGGGGACAGCAGCCCACTCCTGCTGGAGTGACTCAAACAGCTGACCCAGGTTAGCACGAGGAGGACAACGCTGCTGCAGTCTCCGGCCCAGCTCATCCCAAAGATGTTCGATGGGGTTCAGGTCTGGACTGTTTGCGGGCCACTGCATTCTGTTGACACCAGCAGCTTGGAGAAATGTGTTTACTGCTCTGGTGCGATGGGGCCGTGCATTGTCGTCTTGAAAGACTGCCTGAGGTCCAAGCTGTTGAAGGGCTGGCAGCACCAGGGGTTGCAAAATCTCTGTTTGGTAGCGAACACCATTCAAGTTCCCTGCCACATTGTATAGAACCGTTCTGTAGCGTGTGCTTATGCCGCCCCAAATCATAACGGATCCCCCACTATAGCGGTTCCTTTCCAGGACAGCTTCTTCTGCAAAACGCTCCCCACGGCGTCTCCAGACCCTGTTCCATCTATCGGTGGGATCCAGGCAGAACCGCGACTCGTCTGTAAACATCACGTTAGCCCACTGTTCATGTGTACATCTCACGTGCTGCGTGCACCATACTCGGCGTGCTGCTCTGTGGGCATCAGTCAAACGAGGTCTTATGGCTGGTCGTCAAGCACGGAGGTTAGCGGCGTGTAGGCGGTTTCGTATGGTCTGATCACTGACATCAGTGTTGGTGGCATCTCTAAGGCGACGTCTGATGTTGTTTGCACTTGCTGTTCTTTCTTGTGTGGCCTGCCTTTCAATGTATCGGTCCTCTCGTGGTGTTGTTATTCTGGGTCGACCTGAGCGTGGTCGTTCTTGCACTCTTCCTGTGTCTTGAAAGCGTTGTCTGAGTCTGATAACAACAGAGTGTGATACCCCAAGTCTCCGTGCCACTTCCCGGACTGCAACTCCTTCTTGGAGCCATCCTATTGCTCTTCCTCGATCCAGCTCGTTCAGTTTTCGACGAGGCATGCTGTTGCATTGCATTTTTCGCCAGTACAGTGGCTTTTAAAGACATTTGGTTGAGCATACTTTATGACCTACAGCCTGATTTAGCTCGTGCTTCACATGATTTTGATTCAGCACATGCTCCTCGGATCCCAAACACATCAGAAATTCACCCCAATTTGTTCCAAAAATGACAAGTCGCGACACGTGTTTTTCAAGGCGCGTGAGAAATGTGTGCAACAAAATTGCAGTTGCCGCATTCACTATCAATTTGTGCGTGTGGTTCAATTTGTTTGGACCACAAAGGCGGTACAATTGAATTTTTGTGAATTTTTAAAAGTTTTTGTGCATTCTCAATGTTGGTCCTTAACTTTTTTTGAACAGTATATATAATTGCTCCCAGAGAAAGCCAACGCATTAACAATAGCTCCTCCCACCATCAGAACTAATCCAGACATCTTTTTATAAATGAATGAATCTTTTTTATAAATCAATATTTTTTAGAATGAATTTTTTTTTAATAAATCTTTCTATGCATTAATCTTTCTATACATTGATGTTTTCTGGGATAATCCCCTGTGTAACAAGAAAGTCTTTTGAGGCAATCCCTGCAGTTATTACAGCTATAACCTTAACAACATCCTCAATGTCCAACCTTCCTAGATCAGCCGGCCTCATTTTAAACATGTTTTTTGCCAACACGCCGTACCCTATACTAAGACCGCTGATTACAGCAGAGTGGTAAATAGTATTAATAATCTTTGCAGTGCTCATGTTTTTTACTAACTAAAAAAATAATTAAAATAATCATAATATGAAAGACTGTCTTTGTGCTTTTTAATCAGATAATCTTTTGTTGCTAGAGCTAAAAATAAGGTTACAACTAGTTTCGGCGAATCTTCTATCTTTCCCATGTTGGGCGGTTTTATGTTTAACAAACATTTTGCTAGGGTTGAATAAACTATAACACCAACAATAGGCACTGCATAATCAACCAGCGTTAAACTCATGGTTTTATTTTTTTTATTGCTTTTAAAAAGGGTTTTAAAAAATGGATTGCGACGAGCTATTAAAGTGTGAGGAGGCAGCAGACCCAGACCTCTGTCATAAAGAAAGATTATACTCTCTGGCTGCATGTGGAAAAACCAGGCAGTATTTAGGCGTTGAACTAAGTATTGAACAGATTCAGCAATTGTCTACTTCAGACGTTGAGAAGTATTACGCCAGGTACGAAGCACAGCTGGGGTCAAAAATGGTTAGATCAGTAGGACAGACAATGATTAGTTTATATACTAAATTAGTAGGCAAGATAGCACCGATTGATTCAGAAGAAGATTTAAAATATGACTTATCACAAGATCCGGTTTTAACCAAGTCCCTAGAATCTCTTGCATGTGACATGTATTATAGATTTGGGACGTTGTTATGTCCATTCATCATGGGATTAATTACTTTCAATCATATTAATTTTAATCATATTAAAAAAAAATGAGCGAGCAGGAGAAGAAGACTCCACAGGAGCAGAATATGGATCTACAAGTGAATGCCCCACAAGTGAGTGTCCCACAGGTAAGTGTCCCACAAGTGAGTAGTGTACTAAAGCTAAAAGTTCTGGGCGTGTTGAGGCCGGTCGTAAACTAGCTGAATGGAACAGACTGCAAAAAGCAAACCAAGCAGCAAAACAAAAATTATTAGATAGTAATACAACATCGCCACCAGCACCGCCACCGTCACCAACAACAACACAATCAAACTATAAGATGTATTATTATGTACTGGGGTGTGTTGTTGTTGGTGGGGGGCTTTTGGCATCACAAACCCCCACAAAAACAGTAAAAGAAGAAGAACCAGCTTCTGCAAAAAAAGCACAACCTCCTTCTGTAAACCCATTATTTTTTACTGAATTAGTTTTTTAATGTGTTGTTAAGTACAAGTTAAGTACTGGTTAAGTACAAGTTAAGCAGTTATAACAAGTTAAGTGCAAGTTAAGTGTAAGTAAAGTGCAAGTCATGTTAAGTACTAGTTAAGATCTTAAGTAAAGTACAAGTAAAGTACTAGTTAAGTACTAGTTAAGCCAGTTCTCCAGTGACCTATAGCGTATGAAAACCCAGGATTAACATAAGTTCGCTTGTTATTGTTAGAGACTAGTGATTTCTTATTAACAGCAGTTGTGTTTACTTGATGAAGAGTAGAGCGCAGATTAACATTTGTGTGATGAAATACTTTGTTTTCAAAGAGAGCCTGTTTGTAGTTGTCGTGACATATTTTTTTTTACAACTTCTTTACTTATGCCCTTAGCTTTCTTCATTACAGAAGTCTGGCTAGCAACGCTATACATCTTTGACCGCAGGCCAACATATTCTTGTATAACCGTCCCATTAAGTTCATCCTTCATCTTTCCAATTACTTTCTTGTTTACAGTTGAATGTAAAGGGCTGTCTTTTGGGTAGTCACATGTGTCGTACCACCCATCAGCTCCTTTAGCTACCTCCGCTTCTAAATCCTTATAAAAGTCTTCAGTTGGAACATCCAGAATAAAAGAGTCAGTGTTTGTGTAAAGAACTCTGGACTCTGGGTACAGCGGTTTAAAGTAGTCATACAGAAATTCAAGCATTAACAATTTTGACAGCTCTAACACAGTAAACCCAATAAACACCGGCTTGTCCAACTTTACATTCTGTTTCTTCATCACAATGCCAACCAGGCTTCGCTAAATTTTCTAAAGTCTTGGTAGTTAGGTTTAGAGACCAGCTTAATTGCTTGTTTTTCTTTTGTAACTAATCTTACATCTTTGCGCTTGTGTGGGTTCTCCATGGTTTTGCCAAAACAACTGTTGTTCATTAGTTTAAAAAAGTCTTTTTCTGAAGCGTCAGTGGCCGCAGTCCTAAGATCAGTATTCTTCATGATGTATGGTCTCATAAAGGGCTCTTGTTTAAATTCTATTATTCTGTGAACGGCGGTAAGTTTTAGTCCGTGTCTTAAGTAAAACTGTAGCAGTCTGTAATGACATACGTACTTAGTTTTGTGACGGAGATTAGGCACGAGTTTAGGCGGTTCTGTGGGACTCATCTTTAATCTTTCTGCCGCTAGAGGATAATCATTATGAAGGTCATGCAACTCTGTAGGATATTCTAAGTCTACCTCTAAGATTAGTCCTATTGGATAATCAGGTGTAAGACGCGGTAGATAACTCAACATTTTATTAACGTCATGAGGTCCTACGAACATTTTAAAGTTTTTTAATGGCAGTGCCTGGCTCATGGCCCACCCATACAGATTGTTGGCGTCTAAGTACATTAGATAGTTGGATGGTTTAGTGGGGTCATAGTCATCTAAGTACTTGTTGTTGGCTTTGCAGTAAGGTGTGAGGCCATGCTAATGCCTCCCCTCAGCCCATCCTCAATCATCTGGAGTGTGGCCAGATCAGATATTAAGTCAGTCTCAATGTTTGTAGACTTTAAGAATGCGTCCCAAGAAAGGCCAGGGGCAGAAATGTAATGTGATGAATCTAGGCCGTAGTGTTTCATGCATGTAGCTCTGTAATTCTGAAAGACGTCTGCCAATAAACACACGTCGGCCAATAAATATTGATCATGATAATCGCCCATTGTTTGGCAGTGTAATTCTGTCCAGGCTTTCTGTGCGTATTCATAGTCAGAGTCAGATATACTTCTGCCTGTAAGACGGCTGTAAAAGTCTTCCTTTGCTGGCAGCGCTGGCTCATCAAACTTGTCCCATGAGTCCATGTATTCATAAGGGTAAACGCCTTTACGTACTAAAGCCGAGTTAAAATATTTTTTAGTTATTGGACAGTCTTGTAGAGATTCTGCTAGTTTGCTTAAGCTCCCCATCAGATGTTGGGCAGAGTCATAGAAGGATAAACAGTCTACAGTAAAGGTCATGTACTTTTCTGATGACTGTGCAATACAGCTAACCCTCTTACATTCAGAAGTTATTGCTTGCATGATAAAGTGAGAATCATAGCCTCGTAAGTTATGAAAGAAGATAGGCAGTTTCCATGCCTTGGGGTCGGCCTTAAGTTGAAGATTACAACTGTTGTGTGCTGCCCCCCTGAATTTCCCAGTAATGTGATCGTGGTCCCTTACTGTCACGTCTTTACTATTAGGTGTTAGCTCTGAGCCGCATATCCAACAGTGTGTAGATGATTCATAGCGCCTTTGGTCTTCGGGAGTCATCTTAATGTCTGAGAGATTTAGCTGAATAGAGAATTGATTGCGAAGGTGTTTCATGTGTTGTAAAAATCGACCGGCTGCTTCGGGGCCTCTGTAAATTTCTGGTTGTGTGTGTGCCCCATCTGATCTAACAACAACAAAAGCATAAGAACAAATCTGATGGTGGGTTAATAAAGCTGTTTTTTGTTCTTCTGCTTGTTGAGGGCCGTAGTACTGCGGCAAAATCGCTTCAAAGTCAGCATAGACTACGTATGGTCTCATCTGCAGTTTGTGTATGTTTTTAAAACTAACTTTAGCCCCAGGTGGGGGCGTAAGAAGTTCGGTTTTACAGTCTACAAAACTTTTACAATGTTTCTTATGTTTGTTAGCTGCCTCTATAGACGGGATTCTAACCAAACACCTTCTACAAAGCTTCTGTTTAAATTTGTCCGTTGTAGTATAAGCCATAAGTCTGCTAATTGATCGGATTAATACATAATGGCTCTTGGAACCATCTGTAAACAGAATCAAGTCTACATGCTTGTTAAGGGATTCGCCTAAAGTGGGAGCATTGGGTGAAATCCTTAGAGGCCGCAGATTGTCTGCTACAGACCATGTGTATACGTTTACGGTTATTGGTTTGTTTTGCTCTTCAAACTGGCCGATACTGTCTATGCTTACTGGAAAGTTTATGTTATTTAAGTTCAGCTCATTTATATACTGCCCATAATTGGATACTCTGTTTGCATTATTTTTAACTGGGTGTAAATGCGCCAAAATACACCACATGAAACATAAGTTATCTGAATTAAGTATGTTTAAGACTGCTCGTTTTAACTCTAACTCTCTTGGGAGAGGGATGTAAAAATTACCAACTATAGGATAGAACTTTGTTTGTCTTAATCTGATTCCAAGGACTGTTCCTTCAGATCAGCCGGAGCCGCGTAATTTCGCTTCTTCACTTGCATGGTTAAACTGTGTAAGCATGTAATCAGCCCATTCAGAATTAAAGTTGTAATAGCTGATTACTTCTTTCTGTCTAGTTGAAACCCAGACTTGCATGTTTTTATCATCGGGGGTTATATATTCAATCAGAATGGCCAACAACACTTTTACTGGCGGGTCAATTTGAAGAGACTCTGGGATTTTAGAAATGGCATGTGTTACGCTTTCATGAACGCTTGATGGGTTAATAACGTCCATGTCTAATTCACTAAACATATTGCCCGCCGGTTCGGCAAATATCTCATCCAACGTCTTTGTGATCGTCATTTTTAAGATCAAATAAATAGGTAATACAAAAAAATAAATAATAAAATTTAGCTAATATTTACTAATTTGAGGTAATACAAAAAATAAATACTAAAATTTAGCTAATATTTATTAAATTGAATAGCTACTCCTTCAGAGTTAGTAAAAATAGACAATTCAGCGTCATCAGGAGCCATAATATTAACTAAAATTGCAATACACTTTATAACTGGGTTGGGCCAAGAATCTGGCATTTTACTGATTACGTTGGTTACACTTTCACGAATATCTGTGTGCTCAAAAAGATCCGCAATTAATTCGTCAAACTTGTTTCTTAACTCTTCTTCATTAGCCCCCTGCTCCATCATTAACTCTAGGGCGCGGCATATATTTTTAAGCTCTGTAACTACTTTGGTCGTCATTTTTAAGATCAAATATATAAGTAATACAATAATTAAATCAGGCTGATTTTTAACCTATTTTGGGGTTAGTTGATCGTTTGCAAGGTTCTGCTTTGCAATGTTCTGCTTTGCAATGTTCTTTCTGATTGCTTCAGTGTCTACTTGTTGTGAAGTAAAAGTCTTTCTCCATTTCTTTTGGAGGTTAATTTTTTGTCGTCTGTAATCATCGCCGTCAGCCATGGCTCGTTTAAATTCTTCGTCTGTCACTTTTCCATCCAGTAATGTATTGCTTATAACCAGCCTTAATGAATGAAGTTTTGCTGTTGCTAGGGCTACAATGGCAGTGTGCTTTTGTAATTTGGGCGTTAGCTTCTTTAAAACAGCACTTACAATTGTGGACATGGCACCTAAACCCAAACCAACACTCCCAATAGCTATGGACATTGGTGTCCCAACTCCAGTAGCTAAAAGAGCAACACTAGACCCAGTGCTTAAGCTGGCTACAACCGATGAGCCGGTGATTATATAAGAAAGGGCATTTAAAGCTTTAGCATATTTCTTTCTAGTAACCCTATATTTATTTACGTCACTTTCTATTTCGTCTTCAAGCTCAATCATGTGCTTTAATCTAAACTGCTGGCCGTCTTCCATTTTAAACAAAATCATTTTTTTAATCTTGTACATATCTTCTTATTAACCCTTCTGGCAGCACTTCATCAACAGAGTAAAACGCAATAAAATCAACATACTTAATAAAAATAAAATCAAGCACTGTTAGTTTGTCTTTGTCAACCATCACAGTAACTTTGTCAGAAGATACAGAAGTGTTTATTTGATCCCCATTCTTAGTAATAGCAATAACAAGCCTGAGAGGTCCGTCCAAGTTTTCAGACTTTACTTGTACACCTCTAATTCACGTATGTTCTGGCAAACTAGGATCAGACTCCCTTGGAGTAATAAATAAGCGAAAAAGCATCGTCATTTTTTTAGGCAGTGATTCTAGTTTTGGGTTAAATTCTAAGCCGACGGTGTCACCCCCCACTTCAGCTAAGGACTTCTTTCTCCGCAGCATATATTCAGAGCCCTGCTTAGTTATTTCAATCTGCTTTTTCTGTTGTGTTCCTGGGACTAGGCTAATAAGAAGGTGTCCTTCATTCAAAGCTTTTCTAAAATTGTTTTTCTTATCAAAGTATACATTGGGGCTTCGTAGTTCAAACTTTAAATCCCAGTTAATTTTAGGAAGCAACGCCCAGGCATTATCTCGTTTATGAAGTTTGTATTCGTGTTTGCCAAAATCGTTTGCTCTTAGATTTCTTATCTCTTCCAGGGTAGGATATTGCTGCCGTTTTTTGTCTTCAATTTCTGTTCGTTTGTAAACGCCATCGTCGGTGTACTCAAATCCATAAACATTTCCTGCCACTCCTATTAGATCAAACTCGGTTGTGTCTGCTAGGTCTTTTAGCTCTACTGAAACACATTTAGGAGCTAACTCTGCTTTTGATTCTGGCCCGCGAGACATTCTTTTTAATATAAAAATTATAGTAAACAATCTATAGTAATAAACAATCTATAATAAGCAAACGTATTGAACTGGTGGGTCAGTCCGCAAGCATAGTTTAGTGTGCTTAGATTTTTCTAACTGCTCTTTTATTTTTTTTAGTTCATCCTTGTCCCTAATTATATAGTTTTCACTTAAACACTCTTCAAAACTATCCTTGTCCTTAGTATAGAATAATACAACCGATTTTAACTGCGATCTAAAGTCTTTTAAGACGGCATTGTATTTTTGAGTTAAGAGCCAAACAGAAACTAATGCGTGTCTTCCGCTAAAGCCTAGCTTAGACAGAGTCCTTCTTTTTTTAACAATGTCTTGTTCGGCTGAACAGTCATCAATAATAAACAGCGTTTCACTTCCCTCAAATAACCTATAGTAATGTTCTAAACAGTCGCTTAGCTTGTCAGTAGGATCAACTAAAAATATATTCTCGTCTGTCCAAACAAACTGCCTTTCTTTGTAAGACTTGTTGTGCTTAATGGTTGTGCAGAATATAACTATGTACTCGTAATGAAATCTGTAGACTGTTTGTAACAAATCAAGAACGAAGACAGTTTTCCCACACCCAGTAATCCCACAAATAAGCGAGCAGTGCGGGTCTTTGGGCAAAAAGTTCAAACTATCCATCTGTTTTAATAGGCTATTTCTTTCAGTCTATTTTCTTCAATGTTCAGCTGGGCGTCATAAACCACTGTCACGGTCGCTAAGCCGGACGGCCCTACCACCCTTACCCACGCCTATCACACACTAGGTCAGACAACACAGCACACTAACAGTTTTACAATCACGCACGCTTCTTTATTTCACACACACTCCATGGCGCCACCACTCACGCACATCCACAACTGCACACAAGTATCCCAATTCCCGCTGACTCACCCTACTCTTTTAACCCGGGACCACTACCAAACTGGTCGCTGCGTCCCTAAGGGAGGCAACGACAAGTACCCTACACTGTGCCGGCCACTACGTCCTAAAAGGAGGCAGTAGCTAACACCCCTAACCCTACTGCCTAACGCTACACCCCTTCTATCACAAACATGGGACAACCCATCCCGGCCCGGAAAGCTCCCGTCCTCGGCGTTGTACGTAGCCCCTCACAGGCTGACCCCTCCCCGGAAGACTCTGCACCCCGGCGCTGTCCGTGGCTCCTCCGCGGGCCGACACCCTCCCCGAACACACTGCACCCCGGCGCTGACCGTGGCTTCCCGCAGTCTGAGTCCTCCCCCGATGGGCACGACCCCCAACGCACACACACACCAGACGCCCTCTCGACTAGTCTGGGGCTCGAAGGACGCCTCCTCTGAAGGCCCCGTCGGACACTGAGGGTGAAAAAGGCCTGGTGCAGCGCCCTCTCACAGGACGCCTGAACAGGGAAGAGGAACCAGTGCCGGAGAACTCCCGGAAGAGCACCGGTAGCTGGAGGAGAGCTGCCCCACAGAAGGCAGACGGCCTGGGTGGTCTCCCTCTCCCGGGAAAAACAGCAGGCACTGGAAAGCGCCGCTCACCTGCCGGCACGCGGCAGTAGACTGCGGTGATCTGGCCCCAGCCTCAGGACGGAACAGGATACCTGCTGACACAACTGGACATACAGACGATCAACCACACCAGTTCTGCAACTGGCTGACAGTGGCTGCAACAAGGACGACACCGACTCAGCACAGGCCAAGGGCACCCAAACCCGACGAGGACCTGGCACTAACTATGACTCGAAGTCACTCTTCAAAAACCAACGGCGCTGCCGCCGCACCTACAAGGAGTACGTCCACTCCGACGAACACCAGGGACCGAAGTGAAGCTACCCCAACGCATTCCGCCCTGGTCGGAATCAAGCGAACTCCACTCACCACACAAAACAACGATTGGTCAGAGCAGTGTATCCCTCCGCAGAGCTGACACACCTGACCAACGGACTAGTTGTTGCTCGTGCAACAACACGACAATTTACCACAACTCACAGACTTGACAACACAACAACAACCGATATCCTGCACCGCCTTCTCTGGTATAGAACCAAAGTAACAAAAGGGTAACAATCGGGAATGAAACCAACCTCCCGCTTCCATTCCATTCCTTCAATAAGTGAAGACTGGAATGAAAGAATATTGTATGTCCTACTTCACCTGCCCCCCTATCTAGCCTAACCTTACTACCTAGCCCCGAGGAACTTAGCCTAACCCCAGCTAACTAAACCCCAGTCTTACCCTGCGCGCGCGCGTGCACACACACACACACACACACACACACACACACACACACACACACACACACACACGCACACATACATGCACGCATACATGCACGCTCGCACGCATACGCGCACACGCTCTCTACCTTGAACCACCACTACTTTTAAACACGTGGACGTACTAGTTTAGTACCGCCGATCGGTGACACACCCCCCTGCCTAAGTTTTAACTACAGGTTAAACCCAACAACAACTTCTCACTCGATCGGCGTTTTGGCCACACCCTACCTATAACAATCCAATTCCCCATCACTCATTCTGTCCTACTGTTACTTTTGATGCACACCAAAACTTCCATCCCAACAACACCTTTTCAATCACAGGTTACACTAATCAACCTGGACTAACTCTGCCTCACACGACCTTAACGCAGGCACTTACAGGCAGCCGTTACACTACGCACTACATATAAATTTCATAACCGAGGGTGCTCTGATTACGCACAACTGCTGTGTAACACGTGCTACAAATACCACACCCTCAGTAACACCTTGCTACGCCAATAACACATGCATAGCTTCGACGATGTCAACCTCTCACGACACAGGTTAACGGAACCCTCAGGTTTCCTCTCTCTCTCTCTCTCTCTCTCTCTCTCTCTCTCTCTCTCTCTCTCTCTCTCTACGGCAAGCGACTCAAGAAGTCTGCCGCCACATTGTCCTTTCCAGACACTGCCTGCACCGTAAACTGAAATGGCTGCAGCTGCAGTGCCCACCTTGTGATTCTCCCACTAACAGACTTCATCTTTTCTAAGTATTGGAGTGGGGAATGATCTGTCTGGACAATGAAGGGGGTCCCATACAAATACACCTGGAACTTTTGTATTCCCCACACCACCGCCAGACACTCCTTCTCTACTATAGGGTAATTCTGCTCTGCAGGGCTTAATTTTCTACTGGCACATGCTACAGGGCGCATCTCTTCAGGGTACTGCTGACACAGCATAGCTCCCACTCCCACTTCTGACGCATCAGTCTGGAGCACAAATGTCAACCCGGGCACCGGCAGGTTACAGACGGGCGGCTGGCAGAAATGCTGCTTCAAAGCTTGGAACGCACGTTCGCACTCGTCGTCCCACTCCACCTGCCTGGCTGTTCCCTTAGTGAGATCAGTAAGGGGCTTGGCAATGTCAGCAAACCGGGGCACAAATTTCCTGTAGTACCCCACTAATCCCAGGAATCCCCGCACCTGCCGTTTGGTCTCAGGCCTAGGCGCATCCATAATGCGGGTCATTTTATCCTGCTCAGGCCATATTTTCCCTGCACCTATCCTGTGCCCTAAGTAGGTGATTTCCCTTCCTCCCAGCTCACACTTTGAAGGCCGGGCTGACAAAGAACATTCCTTGAGTCTCTGGAACACACGCCTGAGAACCTCTATATGGCTGTCCTGATCAACTGTGGCCACCAGGATATCATCAATGAAATTATCGACATCCGGGCTCTCAAGTGGCTGCAATAGCTTTCTCATCATGCGCGTGAACACTGCCCCTGAGGTACACAGTCCAAATGGCATAACCTTCCACTGGAATTGTCCTTCTGGTGTAGCAAAAGCAGTCTTCGCGCGGTCCTCTCTACTCATCGGGATCTGCCAATACCCCTTAGCGAGGTCGATCTTGCTGAACACCTTCTTCTCTCCAAGCTTGGCGAACAGGTATTCGATATCCGGCATGGGTTCAGCATCGAACTGTACGATGCGATTCAACCTCCTGAAATCCACGCGAAACCTGATCTTCCCATCCTTCTTCTTAACTAGTACGATGGGTGAGCAGTATGGCGACGTCGATGGTTCAATCGCATCCATCCTGATCATGGCTTTGACCTCCTCCCTAACCGTCTCTCGTTGCGCAAAAGGCACTGGGTATGGCTTCGACCTGACAGGGATGTCTGACGTCAACTTGATGCTGCACGTTTCTAGGTTTGTGCAGGAGGGCACATCAGTCAGTACCTCCTTGAACTCGGCCACTAACTCGTGCAACTTCCTGGTAAAGTGCTGGTCTTCAGCAAGTACTACCACCTCTTTGGGCCCTTCTGTGGCCTCCAAGGGAATGGTAGGAATGTCCTTGCTCATCAAGGGAGTTACTGTTTCCTCTTCAGGCTCCTCCGGCACAACAACCGCAGCTACCGAGGCTGTTGGATCTGCAGCGCGCTCGATGAACGACTTTAGTAGGTTTGCGTGGAAAATCTTCGTCTTTCCCCCTACTGCTATGCGGTAATCTGCTTCACCCACTCTTTCTAGTACTGTATAGGGACCCCTCCATGCCAGTTCCAATTTGTTCTGCTTGGTCGGCCGAAGTACTAGTACTCTGGACCCCACAGCTATCTTCCTGGGTTTCGCCCTCAAGTCAAAATGTCACTTGTACCTATACGCTGCCCTTGCCAAGTTCTCCCTTGCCAGCTCGCATGACTCAGCTATCTTGTTCCTCAAGTTGACGACGTATTCTGCCGCTGTACGGAGCTCTTGCCTTTCCGGTTGTAACCACAGATCTCTCAATATCTGCATCGGCCCGCGCACCTGGCGTCCATATAGCAGCTCAAAAGGCGAAAAACCGGTACTCTCTTGTGGGACCTCACGGTACGCAAACAACAGTGCTGGTATCCACCGATCCCAATCACCTGGTTTCTCCTGACATAGTCTGCGCAGCATCCGCTTCAGAGTACCGTTGAAGCGTTCCACCAATCCATTGCACTGCGCATGGTATGGTGTGGTAGTCAGACCTCGAATGGCTAATAGTCGGTAGACCTCCTGCATGATCTGACCAGTAAACTGGGTTCCTCTATCAGTCAGTACCGACCCAGGGACTCCCGTTCGTGTCCACATGTTGAACGCTGCCTCTGCCACCGACTCACTCGTGATCTGGCGAAGAGAGACTGCTTCCGGATATCTTGTCGCAAAGTCGACCGTCACCAACACGTATCTGTACCCATTCTGGGATGCTGGAACGATGGGACCAATGATGTCCATCCCAACCCGCTCGAACGGCTCACGCATCAGTGGCATCTTCACGAGGGGAACTCTTGAGACTCTTCCCTTGTCCACAGTACGCTGACACTGGAAGCATGACTGGCAGTACCGACGAATGTCAGCATGCATGCCTGGCCAATAGAAATGGCGACCAACTCGCTCCTTGGTTCGGGTGGTACCTAAGTGACCAGACATGGGTACGTCGTGGCCTAGCTTCATCACCGTGGTCCGTAGTTCAGCTGGGACGCAGATCTGACTCGATACGTCCTTGGGACCCTCAAACCGCCTGACCAGTACACCAGATTTCCGCGCGTACTCAACTCGTCCAAACTTGGTGTGGAAGTGCGTCCCTGCTTCACACGCACTCCGAGCCTTCCTCAAGGTTTCATCCTGGTCCTGCATCTGAATTAACTGCTGGGTAGAGGTGTTCAGAATACATTCCTCGACGGGCAGTGGTACAGGTTCTTGCTGCTCCCTGGCTCTCTGCGCGCGTGTCTGCACTGCCCCTACCAACGCCGGGTCTGCGTATACAGGCACACGTGTCCAACCGGGATCTCCTACTCTCTTTGCGAAGTTTCCGATCAGAACTTCCTGCACAGGGCTATTCATGACCAAAACCTCCAACTTCCCTGCGATGAATGGTGACTGCAACTCTATTACCGCCACAGGTAACACAGACCTACATCTGGACTCAGCCAACACTACTGGGACTGTCTCTCCTGTGTACGCATCTGCCGGTACTAACCACTTAGCCACTACGGTGTGTCCGGCACCAGTGTCCCGTAATCCATTGGCCGGAGACCCGTTAACTTCTACGATGCACGCAGGCTCGTACCGCTGCTCAGCGCATGGGCGACACAACGTAGGGACTACTCGAGCTTGGGGCTGGTCACAACAATGAACAGCTCCAACAGAATGGGGCTCAGGGCATTTCCTAGCGATGTGGCCTGGCTTCTTGCAGTTGAAACAAACTATGGTCGATCTAGGCCCTTCTGATCTCCTGTTCAGCTGCTGTAGTGCACCATCACTCTGTTGGGATCTCTGTGTGGGCTGGCTCCCTACTGTTTCGCGCCTATTACCCAGGTTGGGCTGGTTAACTGTTCGGTCTTGCCTCGCCTTCCTCCCCAATCTTTTGGCCTCTGCTAAAACAGTAGCTTCCGTTGCAAGTTGTTCAACAGTTTTCGGGCATGTCTTCCGTACCTCGATCGTGAACTCTGGGGACAGCAGCTGGTAAAACTGTTCTTGAAAAAGCAGATCCTTTACATCCTCTGCCACACTCTCATCCTTGCCCGCTGCCGCACACCAGAGGGAAAACCACCGCTTCATCCTTCCCAGCATCTGGCCGAAAGTCTCAGCAGCGTCCTTCTTGATGCTCCTGAACTTTTCCCGGTAGGCCTCAGCATCTAGCCTAAAGTGACTTAACAGGGCGCTCTTTATCTGATCATAGTCGCCTAACTCATCCGCACTTAACCGCATCACTGCTTCTCTAGCCTTTCCTCTCAGCAGAGACATCAGACGTGTGGGCCATGAGGTCTTGCTCCACTTGCACATCTGGGCTACACGCTCAAATTGGGCGATGAAAGCGTCCACGTCGTCGTTCTCTCCTAACGGCTCAAGGTGGACATGCTTCGTTTCCTCCACCTCAATCAAGCGTTTCCTATGCGCTGCTTCATCTAAGGCTTGTCTCTCTTGTATGATTAGCTCTCGCTCTCTTGCCTCTAACTCGGCTTCATCTCTTCGTCTCTTGAGATCTAACTCGGCTTGCCGTGCCTGAGCTTCTATTTCCCTTATTGCCCTTTCTTCCTCCATCTTCTTCCTCTGCAGTTCCAGTTCCATCTGTCTCGCTGCTTTCTCATCTTCATCCTTCCGCTTTAACCTTTCCCTCTCCTCTTCGATCTTCTTCTGCTTCACCTCTAGTTCCCTCTGTCTATCAGCTTTCTCCTCTTCTATCTTCCTCTGCTGCATCTCTAGCTCCCTCTCATCCTTCATCTTCTGCCTCACTTTCTCCTCTTCGATCTTCTTCTGCTTCATTTCTAGCTCCCTCTGTCTATCAGCTTTCTCCTCTTCTATCTTCCTCTGCTGCATCTCTAGCTCCCTTCATCCTTCATCTTCTGCCTCACTTTCTCCTCCATCCGGAGCTCCAATTCTGCTTCTCTCGCCGTCTTCTCATCCTCATTACGTACTGAGTCTGTGACGAACTTGGCGAGGTCTCCCCCAGCTAAACCCATCGCCGCTCCCAACTTGGCAAACTTTGCATAAGCCCCCGCCCCCTGTTCTTGATCCACCCCCGCTCCCTGGTCACTAACCTTAGGTTTGGTATCCGCCATAGGGGCCTGTGGATCCATGACACTATCGGGGTCGTACTGCGGATGGGCTCGGGTGTGTTTAGACATAGGGTACCCCTTCCACCACAGAGCTAGCAACGGACAGTATGCGATCTGAGCGCAACTGGAGGTTCCTGACTACGCACTAGCCCCGGAAGCAACTCAGCACAAGTACACAATACTCTCAATGTGTCACGCACCAAGCATAACTCCACCCACACTTGTGTACCTCATACATATACCCACATGGGCTCCAACCCATACAATACTACCAATGCACTGTCTGGTCACTGACTGAATCACGTGACACCGTGTGTCCACTGTCCACTGTGCATGCGCACCAGTTACCCACAGTCACAGGCTTCACTGTCTCTGGTAGGCCGTACCCACACGATCACAGTGCACTTGCACCCCGCAAGTCCAGGTGCACTCACAGCATACCCTATGCCACAACACTGCGCACCCTCGTGCTTCCCCCACACAGTCACCTGGGCTTACACTGCCCTTAACCCCCACAGGATATCCGAGCACACAGTGTGCATAGTCACGGGCCGGGTACCACTCTACCTACTCACTGGGGTATACCATATGTAAGGGACACAAAAGACACCTGGTACCCTCCGGCACCTCACCTACACTGTACGGTGTAATCACTCACACTTCCAACAACCACTCAATGTTTATTGACCATTCATACCTCACTCACTCGGTAGCGCCAACCCAATCACACCAACACAAGTGCCCTGCCCAATGCCAATGGAAACCTGCCTGACGTGAACAGGGACACTACGTACCACCTCCCAGGGTACTGGTACGCTCCCACCAACCACCCACTTACATTTCACACAACGTACACACCGGACACAACACCCCCCTACCTCCCTCCTAGCTACCTATCACCTACCCAGAACCCCTTATGGTACCCCGCATCTCCACCAAAGTGTCACGGTCGCTAAGCCGGACGGCCCTACCACCCTTACCCACGCCTATCACACACTAGGTCAGACAACACAGCACACTAACAGTTTTACAATCACGCACGCTTCTTTATTTCACACACACTCCATGGCGCCACCACTCACGCACATCCACAACTGCACACAAGTATCCCAATTCCCGCTGACTCACCCTACTCTTTTAACCCGGGACCACTACCAAACTGGTCGCTGCGTCCCTAAGGGAGGCAACGACAAGTACCCTACACTGTGCCGGCCACTACGTCCTAAAAGGAGGCAGTAGCTAACACCCCTAACCCTACTGCCTAACGCTACACCCCTTCTATCACAAACATGGGACAACCCATCCCGGCCCGGAAAGCTCCCGTCCTCGGCGTTGTACGTAGCCCCTCACAGGCTGACCCCTCCCCGGAAGACTCTGCACCCCGGCGCTGTCCGTGGCTCCTCCGCGGGCCGACACCCTCCCCGAACACACTGCACCCCGGCGCTGACCGTGGCTTCCCGCAGTCTGAGTCCTCCCCCGATGGGCACGACCCCCAACGCACACACACACCAGACGCCCTCTCGACTAGTCTGGGGCTCGAAGGACGCCTCCTCTGAAGGCCCCGTCGGACACTGAGGGTGAAAAAGGCCTGGTGCAGCGCCCTCTCACAGGACGCCTGAACAGGGAAGAGGAACCAGTGCCGGAGAACTCCCGGAAGAGCACCGGTAGCTGGAGGAGAGCTGCCCCACAGAAGGCAGACGGCCTGGGTGGTCTCCCTCTCCCGGGAAAAACAGCAGGCACTGGAAAGCGCCGCTCACCTGCCGGCACGCGGCAGTAGACTGCGGTGATCTGGCCCCAGCCTCAGGACGGAACAGGATACCTGCTGACACAACTGGACATACAGACGATCAACCACACCAGTTCTGCAACTGGCTGACAGTGGCTGCAACAAGGACGACACCGACTCAGCACAGGCCAAGGGCACCCAAACCCGACGAGGACCTGGCACTAACTATGACTCGAAGTCACTCTTCAAAAACCAACGGCGCTGCCGCCGCACCTACAAGGAGTACGTCCACTCCGACGAACACCAGGGACCGAAGTGAAGCTACCCCAACGCATTCCGCCCTGGTCGGAATCAAGCGAACTCCACTCACCACACAAAACAACGATTGGTCAGAGCAGTGTATCCCTCCGCAGAGCTGACACACCTGACCAACGGACTAGTTGTTGCTCGTGCAACAACACGACAATTTACCACAACTCACAGACTTGACAACACAACAACAACCGATATCCTGCACCGCCTTCTCTGGTATAGAACCAAAGTAACAAAAGGGTAACAATCGGGAACGAAACCAACCTCCCGCTTCCATTCCATTCCTTCAATAAGTGAAGACTGGAATGAAAGAATATTGTATGTCCTACTTCACCTGCCCCCCTATCTAGCCTAACCTTACTACCTAGCCCCGAGGAACTTAGCCTAACCCCAGCTAACTAAACCCCAGTCTTACCCTGCGCGCGCGCGTGCACACACACACACACACACACACACACACACACACACACACACACACACACACACACACACGCACACATACATGCACGCATACATGCACGCTCGCACGCATACGCGCACACGCTCTCTACCTTGAACCACCACTACTTTTAAACACGTGGACGTACTAGTTTAGTACCGCCGATCGGTGACAACCACAAAAACGTGCATTTGTATCTGGCCATTCTCCTCCTTTTCCTTATTAATCTGTATGCTTATGCCATCTGACCCTACCCTTCTTCCACTCCCGTGCAGTCTGTTGTCATATGTGGACCTAAAATCCAGCCATAATCCATATTTGTCTGTTAGATAATCTTCAAGTCTTACATCGTGAAGGTGAACTTTTTTACACACATGATCGGCTGTGGGGCTTGTCTGTCTGCCTCCAGCAAACAATTTTCTTATTTCATCAAAGTGTTGGTCAGGTAAAAGTCCAGCTGAATACAACTGAAAAGGCTTGCCATCTACTGTGCAAGACAACTGCTCAATTTTTGGGTTGTAAAACACCTCAGATTCTCTCTTAAAAGGAGCTGAGGGTTTAGTAAATAGCAAGAGAACTCCCTTTAGGGACCTTAAAGAATAGCTTATAGCTATTTCCCAGACAGCGTCTCGCTTGTTTTTAATCGCCAGACTGTGGTGTAAAACTCTTTCAAAGTAAACAACCGTCTTACTTTTGTACTGGTTTAAGATTGTTCTAGCCAGTTCAGGGTTAGTAACAACGTCAAAATTAAGAGAGATGTTACTAACAGTGTATTTGGCTTGAGGATCATCTGATAAAATAACAGACCCGCTGTCATTGAATGTCAGTTCATAAGTAAGTCTGTCTCTTAGTGCGCCTTGGTAATATGGCTGATGGGTTTTTAACAGTTCAAAATCTAGAGGGATGCAAACTCTGTTCTTTAATGCTCGCGCTATTGCCTGGTCTCCCTCGTCTTCCTTTGCATCTGCAGCATTAAGCCTGTGCTTAAGACCGTTTGGGCTCTGGATTCCCTGAAAGATTTTGTCTTTTCTTTCTGCTCTAGGCAGCCACAGATCACAATAGAGATTAAAAATGTCTGCGCTACTCAGTGAGAAGACTTCTCTACCTTCCAGTTTAATTACCATATTTTTAATGATGGCCCTGCCCAGGTTAGCAACGACAGTGGCATTAGGATCCACTGAATCAATATCTATTTTGAATGATAGCTTGGCAGTGCCTGGCATTATAACATCGTCAGGCCCAAGGTCACTAAATCTTACTGTTAATATTTCATTGGGCCCAATTGTTGATGGATTATTTACAACACGCACAGTCTGTCTTATGCCTTTTATGCCATGGGGCTCCTTCGCTTTTCTGTATGGATCAAGGTCGCAGCCGTATGAGTTCATTTTTATAAAACAAAAAATAATAAATATATAAATATGGCTGATGAAGATTTTGACGCGGTTAGTCCTATTGTAGAAGAAGAAGATGAAACAGAACTGGGCCGTTCATTGCGAGATGAACTTGAAGAAGCAGAGGCAGAAGCAAGCCAAGGAGCGGGAGCAGGCCAAGGGGCGGGATTAAGCCAAGGGGTAGAATTAAGCCAGGAGGGGGGATGAAGCCAAGGGGTAGATTAAGCCAGGAGGGGGGATGAAGCCAAATACAAATGTTAGATAGAATTGAATCATTGTATAGTCATATGGGGAGAAAGCAGCCAGAAGCACTTAAGGTTTCCAATTTTTCAACAGATGAAAGTAATCATTTGTATGTAAGAACTAGTAAAGGAAGGCCTGTACGGCTTACTACAATACCAGACCCAAACAAGTTTTTAAGCAGGGGCACAATTCTTAGAGATCTCCCTATTGCCGACCAAAGGCAGTTAAACTTTATTGAAGATTTAAGGTCTGAGGCTGTTAGTCTTTTACAAAGCATAGTGCAAGAGTTGCCAGCGCAATCTGAAATGCAAAACATCTCTCTTCAAGAATTAAGTCAAAGAGCAGATGAACTAATAACAGAAATTGAGACGAGTTTTAATGAAGAAACACAGTTAAAAACAATTGCCGATTCTCCATTGCCTAGTCAAAGAGAAGGTGAGCTGAGTTTCGATGAAGAAGCAGCTTTAAAAACAATTAATGATCCTCCATTGTCTAGGCGTGAACTCAGGGATCTTGATGCCGCTCTGCGTGAAATCAGGGGTCTTGATGCTGCTCTACGGAGAATAAATGGCGAGCTAAAAAACAACTTGGCAAAACTTGGTGTGCTAGATAGAGAGATAGAAGAAGAAGAAAATAAACTGGCTAATGCAGATGATAACAATTTAGGGTTAGAAGTAAAGGCTGAAATACAGCAGAAAATACAGGATTTAATCCTAGAAAGGGCAGCCAGGTTAGAAGCGCTGTCTATTAACAGGCACAGCTAGCATCACAAACAAACAGAATCAGAGAAACTATAAACAGAATACTTTATGAAAATACTACGTTAGCAGAAAGAATAAGGACTCTGTTCAGAGAGCAGGGGATTACAATAGTTAGTATATTAACAGCCGTTGGGTTTGCTATCTCTACACTGGTTTATGCATTAACCGGCAGCGCGCCAGCGGGGCCAGTAGCGCCTCCAACGCCTCAGCCTGGTAAAAGTTGGATTAGAAAACAACTGCACCATCTGGCAAACCTATTAAAGAAGTTAGCTGCCAAAGCGCTTGATGCTCTGCCGGGCATAATAGGCAGTGTTGTTAGTTGGGTTTTGTCTACTATAGGCAAAGTGGTTGGTTATATGGCCGACCATCTGTGGACGTTAGGAGTGCTGGCTGCTGGTTTAATTTTTAGTGAAATAAAGTATGGCCAGTCCAGTAAAAGTTAAAAACACAACAAGGGCTGTCTTTTCGCTAGTGTGTCTGTCGGGGTGAGGTACATCAACAGGCGGTGTTGGACTGCTTATAACTGGTGGGGGGTCGCTTTCTGCGGGTTCTGGTTGTTCAGGGCTAGATGCTTTTTTTAAAATGGCTGGTGCGGGCCTTGTGTTTAAGCCTTGATTGTGTCCTAAGTCTTGGTCGTCTCCGGCTATGAGGATTTCATTATTATAATTCTGTATCATGCCAATCTGTAGTCTAAGGTCAGAAGGCAGCATGTATAATCCATGGCCCACAACAAAGTCAACCTTTGACCTAGCATGTGAAAGAACGTTTTGGTACCTTTGTATGCTGGAAGGCAAATCAACAGCAGAGTTAATAGCATCTTCTAAATTGGCTAGAAATTGTTTTCTGGCGTCAAAGCCCGTAGATCGATCCACTATGCTAGACTTGGTTTGTGCTTGCGCTCCTAATAGACACCAAACGTACGTCCGTATGGAGTCGTTAAGTCTTTGCACTCCTGGCATTGTTAGGCCTTTACTTTTATCTAAAATAAATGTTGCCCAAGCATTGGGGTGTTTTTGTTCTATTGATCCCAATCTAACTTGCTTGTTTGGTTGAAAAGAGGTGTGGCCAGGCCAGTAGTCAAAATTATATTCTCTACGCGTGCCCCACAAATACAATGTGCCCAACCCACGATTGCGGTCTAACTTTTATCTAAAGTCGGTTGAAGGTTTAATGTTAAATTCGTTGCAGATTCTTTCATATGCATTCTTGTCCATTGAGCTGAGAAATGGATTAAACGCGTTGTCGTTGGGGAGGGGCACTTGTAGTTCAGTTAGTATGCGTCTATACTGGTAATAAACATGAAAGTTATATACTGACCTTACTAAGAGATTGGGGTGGTTTAAATGGTTTGTATATGAAACACCGCAGCCAGTGGTTGAGCAGTAAACTGCAAAATTTAACTGATTCTGGTAAAAAGCCATGGGGTGAGTTGACCATGCTAATGGCACACTATCACTCTTTATTGGGGGATTTAAATATCTAGTTAGTGGGTTTACAAGTCTGACTAGGAAGCCATATGATTCATCCACTGCGATGGTTAGGGCACTGAAGTCCAAAGATTTGGGCTCATAAACCCCTCCTACATCGTAAATGGCACTTTCATTATATTTAAAAGGTTCCATTTTAAATAGATTTTTAAAAAAGGATTTAAAAAGGATGCACATTTATATAACTAAACAAAACACGCGTGTGTTCTTAAAGTATCCAATTGACAATAGGCGCAGTAATAATAGGGTTGCTCTTAGAGAAATTGGTTTTAAAATAAAGTGGATTAATATAGCTGAAAAAAACTAAGAATAACTGGATAGATGTTAAGGGCGAACAAGGTAATGTATTAAAGCAGTTAAAAATACCTGATGGTTACTACAACTTTTGTTCTCTAAAAGAAGTATTTAGCAATTTTAGCATTAAGTTAAAAATTAACGAAGCAAACCTCAGAATTACTATGCACTTTCCAGAAGAAAGAAGGGAGTACGTTTTTCCTAGAAGCCTTGCACGAATTTTGGGCTTTTATACTAGTGATGAAACGTATCATATTAAAACACATATGTACGTAGAAAGCGGTCTTTATGAGTATGTAGGTAGTAGACCGTCCGATTTTCTAATTAACCCAAGGTTGTATGTCCATTTAAGTGAATTAAAAACATGCTAATTTGTTTAATGGCCAACCATCTACAGTTCTAAGAGCACTCCCATCAACTAAGGTGGGGTTTTGCGATTATCAGTTAAACACATTTGGTGAAAACAGTCAATTTAAAGAATTAGTTGGTGGGGATATAAATTCATTGTGTGTAAAATAACTAACCAAGACGGAAAGCCAGTTGTTTGTTCTGATTTGTTAGTATGCTTGAGATAGAAGAAGTCTCACTTGGACATGGCCCCTCTCAGGATCAGCTTCATTCTCAGATCTGCATATGACCTTCTGCCCTCAAATGCAAACCTGGTGAAGTGGGGGAAAACAGACGATCCTGCATGCCCCCTCTGCCATGAAAAACAAACAGTGGAGCATGTCCTAAGCTCATGTAAAGTAGCCCTGGCTCAAGGAAGGTACACATGGAGGCACAACCAAGTGCTCAAAGAGATTGTACAAGTAGTCTGGGCTAGTACCAACACCACAAAAGGGAAAATCAGGACTCCAAAAGCACCCGCAACATTCTTCACGGCAGGAGGCAGCAAATCATGGCCAAGAACAACAGTGCCACTCGAAACATGCAGGCAGAGTCTGCTGGACGGGGCAGATGACTGGGAGTGCACTGCAGACCTCCCAGAATGGAAGAGTCACCCAGAGATCATCAGCAAGAGTGGCATGAGACCAGACATAGTAGTCCACTCTAAGTCAACCAAGCAGCTGATCATGATCGAGCTCACGGTGCCATATGAGAACAGAATGGAGGCAGCTCAAATCTACAAAACTGAAAAGTATGCTGATCTGGCAAACAGCCTGAGGAGAGAAGGCTATCAGGTCAAAGTCCTCACTGCAGAAATCGGAGCTAGGGGTTTGTAGGAACGTCTGCATACAGCCTCATGAAACAGCTCTCAGTTGCAGGAAGGGAAAAAAACAGAGCCCTGAAAGCAATGGCAGAAGCGGCAGAGAGGTGTTCAAGCTGGATCTGGTCAAGGAGGAACAAAAGTGAACTTCATAAGGCTTAATTTCCCTACAAATATCAGGTGTCCCTGTGGCTCAGTGGTTAAAGCGCGAGTCATTAAGTAGAAAATGAGCATGTCCAGAGGGTCATGGGTTCGAATCCCAGCCATGGCTCGTCCCAAGATGGGAAAAAAAAAAAAGGGGCAGCAGAGGGACATCCGGAGTCATGAACCGGGTGTGGCCCAACCCCCCTACAGTGTCAGGAGATAAGGGCCGAAACACTTGCTTGAAGGGGGCTTCTCTTCTGAGGACTCTCTGCTGCCACGCTCTCCGCGAGTTTCTTTCTACTTAAGGGAAGAGAATGTCTAAATGTGTGGTTCTAGAGCAGCAGTCTTATTTTGCCCGCAAACCCCGCTTTTCACGTAATTAAGTTTTTAATTTTGTAGGTTTTTAGCTGTTTTTTTTGTTGAGGAAATTTGATTATGTGTAAAGTGGGGTTTGCGGGCGAAATAAGATGGCTGATCTAGAACGCAGATTTAGACATTCTCTCAGCTCAACAAGTTCGTCTTCCTTCTTTGTATACAGACGATAAATATTTGCATTGTTCGCACGCGTGCATACACACACACGCGCGAGAGTGCGAGCACTCATGTCGGGAGAGAGAGAGAGAGAGAGAGAGAGAGAGAGAGAGAGAGAGAGAGCGAGAGAGCGAGAGAGAGAGAGGCTGTGGTTTATTGGTTCTTGAACCTACCGCCGTCTTTCTGCGTTCGCCTGCACTCTCTTCCACTCCACACCTTGAAAGCGAAAAAGAAAGAAAGAAAGAAAAAAGAACATAGATCGACTGTTTCATCAGACATGTGAAATGTCAGCAAATAAGTAAACGCACTCAAGTGTCTGTCAGTGCTCTCTCTCTCTCTCTCTCTCTCTCTCTCTCTCTCTCTCTCTCTCTCTCTCTCTCTCTCTCTCACTCGAACTCGAAAAGAATTGTAAAATTTCAATCCTGTTTATCCTAGAAGTAGAATCATAAGAGGATATAGATCGAAAGGATTGAATTTTGTAGAATAGTAATTCATCCAAAATTTCTCACAATAACAGGGTAGTAGCTACGATGAAGATGACTTGAAGTGAGGTCGGCATCGTACGGAAAATGCTAAGCATTCAATATAACAAATGAGAGCTTCCAAATGTTACTTTTAATGTACGTTTTTATATCTTAAAGTTTTTTGTTTTTTGTGCGAAATCAAGAAATATTCAAGGTTTGACCGTCAGAGATGTGTGTGTGTGTGTGTGTATGTGTGTGTGTGTGTGTGTGTGTGTGTGTGTGTGTGTGTGTGTGTGTGTGTGTGTGTGTGTGTGTCGCGTGGGGGGGGGGGGGGGGGGGGGGGGGGGGGGGGGGGAGTCCCAGTCGCCAACTTTCAATTTTCCACCAACTTTTTTTTTTTCTTCTCTTCTTTTTTCATGATGAGGTAGGGGCCTTCATTTTCCTTTTTCTTTTTTTTTTTCTTTTTTTTTTGACCCACCATATTTTTTCTTCCCTTTCCTAAAAAGAAAAAAAGTAACTGACGCAGCATGCTCATCATGCAATGCCTGTGTGTTATTTACAGATGGACACTCGCATGCAAACAAATTAGATATGGCATATTCTGCGTGGTTAAGGCCCAACAGAGAGAAATAAGATATTTTTTTTAACCAGGGTACCTTTCTCATTGTCTGTGAGTGTGTAAGAAAAGACAACACAGAAGAAATTGTTTTGTTTCCAAGATTCCTGGACTGAAGTGAAATTATGAACTCTCTCTCTCTCTCTCTCTCTCTCTCTCTCTCTCTCTCTCTCTCATATATATATATATATATATATATATATATATATATATATTGTGTTGACCAAGCGCAGTTCCTGTATGCAGCTGACACGAGGCTTAGAAATGGTGATAGTGAAAGTGTGTAAGTGAAATGGGAAGAGGGAAACGCTGAACCGAAACTTACTTCCCCGTCACCCTTTGAAGAGACAATTTTCTCCTGTCCCCCAGAACGTTTAGTTGTCACGGGAAATCGGATGGGTGGGTATTTTGAGCCCAGATTTAATAAATTATGAAGCATTCACGCTTTAAGGATGGTACACTAAATAATCTGGATTCATCAATCAAGGGAGATAAGGGGGACAAAACATTTTGCGAAACTAAACGGAGGTACGTGCACATTGTAGTAGTTGTCCCCAACACTGCATTGAAATATCTCTAGTATGCCATCAAAGCAATACTCACTGTCCTACTGTCGAAATGCTACAGCAAATTCTCTCTCTCTCTCTCTCTCTCTCTCTCTCTCTCTCTCTCTCTCTCTCTCTCTCTCTCTCTCTCCCCATACCCTCACCACTCGACCCCCCCCCCCCCCCATCCTTTCACCTTCCTTTCTTATTGTTGTTTTTTTCTTCTTTTTTTTTTTTGTTTTGTTTTGTTTTTTCCCGAACAGTATATCAGATGGTCTACTCATGGACACTGAGGACGTGTGAACACTCACTTATTTCTGTTTTTGTTTGTGCTCAGAACATCGATTGTGTTCATTGTGCTACACTTCCGATCTACCGGCGTGTGAAGATGATTGTCATTTTAGGCTGACATTGCAAACTTTGAAGTGAAATAGGCGGCTCGTGCTGGTGCTGTCGTTTTGTGGACTGAGAAGAAACTTTGAGCCAACCTCCTGATATTGGGACCAGGACTACTTTCTCACCGCCACAAACTGTTCGTGAATCACAGACATAAAAAACCACCGTTTTTTTTTTTTTCTTTTCTTTTTGGTTTTGTTGTTGTTGCTTGTTTGTTTAATTGTTTGGGGGTTTTTTTGTCTTTTTTTTTTTTTTTTTTTTGCTTTGTTTCCCTTTTCTTCATCTACACTCTTTAAATCTGCTCTAAAGTGGATTGTGCTCATAGCACTCATCGCATCCTCTTTATTTGCACCGCTGTAAACATTTTTTTTTTTTTTTTTGGTGTGTATGTTATCGTCATTCATTGCTTTAAGCTTAATACTTTGCTTTCTTTCTTTCTATTTGTTCGACATCGTGCTTCAACCATTGCTCTTTTTTGTTGTTTGTTGTTTTACTGACTAATTGAATTTTCTAAAGATACATTCTGTTATCTGTTTTAGGTATAATAGTTAACCTTTAAATTCTTTCTGTGCGTTTGTCATTTTTGTGCGTTATCCACAAACGTTACTTTTCTCACCTGTATTCTGTTGTTGTTGTTGTTGTTGTTTTGTTTTGTTTTGTTTTTACCCATAATTCTCTGTGTCTTTTTTGTGAAAACTGTCTTCCTTGTCGATTTGTGCCACTGTTCCGTTACTACCCATGCCTTCCCATAATCCCGCTGCCCCAGGACTTCAAGTTGGACATCTCAATGTCTATCATTTATTTAATAAGGTCCATGAAATCTCATCACTCTTAAAACAGTCACCCCATCCAGTACAAGTATTTGGCGTAAGTGAAACAAGGTTAGACTCTCGCATCACAGATAACCTTATTAGCATTCCTGAATACAATATAGAACGACGCGACAGTGATCAACCCCAACATACTGGCCTTGCCGTATAGGCCTACATTCATCAATCAATTGCCAACATTACCCGACGCAGAACTGATCTTGAAACTATAATACTGTCGAATGTATCTGGATTGAAATAAACAAAACTCCAAATCACCGCCATTAATAATCGGACATTTATATAGACACCCATCTTCCACATACGAATGGTATGACAACTTTGAACAAATGATGGATTGGATCTGTCATAGCAATTCAAATATACTACTGTTAGGGGACTTTAATATTGATATGTTAAAACAACAACCAGCTTGGACAAGTACACTATCACTTCATGCACTCCATCAGTTAGTACAAACCCCAACGAGAATAACTAAAACAACTGCGACTCTTACTGATCATGTATACACTAACAACAAATCTGCAATACTAGATGTTTCAGTGGTACATTCTGGTATTAGTGATCACTGTCCAGTCTTCTGCACGTGGTCCTTAAGGCTCCCAAAACCACCACCCAAAGGTCACACGACCATCCAATACCGCTCTTTCAAAAAGTTTAATGAAGCAGCATACCTCTATGACTTAAACATTTCCCCATTTCACTTAACTTATAATTACTCAGACGTCAATGATGCACTGTCGTTCTGGTACCAAACATTCCTCACCATCATAAATAAACACGCGCCGTTACATCAAAAAAGAGTTAGGCATCCGCAGATGAACCCGTGGTTAACGCCAGAATTGCTGCAAGAAATGGTACTACGTGACCAACTCAAGGCAGCAAATTTGTTTGACGAATACAAAGAGCAGAGAAACTTTGTTTCAAACGAAGTTGAAAAAGCCAAACGAGACTACTTCAGTCAAATGATAACGGATGCAAAAACCACAGCGCCAATGTTGAGGACAATAAACACTATTGTACGCAACAAGCGTACAGATTCACAAAATTCAAGTACAAACATCACCCCAGACAAATTTAATACCCACTTTCTGTCATTATCAGATGCCCTTACTCAAGCTTCACAGACTATAAGAGCACCAAATGAATATACATGCCCGACTTCCCTAATATCATTTTCCAAACAAAAACTTGGATCCAGTT
Organism: Conus canariensis; assembly: GCA_033310375.1. Classification (NCBI taxonomy): domain Eukaryota; kingdom Metazoa; phylum Mollusca; class Gastropoda; order Neogastropoda; family Conidae; genus Conus; species Conus canariensis. The sequence goes on from CM065721.1 coordinate 77,898,479, forward strand.
ACTCAATCAAAATTCCCCTTCTTGCTGTACATGAAGTAGGAATGCACATAGCGCAATTAAAGAATAAAAAATCCGCGGGTCCTGATAACATACCCGCATTTCTTCTCAAACTCGCTCTACCTTACATTGTTGAGTCTCTTACATACATATATAATTTATCCATTGAAACTAATGTTTTCCCTCAGGCGTTCAAAAACGCCAAAGTGATCCCCCTTCCAAAATCAAATGATCTGTCGGATCCAAATAATTTCAGACCAATATCCTTACTATAGATTCTATCCAAACACACACATATCTCAGTTCATGGAGAAAAACAAACTATTTCACCCATTCCAATCTGGATTCCGATCTAATCATTCCTGCCACACAGCTTTATCACGAATGTGTGACTCATGGCTTTCAAATATGAACCAATCACAAATGACAGGGGTTGTCTTTCTTGACTTCAAAAAGGCGTTTGATCTTGTTGATCATTCCATTCTTCTAAAGAAACTATCTGTCTACTTGAACCATACGCCGACAATCTCATTATTCCAATCATACTTGAACGATAGGACTCAGTATGTGGTGCTTAATGGCAAAACCTCCGCTTCAGACTTTGTCAAACATGGAGTCCCACAGGGCTCAGTACTAGGCCCCCTACTATACTGCATCTTCATCAATGATTTACCATTGTCCGTATCAGATGAAAAGGTCACGACAGATTTATTTGCTGATGACTCGTCACTCCAAACGAATGGTAGTGATCTACAGACAATAGAAACGTCTCTCCAGGAAAGTCTAAACGACGTGTCAGACTGGTGTCATTCAAACTCAATGGTCATACACCCAGCCAAAACCAAATCTATGATTATAGCTACCCGCCAAAAACACCAGTTGACTCCTTTGCCTAAAACTTCAGTTGAATGGCACTTCTATCGAGCAGGTATATGAGCATCGTGTTTTAGGGTTAACGATAGATAAAGAATTGAAATGGCAATCTCATCTCAATAACGTATGCAAGGTAGTCTCAAAACACCTTTTCCTGTTATCTCAATTAAAGCCCTACGTCAACAGTAATGTGCTTAAACTTTTCTTTAATGCACACATAATGTCACGTATCAATTACGCCTCAACAGTGTGGGACGGAAGTAGTGACGCCACAAAAAAAGGCTGATTCTCTCCATAGACGTGCAGCAAAGCTACTCCATCCAGCTGTATCTCTAACAACAGACGAAAAACTAAAAGCACTGAACATACTTCCTCTGAATAGGCAATTGGAATTCAACAAGGCATCATTTATGTTTACAATCTTGACAGATACTATGCCATGTTATATCAATGCCCTTTTTACAAGATCGAACAGCTTTTCTGGCTCGACGAAATTCCTTCTTCCCTACCCACGCGTTGATCTATACAAAACAAGCCTAGCTTACTCTGGACCACATGTCTGGAACTCACTTCCACTGAATCTACAAAACATGAATACTTTAAAACTTTTCAAGGAACATTTGCATAAACATTTTATGTCTCAGTAATTAAATTATTCGATTACAATGATTAGCGCCCATTCGCAAAGTCTTCTGTGAACCATACTTTGAATAAATCGTCTAAACATAAATCCTACTCCGTTAAAATCGCTCATCCCCACTCCCACTCTGTCTACCATCCCTTTTCTCCTCCCCCTATCTACCATTCTCTCTTCCCCACCCTCCTCTGACCTCTCTCTCTGTGTAGTCTTGTTTGTTTGTTTGTAAGTTTCCTTCGTTTTACCATCCCCCATCTCATTAGTGCTTTTATGTAGTTTGCTTATCATGTAGAATTAGATTACCATATTACTATGTTGAATTGTCAGTATGAATGATATGTGCTGAAATAATGTATGCATGACAAGGACAGATTGTAAGACTAGGCTTTGGTCTAAAATCTCCATCCTTGTGTATTAAAGATCAATCAATCAATCAATCAATCAATCTCAATCTCTCTCTCTCTCTCTCTCTCTCTCTCTCTCTCTCTCTCTCTCTCTCTCTCTCTACATGCTAAGTGTTGTACGTTAATAGTTCATTTCCATATGCCCCCTAGCCCACCCCCCCCACCCCCACTCTTTTCTTCCCCTTCATTAATATTATTATTATTTTAATTTCTCTTCTATTTTCATTTGATGTTCCACTATGATTGCATGACTGCCTTGTTTGTTTGCTTTCGTACATTATTTCATTTCACTGCATGTTGTAGTCCCTACTCAGGGGGAGGACTGGATGTAAAAAGCGCGTCAGTGTTTATCTATTATCCTTGTAAATAAAGAATTTTGTTTTTTCTCTCTCTCTCTCTCTCTCTCTCTCTCTCTCTCTCTCTCTTCTCTCTCTTCAGGGTGGGTGGGGAGGGAGGGGGGATGGATAATGGTGCTTTTTGTCCGTTTTCCCTTCTTCTTCTTTCTCATTTCTTCTTGTTACTTTCTCTTTATCTGTTTATTTTTAATATTAACGAGTGTTTGAATCTCCCCCCACCCTCCACCCACCCTCAACAACAACATCATCTCCTACTCTTCACTCCCTTGAAAATCAGTCTCACTTTATGAACTAGTGTTGAATCTGAATATACGCTGGTGTTCTTGAGCATGACTGCCTTGTGAATCGCTGTTCATTCCCCGTTCAGGCTATGCTGTTGATCCTGGTTTGATGACTGATGATTCTTATATCCAATTTCCGCGTAGGAATGTTATATACTATGTAGTTTGTGTGGTGTTGTGTGTGTGTAGTAGTAGTAGTAGTAGTCAGTAGTAGTAGTAGTAGTAGTAGTTTAATTTATTACGTCTCTTCACCCTCAAGTGACATTAGATCCAAAAAAAAAAAAATGCATGTGAGAGATTCTTTAAAGTGTTGAGTGTTTTTAAGTAAATGTAACATCAATGCCATACTTAAGTTTTGGATTCTACAAACACAAATAATCTCAACATTACCAACAACTATCAAAGAAAAATACCAACAGAACTAGAATGCAAAGTTTCTGAAAACAACTTAAGAAGATCAAGGTCATTAACTATTTTCTGTAATGTTATCGGATTTCGATGGTTGAGCGCAGTGCCTCCATTTTTGAGCACTTGAGTTTTGATGGCAGGACAGTGCAGAAGCAAATGATTCGTAGAAATTTCACTCCCACAAACACAAATAATATCTTTAC